>JAHRHZ010000052.1:25658542-25680075 GCA_024137785.1 Ginglymostoma cirratum | reverse complement strand
AAACACTTGCTCTCTTTCTGGGGTATCACTGTCCAGGCTGTAATAAATGTCAAGCTTATACTTATTGACTACAGCTCTGCCTTCAACAGTATAATCCCAGTGAAACTAATCTCCAAACTCTGAGACCTAGACCTCTGCTCCATCCTCTGCAACTGGATCTTTGACTTCCTGACCTACAGACCATAATCAGTAAGATTGGCAACAGGACGGGCACCCCACAAGGATGTGTACTTAGCCCCCACTGTACTCCCGGTACACTATTGACTGTATAGTGAAATTTTGTCCAAACTCCATTTGCAAATTCACTGATGACACCAGCGTTGTCGGCCAGATATCAAACAATGACAATACAAAATAAAGAAGAGATAGAATGCTTGGTGACATGGTGCGAAGACAACAATCTCTCCATCAATGTTAACAAAGCTAAACACATGACCACTGACTTCAAGAAGCAAGGAGGAAGACAGGCCCCATCTACTCCCCATCTGAACGTCAGGTTCCCAATAGTGGTGATCACCAATCTGTCCTGGACCACCCACGTTGATGCGACAGTCAAGAAGGCACAACAATGCCTCTTCTTCCTCAGGAGGCTAGGGAAATTTGGCATGACCATAAGGACCCTCACCAACTTTTACAGATACAGCACAGAAAACATTCTATCTGGATACATCATGGCTTGGTATGGCAACTGCTCTGCCCAGGATCATCATAAACTACAGAAGGTCGTAAACACTGCACAGACCATCACGCAAGCCAAACTTCCGTCCATTGACCCCATCTACCATTTTCAATGCCGCAGAAAGGCAGCCAATATCATCAAAGACCGCTCTCGCCAGTTATAATGTATTCCAACTTCTTCCCTCAGGCAGAAGATACAAAAAAACTTAAACAAACACACCAGCAGGTTCAAGGACAGCTTCTTCCCTGCTGTTATTAGGCTTCTGAAAGGACATCTCAAATTTCAAGTCTAAAGTTGACCTTGCTTTTTGTACACCTTTGCAGCCATAACTTTGTATTCCTTGCTTTGTTCAATCGCCCTATGATGTTTGTGTCTTTGTATGTAGTGATCTGTTGTACCACACACAAAACAAAGCTTTTCACTGAACTCAGGTACATGTGATAATAACCTGAATCAAATCACTCGCTTTCTCTGGGGTATTACTACCCAGTATTTAATAAACTCACTTTCTCTGGTGTCCATCGCTGCCCAGTATATAATAAACATGCCCCATCTCTGGGGCATCAGCGTCCAGTATATTCACTCTCTCTGGGATACATGTGTACAGTACATAAAGGGCATTCCCAATCTATGGGGGATCGCTGTCAGGATATGTTAAACTTCATGCTCTCTGGGGTAATGCTGCCCAGTATTTAGTCAACACTCTCACACTCTCCCTGGGGTACGGGTGTACAGTATATAATGAACACTCGCACTCTCACTCGCACAGGCACAGGCGCGCAGTATATAATGAACATTCACACTCTCTCTGGGGTACAAGTGTACAGTTTCGCTCGGGTTGTACTCACAGTCCTGCCCCCGAAGGGTCCGCCGCCATATTATTCCCGGCTTGACGTCATTCATCACGCGCATGGACAACGAGGCGGCGGCGGGACAAGATCAACCCTTGTCTCCGGCTGGGAGGTCTGGGCGGCCATCTTGAGGATGAATTAGGAGGACCGTAATGGTATCGTGGGTCCACTTTACGTGGAGCACTGTGGTAATGTGTCACTTTATCACCCCGTGAACGGAGTCAGTCATAACAAAGGGACAGCCAATTGCTCATCGAGATTCGTTCCCAAATGGTAGCTTTGCTCCAGTTACAGAATCACAGAAATGTTTCAGCGAAAAAGGAGTCAATTCGGCCTAGGATACCTGCATGGGTCTTCAAATGAACATCTTGCCTCCTGCCATTCTCCTTTTCTCTCTTTAATCTTGCGATATTTTCATGGAAAAAAATCGTTCAATGGCCCCTTGAATACCTAAATTGAACCTGCCTCCACCACACTTACAGGCAATGCATTCCTGACCCCAACTGTTCGTTATCTTTTCTTGAGGAAGGGTCACCGGACTCGAAAAGTTAACTCTGATTTCTCTCCTGAGATGCTGCCAGACGTGCTGGGCATTTCCAGCAAGTTCTGTACTAAATAAAAACCGAAATAACTGCGGATGCTGTAAATTAGGAACAAAAACGGCAGTTTTCTGTTTCTGAGGAAGGATCCTCGCACCCGAAAAGTTAACTTCGATTTTTTTTTCTTCACAGATGTTGCCAGACCTGCTGAGCTTTTCCAGCAACTTCTGTTCTTGTCCCAGCAAGTTCTGAGTTTGTTTCTGATTTCTAGCATCTGCAGTTCTTTTGCTTTTTACGTGTTGTCTTTCCTCACATCACCCTTGTTTTGCCTTCCAAATCACTTTAAATCTATGCCCTCTCCTTGTACCATTAAAAGTGAAACACAGTTTGTCCCAACTCTATCCACGACCCATGATTTTGAAAACCTCTATCAGCTGTTTTAGCTGAAAACAATAAGTGCTGGAAATCACAACAGGTCACACAGCATCCATGGAGAGAGAGCAAGCTAACGTTTCAGGTTGAGATGACACTTCATCAGAGCTGACATGAAATGTGGAGGGGGCAGCATTTATGCAACAGTTAGCGGGGTGTGTGGGTGGAGTGCTGGGAGAGAAAGGATCTTGATAGTTCAGATTAAGTGAGCGGAATGTGAGAATGGCAGAACAATATGTGTCTAACTGCCAAACTGGAAAGAACAGACAGTCTCAGTGGGGTGGGGAAGGGGAGAGATGACATGGTACCAGAGAATGTAACAACTAGGCTAAAAGAAAGAGAATGGGTTCGTTTCTTCAAGTAACTCAGACCATTGAATATGGGATTTGGGACATTATGTTGATGTTGTACAGACGCTGACTGATCCAGTGAGGATATCTCAGATTTTATATATGTTTCAGAATTACAGCAACTGCAAATTTTTCATCCAGTTAGCCCCACAATTTTTTTTCTCTTCAAATATTTATCCAATTCCCATTCTGAAAGTTGCTCTGGAATCTGTTTCCATTTCCCTTTTAGATAGCACATTCCAGATCACGATTTGTTGCATAAAGAAGGATTTCCCATTACTGCCTCTGATTCTTTTGTCACTTGGCTTAAATCAGTATCCTATTTAGGGGATCCTCTTGACAAGGAAAAAATTTTTTTTCCTCATTTATCCATTCCATAATCATTTTGAAAAACTTTATCAGCTGTTCTTTCATCCTCTGCTCTATGGCGAACAACTGGAACTTCTCCAATCTCTACACATACCTAAAGCTCCTCATTTCTAGTAACGTTCCAGTAAATGTCTCCCCCCCTTAAGCCCTTGTCATCCATTCTATTTTGCTGAGAACTGGTCACAGTAGTTCAAGTTAGGCCTGACCAAAATTTTACAGTGGTTCACCATTTGTTATTTCCAAAGGAAAAATAGCATAGATATCAAGGCAGCAATCACTTTTATTACTAATCCATCTTCCAAGCTCTTGTAAGACCTGGCTCCAGGACACTGATACAACTTCCCTGCAGAAATTTGTAATCTCTGCATTGAGATCTCTTTCAACCTAGTTACGTACAGTTGTTCATTTCTATACACAAAAGTGTCAGGATAAACAATGTCTTACCTTAGTTATTGATATGGGCTAAAAGATTTGGACGTCTACACTTTAGAGAATTATAGACTTGGGATAATCAGATTGAAGTTTACTAGGTGATGAAGGGAATCATTAATGTTTGGAGTGTCAGCTTGTTCTCATTAAATACGTTCAGGAGATGAAGAGGTGACAATTTTAAGTTGTAATAAGTGGAGATTTTAGTTTTGCTGTCAGGGATTGGTTCCGTTCACAGAAATTAATGAACCCCTGGATCAAAAAGCTGTCTCATATGGTAGATAACAAGGTGTAGAGCTGGATGAACATAGCAGGCCAAGCAGCATCAGAGGCGCAGAAAGGCTGACGTTTCAGCCTAGACCCTTCTTCAGAAATGGGGGAGGGGAAAGGGGTTCTGAAATAAATAGGGAAAGAGGGGGAGGCGGCTAGAAGATGGATAAAGGAGAAGATAGGTGGAGAGGAGACAGACAGGTCAAAGAGGCAGGGATGGAGCCAGTAAAAGTGAGTGTAGGTGGAGAGGTAGGGAAGAGGTAGGTCAGTCCAGGGAGGACGGACAGGTCAAGGAGGCGGGATGAGGTTAGTAGGTAGGAGAAGGGGGTGGGGCTTGAGGTGGGAGGAGGGGATAGATGGGAGGAAGGACAGGTGAGGGAGGCGGGGACGAGCTGGCTGGTTTTGGGATGCGGCTAGGGGAGGGGAGATTTTGAAGCTTGTGAAGTCCACATTGATACCATTGGGCTGCAGGGTTCCCAAGCCGAATATGAGTTGCTGTTCCTGCAACCTTTGGGTAGCATCGTTGTGGCACTGCAGGAGGCCCAGGATGGACATGTCATCACATGGAGTGGGAGAGGGAGTTGAAATGGTTCATGACTGGGAGGAGCAGTTGTTTATTGCGAACCGAGTGTAGGTGTTCCGCAAAGCGTTCCCCAAGCATCTGCTTGGTTTCCCCGATGTAGAGAAGGCCACAACGGGAACAGCGGATGCAGTACACCACATTAGCAGATGTGCAGGTGAACATCCTCACATACCACCCCACCAACTTCCAGATCCAAGGCATCATCCTCCGACACTTCTGCCATCTGCAATCCGACCCCACCACCAAAGACATCTTTCCCTCCCCACCCTTATCTGCTTTCCGGAGGGATCACTCTCTCTGTGACTCCCTTGTCCGCTCCAGACTCCCCTCCAGCCCCACCACACCAGGCACTTTTCCCTGCAACTGCAGGAAGTGCTACACCTGGGGTCCGCTTTGCAGAACACCTACGCTCGGTTCGCACTGAACAACTGCACCTCCCAGTCATGAACCA
Organism: Ginglymostoma cirratum; assembly: GCA_024137785.1. Taxonomy (NCBI): domain Eukaryota; kingdom Metazoa; phylum Chordata; class Chondrichthyes; order Orectolobiformes; family Ginglymostomatidae; genus Ginglymostoma; species Ginglymostoma cirratum. The sequence goes on along the minus strand of JAHRHZ010000052.1, from coordinate 25,675,122 downwards.
TTTCAACTCCCCCTCCCACTCCTCAGATGACATGCCCATCCTGGGCCTCCTGCAGTGCCACAACGATGCTACCTGAAGGTTGCAGGAACAGCAACTCATATTCGGCTTGGGAACCCTGCAGCCCAATGGTATCAACGTGGACTTCACAAGCTTCAAAATCTCCCCTCCCCCTACCACATCCCAAAACCAGCCCAGCTCGTCCCCGCCTCCCTAACCTGTCCTTCCTCCCATCTGTCCCCTCCTCCCACCTCAAGCCCCACCCCCATCTCCTACCTACTAACCTTATCCCGCCCCCTTGACCTAAAGTCCTCCCTGGACTGACCTATCCCCTCCCTACCTCCCCACCTACACTCACCTTTACTGGCTCCACCCCAGCCTCTTTGACCTGTCTGTCTCCTCTCCACCTATCTTCTCCTCTTTCCATCTTCTAGCCGCCTCCCCCTCTCTCCCTATTTATTTCAGAAACCCCTTCCCGTTCCCCCATTTCTGAAGAAAGGTCTAGGCCCGAAACGTCAGCCTTCCTGCTCCTCTGATGCTGCTTGGCCTGCTGTGTTCGTCCAGCTCTACATCTTATTATCTCCGATTCTCCAGCATGTGCGGTTCCTACTATCTCTGTCTCATATGGTAGGCACTTATTGGCTTTGATTGACAGCTGAGCCTTTTTCTGATTGATGTGGAAAGCACCTTGTAACAGGGCAAAACAATCTCCTGGACTAGTTTCCATCTTTTCAATGGGTCAAAGAAGAATTTACTGGATAATGTCAGCTATGGCTTAGTTCTCACTTCCGATTCAGACAGACGAAAGATTTGAATCTCATTCCAAAGATTTAAGCACAAAATCAAGATCAACACTCCCAGTGCAGTGCTGAGAGAATACTGTACGGTCAGAGGTGTTGTCTCTTATGCAGAGTATTGAATGGAGGTCCTTTCTCTGCTGTCAGGTGCTTGTAGGAAACTAAATTAATTTCTAACATGTATAACTAAGCTAAACCAAACTGGAAAAAGTTGACAAACAGCTTTGCTAAAGCAGACACAGCTGTAAACGTTGATGACTACTCAAACACACTCCTGAATATAAGCCTGTAATTCCTGAAAACAAGTAATTACCCTGAAAGTATAGTGAGACAGGAGCCTGAAATCCATGCTGCCCAAAGATCCAATGTCCATACTTGTGTTAAAAGAAAAACAATTTCAAAACTCTGAAGGAGAACGAAAGTTCACGTGTGTTGAAGGTGCAGTATTTATTTTCTGCAGGATTTGAGGATATTTTCCCATGATAATATTGATCTTAGATACTTGAATTTACTTGAATTTATACAGTCTCCTCAGGACAAATTTCTTGGAGTTTTGTTTTTGTGGTTTGATCAAGTTCCTCATGAGATTGAGTAAATTAGGCAGAAGTCAGCTGTTGTGTGTTTGCAAGAAGTAGTAACCCCAATGGATTAATTTTAGTTCCATATTTTCTCATGGCTTTCTGATTGTCAATTTAACCTGCTGCGACAATCCATTACAGGCAGAATCGTGATCCCAAGAGCACAAATTCCAGTAGCTGGACCAGGATCAACATTTGTTACACTTTATTTTAAAATATCTATCCAGATCTCCTGATGGTGTTGACGCAATCATTAAGAATTGGTAACTGGCAATGTGGGTTTCTAGTGTATTGTTCAGACATCTCTTAAGTGATAAATAATGGATGATATAGCGCTAAGTAATTTATTTGGTGGAAACATGATTCCTTTCAACAATATACTAAGTGAATTTTGATCCTCATATTGTTTCACCATCACAGGTGATGCCGTTATTGATCAATGCATTGAGTATAGGAATTGGGAGGCCACATTGCAGCTGTACAGGACATTGGTTAGGGCACTTCTAGAATACTGCGTTCAATTCTGATCTCCCTGCTATAGGAAAGATGTTTGAACTTGAAAGGGTTCAGAAAAGATTTACAAGGACAAGGATGTTGCCCAGGGTTGGAGGGTTTGAGCTGTAAGGAGAGCTTGAATATGCTGGGGCTATTTTCCCTGGAGCTTAGGAGGCTGACCATGTAGAGGTTTATAAAATCATGAGTGGCATGGATAGGGTGAATAGTCAAGATCTTTTCCCCAGAGTCGAGGAATCCACAACTAGAGGGCATAGTTTTAAGGTGAGAGGGGAAGGATTTAAAAGGGATCTAAGAGGTAACTTTTTCATGCAGAGAGTGGAGCGTGTGTGGATTTCACTGCCAGAGGAGGTGGTGTAGGCTGGTACAATTACAGAATTTAAAAGGCATCTGGATAGATACATGAGTAGGAAGGGTTTGGAGGGATATGGGCAAAATGCTGACAAATGAGACTAGATTAATTTAGGATACCTGGTCAACATGGATGCATTGGACCGAAAGGCCTGTTTCAGTACTGTACATCTCTATGACACTGAGATTTTGTTTGACTGCAAGAAGGTTTCTGCTTATTTTCCTAACCAATCTATTTGTAGGTGTTATGACATAGCTCTGGAACAGTTAGGACTTGAACCCAGGTCTCCTGCCTCAGAGTTTGGGGATACTATTGCACCATAACAGCCCACTCTCAGAAGTAAATTGCTCATTGAATCATAACATGTATCATCTGTCAGAGTTACACAAATGAGTAAGGTTCCTGGTTGGTGATAATTCAGTTGATTTCAGCAGGGACACTAACAATTGGCTTTAAAAAGCAAATCAACTAGTTGATTTTCAGAGGAAGCAACTGGTGAGGATAGGACGTATCAAAGGGTGAATGGCATGGTGAGATTGTACTCCAGCATGACTTAACATTTTCAAAGACTCTGTTGGAATGAAGGCCAGCGTGCATCAGCAATTTCAGGACTGCTGAGTAGAGCTATATTTTTGGCATGAGTTGGCAGCTTTACATGGGGGAGGGAGAAAATTGAAGTGATAAATTCACAAGTGGCTGCAGCCCAATACACTTTTGATAGCTTTCAGTGTCCAAATAAGAGCACACATTCTCTCATTTGCTGTTGAGGGAGGGAACATTACTAAGGGTGAGGGTGGGAGTCTTGCTTCCAAAGCTACACAATATTCTGATGAAAGGCCATCAATCTGAAATGATAACTTCATTTTAAAAAAAACAAAGAACTGCAAATACTTGAAATCAGAAACAAAATCAGAAATTGCTATAAAAACTCAGCAGGTCTGACAGCACCTGTGGAGAGAAAGCAGAGTTAACATTTCAGGTCCAGTGACCCTTCTTCAGAACAATCTGTCCTGTTCTGAAGAAGGGTTACTGCATCCAAAATGTTAACTCTGCTTTCTCTCCACAGGAGCTGCCAGACCTGCTGAGTTTTTACAGCTGTTTCAATTTTACAGCAGAATATTGCTCTTCTGCAACTACTAATACAGTTCCCTAGCATTTATACCAACCGATGAATTTCTAGGAAAAGGGTCAAAGTCTCCATCTGGCATCAGTCCATGTACCTCTGGCCATAGGGATTTCAGTCCACTGCACTTTGTATTGCATCAACCTGCACAAAGCTTACTAATGTTTAGAACATTCTTTAGCGACAATATTTAAATACACAGTTAAAGATAAGAAACAAATTATCAATTTATACACTATGTGTAGATGTCACCTATGGATCAGTGCATGGCAGTCTCTTCTCAGAGAGAAAGTTGCAGGTTCTAGGCCCACTGCAAAGACTCAAATGCAGTAAGGTACAAAGTGCTGCACTGTCTGAGGTGATGTATTTCAGGTGAGACGTGAAACTAAGACTGTGTCTATTCGCTCAGCTGGACATAAAAAATCCTGCAGTACAATTCACAGAAGAGCAGGAGAGTTCTCCCTGGCATGCAGTATTTATCCCTCAACCACACTTAAAAACAGATCAAGTGGCAACGATCACATTGTTGTTTCTGGGGGTGTTACTGTGTGTTAATTGGCTGCCCAGCTTTCTACATTACAATAGTGACTACACTTAACAAGTGCCTCATTGGTTATGGTGTCCTTTGCAATGTTCTGAAGTTGTGATAAATGCTGAAGAAATGCGAGTTCATTCTTCACTGTGAACCTGTGCTATTCTCTGCCACAAGGAAAATGGTTGAACCAAATCATTGAATGATTTCAAGAAAATGTTAGACATAACTTCTAGGCCTAAAGGGATCAAAGGATATGAGGAGAAGGGTGGAACAGGGAATTGAGCCATGATCATTTTGAGTGACTAAGCAGGCTCGAAGGGCTGAATGGCCTATCCTTGCTTTATTTTCTATGTTTCTGTTTGTGTTTTATTTCATAAAATGCATTTTTATATTTTTTAGATAATTAAAATGGTTGGAGAAGCAGGGTTACATATCAAGGCATTTTTTAGGTCACACTGCCAGCAACTGTTATAAGGCTCAGTTATTTTAAGACACTGACCACATATTTTTTCCCCAGTTGCTGTGGAGAATTTTTCACAAAATGTTCCCCGTTAATGGATGGCAGGATGTTGAAGGAAGAAAACACCAGGAACTGGTAACTCCAGTTTGACTGTCAGCATTAACAATCACATGTTTTAAATTTATTATATAAAATTATTTAACTTCTTCAACATTATTGTGAAAATTTATTTTTAAAAATCTAATTTCTAGTAGTTCTTTAAAAGCATATGTTCTGATTCAAGTAAATCCTAACTCTCAGATGTGCAGTGATATTTAACCAATCTTTTCACACTGTATTCGTTATAGAAAATGTATTAGCTCCTGTGAACAAACAAACAGAACAATTTATCTGGAACATTGATCACTGCATCGATTATTTTGCTCTTTCACTAAAAGCCAGGAGACAATTTGTACATAAAAAGCTTGTGCTAACTGCAGGACACATTTTAGTGCATAGATTCGATAATTAAGTAAGAAACTAGCCCCTTTCTCTAACACTTAATTAGTGTGTGATTGGTGTAAACCTGGCCATTAAGATTTCTCTCTTATTGTAGTTCTCTCCCAATTGAAGTCCGAAAACGGAAATCGGGAATGATGTATGCCTTGCAACTGGAGCAATGATGCCCATTTTTCACCTTCTAACAGAATGTGCCGATAAACTCAGCAGGTCTAACAGCATCTGTACAGAAAGAAACAATTAACATTTCAAGTCCAATATGACTCTTTTTTGGGACTTTAGCAGTTCAAAAGAAGAGTTACTTGAGTCAAACTGTTAAGCCTACTTCTCTCACCACAGATACTGCCAGACCTGCTGAGTTTATCAGCACATTCTGTTTTCAATTTAAATTTTTGCTTTTACCTGATTCTTGAGGGAATCTTGCAGGTGGGACTTTTTTTTTGCTTTTACCTGATTCAAGAGAATAATATTACAATTATTCTCAGCATCTGTATTTCTCGGAAATAGGTTTGAAATATCCTTACAAGCAATATTTTTTACATTCTTCAAGAATCATTCTTACTTTATTCTGGATACTTATTTCAAGATAATAAGAAAATATCTTATGTCAGGACCTTTTAAGATGACCACTCTACGACTTACAGGAACAATTGCAGGAAGACTCGACAGCAATAATTAAATGCCTGAAGGGCACTTGATTCCATCAGACGTCCCCCCATTGGACATTCCTGTCAGTTTTCTGACCAGATTGGGTTCTCCCTCAAGAATCAGGTAAAAGCAAAAATTTAAAATGAAAACAGAATGTGCTGATAAACTCAGCAGGTCTGGCAGTATCTGTGGTGAGAGAAGTAGGCTTAACATTTTGACTCAAATAACTCTTCTTTTGAACTGCTAAAGTTCCAAAAAAGTGTCATATTGGACTTGAAATGTTAATTTGTTTCTTTCTGTACAGATGCTGTTAGACCTGCTGAGTTTATCGGCACATTCTGTTTTCATCTACGTCAAGATTCCCAAAGTTCAATAAAATTCTGACCGTAGGATCCTCAACATGGTAAAATGATCCAAGTTGCTTCACGGGAATGATTATCAAACAAAACGATTGACACAAATATGGTGCATTGCACTTCTACAAATTCTGTTCGCAATCACAACAGGTTTTTGATTTCCAAAGGATGCAGCACATGACTAATGTTGCAACACTCAGCTGTTTTTTGGCAAGATTTCTTCTCTATCTTTGTCAGGAAATGCCTAGAAGAAGTAGCAATGTTGCTTCGGAAACTACTATTTAGATTAAATTTCTTTTGTCAGACCATAATGGGAAAATGGAACTTGCTTCCACAAGGTTTTATTAAGGTAATATAATAGGGATATACATCTGAGATGTAGCAACTTAAATGCATAAAGCAGAAAAAAAATCAAGGGTTATGTTAATAGGGTGAGATGAGGCTCATGTGAAGCATTAATACGAGCATGTATCAGTTGGGTTGAATTAACTGTTTCTGTACTCAAGCTCTATCAATCTGATACTTCATCAGAAGACCCAAGCTATTTTTTTTATCCATTCGTTTTCACAGGATGTTGACATTGTCGGCAAGACCAACATTTTTCCCTAATTGCCACTTTAGAGGGCAGCTAATAATTGACTCTTGAGCCATGTGTAAGCAAGACCATGTACATCACTGTTGAACCTTACAGAATGACATGGGTTTTACAACAGCTCAATACTTGTCTGTTCACCCCTTTTAATGATATTAGCTTCTTTTGCAGATTTGATTTTTAACTGAATTTAAAATTGCACAGCATTCATGGCTGGATTTCAGTCTCCAGATCATCAGTCCAGACCTCTGGATTACTGGATCAGTCTATGAACTGCTGTGCTACCATTCCTTAGAATTGTAAATGAGAAAGACTAAACCCTAATGTGTAATTTGAGGCTGTTGTCCTTGGATGTCAGTATATTTGAGCTTTGATTTTATAATGCTTCCAGGAGACTGACTCCTAATGTTGCTGTTGACAAGAACCATTTCAACTCCCCCTCTCATTCCTCAGACGACATATCCATCCTGGGCCTCCTGCAGTGCCACAATGATGCCACCCGAAGGCTGCGCGAACAGCAACTCATATTTCGCTTGGGAACCCTGCAGCCCAATGGTATCAATGTGGATTTCACAAGCTTCAAAATCTCCCCTCCCCCATCCACATCCCAAAACCAGCCCAGCTCATCCCCGCCTCCCTAACCTGTTCTTCCTCTCACCTATCCCCTCCTCCCACCTCAAGCCGCACCCCCATCTCCTACCTACTAACATCATCCCGCCTCCTTGATCTGTCCGTCCTCCCTGGACTGACCTATCTCCTCCCTACCTCCCCACCTACACTCACCTTTACTGGCTCCATCCCTGCCTCTTTGACTTGTCTGTCTCCTCTCCACCTATCCTCCCCTCTATCCATCTTCTATCCGCTTCCCCCTCTCTCCCTATTTATTTCAGAACCCTCTTCCCCTCCCCCATTTCTGATGAAGGGTCTAGGCCCGAAACATCAAGCTTTCCTGCTCCCCTGATGCTGCTTGGTCTGCTGTGTTCATCCAGCTCCCCACCTTGTTATCTCGGATTCTCCAGCATCTGCAGTTCCTATTATCTCTTTCCCACAATTAAACATTTTTTGGATGTTTTAATGCCAGTGTGAACAGCACCAAAGCATGAAGTATGAGAAGTTTTTTTGATTTGAATACAAGTGTGCTAAAGCATGAGGAATACTGTCAAGGAAAACATGCCAACTTGTACTTAAACAAGAAGTTCCAGGGAACATAGGTGATTAGCAAAAGAATCAGCAGAGATATGAAAGGAAATTAAAAATACTGAGCATGTATCACATTACCTGAAAAATTGTGTGAAGCAGAATCAAAAATAATGTCCAAAAGAGAATTGGATAAATACTTGAACAAATTTGCAGTCATAAGGACAAAGGGCAGGACAAGTGGAATCATTCACCAAACCCGCACCGCCCATTTCTTTCTTCTTCCCAAAATCCCCAAACCTGACTGCCCCAGCCAACCCATTGTCTCTGCCTGCTCCTGCTCCACTGAACTTATCTCCATTTACCTTGACCCTGTTTTCTTCCCCCGGTCCAGGAACTCCCCACCTACGTCCAGGACATCACCCACACCCTCCACCTCCTCCAAGACTTCTAATTCCCTGGCCCCCAACACCTCATTTTCATTATGGACATCCAATCCCCGTACACTTGTATCTTCAACGCAGATGGCCTAAAAGCCCTCCGCTTCTTCCTCTCCCGCAGACCCAACCAGTCCCCCTCCACCAGCCTCATCCGCTAAACTGAAATCGTCCTGACCGTTAACAACTTGTCCTTTAACTCCTCCCGCTTCCTAAGCTGAAGGGGGTGGCCATGAGCCAGTGGCAAGAGCCCAAGCTATGCCTGCCTCTTTGTAGGCTACTGGAACAGTCCCTTTTCTGCTGTTACACTGGCACCATCCCCGATCTCTTCCTCCGCTACATTGATGACTGTATTGGCGCTGCCTCGTGCTCTCACAAGGTGCTTGAACAGTTCATCAACTTTACTAACACCCAACTTCAAATTCACCTGGACCATCTCCGATACCTCCTTCCTTCCTGGACCTCTCTGCCTCCATCTTGGTGACTGCCTTGAAACTGACATCTATTTCAAGCCCACGTACTCCTACAGCTACCTAAACTACACCTCCTCTCACCCACCTTCCTGCAAGAATGCGATCTCCTACTCCCAATTCCTCCACCTCCGCCACATGTGCTCCCAAGGTGGGGCATTCCACTCCCGCACATCCCAGATATCATCCTATTTCAAGAACTGCAACTTCCCCCCTCTGGTGATCAAAAATGCCCTCAGCCGCATCTCTTGTGTTTCCTGCACCTCTGCCCTCACATCGCCTCCCCCAACAAAAATAAAGACAGAATCCCCCTTGTCCTCACATATCACCCCACCAACCTCCACATCCAACGTATCATTCTCCGCCCCTTCCACCACCTACAATCCGACCCCACAACCAAAGAGATATTTCTCTCTCCACCCCATCTGCCTTCTGTAGGGACTGCTCTCTCCATGATTCCCTCGTCCACTCCACACTCTCCACTAGCCCCACTACCCCGGCACCTTTCCCTGCAACCGCAGGAAGTGCTACACCTACTCCTGCATCCCCCCCTCCATCTCCATTCAGGGCACCAAACAAACCTTTCACATCAAACAGGAGTTTACCTGTACATCCATCAACTTGGTCTGCTGCATCCACTGCTCCCGCTGTGGTCTCCTCTACATCGGTGAGACCAAGCGGAGACTCAGAGACCATTTTGTAGAGTATCTGTGCTCTGTACGCAACAAATGACAACACGTTTTGGCTGCGAACTATTTTAACTCCCCCTCCCACTCCCTGGGTGACATATCCATCCTGGGCCTCCTCCAGTGTCACAGTGACACCACCCGCAAACTGGAGGAGCAGCACCTCGTATTCCACCTTGGGAGCCTACAGCCCAATGGCGTAAATGTGGATTTCACCAGTTTAAAAATCTCCCCAACCCCGGTCTCATCCCTGCTTCTTTGATCTGAAACAATCTGTCCTTCTTCTATCCCACCTATCTGCCCCTCCCACCTCACTGACCAATCCCCTCCACTCCATACCTGCACTCACCTATCACCATCCCCTACTTTCCCCAGCCTCACCCCTCCTCTCTGTATTTATTTCTGAGCTCCCCTCCCCCTCCCCAAATCTGAAGAGGGGTCCAGACCTAAAATGTTGACTTTCCTGCTCCTCTGATGCTGCCTTGCCAGCTGTGTTCCTCCAGCTCCACACTGTGTTATCTCTGACTCCAGCATCTGCAGTTCTTGCTGTCTCTGAGTGGAAAAAAACTTGAAAGCTTTTTCAGGGTTAGTACAGCACAATAGGCTGAATGGTCTCCTGTGCTGTAAACATAGGTTTTATTTTACTTTGTATACTTTAGAATAGGATTTTCTTTCTGTTCTAGGGTACTCAGTGACAGAAACAGCCTCTTTCCTTCTGTTCTCCCTTGTTATGTCCTTATTTTACTTTCTGCCTACCAGGCAGTCAGTCAGTCGGGATGTCTTTTGGAATTCAGGCTGTCACCTGAGCAAATGATTGTAAAGGCTGCTCAAACTGTTAAAAAAAAAACACAAAAGTAAGTCTGGTTTTTTGTAGGGTCAGTTTAATTATTTTAAAAACAAGTAGCAACACATTTTTCCAGGTTTCCTATTTTTCTGCTACATTTTATTTAGTCATAATTTCAGTACGTTCAAAAACTGCTTCATTTTACATTATAGCAAGCATGGGGCTGGATGAACACAGCAGGTCAAGCAGCATCATAGGAGCAGGAAAACTTGACGTTTCGGGCCTAAACCCTTCATTCTCCAGCATCTGCAGTACCTTTTATCTCTCATTTTACATTATACTTTGCTTTCCACGATACATTTGCACTTTTCTCTGGATCTTCATTCCTTGTTTTCTCTATCAGTAAGAGACTAACAACTGACTAATTGATTTACCAGTAGACAGTTCACACAAATATTTATGTTTAACATTAAGCATTTAAGACCATAAGACCATAAGACATAGGAGTGGAAGTAAGGCCATTCGGCCCATCGAGTCTACTCCGCCATTTAATCATGGCTGATGGGCATTTCAACTCCACTTACCCGCACTCTCCCCGTAGCCCTTGATTCCTTGCGAGATCAAGAATTTATCAATCTCTGCTCAACGTCCCGGCCTCCACTGTGCTCCATGGCAATGAATTCCACAGGCCCACCACTCTCTGGCTGAAGAAATGTCTCCACATTTCCGTTCTAAATTGACCCCCTCTAATTCTAAGGCTGTGCCCACGGGTCCTAGTATCCCCACCTAACGGAAACAACTTCCCAGTGTCCACCCTTTCTAAGCCATGCATTATCTTGTAAGTTTCTATTAGATCTCCCCTCAACCTTCTAAACTCTAATGAATGCAATCCCAGGATCCTCAGCCATTCATCGTATGTTAGGCCTACCATTCCAGGGATCATCCGTGTGAATCTCCACTGGACACGCTCCAGTGCCAGTATGTCCTTCCTGAGGTGTGGGGCCCAAAATTGGACACAGTATTCTAAATGGGGCCTAACTAGAGCTTTATAAAGTCTCAGAAGCACATCACTGCTTTTATATTCCAACCCTCTTGAGATAAATGACAACATTCCATTCGCTTTCTTAATCACAGACTCAACCTGCAAGTTAACCTTTAGAGAATCCTGTACTAGCACTCCCAGATCCCTTTGTACTTCAGCTTTATGAATTTTCTCACCATTATGATGTTATTTAACATCATAAAATGTCCAAGGCACTTCACAGGATCATTATAAACTACTGATCTATGTCCAAATGAAGCAATATCTTGGCTTGGGCTAAAAAGCAACAAGTAACATTCCTGCCACACAAATGCCAAGCAATGTCCATTTCCAATAAGAGACAATTTAACCATTGGACCTTTCACATTCAGTGAAAATGCCATCATTGAAAGTCGCACTATCAACAGCTTGGGGATTACCATTGACCAGACACTGAACGGGACCAACCATATTAATACTGTGGCTTTGAGAGCAGTTCAGAGGCTAGGAATACTGTAGCGAGTATTCCTGACTTCCCAAAGCCTGACCACCATGTACAAGGCACAAGTCAGGAGTGTGCTGGAATACTGTCCATTTGCCTGGATGAGTGTAGCTCCAACAATACTCAAGAAGCCTGACTTCATCCAGGACAAAGCAGCACACACGATTGGCACCATATGCACAAACATCCACTCTTTTCACTATTAACACTCTGTTTCAGTAGTGTGTACCATCTACATGATGCACTGTAGAAATTCACCTTCCAAACCTATAATTACTTCCACCTAGAAGGACAAGGGCAGCAAATACATGTGAACACGACCATCTGCAAGTTCTGCTCCAAGCCACTCTTATCCTGACTTGAAAATATATCAGCCTGGCTTCAGTGTTGCTGAATAAAAATCCCAGATCTCCCTCCCTAACAGAATAGTGGATCTACCTGCAGAACGTGGATTGCAGTGGTTATAGAGTCATAGAGATGTACAGCACGGAAACAGACCCTTCAGTCCAACTTGTCCATGCTGACCAGATATTCTACATTCATCCAGTCCATTTGCCAGCATTTGGCCCATGTCCCTCTAAACCCTTCCTATGCACATGAAGAAGGGTCCAGACCTGAAACGTCAGCTTTCCTGCTCCTCTGATGCTGCCTGGCCTGCTGTGTTCATCCAGCTCTACACCTTGTTATCTCATTTACCCATCCAGATGTCATTTAAGAAGGCAGCCTACCGCCACCTTCTCAATAGCAACTAGGGATGGGCAATAAGTGCCAGCCCAGCAAGCAATGTCCACATCTCAAGTAAATTTTTAAAAAAGTTTGGTACTGACTATCATAAAAAGATATTTAAAGCTTGGTCAAAGGTGTAGGATTTAAGGAGAATCATAAAGGAGAAAGGGAGGTGGAGAGGTTTGGTGAGAGATCTCAGGAGATTAAGGACCAGTGAGCTGAAGACATGGCTGCTAACAGTAGCATATTTAAACTTGAGATTGCAGAATGGGCAGAATTAGAGATGCAAACATGTCTTGAGAGAACGGAATGTTTTGGAGCTTAGAAACAATTGCAATGATGGCAAAATGGTGGGGAAGACGGGAGGGTGAAAAATCACTTGAAGTACTTTCATACTAAAGCAGAACTATTATAAGTACAATGCATCTCCAAAAAGTGCAGATCTTCTGTAAAGGGGCTTTGTGTGTCTCGCCCTCAAGGACAATCCAATTCGGAACAGTAAAAAGTTGCAACACAATAGAAATACAGTTCAGAGTATTTTAGTTCAGTGCATTATTCTGCCAAATACAGATACAATTACAGCAAGGCACATACATCTGCTATGAATAATGATTAGTTAAACTCATCTTTGGAGAGATGCACGTACAAGCAACAGCAATTTCAATCCATTTAGTTTCATACTGAAATTTATGTTCTCCACAGGCTGTGTGATAATAGACCTGCATGGTAGTTGTCACAGGTACTGAGATGTAATCCAGTGTATGCTTCATCCTGCTAAAGCTGATGCAGCCACGACACAGACAAACAGCTTCTGGAATCGTTGCAGGGATACGTTTAGGGTCCTCATTAATCCTAAACCATTGGAAAGTAGAATTTGTTAAAGTTGTAAATATTTTAGTTTGAGTTCATGAGCTACACACATGCTGTATACTACACTATAGACATACCTGTGCAAAACACACCTCCCATCTGGTATAAAGTATTTAATATTAAAAATTAAAAGAGCTTTGATCAGAACTCAGTTAGAGTAGTTGCTTTTAGTTCTGGACATTGCACTTCAGGAAACACCTGTTAGCCCTGAAATAGGTGGAATGTAGATTTACCAGAATGAAATTAAAGCTGAAAGGGTTAAATTACATGAACAAGTTGCAATGGCAAATTGTATTGCTTTAATGTGGAGGTGTTGGTGTTAGACTGGACGGACAAGGTCAGAAATCATACAACACCAGGTTATAGTCTAATGGGTTTATTTGAAAACACAGGCTTTTGGAGCATCAGTCCTTCTTCAGGTGTTAGTGAGAGAGATAGTATCTGACACAGAATTTATAAGTAAAAGATCAAAGAGTCACACCACTGATGAGGATGTATTAAACAAACCTAAGATGCTGTTATAATCTTTAATCAGTTAGAACGTTTTAATTGATTAATATTTAAATTTAAATTCCTGAACTCCTTTGAAGTCACAGTCCTTTGGACACATGGCGAGGAATCACTGAAACAACTACATAGCGACTTCAACAAGTTTTATCCCACCATCAGACTTATCATAGACTACACTTTAGAATCAAATTCATTCTTGGACACACGCCCATCAGGGATGGACACCTCAATACCTCACTCGACCACAGATAACCTCATGATGCTGCACTTCTCTAGCTTCCACCCTAGACATATTAAAACAGCCGTCTCCTATGTATAAGCCTTACGCATACACAGGATATATTCGGATTAGGAGGAGTGAGATGGATACCTGAATGTTTTGAAGGAAGCCCTCATAAGAACAGGATACTCAACTCAACTCATCAATCGCCAGTTGCAACGTGCCACAGCGAAAAATCGTAATGACCTCCTCAGAAGACAGACACAGGATATGTCCGATAGGGTACCCTCCGTTGTCCTGGGACTGGAGAAACTATGCCATGTTCTTCACAGCCATCAATGCATTATTGATGACAATGAGCACCCTGCCAAGATCTTCTACGTGCCTCCACTTCTCACCTTCAAACAACCGCCAAACCTTAAACAGACCATTGTTTGCAGCAAACTACCCAGCCTTTAGGACAACATCGAGCACAACACCACACAACCCTGTCATGGCAACCTCTGCAAGACATGTCAGATCTTCAACATGGACACTACTATCACATGTAGGAACACCACCCACCACGTGCATGACAGATACTCATGTGACTCGGCCAATGTTGCCTATCTCATACGCTGTAGGCAAGGATGCCCCAAGGCATGGTGCATTAGTGAAACCATGCAAACACTATGACAACAGATGATGGACACTGTGCAACAATCAACTGACAGGAATGTTCCCTCCCAGTGGGGGAACACTTCAGCAGTCAAGGACGTTCAGACTCGGATCTTTGGGTAGACATCCTCTAAGGTGAACTTCGGGATACACAACAACACAGAGTCACGGAGTAGAGGCTGATAGCCAAATTCAGTATCCATGAGGATAGCCTCAACTGGGATCTTGGGTTCATGTCGCACAACAGTTGACCCCACCACACTATATACTCTCACACACACACTCACACACATGCATACATGCACACACTCATACAGATCCTCTCTCATACACACACTTTCTCTCTCACACACATACACACTCTCATTCTCTCTCTCCCTCACAAACATTATACAATTATACAGCTATACAAAGGCCTGGTTTGGCCACATCTGGAGTATTGTGTCCAGTTCTGGTCGCCTCATTACAGGAAAGGTGTGGAAGTGTTGGAAAATGTGCAGAGGTGATTTACCAGGATGTTGCTTGGAATGGAGGGAAGGTCTTACGAGGAAAGGTTGAGAGAGCTAGGGCTTTTCTCTTTAGAACGACAAAGGATGAGAGGTGACTTGATAGAGGTGTACAAAATGATCAGAGGTATAGATAGAGTGGACAGCCAGAAACTTTTTCCTACAGTGGAGGTAGCTATTATAAGGGGGCATAGTTTTAAAGTGAGTGGAGGTAGATATAGGGGAGAGGTCAGAGGTAGGTTCTTTACTCAGAGAGTAGTAGGGGCATGGAATGCCGCAGAGGGTAGTGGAGTCAGCCTCATTAGGGGCATTTAAGCGGCTATTAGACAGGCATATGGATAATAGTATAAGGTAGGGGTGGAGGTTAGATAGACCTTATGATTAGGGTAAAAGTTCGGCACAACATCGTGGGCCGAAGGGCCTGTACTGTGCTGTACACACACACACACACACACACACACACACACACTCTCTCTCTCTCTCTGTCTCATACACACAGATCCTCTCTCATGCACACACTGTCTCTCAAGCACGCACGCATGCACACGCACGCACACACACAGAAACCCTCACTCCCTCTCTCTCAAAGACAAACACACACACAGTCTCTCTCTCTCTCCCTCCTTCCCTCAAACTCACACACATGTGAATCCATGCGGTGAATTTGTATTCGCAGATACATTTTATTTTGTTGAAAAACGACACAATTTAGAGACAGTCAGTCAATGTCGCGTTTTATAAACTCCTACTTTAGAAATAAATCCAGTCTGACTCCAAACTAAAACACAAACAGATTCTAAACAAGGCCTCAAACCTAACATGCATTGTCTGACCTAAAACATCACTTCTTCTTTGCACTGATAAAACCTTTGTTTCTCTCAGGACCATGACTTGAAAGGAATTTGGGGATTTACATATACATATTAATCAATTAACACCTTGTAACTGATTAAAGATTTAACAGCATCTTAGGTTTGTTTAATACATCCTCATCAGTGGTGTGAAACTTTGATCTTTTACTTATAAGTTCTATGTTTGATACTACCTCTCTCATTAACGCCTGAAAAAGGACTGAGGGTCTGAAAGCTTGTGTTTTCAAATAAACCTGTTGGGCTGTAACCTAATTTTGTGTGATTTCTGACCTTGTATTGCTTTAGGTTTAGGAGAAGCTTAAATTGCTTTCCCTCAAAAGCTGCTAAGGCTAGAAGTTAATAGAAAATGTTGGAACTGAAGTTGAAGATTTTTGTTGAGCAAGGATATTAAAGCACAATAGACAGAGTTAAGATACAGATCTGCCCTGATCTAATTGATTGGCAGAATACACACTCCTCTTGGTCTTTGTGGATTAAGGCATAATGACTGTCAGTTAGATCATACTGGAAATCAATCAGCTGCAATGGACCACACTGACCTCTTTGTCTGGATTTCTGATATGTGTTTCCACTTATGGGACTTTGCGGCTGAACTACTAATATATATTTAGTTAATATAGCAAACTGTGGTCTATAGAGGTGCCATCTGAAAAAAAATGTAAAGAGAAAGCTGGTTCAAATATTTGGATCAGAGATAAAAGGTTCTGCAGATGCTGGAGAATCCGAGATAACA
>JAHRHZ010000052.1:25632724-25658142 GCA_024137785.1 Ginglymostoma cirratum | reverse complement strand
GGCCTAAACCCTTCATCAGATGAAGGGTTTAGGCCCGAAACGTCAAGTTTTCCTGCTCCTATGATGCTGCTTGACCTGCTGTGTTCATCCAGCCCCATGCTTGTTATCTCAAATATTTGGACTTAAGCTTTGGAATGTCTCCCCTAAGTCTCAGTTTCTGTCCCCTTTTCTTCTTTTAAGATGTTCACCTCTGTTAATGTCTTCTTAAGCGGCTCAGTTTCAAATTTTGTTTGATAATCAGTTTGAGCTGCTTTACCATGCTAATGCCAATTTATAAATGCAAATTATTGTTTAATGAGAAGAGTAATGTGCAAAGGAAAGCATATTTAGGAAGAGAATTCTAAAGTTTGGAGTACTTAGCACATTGGCACTGTTGCCATTTGTGAAACAAAGTGAGCTGGTGGTTGGACCTTGCACAAGGTTAGGGCCAAGAATTTTGAGGAGCAGTGTAGCGTTGACCAAAATTACACAATTAGGGAGAGAGGAGGCCATGAGGAAATTAAATATAAAGTGGTAAGTTCCAAATAGAAAGTTTTTGAATTAGGAGCAGATGTGGTTAGCAAGGACAGAGTCGATAGATGAGTAGGGTTTGGCATCCAGTAGGCTGTAAAACTTTGAAGAAACTAAAGTTTATGGACAGTGAAGGATAGAAAAGCATTTGAGATATGTTTACAAGTGAAGGTGTCAAAGGCAGGGTTGAATGTTTTGAAAGAAAATAGCAGAGGGAGAAGGGGCAGTGGGTGATATGAAAAACACAAATGTAGATGTTTTGTGTTTGTACATAAAGTTGGATATGGGATTCAATGGAAGGAGGGAACAGAATGGGAAAGGAATGGAGTCTGCAATGAGGTCTGTCATAGATTATTTTAATCTGCCAATGTTTCACTGGAGGAAATTTCAGCTCATGCAGGACTGGATGACTGACATCGCAGTGGCTGGTGGTAACAAGGTCAAGTGAATTGGTGGAGAATAGAGCTGATTTTTTTTATTCATTCATGTGTTGTGGGCTTCTCTGGCTCGGTCAACTTTTATTGCCCAATTATCTGTGGAAGATGGTAATGAACTGCCTTCTTCAATCACTGCATTCCTTGAGCTGTTAGGAAGAAAGTTCCAGGATTTAGACCCAGTGACAGTGAAGGAATTGTGACACAATACCAAGCCAGAATTGTGTGTGGCATGCGAGGAAACTTGCATGGTGTTAGTGTTCCCCTGGATCTGCTGTTCTTGTTCTTCTGAGTGATAGATGTCACAGATTGGAAGGTGCTGTTGGAGGATCCTTGGTGAGTTCCTGAAGTGCATTTTGTAGATGGTACGGTCTGTCACTGTGCATTGGTGTTGAATGGAGTGATGTTGAAGGTAACACGTGGGATGCCAGTCAAGCAGGCTTCTTTGTCCTGAATGGAATCATACTTCCTAAGTGCTGTAGGAACTTCACTCATCCAGGCCAGTAGACAGTATTTGATCACAGTCCTGATATACACCTTGTGGATGGTGGACAGGCATTTGGGAGACAGGAGGTTAGTTACTCACTGTATAATTCTTGGCCTCTGACCTAGTCTTGTCACCACAGTGTGGCTGGTCCACTTCAGTTTCTGGTCAATGGGTGACCTCATATGACGTTGATTGTGATGATAATGACGTAAAGGGTAATTTTAGATTCATTCTCGTTGGAGATGGCCATTGCCTGGCACTTGTCTGGAGTACATGTTACTTGCCAGTTATCTGCTCAAACCTAGATATTCCGGGTCTTGCTGCATATGAAGATGGACTGCTTCAGTTTCAAACTCTCACCTCAACACTACAGTTCAGCTCTTTTGTCCATGTTTGTAATGAGGTTAGAAGCCAAGTGTACAAATTACCGTATTTTTATAGAATTCAATTTGATGCAGCAGATTGTGTGCAGATATTATTTTATAATCTCCAGTCTAGTCTAACATGCTGCTGCACATACATTGCCTGCTTAAGTTAGGATCTTAGAGCTATGGATCTTTCAATAGTTTTTCTCAAGTAATGTTATATTACATGGATAAAAACAAACTACATTTTGGATTTCATCTTACCTGTAGCTCCAAGGTGAGAATGACCTATCCTCAATGTGTGAACTTGCCAGTAGTTCAGGAGACCATGCTGGGCAGCTGTGATTTTGCTTTTGATCACGTCTTTCCAGCACTGACAAAATACTTGAAGGATGTGTGATGCTGATCCTCTTCTTTAGCAAATTAAGTGGGATTTCATCTCTGCAATTGGGAGGTAATCCCGCATATTCATTTGCATCAATTATTGCAAGGAAAGCAGTTAACATCATCTGGAAAAGACAATCAACTCAATGCATAATGCAGTTAAAAACAATGTACACAATGATTGCATTGTAATTGTTTATGAAGCATTTTGTGATGTCTTGAGCACATGAAAGGCAATATAAATTTTCTGATGAAGGGTCTAGGCCCGAAACGTCAAGCTTTCCTGTTCCTATGATGCAGCTTGGCCTACTGTGTTCATCCAACTCCACACCTTGTTATCTCAGATTCTCCAGCATCTGCAATTCCTATTATCTATAATATAACAATGTGATTTTTTTCTGCCTTTCGTAAGAGCACAAGTAATAGGAATTAGATTAGCCAATCGATTCTTCTAGCCTTCTCCAATCAATAGATTTATAGCTGGTCTTCTCCCTCAACTCCATCTTCCTGCACTATTTCTAAATTATTTAGTTCCCTCAATATCCAGAAATCTATCAAGATCTATCTTATAAATAATCAATGATACAGGTCTTAATAGAATTCCAAAGATTCACAACACTTAAGTAAAAGATTTCTACCTATCACCATCCTAAATGGCCAGCCCCTTATCTGGAAATTCTGATTTTTAGTTCTGGACTCTCCAAGTGTGAACATATTCTTCCAGCATTTGAAACAAAAACAGAAAGAGCTGGAGAAACTCAGCAGGTCTGGCAGCATCTGCAGAGAAGAAATCAGAATTAATTGAGTCCAGTGACCTTTTATCCTCCCAGCATTTATCCTGTAAAGGACCTTACAAAATGTACATGTTTATAAGAGATGACTTCTCATTCTTCTAAACTTTAGGGGACAAAGGCTTAATCCACTCAATTTTTCTTCATCGGACAGCACCCTCATCCTAGGAACCAGTGGAGTGAACCTTCGTTGTACCGTCCGTATGGCAAGTATATTTCTTCCTTAGGATTTAGACCAATGAGGTCAGGTTTCACTGAGGCACTATTTAATTGCAGTCAGGCAGGTTTTTACACATACTCCAATTCCTTTGTAACAAAAATTAACATACCGTTTGCTTGAAAATTGTTTCATGGATATCCATTTAACTTTTCGTGATTCATGTACAAGGACACCTGAATCCCTCTACATAAGAACATTTCCTAATCTCTCACCATTCAAACAGCATTCTGTATTTTGGTTTTTTTTCCCTACCAAAGTGAATAACTTTACACTTATCCACACAATATGACTTCTGTCATATTCCAACCCACTTATTTAATCTGACTGTATTCATTTGTCACCACCTCACAATTTATTTTCAGACTAACTTTGTATCATCAGAAACCTTGCAACTATTATGCTCGGTTGCCTCATCTAAGTCATATTGATATATGTTGTAAATGGCTGAAGCTCAAGTACTGATCCTTGTGGTTCCCTGCTAGCTGTAGTCTAGCAATGCAAAATTTTTTTTTTTCTTAATTAGTATTTCCTGTCTACTATTTAATTTTTGATCCATGCTAATATATTAACCCTAAACCTTTCAGTCCTAATTTCATGTATTATCTTGTGTGGCCCTTTATCAAATTATTTTAGAAAATCCAAATACACTCCATGCCCAATTCACACCTACCCTGCTAGTTACACCCTCAAAACCTCTTAACAGATTTGCTGAATGTGATTTCCTTTTTATAAATCCCATGTTGGCTCCACCCAATGGCACTGTGATAAAAATCCACGGTAATGTTCTGGGAATCTGAGTTCAAATCCCACCACGGTAGACAGTGAAATTTGAACTCAATATGAAAAGAGGGAGTTAAAAAAAAGAAACTGGTCTACTGCTGACTAAGCAATGATTGTTGTAAAAAATCCATCTGGTCCTACAGTGCTCTTCAGGGAAGAATAACCTGGCTTAATTGACTAGACAGCCAATGTGAATGAAATTGGTGCCAACAGCCTGTTCTGACTGGGGTGGATTCAGAAGCTGCCCTTTTGCCTTCCCCTATGTGGGGAATATAGTGCTATGAGTTAGACCCGACATCAAGTAGACAACTAACGAAGAAAGATAATTTATCCAGTATTATGTTTGTATCAACACAATTACTTCAACTTCTTTATTCTCTTGACAACCGGTTCTCCACTGTTTCCAGATTGTTTTTATACTTCTGTTGAGAACATAGATGTAAATTACAGTCCTTGTTAAATGTCTGCAATTTTCTTATTCTCCATTATAATTTTCATAGTTCACCTTTAATAGAACCAGATTTACTTTGGTTATGTTTTTCCTTACAAACATTTCCTATATACCTATGGAATCTTTAACTCTCTTCCTTCTTTTCATTAGTCTGTCTCTGCAGATTAACTCTTCAGATTAAATCTCAAACGTTAATACCATCGAAATGAACTTACCAATGCTTGTAGGCACATTTTCACATTCATTCCAGATGCTGCTATCTTCACAGTTGAGTTTCTCTTAATTTCTTTTTATTTTCTACCCGTTCACTCTTCTATTTATTTTATCAATCTTGAAGGAGGAGTTATAAAGCAAATGGAGCATAATTCTTCCTTTAGACAAACAACAGATTTTCTTCAGGCATTTTTTAAATATCAGAGCTTGTAAAAACATGTTGTCGAATGAATCAGATCAAAGAGAGGCAAACATTCTTGTCCATGCAAGCACTCAACAACTTGGAACAGTATATTATTTGCCTAACATAAATTAAATACCTGCATCTGCAAGGACATAGCAGGGAATTAACACAACCGTATGGGTTTCTTAAGGCACCAACTGAAATCCATGGATATTCTAGTGAGAGATTCTAATCCTGATACGCCAGGGAGGAACCCCAATTCCACAGTTATAGTAGTGAGACATCACAAAGATGGAGCCACCCCAATCCTAGATTATTTTATTAGGAGAATCTTAAAGAAAGAAAGAGACGCAGGGATGTTTAGACAGGGAATTCCAAAGTTTAGGGTCTAGGCAGCTAAGGACACGGCCACCAATGGTGCAGTGATTAAAATTAGGGACATGTAAATGAGCAGTGTTAGCAATAGCAGATATCTCAGAGGGTGTGGAGCTGCAGGAGTGCAGAGACAGAGTGCAAAGAGGGAGACGAGCATGGAGAGATTTGAAAATCAGTGCTGATTGAGAGCCCTCTTGAGTCAGAAAGGGGTGATGTGTGATTAGGGGGAGGCGATGGCCTTGTAGTATTATTGCTCAACGGTTAATCCAGAGACCCAGAAAATGTTCTGGGAACCCGAGTTTGAATCCCACCGGGGCAGATGGTGGAATTGAACTCAATAAATATCTGGAATTAAGAATCTAATGATGACTGTGAATCCATTGTTGATTGTCAGAAAAACCCATCTGGTTCACTAATGTCCTTTAGGGAAGGAAACTGCCATCCTTACCTGGTCTGGCCTATATGTGATACCAGACCCACAGCAATGTGGTTGACTCATAGCTGCCCTCTGGGCAGTTAGGGATGGGCAATAACTGCTGCCTAGCCAGCGATGCCCTCGTCCTGTGAATGAACAAAAAACACAGAACCTGGTGTGAATTAGAACTCTGGAACACTTGGTCAATCAAGTCAACAACTTATCTTTAATTCCATGAGCTTTAGTTTTAGTTTACAGGATCTTACATGGAATGTCGTTGAATACCTTCTGGAAGATGACGTAAATGACATCAGTTGAAATCTGTAAATTTTTGAGTTGGCAATCACAGATAGCCAAAATAAGCAATCAACTATTTGTAAGTAATTTTAACATAGTTTAGTCTGTTTATTACGAATCAATAGTTTAGATTATGATACAATGGCTGAATATAAAGGAAATGTATACAAGTAATGACAGTTGGGGGGGCATTCACTGATGACAGAGAATGAGTGGACAATTGGCATAGAATGCATTGATCCCATAGTTTTTGATGGCAGCATTTTATTCCCTAGCTGAAGTATTAAGGAACTCTTCCCTTGATCTGACTCCTTTTTTTGAGTCTTTTTGGAATTTTTGTTAGTGGTTATTTGTCATTGTTCTGCACTTTGAAGGGCAGGGAGAGGAAGTACGAATCAAGTCTATCTCACCTGGAACAGGAACTATTCTGGCATTCTGGACTACACACTGGACATCCAGCCAACAGAGTTAACTGAACCCCATTTACTTCAGTTATTTCCTCAATAGATTCAATTAGTTTAATTCATCACAAACTGGGCGTTACAAATCCTTGTTAGTTCTCTCTAATCAGTGCCAATATCTCTAGGCGCTTAGGCTGACCTTAATTTTAGATTTTGATAATTTGTCCATGACAGATGTTAAACCAACATCTGGTATATCTCTGGTTTTCCCACTCATATTTCTTATATAATTAATTTATCTTTGTGAGCTTTGAATGTGACAGACAATTGCTGAATTGTGAGAGCTTTGGGAGATTATAACTAAAGAAAAGTGTGAATTCCTCTCCTATTTCCTTGAAACCTCTGTTGTGGAATTCATTGATCAGGTCTTGGGATTTGGAAGTCCAGCACTGTTTTTTAAGATATAATTTTTTTGTTCGGGTGTAGTGAGTTCCAGTCCTTGATTTGATATTAGTTTCTCTGGAATGTCAATTTTTTTATCCACTTATTCTACTGTCAAGACTGGCAAAAAGTAATTAATTATTCAACAATTCTAACTTTTTCATATTTTAATTTGCAACATTACCCACCAGAGGGCCCACATTGCTGTTAACTATCTTTTCTAATATTGTTGTGAAAACGTTTTCAATTAGTCTTGATATGCCTTGAATGTTTCTCTTCATATTCCCAGAGATCTTGCTATTATATTTGTCATCCTTAGCTGCACTTTATATCTTTTCAGGTCTCCAGATCTATGCTATTCTTTGCATTTTTGCACACTCCTTCCTTATTTTTACGATACTTCTCAACTCTTTTGTTGCCCAGGGCAGTTTTCTTTAGTATGTGGAGCTCTTCCATCACAGGGGCATGTACTGCTCCTGTATTAAGGTGAATTTTTGAACACATCCTACAATTCATCTGTATTATTACCTAGTAACTGTTTTGTCTGGTTTGTTATTGTCAGTCTCTGTCTTTGTTCTGTTAGTATCCATCTCATGCACTAACCAGTTTTCCAATATGGACATGGGTGAGGACATTGATTCTTGTGAGGAATGGAGCAAGACCCAAAGCTTAGGACACCACAAATAGCTCAACTGCACAGGCTGGGAGGAAGAAGAATTGAAGGGGAATAGTGATAGGCAATTCAATACATAGGGGAAACAGATGGAAACTTTGTAGCCATAGACATGACTCCAGAACAGTATGGTGTCTTCCTGGTGCCAGAATCCAGGATGTCACAGAGCAACTGCAGGACATTCATTTGGATGGAGGGTGAAGAGTCAAAATTTATAGTTCACAATGTCATGTGTCAAAAGAGAGGTGATATCCTGAATGCAGAATTTAGGGAACTAAATGACAGAATGAAAAGCTGGACCTCTACTTAAGGAAATAATCTCAGGTTTGCTCCCAGTACCATGTACTGGTGAGCTCAGAAATAGGAAGATGGAGCATATGAATACATGGCTTGAAACAAATAGTGTAGGTGAGAAGGTTTTACACTGCAAGGGCATTGGACCTAGTTCTGGGGCAGGTTGGATGAGTATGAGGAAGACAGGTTACACTTCAGCAGGATTGAAACTAATAGCCTTGGAGTGAGATTTGTTAGTGTTGTTGGAAAGAGTTCAAACTTGCTTGTTGGAAGCATGGGAACATAAGAGGGAATTCAGATTGAATAAAAATAGAGCTGCTTATGGGGAGTAGAATGTCTGTAAATGAATCATCATAGAATCCCCACAGTGTAGAAACAGGTCATTCGGCCTAACAAGTCCACACCGAACCTCCAACCCAGATCCAAACCCTACCCTGTAAATCTGCATTTCCTATGGCAAATGCACCTAACCTACACATCCCTGAACCCTATGGGCAATTTAGCATGGCCAATCCACCTAACTTGCACATCTTTGGACTGTGGGATGAAACTGGAGCACCTGGTGGAAACCTGTACAGACACAGGGAGAACATCCAAACTCCACACATACAGCTGCCCAAGATTGGAACTGAACTCAGGTCGTTGGTGCTGTGAGGCAGCAGTGTTAACCACTGAGCCACCATGCCACCAATGGCCTCTTTAAGGTTTCACAACATCTTTCCTTACTTTGAAGTTACCTAAGTGCTCTGCTATAATTGCTCTAACAATATTTTTTACCCATGGCTTGGCTACCTGGTCTGCAGTTTCCTGTTTTCTGTTCTCCCTTTTGAATAGGGGAATTAAATTTGCTGTCTTCCAATTTATTGAGACCTTACCCAAATCTGGGGTGTACTGGAAAATTAAAACCAACGCATCATCAATTTCACTAGCTACTTCTTTTAAGACCCTAGGTTGAAGTCCATTGGACCTGGGTACTTGTCCGTCTTCAGCTGTACTCAGTGCTACTTTTCTGGTGATTGCACTTTTCCTGAGTTTTTCTCTGTCTTGTATTTCATGATTTGTAGCTGCTTCTGGGATTACTTGTATCTTACATATTGAAGACCAATGCAAAATACCAGTTCAATTCTTCTACCATCTCCCTATTTTTCATTATTGATTCTCATGGCTCGCTTTCTGTCGGACCAATGCTGTCTCCTTTTTAAAAATATTTATAGAAACTCTTTTTTTAACTTCTGTCTAGCTTTCTGATGTATTCTACTTTGTCTTTTGCATGTGAATTGAAAGGTTTTAAATATAACCACACTGTTTACAAAAGAGGGGCGAGAGAAAACGGGGAACTACAGATCTGTTAACATGATATCAGGAGAAGGGAAAATATTAGAATCTATCATAAAGGATATAATCACTGGATATTTAGAAAATAACTGTCTGATTGGACAGGATTGGCATGGATTTGTGATGGGAGAGCGTATTTGACAAACGTTTTCAGGATGCAACTAGCAGAGTCAAAAGAGAGAAACCAGTGGATGTAATATATTTGAATTTTCAGATTGCTGTTGACAAATTCCTACACAGGAAGTTGGTAAACAAAATTAAAGAGCACGGAATTGGGGGTACTAGACCAGTGTGGAATGAGGATTTTTTGAAAGGCAGAAAGCGGAAAGTAGGAACAAATGGATCATTCTCAGATTTCCTGGCTATGACTAGCAGAGGCAATGGCCTCTTGGGATGATAACTAGACTTTTAATCCGTACACCCAGTAATGTTCAGGGACCTGTGTTTGAATTTATACTTAAATAGAATTAAGGGTCTAATGACGACCATGAAACCATTGTCAATTGCCATGAAAGTCCATCTGGCTCACTAATGTCCTTTAGGGAAGGAAACTGATGTGCCTACCTGTTCTGGCATACTTGTGACTCCAGACCCTCAGCAATATGGTTGATATTTAGGAATTGGTGATAATGCTGGTCTAGCCAGTGAACACATCCCATGAAAGATTAAAAAAAGAAAGGATCAGTGCCGGGGCGTTTCACAAATTATGTCATTGATTTGCATGTGGCGCCAATTGTAATATTTCCAAGTTTGCAGAAAATATAAAACTCGTTGGGAATACAAGTTGCGTGAAGAATTCAAAGAGGCTTCAAGGGAATTTAATCAGGCTGAGAGAGTGGCATGGCTGATGGAATATAATGTGAATATATGTGAGGTTATCCATTCTGTTAGGGGGAATAGAGGTGTGAAACATTTCTTAAATGGTGAAAGATTGGAAAACGTCACTGTCCAAAGGTACCTATGATTCCTTGTTCGTATGTCACTGAAAGTTAGCACCATGTGCCACAAAAAATTTGGAAGTCAAATGGTATATCAGCCTTTATCAATTTGATTCAATTGAAGATGGTCCAATTATACACAACAATGGTGAGACTGTGCCTGAGTTTTTGCACAGATCTAGCCACTTGTCTAAGGAGGGATCTATCTTCCATAGAGGAATTAAGGTGGATTCCTAGTCCACTGTTGGTGAAACTGTCCTTTGAGGAGATTGCCTTGTATTCTTTGGAATTCAGAAGAATTAGAGACAATCTCATACAAACTTACAAAATTCTTAAAGGGATAGGCAGTGTGGATGTAATAAGGACATTTCCCCTGGCTGTGGGTCTAGAATCAGAGGACACATCTTAAAGTAAACGGAAAGCCATTTGGCATTGAGATGAGGGAGAGCTTCTTCACTCAAAGGGTAGTCAATCTTTGGAATTCTCTACCCTAGAGGACTATGGTTTTAGCCATCAAGTAAGTTCAAGAAAGAGAATGATAACATTCTATTCACTCATGACATCAAGGAATATGAAGATAACGTTGGAATATAGCATTGAGGTAGATGATCAGCCATGATCTAGATTAGTAAAGCATGCTCAAGAATGGCCTACTCCTGCTCTTACTTTCTTATCTCCTGGACTGGACTTAGTTTCTCCATTTCCATTTTCTCCACACTCATGTCAATACAGAAGTTTCCACTTGAAGTGCTATAAAATTCAAGGCTGTGAGCCCATTGCAGGAAAGTGGGACCATTGTAGGCGGTAGTATATTTTTGGCAGCATGGATCTTATGGGCCAAAGAGCCTCTTATTTAGTGTATGATTCTATGGTTCTTTCTATCTTGATCTCTCCTACACATCTCCTCATTCAATATCCTTTCCTCGACTCGGTGCTAGGTGACATCACCGATAGTTTCCTTTCATCATCCTTTACCTCCATTAAAAATGACCATCATTGTTCGATCTTTAAAGATAACCCTCCTTGGCCCAGCTGCTATCACTTAGTTATTGTCCACATCCAACTTTCCTTTTCTGTCTAAGGTCTTTGAATGCATTTAAAAACAGAAATGTCTGAAGAAACTCACCAGGTCTTGCAGTGTCTGTGGAGAGAAAACAGAGTTAACATTTTGAGTTCGGTGCCCCTTCTTCAGAACTGATAGCAGATAGGAAAGGGTAATGATGGGCGCTGTGGGAAGTAGGGAAAGGAATGCGCAGATAGGTGAGGAGGAAGCCCAGAGAGAGAAAATAAATAGAAATTGCTGGAAAGACACAGCAGGCCTGGCAGCATCTGAGAAGAGAAATGTGCTCATTTTCTCCAGCAATTTCTGCTTTTGCTTCTGATTTCCAGCAACTGCAGTTCTTCCATTTTTTTGTTGAAAGAAAAAGAAAGTTAGGCAGACAAATGGATTGAAGTAGTAAAGCAGGGAAAAAATAAGCTGGATAGGTGATAATGGGGGTTTTGAGTTATAGAATCATAGGGTCATACTTGTCCTTGCCGACCAGGGTTCCTGAACTAGTCCCATTTGCTTGCATTTGGCCCATAACCATCTAAACCTTTTCTATCCATGTACCTATTCAAATGTCTTTTAAATGTTGTGATTGTACCTGCCTCTACCACTTCCTCTGGCAGTTTGTTCCACATACGCACCACCCTCTATGTGAAAAAGTTGCCCTCAGGTCCTTTTAAGTCTTTCCCCTCTCAACTTAAACCTCTGCCCTCTAGTTTTGGACGCACTCACCCTGGGGAAAAGACCTTGGCTATGCCCCTCATGATTTTATAAACATCTATAAGATCACCCCTCAGCTTCCTTCACAGAGTAAAATGTTCCAGACTAAATAGCTCAAGCCCTCCAATCTTGGTAACATCTTGTATATCTTTTTTTGCACACTTTCCAGTCTAATAACATACATCCTATTGCAAAGTGACCAGACTGTATGCAGTACTCCAATATGGCCTTACCAATGTCTTGTACAGCAGTAACATGATGTCCAAACTCCTGTACTCAATGCTCTGACTGATGAATGCAAAGTGCAAGTAAAAATGGATTGGCTGTGCTGAAACTAATTCAAGTCATGATGGACCTGGGATGTTGGGGTGGGTAAAAGACATGGAAGGAGGTGTTCATGCTCTAAAATGATTAAACTTGCTCTTCCAGCTTGTGTTGAGTCTTGCTGGAGTACTGCCGAAGGCTTGAGACAGAAATGTTGGCCAGGGAACACAGTGGTGTGCTGAAGTGGCAGACAACTGGAAAATGAGGACCAGGTGACCGTATTGGCATAGTGGAACAGAAGAGAAGCAGTGAGAGCATAAATGTGGAAAATGGGTTGGACATGGCTAAGTGTCCTGTCAACCACTTGGTGGGGAATCTTCTGTTCAGGAAAAGGATGAACATTTCTGGGAAAGATGGCATCATCAGAACAGATGTAACAGAGATGGAGAAACTTGGTGAATGCAAGGGAATCCTTACAGAATGCACAGTGTAGTCAAGGTAATTGTTGGAGTCAGTAAATTTGTAATGGATATAGGTGGCTAGCCTATCCCCAGAAATGGACACAGAGATGTCAAGGAAGAGAAGGAAGGAGTCATAGATGGACCAGGTGAAGGTGAGAGCATGGGTGAAATTGGAAGCAAAATTGATACACTTTTCCAAATTCAGATGAGAGAGAGAAGCAGTACCAATTAAGTCATTGCTGTACTGGAGAAAGAGTTGTGGGGAGGGATGAAGTAGGACTGGAACAAGGAATGTTCCAATACCCCACAAAAAGACAAGCATAACTGGGGCCCATGCATATCCCAAAAACACACCTTTGATCCAATGAAAGGGAGAGGAGTTGAAGGAGAAGTTGTTCAAAGTGAGGATGAGTTCAGCCAGATGGAGGGGGGTGTTGGTGGAGGCGAATGGTTTGGGCCTTCTTTCCAGGAAGCCACGGGGAGACCTAAGACTACCTTGATGGGGAAAGGATGTGTAAATAATACCTTTTCCTATTTGCTATCACTTCTGAAGAAGGGTCGCTGCACTTGAAATGTCAACTCTGTTTTCTCTCCACAGATGCTGCTAGACCTGCTGAGTTTCTGTAGCAATTTTTTTTCAGATCCCCAGCAATTTAAATAAATGATTTGGATGTGAGCATAGGAGGTACGGTTAGTAAGTTTGCATATGACACTAAAATTGAGGGTGTAGTGGACAGCGAAGAAGGTTACCTCAGAATACAAGGGAATCTTGATCAGATGGGCAGGTGGGCCAACAAGTGGCAGATGGAGTTTAATTTAGATAAATATGAGGTGCTACATTTTGGAAAGGCAAATCAGGGTAGGACCTAAACAGTTAATGGTAAGGTTCTGGGGAGTGTTGCTGAGCAAAGAGACCTTGGAGTGCAGGTTCATAGTTCCTTGGAAGTTAAATCACATGTAGATAGAATAGTGAAGAAGGTGTTTGTTATCCTCGCCTTTTTTGGTCAGTGCCTTGAGTATAGGAGTTGGGAGGTCATGTCGTGGCTGTACAAGACATTGGTTAGGCCACTTATGGAGTATTACATACAATTCTGGTCGCCATCCTATAGGAAAGATGTTGTGAAACTAGAAATGGTTCAGAAAATATTTACAAGGATGTTGCTAGGATTGGAGGATTCAAGCTATAGGAATAAGCTGAATAGGCTGGGGCTATTTTCCTTTGACCATCAGAGGCTGAGGGGTGACCTTATAGAGGTTTATAAAATTATGAGGGACACAGATAAGGTAAATAGGCAAGGTCTTTCCCAGGGTGGCGGAGTCCAAAACTAGAGGGAGGTTTAAGGTGAGAGGGGAAAGATACAAAAAGGACCTAAGGGGCAACTTTTTCATGCAGAGGGTGGTCCGTGTATGGAATGAGCTGCCAGAAGAACTGCTGGAGTTTGATATGATTACAACATTTCAAAGATATATGAATAAGAAGGGTTTAGAGGGATATGTGCCAAATGCTGACAGATGGGACTAGATTTATATAGGATATTGAGTTGACATGGATGGATTGGACCAAAGGGTCTGTTTCTGTGCTGTATATCTTTACTACTCTATGGGTCTATCTGCAGTTCTTTGTTTTAGTCTTTGAATGCAGTATTGCCTTCAAGGCTGTAGCTGATTAGGGGAGGTGATGGCCTAGTGGTATTATTGCCAGACTGTTAATCCAGAGATGTAGGTAATGTTCTGGGAACCTGGGTTCAAATCCTGCCCTGGCAGGTGGTGGAATTTGAATTCAATAAAAATCTGGAATTAAGAGTCTTATGATGGCCATGAATCCATTGTTGGTTGTCAGGAAAAACCCATCTGGCACTAATGTTCTTTAGGGAAGGAAATTGCCATCCTTACCTGGTCTGGCCTACATGTGACTCCAGACCCACAGCAATGTGGTTGACTCTTAACTACCCTCTGGGCAATTAGGATTGGGCAATAAATACTGCCTAGCCAGTGACACCCTCATCCTGTGAATAAATGTAAAAAAAATCTGAAAGGAAAACAATTTTAACCTGTTCATTTAGGCTTTCACTCCAGTCACCACCAAATTAGTCTTTACAAATGCATTTTGTGTAGGTGTAATCATGTTAGTTTATATCTCTTTGTCTGACCTTTCTAAGATCACAAATGCAGGTGATCTGGGAGTGAGCAATGTGCAAATGGATTCCTGGGTTTCCTCCATTTACAAAAAGTGTCAACTTTTTAAAAGCACTTCACTGATTGTAAAATGCTTTATGATATCCTAATGTCATAAAAGGCAAGATATATATATGCACATTTTTAATTCTACTAAGAAATGTGAGATTCTGAACACACAAAACAGGAATTACGACAGAGAAAAAGATTATTGCTAATTGTTCAGAATAAATTAAACTGCAACTTGGTTCTATAATTGATTACAAATCTTAATTGGTTGGAAAATGTTGAAATGGCACAGGGGTTCATGCATTGGGTTTGATGAGTCATTGCTGCAGAAAATCCCAAGCATTAACATCAACTGGCAGCTCCATGCATTAACACGAACTGCACTCATATATTAGCATGAACTGAACCCCAAACATTAACACCAACTGAGAGTCCTACACATTTGCACCGAGTGGAGTCCCACACATTAACAACAACCGGGAGCCGCAGATGATAACAGTTACTGGGAGTCCCATCGACTGGGACACTAACGAGAATGCGCATGCATTAACAACGACTGGAGCTTCACACATGAACATTGGATTGTCTGGAGTCCCATGCATTTACGTTGACCGAAGTCCCACGCATTTACATTGACTGGAGTCCCACGCATTTACATTGACCGAAGTCCCACGCATTTACATTGTCTGAAGTCCCATGCATTTACATTGTCTGAAGTCCCATGCATTTACATTGTCTGAAGTCCCACGCATTTACATTGTCTGAAGTCCCACGCATTTACATTGTCTGAAGTTCCATGCATTTACATTGACTGGAGCTCCATGCATTTACACCGTCGAGGAGCGCGAGCTCCGCTGTGACAGGCAAGGACGCGTTTCCATGGTAACGCGGGCGGAGCATCAACACATGACCGGGTTTTCTGTATGACGTAATGCGGGACGAGCCTTGATTGACATCCGGACGCGGATCCTCTCCTTCTCCGAGTGTGTGAGCTCTTGCTGAGGGTCCGAGACTTTAGAAGTCGGTGAGTGTGAAGCTGGAGTGTGTCCCTTAGGGCGCTGGGCATTGCTAACGGGTTTTGGGAATGGGAGGGCTGCTGTTCTTGTGCCTGTTCAGCGTAAATGGATCCCATCCAGCCAGATACTGACCAAAGGCCTGCCAACCGGACAGGGGATGGGAGAACCTGACATGGTACATCTGGTGGAAATGTGACCTAAAACAACTTTACTGCGAAATCTCTGTGCAGCTCAGGCCAGTTGTACGGGCAATGGTTTTGAAGAAGTTAATGTACATGTCTCATTGAGCTGCCTCCAATTGATGCCACACCCTGTCTTTGGGTGGAGATGGTAAATTCTCGGTTAGCCTTTGCAGGGATTGGGGGTATTCTATCAAGCTCTTGATAACACTCCTAAGTATGAAAAGAAAAATAAAGCAGAACTATGGTAAAATTTTTTAAAAACAAAGCAGATGTAGAGGGAGTCTATGGTGTGGTGGTAAAATTATCAGATAGTAACCCAGAGACCCAAATCCACCCCTGCCTATGGCAGATCGTGAAATTTTGGTACACCTGGAATTAGAAAACAGATCCAGGTGCTCTTGTGGTGTATTTCTACCAGGCTATTCTATCCCCAATCCAGTTGGCAGGCCTTTAGTCAGTATTCCCCTGGATGGAGGGAACCATTTCCACAGAGAGGAAGCACTGTAATCAGCACAGTGCCCACCTAGGTCTTTATTTTCTAATCAATCTGTTCAGAGATGTTATTACAAACCTGTGGAGCAGTTGGGACTTGAACCCTAGGTCTCTTGGTTCAGAAATCAGGATGCTGTCAGTGCACCACATGAATCCTTGGGGTCTGCTATGTGTTATTTTTGAGTCAACTTATTCAGAGATATTATTCCACACCACTGGAGCAGGTGGGACTTGAATCCACTTTCATGGCAACTTATTGTAGTCCGCAACAGTCTGAATATCTCTTCAACTGCTTCCAGTGGCCTGCCTTAAGTATGGGGATCACAACTGTGAACAGTACTCTAGGTGCAGCCCAACAACACCTAGTACAGTTATAACAAAACTTTCCTTTTTTTTTAAACCCCCAAGTGATAGAGGCCACAGTTCCATTTGGCACCGTAACTACATGCTGCCAATGTTCCTGCTATGCTGCGCACAAGCACAGCTGCTCGAAAGGTTCCACACGTGGCAATCTATATGCGGATGATGGTCATGGCATCAGTTTTTGCTTCAGGAATTCACTGCTGTGGGAAGCCCCCTCAGCTGGGAACAACATGAGAGGCAGTGCTACTTACTGTACATGCTTGCTAAATTTTTGTGCTTCATGTACATGAACGTCCAAATTCCTGTTTCCAACTGAGAGTCTGCCTTCTAATTCTTCCTATCTCTCATTTTCCTACATTAAATTCATCTGCCAAGTTTTTATCAGCTCACTCAATCTAGCTGTGTCATTTTGCAGATTCCTGTGTTTGTGCCACAATGTCCCCTCCCACTTATTTTTGTATCATCAGCAAATTTGGATATGTTTCACTCTGGCCTCCTCCAAGTCAGTAATGTAGATAATAAATGATTGAGAAACAAGGACGGATTCTTCTAGCACTCCATTAGTTATTTGCTTCCAGTCTGAAAAAGACCCATTAATCTGACTGTCTTCTGTGTATCAACCAATCCTAAATCCACACTAGTACAAATCTCCCAATTCTTTGAGTTCCTGTGTTGTGCAATAACCTTTTTTAAAATGTGGCACCTTGCTGAATAGCCTACCTTTGTTCCTCCATTGCTTCCATGCCTCAAGCACAATTGGAGGCCTTGCTGAAGTAGGAAGATGCATTGTTCAAAGTTGGAATTTTTTTACCAACTCTTTAAGCTAACACTAGTTAAAGAAGGTTGTTGTTGAACTCTGAGATAACAAGGTGTAGAGCTGGATGAACACAGCAGGCCAAGCAGCATCAGAGGAGCAGGAAGGCTGACGTTTTGGGCCTAGACCCTTCATCAGAAATCTGTTGAACTCTGTCTTTCTGTGGGGGGAAGAAAAACTGTAGGTTTGCAGCTTTGTTGCAATTTATAACCTTCAGAATTAAAGAAGCTTCACTTTCTAATATAACAGTAATTAGTTCACTGATAAGGTTTATTGGTAAGATGGTATGGCCTGTACTAAGGAGCCATTCAGCATGGAGGATAATTTGCTTTTAAAATAAGTCTAATCTCACTGGTGTTTTAATAACTTCACCTTCTGAAACATAGAAGCGCAGTGGCTCAGTGGTTAGCGTTGCTGCCTCACAGTGCCAGGGACCTGGGTTTGACTCTAGCATCAGGCAACTGTCTGTGTGTAACTTGCATGTTAGCCATGTGTCTGTGTGGGTTTCTCCCACAGTCCAAAGATGTGCAAGTTAGGTGTATTAGCCATGCTAAATTGCCCATACTGTCAAGGGATCTCTAGATCCATGTGTAGACTAGGTGGATTAGTCATTGGAAATGCAGGGTTATGGGGATAGTGTAGTGGGTCGGGTTTGGGTGGGATGCCCTTCGAAGGGTCGGCGTGGCTTGATGGACAGAATGGCCTGCTTCCACACTGTAGGGATTCTAAATCTGTATGTGGGGTACATGTGAGATCGCAAATAAGGATCAGAAGGACCATCCAGTGCATGTCTGTATTTAGGTAAGGTGGTTAAGAAAGCATGAGTTGCTTGCCTTTATTGGTCAAGGCATTAATCATAACAGCAAGGAGATTGTCATGGGCTTTATGCGACGTTAGTTATGTCACAACTGGTGTACTGAGTTCTAGTCACCACTATAAAAGAATGTGATTTGCAACGCGTAGTGCAAAGGAGATTCCCTGGGATGTTGCTTTGGTTGGTTCTTGATTAGTAATGGGATCAAAGTTTACAGGGTGGAGGCAGAAGAATGGGGTTGAGAAACATATCTGCTCCGCCATTCGATCATAGCTGATTCGATGGGCCAAATGGCCTAATTCTGCTCCTATATCTATGGTCTTATGGAACAATTTAGCTGTGAAGAGTGACTAGATGGGCTGGTGTTGTTTTTCTTGGAGCAGAGATCGCTGGGGGATTTGGGGTGTCAAGGAGGTGACTAGGTGGGTGAAGGTGACCAAGGGGCATAAATATGGAGAAAGATTTCCCTTGGTAGACAAGTTAATACCAGGGGACACAAAATTGTGGTAGGGAGACGGAGGTTTACAGGGGATTGAGGGGGAAAAAGTTCACACAGATATTGGGTATCTGGAAGTCCCTGCTTAAGAGTGGTAGAGGCAGGTACCCTGAAGACGTGAAGTATTTAAGTTAACACTTCAAATGCGATAACATATGAGGCTATGAGCCAAGTGCTGGAACATGGAATTAGAAAAGATAGATTTTTTTGACCATCACAGGCATGATGGGCTGAAAAGCCATCTTCTGTGCTGTAAAATCCATGATTCTAATGTTATGGCTCCGGGCGCGCATGGTATTGTACAGCAGGAGTACGTAGCTGATTAGGGATCACGCTTCATGTCTGTAGCAAACAATGCTGAACCTGCAACACCAAAAAACAAAGCAAGTTTGGATTCTGTAGCTGAGTTTAAGACTTAATTAATGTCATTCATGGCTCAATTAATAGCTTGCTTGTCTGTGAGCAAGGATTTGTCATTTCAAACCATACCCCAGGGGTTTGAGCACGAGCTCTAAATTGATGCACCTGGCAAGGGGGATTTTTTAGTGCTAAAGGTGCTGTGACATCTTTGGAAGAGATGTGAAATGTGTTTGGCTGTCATTTTGGACTGAAGAAATGGCACATGTCTGTTTTCAGGCAAGATTTCTTCTCATACATAATAATGACTTTAGAAGTTTTTTTTCTACAGGTGGTATTGTGGCTGCACTGACCACATGTAGCACTGCTGTTCTTAATGTTCCACTAAAACAAATGAATATTGACAGAACGTGCTGCAAGGATGAAAAGAAAGAGCTCATTTTCTGAAGATGTTGAATTTATTTTTACACCACTAGTAATACTAGAGCTTGCCAAAAATACTCGAGAGGAGACGACAGAATGGCTGATTCAAAAAATCAAAGATGCAAAGCACTTGGGCGGTAAGTGTGCCACACGTGCATCTATTGGTCTGAATTTCTTTACTGTTATTGTGTATTTTGCCAAAAAACTGAAGGTGATTTTGGTCTGGAATATGCTTACTTTTTTGATTCAACAAAAATAAGAAACATTTTGTCTAAAATGCAAAAGCCACTTGATTTTAAAATAAAGATGCTGGAAACAGTCAACTTTTTAAAAATGTGTCATTTTTCTTTGTTAATTGTTGTTGTGCAATGCCGTGTTTCACTGTGTGTTTCACTGTGTGTTTCACTGTGTGTTTCACTGTGTGTTTCACGTTTCATAAATGTAATAGCAACAGAAAATGCTGGAAGTACTCAGCAGGCCAGGCAGCCTCTGGGGAGAACAAAGCAGAGTTCACATTTCAGATTGGAGGCTTTTCATCAGAATTGACCTGAAACATTGGGTGAGATTCAAAGTTACTCAGCCCATTGGCTCAGTGGTTAGCACTGCTGCCCCACAGCGTCAGGGGCCCGGGTTTGATTCCACCCTCGCGCGAATGTCTGTGGAGTTTGCACCTTCTCTCCGTGTCTACGTGGGTTTACTCCGGGTGCTCCAGTTTCCTCCCACAGTCTAAAGATGTGCAGGCCAGGTGGACTGGCCATGCTGAATTGCCCATAGTGATCAGGGATGTGTAGATGGGGTTGATTATAGGGGGATGGGTCTGGTGGGATGCCCTGAGAGTTGGTGTGGACTTGTTGGGTTGAAGGGCCTGTTTTACACACTTTAGGGATTCTATGATTCATTCATGTGAGCTAAATATCAGGTCCATTAACTCTGTTGCTGTCTGTACCAATGCTGCCTGCTTTCCAGGATGTTTCTCTGCCTTTATTTCAGATTTTCACTGTCTACAGTACTTCCCTTCCTTTTGTATAAAAGAAAAGGTGGGTGGGGGTAACTCCCACACACCATATTTAATGCGAAGAACAGAAAATTAAAAACTATTTAAAACTATTTAAATTAAAAATTAAAAACTAAATGGTGATGGGGCCTGGGTTGTTTGCAGATAAGCAAAAAGGGGTGTAGACAGGTCGAGAGAAGTGGCTGACACCTGAAATAGTTTGGAAATGATGCATTTTGGTCTGAAAGGGCAGTTCTAGTTCTGTTAACCCTTCTTCAGCCTCATAAAATTGTCTCGGCCTCGCCCAATACTGAGCAGTGTTTCTCCTGGCATCCCTCACGTTTTCTGTAAAAGTGCACTGACAACAGTACAGAAGTTGCATAAAGGTTTGCAGACTCTTCTCAGCCATCCCACTGAGATCCTGGGATTCTCTCTTCATGCTCGCAATCGTCTCGACCTCATAACTTTTTTTCTTGATCCTGGGATACTAATCGACATTCCTAGATCCTGAGACCGATCTTCCCCGCTGTTCTTGGGATCTCAAAGTAATGCTATGCTCCTGAGAGCTGTACCCTGCTTTACTCAAATCTCTGTGCAGCCTAATTGTTGATCAGCAAGTCTATCTGTTTTTGCAAAACAAAGTCTGAGTAATTGTTTGGAAGATCTTTTAAGTGTATAAGCTAATTGTTTCATGATATTATGCAACTGTGTTCATAATAGATTGCACTACATTTGTTATAAGCAGTGCTGGCCTTGTACTTATGTTTATTTGATGCAAGTGTGTAATAACATCACTAGTATGTTGCACCTATTATAGTCAATAAAGTGATACTGATGGAATTGGTGATAATTGGCTGATTTACTGTAAGTCCTTCATTTTGTGGGATTTATTTCTTTTAAAAGGAGCTCATTTGAGTATCAGACCTTTGGAGGAAAACTCCAAAGTATATGTTATCGGAGCATCTTGGAAAAGGTTACTGCTTGGAGCTGAAAGCTTGGGTTTCATTAAGGAATTTCAGGATGGATCAATGAGAGTCTTTACATACGACAATAGAGAGGGTTACAAACATTTTACAGGTAAGCATCATTGCATATTTAAAAACAAAATTGTAAAGTTGCAGTTCATTTCACCCCCTGCAAGGATCCAAACAAATTCTGCACCAAAATATTTATTATCCAGCTAGTGCAACTGGTCCCAATCAGTTACTGAATTCCAGTAGCTATGCTCTTGCAATGACTTGATGGTGTAGCAAATACTTTAATTCGGCTGTTAAATTTTGATCCAAGTTAGTTTTATGGAGGGAAGTCATTTCTGCCACATATGTTAGGATTTGATGTAGTATAAGTCCCTCAAGCATTAGCATAAAAGGAAACTGAAGAATCACATTGCAAAAGGTGAATGGAAAAGATAGCGAAGAAGAGAGTGAACTCTGAAAGTGACTGTCTCTGATTTTAATATAACACACTTACAGCTGTTGACTGGCTGGACAACTACTTTTTTTGCAAGTGCAGTCAGCAAATATTCAGCGAATATCCAAAGCTAGATTTCCATTTGATGTTTTAGTTTTGTCCTAAAAGTGTAAATCTTATTTGATCAGTATAAAGTATCCTATATCTGTGTAAAAGTTGGGTTTTAGACCAGAGCTGGGGGTCAACTTAAACAGGAACACTATTTTTGAGGAGTTGAAATCCACCCTCAGGAAGTCTGAAAAAGTTGGAGAATTTGGATGGTTTTGATGAAATTAAGTAAAATTAGTTTACTGGAGAAATGTGATACAATTAAATAGTTATTCAGGAGTCAGACTACTAAATAGACACCACACTTAACATAAGTACAGCCAACTACAACCCCAGAATACTTGCCCACCCCACAATCTGGGACTCTGCATGGGGGAGTGAAGAATGCATCCACCCAACCTTGGGACCCGGTAACAGCCCATCCTGGAATCAATCGCCCCGGAGTCTACACCCTGGCCCTGATCTGCATTTGAAACCGCCCCACCCGCGCTCCCCCCCCCCCCCCCCCCCCCATCCCCCCCAACCTCTCTGAGGCCCACACCAGATCTGACTTCCCTCCTATCAGCAACAATCATGCCACCCCACCACCTCTTTCCAATCCCATCCCAGGCTGGCACCACCAAACCT
Source organism: Ginglymostoma cirratum (assembly GCA_024137785.1). Lineage (NCBI taxonomy): Eukaryota > Metazoa > Chordata > Chondrichthyes > Orectolobiformes > Ginglymostomatidae > Ginglymostoma > Ginglymostoma cirratum. The sequence continues at coordinate 25,635,381 of JAHRHZ010000052.1, read as the reverse complement.
GAGATCCATTCTGTGATCTAACACCCTTTCTGCTGGACCTGAATATCCCCTCCTGTCGGCTGAACGGGCTGGACTTGACTGTCTTCTACACCTTACCCGAGCCCCCAAGCGCTGAAAACTAACTGTCAGAATGAAAGTATGGGTCTGCTATTTCTAATGGAAACTTAAACAGACTCTCCTTAAGAAATGTGGAGGTCCCTTTGTTCATAAAAATCAAGGGCCAGAATGGTAAACAATGCAGGATTGCAACTGTCTGGAAAATCTTGCCCATTGATGCATTAACCATACATATTAATCTGTTTTCTCACTGTAATCAGTAAATTTAATTTTATAAAGTCTAATTTTGAAGTATTCATGTGTGAATTATTCACTTGGAACTTTAGGACAGCCTAATTATCACTTGTTGTGTTGATTCTTGGAAAATGTGAGCATTCTAATTGCCAAGATTTTTGTGCTCCAACTAAGATTTGTTAACTCTACATAGACATGTCTCTGCATGTTCATGATCTACAATTTTGCTTTGATGCAACAATTCTAATACTTGCCAGGCCAGCCTTCCATCTTACTCTTTTATAAACTTGAACTCATCTAAAACTTTGTCATTCCAACTCCTCCTTGCCCTCCACCCTTTGTATTCGCTGATGTATGTTGGCTCCTAGTTTGACATAACTTAAATTTTTTTTAAAGTATTCCCGTCCTTGTTTTGAAATCCATGCGTCGTCTCTATCCCTTCCAATCTCTCTGACCTTCTCCAACCTGTAACCCTTCATCATCTCTATATCCTTAAAATACGAGGACACGTAAGAAGTAGGCCATGTTTCCCTGGAATCTTCTCCACTATTCAATAAGATTGTTGGAGAGCTTAACCTGAACTTGACTTTCCCACTTTATCTCTTGAGTCTAAACCTAATCTTGTTACTTTTAAGTACTTAATGACAGAACATCAATAACCCTATGCAGCACAGAAAGCTAGAGATTCACTCTTCTGAGCAAAGAAAATTTGCTACATCTTAGCCCTAATTGTCTTGTCTTATTCTGAGACAATAGTCTTCGTTCTAGCCAACAGAGGAACATCTATTTGGTTAAGCTCCCTCAAAATCATATTTCAGTGAGTTCATCCCTCATTCTTCTAAGGTCCAGAGTGTGTGGGTCTAGCCTGCTCAATTTCTTCTCATAGGATAACTTAATTGGGACGTGTCTGAGCCGTGTAAATCCTTCCTTAGAGTCCAAAATAGTATATAGCACTCGGCATGTAACCTCACCATAACTTCGTACAATTATAGCAGCACTACCTTACCCTAGTAATGAAGTCCAATATGCACATTCTGGTCTCCTATGTATCCCTAATTTTAGGTGGCTGTGCCTTCATTTGTCAGCACTTTTAAGTCCATCATTTTCTACCAAAATACCTTCATGTCTCTCTCCACTTCTTTTAAGGCATGCTTTAAAACTTGCCTCTTTCATAAGCTTTTGAACACTTGACCAGATATTTCTTTGTGGCTCAGCATCACATTTTGTCTGATACCGCTCCTGTAAAACACCATAGAACATGCCACTATGTTAGAAAGTGCTTTATAAATGCATGTTATTGTTTTCAGATGATGACAGTGATTTTCTGACGATGGCAGAAAAACAGTACATTATCAAGCGTGAATTGGAAAATCTGAGGGCAGTAAATGAGACCATGGTCCCTGGTCACCCACAAGCCAAACTCTACCCTGGAAAATCAATCTGTAAGTTGCTTGTTTTTTGAATTTCAGCTTCAGTTGATTCTTGGGGATGATGGGAGTAGAGGGGGTCAAAAATGAGTAACAAAAATTTCATTTGTAATGAATGATTGTAGAAGCTTGGACTGGTTACCTTGGAGAAGAGAAATCTAAGACAAATTTGATAGAAGTTTTCAATATCATGGCATTTAGCCAGAGTGGGTAGGGAAAAACAAAATATCCTCGCGCCTAAATAAATTAAACAAAACCAGGGGACACAGTTTTAACAGGTTTTGCAAAAGAAGCAAGTGTAAGGTCAGGGGGTGGGGGAAAATATTTCTCCCACTGTAGTTAGGATACGGAATGCACCACTTGGAAGTGTGGTGGAGACAAGTTCAATTGAGGCATTCAGATGGCATTGAATGATTTGTTTCTATTCAAATGGGGGAGTCCAAAACTAGACGGCATAGGTTTAAGGTGAGAGGAGAAAGATTTAAGAGAGATCTGAGGGGCAACTTTTTCATGCAGAGGGTGTTGTGTGCATGGAATGACCTGCTAGAGGAAGTGGTGGAGACTGGTACAATGACAACATTTTAAAAGACACCTCAATGGGTACATGAATAGGGAGGGTCTAGAGGGATGTGGGCCAAATGCTGGCAAACGAGCCTAGGTTTATTTGGGATATCTGGTTAGCATGGACAAATTAGACTGAGGGGTCTGTCTCCATGCTGTATATCTTTGACGCCATGACTCTAAGTATTCAGCAACATGTACAGTTTCAGCAGTGTGAGAAACAGTTCAGTTTCTCAGGTTGTCACAGAGATAGTAGGAACTGCCAATGCTGGAGGATCTGAGATAAAATGTTGTGGAGCTGGATGAACACAGCAGGCCAAGCAGCATCAGAGGAGCAGGAAAGTTGACGTTTCGGGTCGAGACCCTTCTCCAGAAAAT
>JAHRHZ010000052.1:25614171-25632324 GCA_024137785.1 Ginglymostoma cirratum | reverse complement strand
CGTCAACTTTCCTGCTCCTCTGATGCTGCTTGGCCTGCTGTGTTCATCCAGCTCCACAACGTTTTATCTCAGTTTCTCAGGTTCATTTTTTTTTTGTCTGAACTGGGAAAAGGTAGTTAATAAATCCTCTGCCTGAGGGATGGTATCCCCATGAAGCATTGTATCACATAATTTAGATTCAATGTTTTGTACAGGGCAGTTTGCTCTTGGTTATGCTCTAGGTTAACTCTATACAAAATTAGTGATTTTTGATCCAGCTGCTGTGTGACAACTAATTCCTAGCAAGTATTGAATGTCATTGTTTTATACCTCATCTTGTGTGTAGAAATGCATGGAGCTGGGATAGTTGCGAGTAATTTCATTTGCTTGCAGTAATACAGAATTTAGTTTTCACTGCAGTAGATTTTGAATCTCACTCTTCTATCAGTTATGTGTATTTGCAAAATTTATATGTCTCAAGCATTTTGGGTGAAAATGTACAAAACGAATAATTATATAACTTGTATTTTCATCCAGTTCGCCGTTTGCAAACCAGTGGAATTCTAATTCAACTCTATCCCCTACATGATCCAGCAGAACTTAAAAAGCTCAGCTTTATCTGGTATCGGCAAGTAAAGTTTTCCTTTCAGCCTCTTGGTAAGTCAGTGAATGTTATAACATCTTATTTGCATTAGAAACTCGGTCGTACGGTAGTGTTTTATCCAGCTGCATTTAAATGTATGTGAGGTATTTGTTCCCTGAAGCAGAGAATCCACTTTCACAAATGTGTTGCAACAGCTCATTTACTGCTCAACATATCTGACCAGGAATTAGGTTTCTGCTTGCTGTTACAGTTTCTCTTGATGCTTCATTAATTGCATGAGGAGACCTTGGAGAGTGATAGTGTCCCTAGATCTGGGTCAGAAGCTCTCAGTTGAAGTCCCATGGCAGGACCTGTTGACCCTGGAATTTTCCCACTGCCTCCTCACTACTCCCAAAGAAAATAGTGTATGTGAAGAGATGCTTTTAAAAATTGGCTGTATGAACTGACATCTCTATTCTCAGGTATAATAGGAATGATTGGGCAATTGTTCTGTCAGATATACCTGGAGATGGCATTTCTGAAAGTGACTGGGTTTAGGCATGGAGCCATGCAGTCCATTGAGCCTGCTGCAGCATTCAGTATAATTATCCATGTCCGGTGCTTTCTCCCTTTACCTCATTGGTGTTTAGGAATCTGTCAGTCTGTGCTTTAAGTATACTGCGACTGAGCCTCCGCAGCCTTCATGGTTGGAGATTTCCAAACGTTCTCAATCCTCGTGATCAAAGGATTTCTCTCCACCTTGCTCCAAAGTGGCTTTCTCTTTGTTTTTTAAATTGTGTCCATTGGTCCTAGATGTCCTAATCAAGGATAACATCTTACCTGCATTTACCTTGTTCATTCCTTCAGTATTTAGTTAATTACAATGACATCACCTCTCATTCTTCAGAACTATGGACAATTCAGGCTCCGTTTACCAGAGCCCTCTGCATAGGATAATTTTGCTAACCCAGGAACAAATGTAGGCATTCCCTCTGTGGCAATAATATATTTCCTAAAAATGTACAGTGCTCTAGCTGCAATCTAATAAGTTCTATACAATTGATGCAAGACTTTGCTACTCTGTACTCAAAACCTCTTGGTATGCAATTATATTGCACTCATATTTGCATTTTTCTGGAGAATTTCCCTTTTGTTTAATCTAGAAGGTGCTGCTAGGTTTTTGCATCAATTCTGTTTGCTATCATTTTGATTTAAAGAATGACATGTAAAACAACAGAATGAATATTATTCCAACATGCTTGTGCCGCTCCTTTTGAAAGAACCACCCAATTGATCGTTGACCCCCAACTTTTTCTTTGTGGCCCTGTTATTTGTCTCCCCTTTATATGTATTTAACTAATTCCCTTTGGAAAACTAATACAAATTTGCTTCCACCTCCTTTGAGGCATTGCATTTCAATTCGCAGCAATTCCCTGCGTTCATTTTTTTATTAAAACAAAACTCCTCCCAGTACCTGGAATAGTTTCCCAGAGCCTAATGCTTAGCTGCTGAGTGTGATTGAGGAACTTCCTCAGACATTTTACAAAACAAAAACCATGAGTTCAGAGAAGCTCAGTTTAAAGAAACATAATCCTGCGTAATTAGACTGTAAAAATTCTTTGCGAAAACTGAACAAATCTGGCAGCATCTGTGATAAGAAAGCAGAATTAGTGATTTGAGCCCAGTGACTCTTCGTCCGATCTGTCAGCATCTATGAAAAGATGGTGTTTTATACTGAAGCTGAATTTGGAGGAATAGAGGGGAAGGAGAGAGGTGACCGGATAGCTGGAGATGGAGTCCAGTGAGATGGGTGTGGGGCAGGTGCAGAGAGAGAGAGAGAGAGATATGAAAGTGGTAGATAAAAAGGATTATGGATAACAGGACAGAGAAAATATGAATAAGTGATAATAAGAGTTAAGAGTAGAAGAAAATGGGTGAGCTGTACTGAATGCAACCCATATAATATGATAAAAGCCCAAGAGTATCTGAGAATGGGTGACTGTGCTAGGGCACAGGGCCGGGTGTCGGGTGGGTAAAAGACATGAAGTACAGAATATGGCTGTAAAGTTATTGAACTCTTAGCCCTAGAGGCCGCAGGAACTACAAGTGGAAAATGAGCTGTTGTTCTTTAAGTTCGCGCTGAGGCTCACTGGGACATTGCACCTGGCCTGCAGTAGAACAAAAGAGAAGTACAGCGCAGGAACAGGCCCTTCAGCCCTCCAAGCCCATATTGATCATCATGCCCTATTTGAGCTAAAAAACAAACCTTCTGCCCTCCTTCAGTCTGTATCCTTCTATTCCCTCCCTATTCATGTAACCATCCAGATGCCTCTTAAATGTCGCCAACGTGCCTGCTTCCACCACCTCTTCTGGCAGTGTGTTCCAGGCTCCTACCACTCTGTGTGAAAAACCTCCTTCGCACATCTCCCTTATACTTTTTCCCCTCTCACCTTGAACCTGTGCCCCCTTGTAATTGAAACTTCAACCCTGGGAAAATGCCTCTGACTATCTACCCTATCTATGCCTGACATAACTTTGTGGACCTCTGTCAGGTCTCCTCTCAGTTGCTGTCTTTTTAGTGAAAACAATCCTAGTCTGTTTAACCTTTCCTCATAGCCAATGCTCTGAAGACCAGGTAACATCCTGGTGAACCTTCTCTGCACACTCTCCAAAACTTCCACGTTCTTCTGGTAGTGTGGCAGCCAATACTCCAAATGCAGCCTAACAAGGGTTTTATATAGGCTGCGACATGGTTTGCCGACTCTTGTACTCCATGCCCTGGCTGATGAAGGCAAGTGTGCCATATAGTTTCTTAATCACCTTGGCCACCTGTGTTGCCACTTTTAGGGAGCTGTGGACCTATATGTTAATGTACCCAAGGGTTCTGCCATTTATAATATTCACACCTAAATTTGATCCTTCAAAATGCATCACCTCACATTTGTCTGGATAAAACTCCATCTGCCATTTCTGTGCCATTCTATATCCAATCTATCTACATCCTGTTGTATCCTTTCACAATAGTTGACACTATCAGCAACTCCACCAATCTTTGTCATCTACAAACTTACTAATCAGACCACCCGCATCTTCCTGCATATCATTTATACATACTACAACCAACAGAGGACCTAAGACTGATCCCCGTGGAGCACCGCTAGTTACTGGTGACTATGGAATAGGGCTTTGAAGTTGAAGTGGCGGGCAAACGGAAGCACTGGTCATCTTTGCGTACAGATGTAGGTGTTCTGCAAAGCAGTCACTCAGTCTGTGTTTTGTCTCCCCAGTGTAGAGGAGACCACATTGTGATAAGCAATGTTGTATCAATTGAATGAACAAAGAACAATACAGCGCAGGAACAGCCCTTTGGCCTTCCAAGCCTGTGCCAACACAATTAGCTCTTCCATACTGAAACTGTCTTCATTTACACGATCCTTATCTCTCTATTCCCTTCCTATTCATGTATTCGTCCAGGTGTTTCTTGAATGCTGCTATTGCGTCTGCTTCTACCACCACCTCTGGCAGCATGTTCCAGGCACACTCCACCTTTTGTGTGGAAAACTTGTCTCGCACACCTCTTTTAAACTCCCCTCTCACACCCCCACACCTTGAACCTGTGTCCCTAGTAATTGACTCCTCCATCACAGGAAAAAGCCACATATTTTCCACTCTATCTATGCCGTTCACAATCTCAAACTTCTATCCAGTCACCCCTTAAACTCTGCATTCCAGTGAAAACTAATTCAGTCTATCCAACCTTTCTTCATAGCTAAAATTTCCCCATACCAGGCAACATCCTGGTAAACCTTTTCTGTGCCCTCCAAAGCATCCATATCCTTCTGATAGTGTGGGGATCAGAGCTGTACGAAATATTCCAAGTCTGGCCCAACTAAAGTTCTACAAACCTGTGGCATAACTTGTCAATCCTTATACTCAATCCCCCTTCTGATGAAGGCAAGTCTGCCATAGGCCTTTACCACCTTATCTACCTGCGATACCACCTTCAGTGATCTGTTGACCTGCACACCCGGATTCCTTTGCGTGTCAATACTCCTAAGGGTTCTACCATTCACTGTAATTTCCACCTGTACTTGATCTTCCAAAATGCATCACCTCACATTTGTCTGGATTAAACTCCATCTGCCATTTTTCTGCCAACGCCTCCAACTGAGCATCTCCTGCTGTATCCTCTGATAGTCTTCCTAAGTACAGGTAAATTGCTGCTTCACCTGCAAGGTATGTCTGGTCCCTTGGAAATTGAAGAGGTAAATGGGCACATATTACATCTTCTGGGATTGCAGTGGAACATGCACGGGGGTGTGAGTAGATATTGGGAATGGAGTGGTCTCTGTGGAATGCTGATAAGGCAGAGGAGGGAAATATGTGTCTAATCGTATAATCCTGTTGGAAGTGACCAAAATGATGGTTCACAATCCTTTGGATATGGAGGCTGGTGGGGTGGTAGTGAGGACAGGAGGGCTCTATCATTGTTATGGGAGGCAAGGGATGGAGTGTAAGCAAAAGCGCAAGAGGGAGTTTGAACAGTAAGGAAGGGTCCTGTCAACCAGTAGGGATTTAATTTTCAAAGAAAGTTCAAGATTGCAGAATGTAATGCAACAATGGATAAATTGAATTGCCATAAATCAGTGACCCTTCAATACATTCTAACCTGCATGGCACGACTTTACTGTTAGAAAACAAGGAGGTTGACCACAAGAAGTGGAATGGTAGCTGATTGGGAATGTGCATGTTAGTGACCAGTATGTTTGCAGAAAGTTCAATAGTTTGAGTTGAATCTCAGATGTTTTATATCAGCCTTGCCTTCTACAAGCATAGTTCAAAATAGTGAATTGCCTGTTTTGAATGGTTAGCCATTTTGTATTCTCTTTCTGTCTTGCAGATGAAATCCAGAAATACTTTGGACAGAATATTGCACTTTATTTCGCTTTCTTGGAATATTTCACCTTTGCCTTGTTTCCCATGGCTATAATTGGAGTGCCTTACTATGTATTTGCATGGCAAGATTATGACAAATACATAGTATTTGCCACTTTCAACCTTGTGTGGTCAACCATTGTCCTGGAAGTCTGGAAGCGTTGGTGTTCTAGACTTTCCTATAAGTGGGGGACACTGACAATGAAGAGAGAGTTTGAAGAACCTCGGCCTGGTTTTCACGGAACGTTGGGAGTGAATCCAGCAACTGGCAGAAAAGAACCTACATATCCTTCTTACCGGCGACAGCTGCGAATCTACTTGGTTTCAGTGCCTTTTGTCTGCTTGAGCCTCTACATCTGTATTCTTGTTATGATGATCTACTTTAGAATGGAGAATCTGGTCTTAGCCTATAATGAAGAGGCTCAAACAATGTTCAGCAGTATCTTGCTGTATGTCCCAAGTGTTGTTTACGCCTTAGTTATTGAAATAATGAATCGAATCTACCGATATGCTGCCGCATTTTTAACTTCGTGGGGTGAGTATAATCCTCTTTCAAAGCTGATATTGCTGACCTTAAAGTTCTTTGTAGTAATTTTTTTCTCTCATGCAATTGATGTTGACCATGTTCCACATTAACTAAACTGATGGGTTCTATTTAAAATGATTAAAAAGGGAGAAGAGGTAAAAGAAGGATTTTTAGTTTTACTTATCAAGTAGTTCCGATCAAGAATGCATCACTTGCAGTGATGGTGAGAGAAGATTCACAGTAACTATCCAAAAATTAAAATGGGAATACGTGGAAAATTTACTTGCAAAGCACAATCTTGTGGTGTATGAAGGGCTATCCAATTAGTTCACTTGTACCCTGCTATCTTACAAAAGAGTCATCACAGGCATGATAGGTTGCAGATCCTACTTCTGTGCAATATCATTTTCATTCTGTGAATATGACTTTTAACTTAGTCATGAGAAAGTGTTTCAAATGAATATGCAAAATAGCAGAAGTAGACCATTTGGCCCCTCGGTGTCTGTTCCACCATTCAGAGGATCATGGTTGATGTGGTTGTTTCAAATACCACATACCCATCAGCCCCCTACAACCATAGTTGGTGGTGGTGGTGGAAAAGAATCTCCTTAGTTCTGTCCTAAAAAGATAACCCCTGGCTGTGGAGAGAGATCCACTTTTAGTTGCCATGCCACTGATTTGACGTTTGCAGGCCTGTCTTCCTTTTTTGAATGCGGGAGAGAAGCGTGTCTAAAAACATTAAGAAAAGTCAGTCACTGACTCAGCAATTGCTAAGATGTTAGATTTCAACAGTTGTCAGCTTTCAACTTGGCCCCATTCTATTTCCCTGCCTTTTTTTATATTCTTTTTGAAAAGCTGACTTAATTATCTTTTTCAAATGATTACAGTCTTGTGCTTAATAGCTATATCCAGTACAGCTTCCATGTTCTGATAACCCGCGTGAGTGAAAACATTTGTCCTTAATTTCCCCTTCATTCGAGTGATAAGCTTTAATCTTGTTGGTCAACAGAAACGATCAATCTTCCAACATTTTTCTTAATTTTGGATGCCTCTTTGTTTTCCAATAATGATCTTTCTTCATTGATTATGTCACGAGGATTTCCTCTCCGAGGGTCATTGGTCTCTGGAGTTTCTTCCGCAGAATGCAGTGAGAGCTGGATAATTGAATATACTCTGATTAGACAGATTTTTGATCAATAAGAGTCAAAAGTTTCTGGGCTTTAGGCAGGCAAGACAATGGAATTAAAGCCACAGTTAGATCAGCCACGATCTAATTGAAAGGTGAAGAAAATGTGGTCTGAATGGCCTACTGCAGTGACCCAATGATATTTTAGTACACTTGAATAATACTCTTACAATATCATTTTAATTGATTTATTAATTATTACTTCCCATTCTTCCTGGGGCTGCATCAAGTAATCTAGTTAAGGGCTAATGAATGTCATTTACAGAATCAATTTTATATTAATTTTATGTCTAGTGCCACATGTTAATAAAAATATAATTCAATATTATTTGCCTTTGTGACCATTGTGTTGTTGCATTAGTGCTGTAGAGATTTTTTTGTATCTGAGGTCCTTGATGTCTGTTCTATGATGCCATTTAGGCACTTGTTCTTATTATTTTCCACAATGTTAGACTTTACATTTAATATCCCAGTCCACAAATCAACATACAAAAAAAGGCTAACTTGGTCCAATTTTTTTGAACGAATTAAATAACTTTAAGTAATACATGGAAACAATTATTTAGAGCAAGATACATAATCTGAAAATAAGACAATAACATTTTAATTGGACCTTTTTGGAAAAAAAGTGTTTCTTTACTACTAGAGCAACAGGATATTCACATTAACTAATGGATTTATCCCCTGGTGAATCTCGAAGGTACAATTTGGATAATGCTAATTATTGTCCAGTCATAAATTTGACCAATGAACCTGGAAGCTAGCAACAAAAACTAGTCTCTTTATGACATTGAATATATTTTGTGTTACAACCATGTATTACAGTTCTACAGCTTTGATCTTGATGAATTGAAATAACTCCATGGAGGGTGGTATCCCATCACCAAGTCACCCTTTATTTACGCATGTACAATACGTGGATTCTGACCAGCTATCTCAGAGCCAGCTCCTACAGTGAGGAGAATCCCTTTGACTCCTGTTTATATCTGTTAGCCAGGATTCCCTGATTGGGGCTGTTAACCTCATCCAATCAGGGAACTCAATGAGATCTACCTGGCCAAGTTTGTTCCAATCCCTATAGAACACATACTCTTCTGGATCCGAGTGAGTGTGTTACCCACTGGACCACAGTTTACATCACAGACTGTAAATTGATGAGACCTTGGTATCTTAGGGAGTGAGTTATCATTGTCTACTTGCAAGCCTTCTCCATGCACTTGCTTTGATGACTCAGATTTTTTGACCTTAAATTGTCTGTTATGCACCCTGTAAATTTTGTAAGTTTAAGTTAAATCGTCCAGCTATCCAAAGCATTTTTTAACCTAATGTTTTAAACAATAAAGAAACTTCTTTTTTTCCATTGAATACACTGACTAGATCTGATTACTTGGAACCAGTTTTATGTAGTGGTTGTCACATAGCAAACTTTTTAAAAAATTAGTTCACCCTAACTATATCAAATCAGACAAAATACATGCAAAAATTTGGAAATTTCTATTTTATGTGCAGAAATCCAGCTACTTTAGAGAAATGATTATAGATTTCAGTAGATACTTGAGCAGTAATGAGGATGAAATGTACTTTCAGAATTTACAGGAGTGGGATGTTCTGTCGACTGAAACTACATCAGTTATTGGAGAATCAGAAGTTCTATTTGAACAGAAGCAAACCATTCAACAAACTCCTTTACCCGCTCACTGTAGCCCCAACCACCATTTGTTTGGGTCATTGCTATTGTGCTGTTATTTTGTTAATTGGCACCTGAATTTTTTTATCCACTAGTGGGATGTGGGCATCACTGGCTGGACCATCCTATTTGCCCTTGAAGTTGGTGAGATGCTGCCTTGAACTACTGCAGTCATATGCTGTAGAGAGACCCACTGTACTGTTAGCGGGGAGTTCTAAGATTTTGATTCAGCAACTCTAAAGGAATAACAATATATTTCCCAGTCAGGATAGTAAGTGGCTTGAACTTGCAGATGGTGTTCTTGAGTATCTGCTGCCATGTATTGCATTTAAATAGCTGTATTTCATGTCAAGTTGTAATGAAGTGCTCTCTAAACACTCTCTATTTACTTTTTGAAGATCTTGTTCCACATTTGCCCCTAAAGGTGGAGCTTAAGGGCTTCCCCCTCTAAACACGTCCGTCTGTCTGTCTCCTTTTCAAAAGGCTGTTGAACAAGCTACCAATCGATTGTCCTAATATTGCCTTATGTGGCTCTGTTAAACTTTTTGACATAAATGCACCCCTATTATGTTAATAGTACTGTGAACATAAAACCAGTTTGCCAGATGGAGCTAGATTATGGACTCTGATTTTTGTTTTTTACAACATTGTGTTCTTTTTTTTTAAAAAGATCAAGGAGTTAGTTTTTTGAGCAGGCACAGGAGACGAGTTGAGGCCTACCCTGCTCAGCCATAATCTTGTTGAATGATAGGTTAGGCTTGAAGGGATGAATGGTCTATTTCTGCTCCTTTTTTTGATATTCATTTGATCTCTACGTTCACCAGGTCAGGTGGATTTTTTGAATGCTTTTAGAATTGTCTCTCAATCAAATGCATTGGTTCGCATACTATTTATTTTACATTTAATTTGCTTGTTTTGCTATTCCCTGCTCTCTCCTGCAGATATTTCCACCATCTCCTAAGAGCTGACTGGGAAAATTTCGATACTTGCTATTAAAATCCTGTCTCACATCATCATGTAATTGTTTGGGTAGCATATTCCACTTCCTGAAACAAACACATCTCCATTAAATAATTTTAAGAGTTTCTAATTGTCACAATTTAATAGTCTGTTCCTGAACTAAATTAAATATAATCAGAAGGCCTCTGGTACGTTTCAGGGAATAAACACATTTCATACACAAATCAGACCAATTTCTCCGCTTGAGTGTTAAGATATGTGAGCAACCTTAACTTAGCAAAAGTGAAACCTCCAACTTGGACTTACTGCTGCCAGATACATTTGATAGTTCACATCTTAGCAAACTGTTTTAACCCTTTTTTAAAAAAACTTGTTCTCAAATTCTTTTGCTGTCTCTCATGCAGACTCACACATATATGCACAACTTTGAACATACCAAAATCCAAGGACTGTGTGACCTTTTGCATTTTCAAGAATACCTCCTCAACCATTTTACTGTCATGGTATTAGTCTTTTTGGCATTTTGTTTATTAATACCTTTCAGTATAGTGTTGACATTGTTACTGGAATTGTAAGCCAGAGGCCTAGACTAATTCTTTGGGGACATACCTTCAGGCTCCACCACAGCACCTGACAGCATTAAGTTTAATTGATAAATCTGGAAATGGAAGCTAATCTGAGTAATGGTGGGAACTATCAGTAATTGTTGTAAAAACGTCTTTCAGAGTAGGAAATCTGCCCTTATCTGGTCCTGCCTACGCAGACACCAGACCTGTGGCAATTAAGTTGATTCTTAATTGGTGTCTAAAAGGACCCTACCAGGGCTACCAGTTGTAGTAACAAGGTGTGGAGCTGGAGGAACACAGCAGGCCAGGCAGCATCAGCCGGGCAGGAAAGTTGACGTTTCGGGTCTGGACCCTTCTTCAGAAATGGTAGATGTACCATTTGTACCATTTTGTGACTCACCATATGGACTGCATTAGTCCCAGAAGACCACCTTGAAGGGCAGTTTGGGATGGGCAACAAATGGTGGCCTTGCCAGTGACACTCCTGTCCCACCAAAAAATAGACTTTGCAACCAAGAGATATTGAAACCAACAGAAAGCATCTGACTGATTTCAGAATGTTAAATATTAGAATATGATTGCGTGATACTTGTTTGTTGAGGAAATATACTTCAATTTCCTGTTCTTGGTCCTTCAAGAGTGACCAATATTTAATTTACTGTTGATTGTTATATGTATTTTGTATTGTAGAAAACCACAGGCTTGAATCGTCTTATCAAAATCATTTAGTTTTGAAAGTGTTGGTGGTAAGTATATTCATGTGAATCTGGTGAATAGCATTATTTTAATTGTGTATCACAAAATGATTAATAAAAACTGTGCTACCTACAACTTATCAGAAGACATCCGTAGTGTGAAAAGAATCTGGGGCTCCAAGGAGTGTATTTTAAAGAAAAATTGCATAAATTAGCCTTATATTATTTGAAAATATAAGTTGGAGCATGATATGATTAATTTCTAAAAAGTTCAATTAGTAATGGCAAATGGACTGTTTTTCTTTTTGGGGTTGAAGGTCTATTGGACAAGGGATTGTAACCTTAAAATTGGAGCTAAAATATTCAGGAAAGGAGTTAGAAAACACTTCCCTGGGCAGGTGGTAGGCATATGGAACTCTAACCTACAAAAAGCAGTAGATACACGGGGCATTTAATAACAAATCTCCATAATATGCTTTTTTGTTAACAAAGTATAAGAACAAAAGGTGACATGAGGAATAAGTGAGTTTCGGATCTCGATTTGACTGCCAATGGGTGTGTTGAACGCAGATTTGTTAGTGGCTTTCAACACAAGTTGGATAATTTCTTGAAAAGAGAACGTTTGCAGAGCTGTGGGAAAGGGTGGAAGCACGTGTCGCTGAGTGCTCTTGCAGAGAACTGGCACAGACACAGTGGTGTAATATTCTACGATTCTATTTCTATGATCAATGCTAATGTATGTACTTCACAAGCCGCCTTCCACAATCTTCATTTCACGCACATCAATATAGCCTTTTCCATTCCCCCTCCTGTCAATATAAGTTCCCCTTAAAGGCATCTTTACTGTTTGTTTCACTTCACATAGTGGCAATTTCCACATTCTAACCACTCTCTCTAAATAGAGGTATTGATAGAAAAGCAAAATGTTCTACTGGATCTTTACAGCATATTGGTTCGGCCACAACTGGAGTTCTGGACATCCTGTTTAAGGAAGGCTGTGAATATCTGAGAGAAAGTGTGGAGGAAATTTACCATAATGCCGGCAGGGTTGAGTGATTTTTTTTTTTTTTGCTGCAAGGTTAAGTTGGAGAATCTGTGGTTGCTGCCTTTTAAGGCAAAAGAGGATGAGGGACGCTGTGATAGACGTACAAGATTATGACAGGCTTAGGTAAGATAGACAATAAAACATTGTTCCCATTAGCTGATGATACAAGGACTGGGGACACAGACTTGGAGCTTTTGGATAAGAAATCGAGGGAACATGTGAGGAAAACCTTTTTTTTAATAAAAGTAGCTGCATACAAGGTTGAAGAAAGTAGAACAAATCAATAATTTCCAAGGATATTGGATGCGTATTTGAGAGAAACGATTTTGCAGAGATACAGAATAGGAGGTATGGACTGACTAGATTTTTGTTCTGAGAACAGTGTCTTGTGCAGTTATGACTCTTAGTGCATAGTATTTATAATTGTTCCCAACATATGACTGAATGTAACTGATGTTAACCTAAAATCTATTGAAGAAACTATATCAAATGCTGGAAGAACAAAACTAAACTAAGCTAAGATCTTTTATTCAGGTCTCTGACCTTGCATATTGAGTTTGATATCTGCTTAAAATCTTGTCTTAACCATTTCCTTATGCATATCTACTTTTCTGTTTTCCAGTTCAATTTTGTAAACTGTTTTGCGTCCCTTTTCTACATTGCATTTATTCTTCAGGATATGAAACTTCTTAGACAGGTAAATATTTTGAAATGGAAGTTACTTAATTTGTTTCTTTGTTGAAGCCTCCAAAAGGGGAAGACTTTTGTAAATCCACCTTAGTTCTACATTTTGGTCAAAGTAGCATCTTCTTGTTTATGCTTTTGCATTTGTTTTTCGAGGAATTACCTGTGTTATCTGAATGGAAAATTGCACTCATGGTATTTAGTGAATCTCACTTGATGTTGTTCAAAAATGCTGCCTTGTTGTTTGTGTAGGTGTCAGGTATACATCTTGTGCATGACCACTTCTGTGAATTCTGTGCAGACAAGATTGTTCTGAAACTTTGTGCCCATGATGACTTAAATTCCTACTCAGCTCCCCTTGTTCTGCCCCTTGCCCCACCTCTTTTGCACAACCTCATGTACTTGCCCCTCGCCTGCTTACCTTTCCTTATCTGCTCACTCGTCTTTTTCTTTGCCCTGTTTCTCGCTCGCTCTTGCGTATCTTAACTTCTGTATTTCTGGCAGTACTAGCTGTGAAGTGTCTTTCAACATCCTGAAGTGTTGAAAGGTGCTAAGGAAATGAGTATCCTTTTGAGCATTAGTCAGTGCTAAATTTCAACCCTGACTTGCAGAGTCCTGTTCCAATTTGGTACTCTTCAACTTCTCATTCTTCTGCTACAGCACTGCATCTAAACCTTCAGCCACTGGACCTGTTACTCTGAAATTCTTTCTATAAGTGCCTCTGCTGTCTATATCCCTGCCTTTCTGACAAGTAAATCCATGTAAATAGAATTCTTTCCCCTAGAGCATTTAATTACATAAAAGTGCACTGTAGACTGGCTTATTTTTCCTGATGCAGCCCATAACATTTGTACTGGATAGCAAATTGCTGTCATTGAAAGTGTGATTCTCTATGTAGTCTTTAATAATAATTGCACTAGGCTGAGAAATTCAATACTTAAAATAATATTAGATTGCTGTTGAAAGCTTAGCAAATTTAACCAGTCAGTAAGTCAGCCTTGTTGAGAAGAAAGATCTTGGATTTAATTCTTTGCCCGGTCTGACCTAGCTTATCCTCTTAGAGTGGCCCAAACACCCCTGCATTACAGGAAATAGAATTTGTTAACAATTTGGCTTCTGATTGCTGAAGTGTACACTATCTTCTGTCTTAAAAACTGAAAGAACTGTGGATGCTGTAAATCAGAGACAAAATGTAATTGCTGGAAAAGCTCAGTAAGTCTGGCAGCATCTGTGGAGATAAATCAGAGTTAATGTTTCGGATTGAGTGACCCTTCCTCAGAATGCCCCTGATTTCTCTCGACAGATGCTGCCAGACCTGAGTTTTTTACAGCAATTTCTATTTTTGTCACTATCTTCTGTCTCTCTGTCATTATTTTAAGAGGATGTAGGAACAGTGTTCTGGAGGTTCACAGCTCTACATATCTGAAAGTGGGAGGAAGGATTGAGAAAGCATGTGATTCTGGACTTGTAAGAAGAGGTAGAGTGCAAAAAGAAGGATGTTGAATTAAAATGTTTCTAGATCTGGCTGGAGGATTATGTCCAACTCTGGGCACTAAATTTTCAGAAGGATGTCCAAGTCTTGAAGAAGGTACTGTCAATATTTGCTAGAATTAGTCCCGGCATGAGGAACTTTTATTTAACTTGAGAATCTGGAATTATACTCCTTTTGAATGGAGAAGATTAAGTGGAGATCTAATATGTATAAAATTACAAAGCATTTTCATAAAGTACACAGGGAGAAACAGCTCACTATTAAGTGTCTACAACCAATGGAGGCAGATTTAAGGTAATCGGTAAAAGAACCAAGGGAGAGAAGGATTTTACAACAATTTGTTATGACCTGGATTGTCCACTGTCTGAAAGAATAGTGGAAGCTGATTTAATAGCAACTTTCAAAAGGGAATTGGATGAATAGTTGAGAAGGGGGTAGAAAAAATACAGGGTTACTGGGGATAGACTAGAGGAATTTCACTAATTGCTGAGCTCTTTGAAAACACAGCACAGGTGTGAGGCGCTAAATAATGACCTCCTGATCTAAATGATTCTAAGACCATGATTGCATGGGGTTGGTGGTGTGAAGCTCACTATGCAGTAATAGTTTTCCGACATTCACTGCTACAGTTCCTATGAATAATGACCACTTAGTAAGATACGCAAGTTGAGCATTGCTGAAAAAAGGCAGAATGTCAGAATGCTTTGGGATTTCTATTCTGCATGCTATAAATTGGTGGTATTGGCAAATTGGTGATTGATATTTACTAAAGTAGGGTGGACCAAATTTCATTCTGCAGGATAATCACTACCCTGATCAGATTTCTTGCTACGTTATCAGGCAAACTCATGGGCCTAAGCCCTCATTTTTGGTCCTGGAAAATCACCAGTCTATCTCAGATTATCTTAATGGTAAGTTATCTCAAAAGTTTGAGCAAAGGTGAAGCTAGTTGCTTGTCACAGAAATGACTAAGATGGTATATGAATTTCACTATTGGTGTGATGCCAGATATGTAGACCATATGTCCCAAAAGCTGGTAGATTGTGTCAAATGGTAGATCCTTTCAGCAGTTCACAACAAGCAAGGTACTAACTGTACCCTAGCAGCCTGCTGTTTCAAAACTCAGCACTGTATCTGACATTAAATGTGATTTCATGATTGGAACTGAACAAATGTTGTCTAGATATGCAAAGGATTACACTAACTAACAGTTTAGGATTGCACGTTAGGCTTGCAGTTATGGTGCATTGCATGTGCTGAAAGTTACATATATAAACACACAGGACTTTGCTTGCAGAATGAAATAGCATGTATTTATTCTGTATCTGTTTCGACTGAACAGAGTAAGTTATAGCCATGCTCTGGTTCACTTCTCAAGGCAATACCTTGACCAATCAGTCAACCTGTCTGGTTTAAACTTTAAACAAAACCTGTCAGTTAGTTGTCATTCACTGTTAAAATTGAACTTCTGCATTTTTTAAAAAATGCATTATCTTGTAGCATGTCTGACTTATTTTGTGTTCTTCCAGAATCTGGCTGCCTTGCTCATTACCTCACAAATAATCAACCAGTTTGTGGAATCCTTGTTTCCTTACTGGCTTCAAAAACATCGCAAAAAGATTATCAAGCAGAAGCTTAGTATATCAAGTAAGGAAAAGGAGCTTCCACTAACTGATCAAGTCAAGCTGGAAGGGAAGATGGACATGTTCTTGGTGAGTTTCAATCAGTGTTAAATTTGAGCAAAGTAAGGTGAAACAGGTTACAAGACTACCATGTCAAACCCCGTTGAACCTTAATGTCTTCAGCCTTGGAATGATCCTGGACTTGTAAGACTGAATTTCAATATTTTTTTGTAGGAAGGTAAGCGTGGGTGGGTTTGGTACACTTGGCCCTAGTGCCGTCCCTCAAATTCTGTACTATTGCTTATTAATTGCATCCACTCAGCAGTGCCAAAGCAGTTCAGTTTAATTGTAGAGACCCATTTGTAGGAAGCTGTGAGCTCCAACCTCTTGGGAAGACCTTTTGGCCAACATTTGGCAGGACTGGAAATGATTTTGTAAGGAGATGGGTGAATGGGATGAGCAGGTAAGGACTGGTGATCACCAAAAGAAGTGTAAAATAATGCATGTCGAGAGGAAACTTGAAGAATAAATGTTCAGTGCAAGATGTTAACAGACTCAAGATCCATCATGCAACAACATCATTTCTTGGAAGAGTGAGTCTGGGTAGATGATAAAACCATATGATAAAATGGCAAATGGCTTCTTGGGTTTCATGGTGATGGTCATACTATGCAAGAGCTAAACAATGATAATAAAATTGTGTAAAGAGATGACTGACCAAAGTTAGAGCATTGAATGTGGTTTTGGAAACTCCACTACTATGTAATTTCACCAAGATGATAACAGAAATTCTTATTATATTCCATTATATAAGGAGAGACTTGAAGTACTGGAATGATTGTTGCCTGAGCAAGGATGATTTAAGAGATGATTGAGTGGAAAGTATTAAGAATTTTGATATGGTAAGAAAGAAGAGACTGGTTTCTCCAGTGATGTGAGGATCATTGAAGCACCCATCCTTTTAAAATCGGAACTAATAGACCAAGGAAAAGAGGAGAAATATTTTTACACAAGCTTGTTAAAGCAAGAAATACTTTGTCGCCAAAGGTTACTTGATGCAAGTCTATTTTGTATTTCTTGAAGAAATATTGGACAAATATTTGCACATTAGAGGGAACTAAAAGTTCATAGGGAAAGAGTAGGTCTGAAGGAATGCCATATAGAGAGCTCTAACAAAGGGCTGGCAGACAATTGATGAGTCAACTAGCTTCCCTCTGCATTACATATCCCTAATTTGGTATTTATTTCTGTATGTTTGGGAACAACATTGAGTTAAAAAGAATTAAGTCCATGTAGTTATTGTCTTGGCAACAGACATTTTCTTCTGTTCTTGAGGAAAAAGGAATTAAGAAAGATTCGCAGTGATTGTAATGAGGTAGTCAGGTGGACCTCATTAAATGAGTTCCCTGATTGGGGCTGTTAATCTGGTCCAATCAGAGAGCCCTGGCTGACAGATTATGAAAAAACAGGAGTGTCAGACATCCTAACACTTTGAGAGCTAGATCAGTGTTAAGGACTTTCCATGCATTAAAGTGTGACTTAGTGATGGATACTGGTACCTGCAGTTATTTCAAGTTTGTGCTTTTGTACAATGCCTTTCACAACCTGAGGACATCCCAAACTGCTTTGTAGCTGATAGTGTCAGAGATAAAAGGTACTGCAGATGCTGGAGAATCCGAGATAACAAGCATGGGGCTGGATGAACACAGCAGGTCAAGTAGCATCATAGGCCGAACTCGTCCTCACCCTCAACAACTTTTCTTTCAATTCCTCCCACTTCCTACAGACAAAGGGGGTGGCCATGGGTACCCGCATGGGCCCAAGCTATGCCTGCCTCTTTGTAGGTTATGTGGAACAATCCCTCTTCCGTACCTACACTGGCCCTAAACCCCACCTCTTCCTCCGTTACATTGATGACTGCATCGGCGCCGCCTCGTGCTCCCACGAGGAGCTCGAACAGTTCATCCAATTCACCAACACTTTCCACCCCAACCTGAAGTTCACCTGGACCATCTCTAACACTTCTCTCTCCTTCCTGGACCTCTCTGTCTCCATCTCGGGCAACCACCTAGAGACAGATGTCCATTTCAAGCCCACTGACTCCCACAGCTACCTGGAATACACCTCCTCCCACCCACCCTCCTGCAAAAATGCCATCCCCTATTCCCAATTCCTTCGCCTCCGCCGCATCTG
>JAHRHZ010000052.1:25586226-25613771 GCA_024137785.1 Ginglymostoma cirratum | reverse complement strand
TGACGTTTCGGGCCTAAACGTTTAGGCCCGAAACGTCAAGTTTTCCTGCTCCTATGATGCTGCTTGACCTGCTGTGTTCATCCAGCCCCATGCTTGTTATCTTGTAGCTCATAGTGTTGTATTGTGTGGAAAGGAGGCAACCAAATCACACCTAGGCAACACCCACAAACAGTGAGGTCAATGAGTACATAGTCTGTGATTGTTCAAGCAGTATTGGCCAGGACATTGTTTGGGAGAATTTGCCCTGTTTTTCCTTAAATATTTACACTGGATTTCTTTGTGTTCCACTTAAATGACAGAGACTGGCCTTGGTTTAATGTCTAATATGAATGATAGTATCTTAATGGTTCAGGACTACATATTTAGTACCCTAGTTAAAGCAAAGGTCTATTGAAACCCCTCCCATTACAACAAAAAGGTATGTATTGATTGAAGGTTCTGGGTTCAGTTCACACCTCAAGACTTGGAGCACAAAGTTGACAATGGAATGTAGTTCTGAGTGAATGCTGCACTGTTGAAGGTGCTGCCCCATCTGTCAGTTTTGGGTGAATGTAAAATGACCCATGGCAGTATTTCAAAAAACAGACCTTAGTCCTGGCTAATATCCTTTAATTAACATCAGAAAACAGATTACCTCATTAACTCATTGCTTTTTGTGGAATCTTTCTATGCATAAATTAGTTGCCATATTTCCTATATCACAACAGTGATTACATTTCAAAAGCACTTTTTAGTATCTTTAAACCATTTTGGAAATTGTGGTTGTGAAAGGTTCTATATAAGTGCAAATTGTTATTGACTGTATCAAATCCTATTTGTTAGCTATCTATAAATTTTGTTGTTTGTTTATTTATTCATGGGATGTGAGTGTCACTCGCTGGCCAGCATTTACTGCCTGTCCCTAGTTGTTCTTGAGAAGATGGTGGTGAGCAGTCGTCTTGAACTGCTGCTGTCCACCTGCCGTGGGTTGACTCTGTGCTGTTTGGGAGGGAATTGCAGGATTTTGACCCAATGACATTGAAGGAGCGGTAATATGTTTGAGTGGCTTGGAGGGGAGCTTGAAGGTGGTGGTGTTTTCATGTATCTGCTGCCCTTGTCCTTCTAGATATAAGTAAGGAGCTGTCTGAGGATCTTAACAACATGCACTGCAGAAATTCAAACAGTACACACTGCTGCTACTGAGCGTTGGAGGTACAGGTAGTGGATGTGGTGCCAGTCAAGTGGGCTGCTTTGTCCTGGATGGTGTCAAGCTTCTTGAGTATTGCTGGAGCTGTACCTATCCAGGCAAGTGGGGAGTATTCCATCACACTCCTCATTTGTACCTTTGTAGATGGTGGACAGGCTTTGGGGAATTCAGGAAGTGAGCTATTTGCCACGGTATTCCTAGCCTCTGACCAGCTCTTGTAGCTACTGTTTGTGGCAGGTCCGGTTGAGTTTCTGGTCAATGGTAATCCCAGGGATGATGTTAGTACAAGATTCAGTAACACCAATGAATGTCAAGGGGTGATGGTTAAGATTGTCTCTTATTGGAGATGATCATTGCCTGGCATTTGTGTGGCGTGGATGTTACTTGCCACCTGTCAGCCCAAGCCTGAAAATTGTCCAGATATTGTTGCATTTGGATGTGAACAGCTTCAGTACCTGAGGAGTCATGAATGTTGCTAGATATTATGCAATCATTGGCAAATATCCTCACTTCTGACCTTATGGAGGAAAGATAGTTGATGAAATAGCTGAAAATGGTTGGACGTAGGACACTGCAGAGATGTCCTGGAGCTGAGGTGACTGACCTTGTGCAACCACAACCTCTCCCGATGTGTCACGTATAACTTCAACCAGCAGAGTGTTTGTCCTCTGAAACCCACTGATTCCAATTTTGCTCAGGCGCCTTAATATCACACTTGGTTGAATGTGGCCTTGATGTCAAGGGCTGTCACTCTTACTCCACCTCTGGAATTCTGCTCTTTTTGTCCTTGTTTAAACTAAGGCTGTACTGATGTCCGGAACTGAGTGGCCCTGGTGGTACCCAAATTGGGCATCATTGGGAAAGTTATTGCTGAGCAGGTGTTCCTTGATAACATTGTTGATAACACCATCCATCACATGACTGATGATTGAGAATAGACTGATGGAGCAGCAATTGGCCATGTTGGATTGTCCTGCATTTCGTGTATAGGACATACCTGGGCAATTTTTCATTGTCTGGTAGGTACCAGTGTTAGATGTACTGGAAGAATTTGGCTAAGTGAGCAGCAAGTTCTGGAGAAATGTTCTTCAGTACTATGCTGGAAAATAGTCAGACCTTCTTGTCTTTGCAGTATCCACTGCCTCCAACCATTTTTTAATGTCACATGGAGTGAATTGAATTGGCTGAAGACTATAGTATTGGGCTCTTCCATCATTGGGAATACTTGTGGAGCTGCAGCCTCCAGAGAGTTGTTTAATTGTCCACCACCATTCCCAACTCCATGTGGTAGGACTGCAGAGTTTAGATCTGATCTGTTGGTTGTGGGTCTGCTTAACTGCCTGTTACTTACCATTTATCCTGTTTAGCACCCGAGTAGTCATGTTTGGTGGCTTTAACAGGTTAACATCTCATTTCTAGCTATGACTAGTGCTGCTCGTGGCATGCCCTCTTGCATTCTTCATTGAACTGGGGTCATTCCCAGTTTGGTAATGATTGAGGGATATTTTGGGCCATGTTGTTGCAGATTGTGCTAGAGTGTAATTCTACTGTTGTTGATGACCCACAGCACCTCATGGATGCCCAGTCTTGAGTTGCTCGATCTGTTTGAAATTTGTCCCACTTAGCATGGTGATAGTGCCACACAACATATCGGGGGTTATTTTTAGTGTGAAGGCAGGACGTTGTCTCCACAGGATTGTCTCTCTCACTGATTGCCTGCCACAGATGCATCTGACCATGATGGTAGATTGTTAAGGAGAAGTCAAGTATGTTTTTTCCTCTTGTTGGTTCCCTCACCATCTGCTGCAGACACCAGTCTAGCAGCTATGTCCTTAGGACCTGACCAGCTCGATCAGTTGTGCTGCTGCTGAGTCCCTCTTGGTGGACCACAGTGCATTTAGCACCTTTTTTGCCCTCCGTGCTTCCTCCACTGTTCAACATGAAGGAGTATGGATTCATCAGCAGAGGGAGGATAATACGTTCTAATGAGCAGGAGGTTTCCTTGCCCATGTTTAACCTGAAGCCATGACACTTTGTTGGGTCCGCAGTCAATGTTGAGGACTCCTAGGGCAACTCCCTCCTCCCCTATATACTACCATGCTGCCATCTCTGTGTCTGTCCTGCTGGTGGGAAAGGACATATCCAGGGATGGTAATGGTGTCTGGGACATTGTCTGCTAGGTACAAGTCTGTGAGTATGACTGTGTCAAGCCTTTGCCAGTGTCCGTGAGATTGCTCTCCCAATTTTGGCACTAGCCCCCAGATATTGGTGAGTAGGACTTATTATATGTATAAAATTTGAACCTGTCAAATATAACACTGTACAAAAACTTGCATGTCAAAAATGTAATGCCTGAGGCGTAACTGACGCAGGAATGCAAATCATGCAAGATTTTTATTTGCTTCTGGGTTAAGGTTGCTATGTGACAGTTTGTGTTGGGAGAAACAATGAAAACATTGCAATATAGAATTGCTGAACGTTAGCATGCACATAGTGGGATCCAAGGCTTTGGCTGTTCTTAGCCGCCTCCACCTGTTTCTCCTGTGTCTCCCTGCTGCATCAGCCAAAAAGGTTGTGTCGGTTTCCTTGAATATACTGATGATACTTTGCTCTGTCTTGCCACTACCTTCCTTGATCCTTCTGTTATTTCTAAACTGTCTGATATCCAGTACTGATGAGCAGAAACTTTCTCTAGTTAGACATTGGGAAGACCTCCACAAACACTCTGTTCACTAGCTTTTGATTCTCATACTCTTGAGCTCTGAGGCTTTCAGACACACATCTATGCCATCTCTAAGACTACCTGTTACCACCTCGCATCAATTGCAACCGACTTTGCCCATGTCAGATCAGATGAGAGCCCTCATCTATGTCCTTGTTGCCTTGCAACTTGACCATATCAATTCACTCCTGGCCAGCCTTCCACATTCTGCTCTCCATAAACTGGAGGTCATGTCCCTGGCCTGGTATGCATCATGTCCTGTTCATCCATTACTACGATGATCTTTAGCATGTATTAATATCTGGTTAAGTTCTTATCCCTGTGTTTGGATCACTCTGTAGCTTCCCCCCCACTTCCATTATCTCCTCCATCACCACAACCGTTCGAGATAACCTTGCTTATCTAATTCTGGTTTCTTGCACATCTGATTTTAATTTCTCCAACCTTGGCTGTTCATTCAGTCCAGCATTACCTCCCCACATCAATGTGTGTCTCCCTGCTTTTCCTTTCAGACGCTCATTAAAGCCTGTGTTTTAATATCACTTTTTGAGGCCTAATGTCAGATATTGTCTGAATGCTCGAGTGGAATGCCTAGCAATGTTACATAATAGAGCTTGAGGGATCTGGTGCAGTGGTAATCCAGGAATAAGTTCAAATCCTACCTGAACAACTTTAAACAGCATGATCTGGAATTACAACGTTACCTCAGTAACGGTCACCATGGGTTGAATCTTGTGTTTTTCTTGACCAAATGTGACTTGCATCGAACTTTATGTAGGCTCTCTCACCATGAGGCTTATTGAGTTTTCTCATTGTATCTTACCAAATGTGCCTCGTTAACTACATACACTGTGGTGTCCTGCTCATCCAATTCTAGCCCCAAGTTAGCACTTGCCATTCCCAGAACAACTTGCCACTCACTGGATTTCCTGGAATTGTCTGTCATCCCGGGCATTGACAGAGCTGTTCTGTACAGTTTCTGACAGTTGCCTTGAGCATGGTAGATGAAGGGAAATTGGCACTTTGGCTGGGACCTTGAGGTCTGCTGTACAGGGCGATGCGCAGATGGGACACCCTCTTCTCTCAAGGCCAGCAGTAGAGGTGGAACAGAGTGATCGGTTCCAAGCCAATAAAGTAAACAGCTTGTGAGGCCTTGATTTTTATTTTTAATTTGGAACAATAGAAGCAGCATAATGGGTAGAGTCAGGCTCCCACAGAACAAGGGTTTTAGTTTAGCTTTCAGCAGTTGTCGGGGTTTTGAAGTTGGCTGTGGGAGTTGCCCCTCTTTTCTGTTACAGCTAAAAGGTGGAGTTCCCTCTGCTAGAATTACATGAGACAATCTGCTTTACTGAATTTACCTTTGTCAAGGGTGTGTTTATGGAATGTTACTACATTGGAACGGTTACTGTTTATTAGTTAATCCTATTATTCTGTTAAGTCTTCCAGTAGAGTTAAGTTATTCCAATTTGGGGCGGCATGGTGGCTCAGTGGTAGCGATGCTGCCTCACAGCGCCAGGCACCCGGGTTCAATTCCACCCTTGGGAGACTGTCTGTGTGGAGTTTGCACGTTCTCCATGTGCCTGCGTGGGTTTCCTCCGGGTGCTCTGGTTTCCTCCCACAGTCCAAAGATGTGCAGGCTAGGTGAATTGGCCATGCCAAATTGCCCATAATGTTCGGGGATGTGTCGCTTAGGTGGGTTTAGACGTGAATGGATCTGGATGGGACGCTCTGTGGGTTGGTATGGACTTGTTGGGCCACACTGTAGGGATTCTATAAAGATTCTTTCTTTCCTTTGTGTATTTTAACTACAGGGTAAGAATAACACATGTTTTACTTAAAGCTGCGTAGTGTCACCGATCGAATTCCATCTGGAACACAGCAACTTGCACTTGTCTTCAAATAAGATAAAAGTTAGGGTCTCGGTTATCTCCTTGATATATTTGAGGGGGATTTGGTCCGGTCTATAACATGCCTTAAACTGCTACAGTCCCTGTAGTGTTGGTACATCCTTGTTAAAAGATTTGACCCAACTGTTGTTTGTCATTTATATAAAACAATTTGGATGAGAATGTAGTAGCATATTTAGCATGTGTGCAGATGACATCAAAATAGGTGTTGTAGTGGACAGTGAAGATTATTATCTTGGTACTATGGGACCGTGATCAGGTGGGCCAATAGGCCGAGGAGTGGCAGATGGAATTTAGTATAGATAAATGTGAGGTGTTGCATTTTAGTAGGGCAAACCAGGGCAGGACTTGTACAGTTAATGGTGTGGCCCTGGGGAGTGTTGCTAAACAAAGAGACCTGGGGCTGCAGGTGCATACTTGCAGTAGACAGTGTGGTAAAGAAGGCATTTGGCACGCTTACCTTCATTGGTCAAAACATTGTGTATAGAAGTTGGGATGTCGTGTTATGGCTGTACAGGACTTTGGTGAGGCCACTTTTTTAGAATACAGAATACATTTTTGTCACCCTTCTATAGGAAGGATGTATTAAACTTGAAAGGGTGCAGAAAAGATTTAGGAAGAGATGCCAGGACTAGAGGGTTTAAGCTATAGGGTGAGGCTGAATAGGCTGGGGCATTTTTCCCTAGAGTGTCAGAGGGGTGACCTTATAGAAGTTCGTAAAATCATAAGGGGCATGGATAGGGTGAATAGCCAAGGTCTATCTTCCTAGGGTGGGGGAGTCCAAAACTAGAAGGCATAGGTTTAAGGTGAGATGGGAAAGATTTAAAAAGGACCTGAGGGGTATCTTTTTCATGCAAAGAGTAGTGCGTGTATGGAACGAGCTACTGGAGAAAGTGGAGGAGGTGGGTACAATTATAACATTTAAAAGGCATCTGGATGTGTACATTAATTTGAAGGGTTTGGAGAGATGTGGGCCACATGCTGACAAATGGGACTAGGTCAGACCAGAATGTCTTGTCGACATGGACAAGTTGGACCGAAGTATGTATTTCTGTGCTATACGACTCCTTAACTAGAGAATAGAAATGTAGTTCCAAGGCAGATTAATGAGAAGCTGTCTGTACGCTTCTGGACAGCAGAATTTGTGGGTTGTGAAATCGAAGGAGCCTTGAGTTGCTGTACTGCATGTTGTAGATAGTACACTGTGCATCAGTGGTAGAGGGAGAGAATCATAGAATCCCTACAGTGTGGAAACAGACCCTTCGGCCCAACAAGTCCACGCCGACTCTCAGAGCATCCCACCCAGACTCTTCCCCCTATAACCCACCTAATCTACACCTCCCTCAACACCATGGACAATCCACCTAGCCTGTACATCTTTGGACTGTGGGAGGAAACCGGAGCACCCAGAGGAAACCCATGCAGACACAAGGAGAATGTGCAAACTCCACCCAAACAGTCGCCCGAGGGTGGAATCGAACCCAGGTTCCTGGTGCTGTGAGGCAGCAGTGCTAACCACTGAGCCACCATGCTGCCCTGAGGATGTTGAAAGTGGTAGAACAAGTGGTCTGTCTTGTCCTGGATGGTGATGAGTATCACAATTGTTGGAGCTTCACTCATCTAGGCAAGCGGAGAGTATTTCATCAGACTTTTGACTTGTGTCATCGAGTTGGCAGACAGGCTTTGGGGAGTCAGGAGTGGAATTACTTGCTACAGAAATCCCAGCCTTTTACCTGTTCTTGAGACTACAGCATTTTTGTGGTTTGTCCAGTTAATTTCTGAAAAAATACTTACTGAAAAAGGCCATTCAAGGCCAAGGTTCAATGGTGAAAGAACAATTCATACATTTATAGTATTTTTCACAATCACAGGACATTTTAGTGTTCTGCAGCCAGTGAAATATTTTCAAAGTATAGTCATTGCTGTAATAAAGGATACATGGCAGACAGTTTGATCACAGCAAGTTCCTGTGAACAGGCTGTGTTGCTGACCAGAATCTCTTTTTTCAGAGTTTGATTAAGGGACAAATATTAAGTCAGACACTGGGCATAACTTCCATACTGTTCCAAATAGTGCCATGAAATCATTTTCATTCAGCTGAGCAGTAAGACAGACCTCAGTTTAACATCTCCTCTGATATACAACACCTCTGACAGTGCAGCACTCTCTTCGTACTGCACTGAATTGTCAGTCTCTATATTTGCGCTCAAGTCCTAGAGTGCAATTTACTGGGAACCTTGTGACTCAGATGCAAGACTATTACCAACTAAACTGACGAACTCTTGGATCCCCTCTTATTGATACTCAGCATTGCCTGGCAATGTTTGGCATGAATGCTAGTGCCCATTTATCATCTCCAGTTTATGTCTGGAGTTTGATCCAGAACAATCCAGTTTCCATTAGTAACTCAGTTTTATTTTGTTAAATAGAATTGATACCGTAAACCACATGTCGTATTGCTGGCATGGTTTTGTCATTATCTGGCAATCTCCTTTGCTGCCTTAGATGCAAATCTTCTCTGACTCAGATCTATATCAGTTGCTGGAGCACGTCTGCGGTATCAGTGTTGTCACTCTTTCATTATACTTGTTCTTTTAGGACAGCTGAAAAAACTATCCCCTGAATGTACGCTGATTTTTTTTTTGATAGTTTTGTGACATTAAAGCCTATGAAAATAGAATATCCTGTAATTATGTGTCTGTCTTTTCAGGTTTCCATTATTCTGGGTTATTCATTTTGCATTGCAGCTTTAGATTGTTCGTTTACATCAGAACCATTGAAGTGTGATGTTTTACAGCCTTTCTTAGCTAGCTTATCTACCTTAACCACCATTTCTGGTTCTCAGCCCCATTTTTTCACCCCCTTGGCACATATTACTACGTTAAAGGCACAGGTTGTTTTTCTGTTTTTTTTCCATCTCTTACAGTCTCCCACTATTTCTTAGCCCACTTCCCTGGATGGCTACCAGAAAAATATTTGTCCCATAGACCTGAGTCACATCCACTCCAATTATCAGCTTGTAGCAGCAGCATTTGTCTATAATTTGAAGTTTTTTTTTTTGTTTTCTTCTCCTCCAATCTGGTATGGAAATCAATTTATTGTAAAGACTTTGGGATGGGGAAGAAGTGAGGTTAACGATAATTCTGTTGTTTAAAATTATACCTTTTTTATGTTCTCAGATGCCTCGTTTTACAAATTGGATGAAAAGCCTATAGTCCATCCCAGTTTTTAATGAATTCAGTGTAGAACAGAACAGAATCCCACAGCAGGGAAACAGGCCATTTGGCCCAACAAATCCACACCAACCCACCGAAGAGCATCCCACACAGACCTATCCCCCTACCCTATCCCTGTAACCCTGCATTTCCCATGGCTAATGCACCTAACTTACACATCCCTGAACACTGTGGGTAATTCAGCACGGCTAATCCACCTGACTTGCACATCTTTGGACTGTGGGAGGAAATTGGAGCACCTGGCAGAAACCCACACAGACACAGGGAGGACCTACGAACAGACAGTTGCCTGAGGCTGGAGTCACATACAGGTCCCTGGAGCTGTGAGGCAACAATGCCAGCCACTGAGCTAGCCTCCCCTCAGATCATGCATGATGCTTGCTCTTGGGCTGAACCTATGCATGGAGTTTTCTTATGTGGGAAGGCTGTTCTGTTCTATTTATTTCAAGTTTACAATTCTAAAACACATTCCTTTTTATCTAAGATTTTGTTTATATAGTTGCACAGGTACACAGTTAACTAAGGGTGACAGCACAAGTAGATAAGATCCAAAAAGATTCCTTGGTTTTGAATGAGCAGCTTGCATTTCTTTAGCACCTTTCAGATGTGCAGGTTAGGTAGATTGGGCAGTTTAGCATGGCCATAGTGTCCAGGGATTTGTAGGTTAGGAGGATTAGCCATGGGAAATGCAGGGTTCCAGGGAAAGAGTAGGGGCATGGGTCTAGGTGGGATGCTGTTCGGAGGGGCGGTGTGGACTTGTTGGGCCAATTGGCCTGTTTCTACACTGTAGGAATAGTATGATATGATCTAAAAGCACAAAGGTGATGTTAGGTTTGTGCAAGACCTTAATTCTCGGTTGGAATACTTTAGCGATTCCATTATTGGAAGGGATACAATGAGAAATTCATGCGAGTTTTTGCCGCAGGTTGCTGCCTGTAGAGAACTGCATTTGAGACTGATAGCTGGATTCCCCTGCTATTGTGTCCTGGCATGCAGCAAACAGAGGATACTGGTTTGCTGCACTTTCATTTCAGAAAATGTACGTGCGTACATTCAAGGTACTGGCTTCCTTCTCTGGCAAACACCCAACAACTTTCCTTAGGTTTTTAATTGACCATGGTGAATTGGAGATCAAGTCTGATTAAGTCACAAGTGTTCATTTCCATCTGTACTTGGAAATATTTGTGTGACTGTTCAACTGAATTCCAGAATAAGTACTACCACAGTATTGAACAATTAAGGTTGTAGAAGCATATCTTGTAACAATAATACAGATTCCAAAAAGCATTCATAAGCATTCCTTCCTTTTGCATTACTTTTATAAAGTTGTCAAAGCCAAAGATTATCATAAGTTCTGTCTTCAAGCAGTTTGCTGCCTAAAGTCTTAGCTGTATGTTTTGAATGTTTGGCTGTTTTATTAATTGCATGTGCGGTTTGTTAAATTACAGTTGGTGATCGAAATTGTTACTGTTTAGGGTGAAAGCTACTTCAAGTGGTTTTTGTGTTCTAGTTTATATTTAACAAATCCCAGTCAATAAAAACAACAGGAAGTGCTGTAACACGTAGTAAATTGTTTACACTGAATGGCCTGATGAACCTGAAGAATCCAAACTTTGAATTCAATCTGTGCAGAGTTTAAATCCAGATTGTTAATGCTTATTATCTCAGCCCTTGGTGCTAAGAATTGTTTGCACTTTTTTGAGGTTGAAGGTTTCAAAACCTTGTCTTTTAAATTAATCCAAAACATTCAAATTGGACCAAACCAACAAAAAGTTAAAGTGTAAGAAAGATTGAATCCATGTCTGCTACAAAATTCAAACTGATGTAGTTTGGACTGAAATTTCTGCCTTTTCTGTGTGACTGAGCTTTGAAAAGCATATATGAACAGAAAGACCATGTGTCTATTTTTAACAATTCCAAAAGGTATCAACACAACTGGATAAATTAAAGTTTAAAAGAAAAAGCATTCAATTTACTTCATTCTGTAAATAGAAGTTTAGGGTGTAAAAGAAAAGAAACCATGCTTCAACTTTGTAAAATCATTGTTTAGGCCATAGCTGGGGTAACATGGACAACTCTGAGCACCACACATTGTGGAAGTTGCCAAAAAAAAGTTACAGATGCAGTTGTATCAGAGATAAAAGGTACTGCAGATGCTGGAGAATCCGAGATAACAAGCATGGGGCTGGATGAACACAGCAGGTCAAGCAGTATCACAGGAGCAGGAAAACTTGACGTTTCGGGCCTAAACCCTTCATCAGAAATGGGGGAGGGGAAGAGGGTTCTGAAATAAATAGGGAGTGAGGGGGAGGCGGATAGAGGAGAGGATAGGTGGAGAGGAGGCAGACAAGTCGAAGAGGCAGGGATGGAGCCAGTAAAGGTGAGTGTAGGTGGGGGAGGGAGGAGATAGGTCAGTCCTCTCCACCTATCCTCTCCTCTATCCATCCTCTATCCGCCTCCCCCTCTCTCCCTATTTATTTCAGAATCCTCTTCCCCGCCCCCATTTCTGATGAAGGGTTTAGGCCCGAAACGTCAAGTTTTCCTGCTCCTGTGATGCTGCTTGACCTGCTGTGTTCATCCAGCCCCATGCTTGTTGTTACAGATGCAGTTTACTAGGTATGAGGAAAATTTGGAAAAGTCGGAATTTGGTATCCTTGAACCAGAGAAGGTTAATGGGTGGCCAGTTAGATATTGTCAGGATGAGCAAATTGGATAGAGAATGATTGTTTCCTCAAATGAAACAATATCCAGAGGCCATTGATTTAAAATCATTGGCAAAACATCTAGAGGGAAATTGAGATATTTTTCAGAATTGTTGGGATCTGCAGTGCTGTATCTGAAAAGCAGTGATGGAAGCTGGTTTTCAAATAATTTTAAAAGGGAGCTGGACCTGTACTTGAGAGTGAAGAATTTATAGTTACCAAAAGCTGCGATGTGGAACTAAGCATGATTGATCTTTCAAAGTTTTTGTTGCTGTAAGATCTCAAATTTCAATAATGTATTATTCTTCTCTGCTGTGTTTTGTTTTCCCGAAGGTCTTTTACATTGATGTTTTCTTTTGAAGTGTGAATGGGTATCACTCTTGCTTCGAGTCAAAAAATTGGACTTATGAGTCAGAACATCATTTGGTTCAAATCCCATTCCAGAGACTTCACCGTAAAATTTAAGCTGACACCTGCAGTGCTGCACTGTCTGCAATAACATCTTTCGGACGATACGTTAAACAAAACCTGATCTGTCCTCTCAGTTTGATGCAAAAGATTCTTCAAAAAAGAAGAGTTGAATGTGCTCTGAGCAATAGTTGTGTCTCAATCAGTAGCACTAAAGATAACCTGATGCTTTAGCTGATTGCTGTTTGTGGGAGCTTGCTGTGTGCAAATTGCTGAAGTGCTACCTACAACTGTCTCCACAATTCCAAAAGTCCTTCCTTTTATTGTAAGGCACTTTGGGATGTCTTGAGGCTGTCTGCATCTCTGACAGTGATGTTTCCTCAGTACTGTACTGGGAATGCTAGCCTTGATCATATGCTCAAATCTTGGATGGATTTGAATCTTTTATTTTTCTCGATGGGAGTGTTACCCATTGAAACACAGTTGCCAGTTCTTTGTTCTGTTTTAAATTTGTTTTCCCCTTTCTTATAGGGAACATTTGATGATTACTTGGAATTGTTTCAGCAGTTTGGCTATGTCAGTCTTTTCTCGTGTGTTTACCCTCTGGCGGCTATATTGGCAATTTTGAACAACATCACTGAAGTGTTTTCTGATGCTCTGAAAATGTGCCGTGTCTTCAAACGACCATTCTCCCAGCCTGAACCTGACATTGGAGTCTGGCTGGTAAGCAGGTTCTGTTTATTCTATTTGTGTTTCCACTTGCTACTTAAATGAAAATATTTTAATCATTATAACTGCCACACGACCATCTCAGTTTTCTTTTTGCTTAATCTCTGAAAATATAGGCTAGAACCCATTTTCTATCAAAAGGAAATCTCATTAACATTAGAAGAAAATTTCTCTGTATTTGACATTGACTATCCCCAGAATTATATTTTGAGCATTTTCCTGTATTAGGCGGTGATTATCCCTGTAATTATAGTTTCAAATTAAGATTCCCTTTTATATCTTTGGTTCCTTTTTACTCCCATGTTGCCTTTGGTATCTGAGAGAGCATTTCTCCCCTGTGTCCATAGAACCACTATTTATGTTTCTATTTCACTGCTATGATTAAATCCTTTACATAGAATGGCCCAATATTTCTTCGTTAGAAACTATCCATGTCAATCTTGTATGTATTCATTCACTAAACAAGAACAGTCCTTTTGGGGTTAAAAAAAAAATCCAAAGATTCACAACCCTCTGGGTAGAGAAATTTCTCTTTTATCTGTCTTAAATGAATGATCCCTTATCCTGAGAGTACACCACCTCCGATTTCTAGATTCTTCAACTGGGAAACAATTTCTCATCAATTCCTCACAGAAACTTTCATAGCTTTCAATGATATCACCATCTAAATTCCAAAGAATATTAAACCATTCTATGAAGGTTTCTCCTCATTGGAGAATCCTTTTAAACCTAGGAATCAATAGTGCAGTACCAGAGTTCTTAGTTTTGCACAAATATAACAAAAATAAGTACACAGTTTGGGCTAGTATTATTAGCCCAGATTGTACATTCATCCCAATCACAGAGCTCATTGTGGGCAACTCATACCAGTTTGAACAAATGGCTTTAGATGAAAGATTACTTTGATTTAGGAGCAGAGTAAGCATCAACAAAATTCTTCAACAGTTAAGCTGAAGAACCCTCCCTGGGATCAGTACAGTCAAAATGGGAAGGATAGGTCAGTATTTATGTACCAAAAGTGGAATAATGATTTAGAATTACAGGTAAGATTAAAAGTGAAGAGAAAGTTGTAAAAGGCCATTTTTACAACTTTTAAAATACCGACACTTTTTAATGTGTAAACGATTAAGACTTGACATTTGTAAAAATATACTTATGACCAGCAATGTATCCACCAAGCTAATGTTTTATGGTGTCTGTAATAGGGAACTGGTGGGTAGGTTCCCCAAGTCCATGCCATTTGCATATCTTGTGATGGCAAGCACTGTTGCAGCGCAATCTGTGAAGTTGAAGGGGTATCTGTCTCACACAGTTCTGTGCTTCTGTTTTTTAAATGAGCATGGCTCAGTGCTGGGAGACAATGTCCAATTTATTCCATGGTATTCCAATAATGGTAAAATATCTGAGCCAATGTATTATAATCTATATAGTTAAAATCAGACCTATCTATGAATGCATTTACTTGGTTGGACAACAACTAACTTCAGGAAGAAAGTGAGAGGATAACCTATTAGGCAACCTGTGTGATGCAGCACCATTAATAGCAAAACTGCCCAATGTGTTTCACAGGGATGTTATTAGACAAAATTTGACACCAAGTCACATAAGAATATATTGGGATAGGTGACAAAAAGCTTGGCCAAAGAGGTAGGTTAAGGGAGATGCCCTAGGAAGAGACAGAATTAAAAAGCAAAATAATAGGGGTGAAGAATTGCTAGGAGGATGATAGTGTGTGGTAGGCTCAACTGTAGGTATAGTATGACTTGCACATTTCCAACCTGAATGCAATCATCATTTTCATTGACCCAAATCCAACATTTTGTATATTCAAAAGAAAAACTTATTCTGGGTTTATAGGAGCTCTGACAGTGATCCCAAACAAAAGTTTATACAAAAATTGGACCGTTTGTAGCAGGGTCAAGCAATCAAGAATAAGCACAAACCTTTATAAATAACTTTAAATAGAGCCTTCTGTAATATGTCCTTGGATATTATACAGGGTCTACTTAGACAAATGTTACTACATAGACCAGTCTTATGAAGAAGACTTAACAAAATCGATCGATCATGAACCATATTGAAATGGTGTTGTCAGCTCTGAAGGACTATTAAGAAGTTCACATCTTTAATATGGCCTTACTTTAGTGTGCACTATCTCACCTATGAACTACACCTGTACCAGATAAAAGATAATCTGAAACAATAGGCTGTTCTTTCAGCTTTGTTACTATCTCCATGCTGTTGCCAGCAAGAACCAATGCCTACATTATTGTGCAAACAGACACCCTATGTACAAGGTGTTAATAAATCCGGCATTTTTATCTGTGGTAAGAATCTTGAAAGTTTGAACTTTAAACATTTCCATGTGCCTTGAGTGTATATTTTAAAATGTTGCTTTTAACATTTGCGATTGAGAAATGTTCGTTCCTTATGTTGAAGTTTGACCAGTTTTAGCAGAAGTGTAGACAATGCAAACTTCAAAAATAAAACATTACTAATCAAAATCCTAGTTGTGGAACAAGCTATCTTTGGAATTAAATTTGTTGAAGTTTGAGGGGGCTAGTGGTGCGGTGTAGAGTGCTTGGGGAGCAAAGATGTTGATAGCGCATATTAATTGATTGATTGTTCTGCCATTCTCACATTCCAATGGTGTATCTAACTGCCAGACTTGAAAGAACAGAGTCCCACTGGGGTGGGCAAGGGGAGAGAGGACATAGACACCCTGTTGTTCTGCCATTCTCACATTCTGATCACTTGATCTGCACTATTAACATTATTCCTCCTCCAGCCTCTACAACACACCTCCTCAAAGTATAGCATAAATACTGCCCCCTCCACACTTCACTTCAGC
This sequence comes from Ginglymostoma cirratum, assembly GCA_024137785.1. Classification (NCBI taxonomy): domain Eukaryota; kingdom Metazoa; phylum Chordata; class Chondrichthyes; order Orectolobiformes; family Ginglymostomatidae; genus Ginglymostoma; species Ginglymostoma cirratum. Next base: position 25,598,030 of record JAHRHZ010000052.1, on the reverse strand, counting down.
TCTGGAGAGACATCTAGACTCAATGATAATTTGCTCCTTGTCCATGGACGCTGTATGACCCACTGTGATCTCCAGCATTTGTTTTCAGTGCAGATTATAGCATCTGCAGTAATTTGTTCTTACGTTGTTGAAGAACTGAGTTTGCCTTGATGTGTTACCTGTGAATTATTCAGATCTGCAGACTACGTGCTTTGTTGAATCCGGATTTAATCTTTGAGAGTGCACCAATTAAAATTTCCTGCATTTGTGACTCGAATCGATCATAAATGATCAATCTGTGGGAGAGTCAGGAACTTCATTAACTTGGGCTACTTTTGCCTTGAATATTGCCAATGCCTGTACTGACTGAGGTTAAAAGTCCTCTTTCACAATCTTACATCCGGGGTGTACAGGACTGCACATGTCTTTGTATTATAAGATTATATAAAAGGCAACAAAATATAGAACATCTAAAACATAGAACAATGAAAAACTAATAACCAAATGTACACCTTTCTACATAATAGGGAGGAGTCCATGGCTGGCATCCAGAAATTCTGCAGTTTTGATTGATCAGTTTTGAAGCTGGAGAATTTTCAAGGAAACTCCTGTTTGGATTTAAAACTTCCAGAAGATTTATGATTTACTAGTTGCTTTTGTGTCTTTGATTATCTTCAGATATGTATTTATTTTACTGAAAATCTTTGACAGGATTTATTTCTGGGAAAGAGAACTGCGATTCTCATGAGTATTTATTGTTAAAAATACTTTGTAACATTGATTACCAAAGTAACTTGAATACATGTTTTTCTGATTTAGTATTATGAGCTTTCATTGAGTAATACTTTAATTGAGTGTATTTTTTGTTTGTTTGTAGCTGGCTTTCGAAACTATGGGAGTTATCTCAGTGATGACCAACTGTGCACTGATTGGGATATCGCCCCAAGTGAAGAGTTTCTTCCAGGAAAAAAGCATAGAGCTTGTCCTATTAATTGTGGGTGTGGAGGTAAGCTAAAACATTTGTACTTATTGAACTTTTGCATGTCATTGGTGTATTAACTAAATAAGCTACTTCACTTCTTTTCCTTGATCTGCTCCCCCGCACTCCCCCAAAAAAGTTTAATCTTTTATGAAAATGAAGTGTTGGAGAAATTCAGTCGGTCTGGCGACATCTATTCCAATGGGAAATATATTGGATTCAAATCGTTAGCCCTGTTTCTTTTCTTTTTCCATAGAAGTTGCTAATTTAACGTCACTTTCTGTTTTTATTTCGGATCTCTAGTTTCTGCAGTACTTTGCTTTTATTCGCACATTTACTGTTGTGACATACCTGTGAAAGAATCACTTGACCTACACATTGAACATTTGGGCTTTTTGGAATTGCATCAACCTATCAGCAAGTACAATACATTTCATTTGTGTGTATTTAGAATACATTGTTTGTACTTGATCTATTTCCTTTGCAAAACTGATTAAGAAAAGTTTTGTTCCAGATGATGTGATGCAAGTTTATATGGAGCAAATTAAACAATCTATCTATGATTTTTTTAAAAAAAAAAAAAATCTTGATTATTTGTTTTAGGCTTGGGGCTATTAGTTGATAATTACAGATATTGCTCTTTGTTTGCCCCGAAATAGCCTTTTGTCAAGATCCACAGAGACTGTATTTTGTTTACAAAATTATACATTACCAATTTACTAGGGGCACTAACTTAGAGCTTGTGTCCAGAACGTGGACTATTAATTGAGACATTAATTCGTGGCCTACCATGATGCTTGGGGAGTTTAAAATCAGTTAATTGGTGATGCCATCCTCTCATCAGCTACTTTCTATGGTGCGACCTGTCCTATCATGGCCAGCTGACCAAGTCTTTGCATGTGCAGTGGTTATTTTGGTATTATGGATAGCCCTTCTGTAATTGCCCCTGTAAGGTGGCCAACTAAATTGTGGCAAAGGCCATAATGTTAGGCTTGCTAGTGTACCTACATCCATTAACGGAATAAAAATACAAAAAAAAGTACATTGATACATCCAAATCTCAATTAGTTCAAGGGGCAAATCTTAATGGAGTTGATAGAAGCTTTTATAAGTGACAGTAAAGGAAGTAATTGGGCCACAAAACTTTTTAGGACCTACAAAAGTAAAACACTATATCTGCTAGAAATTTGAAATAAAAATGCACAAAATCACACACACATTACAGTAGAGATGGAGGCCAGTTGGTCCACTGCATCTGCAATGGCTGTATAAATGTGGACATCATTGCCTAGTGCTTCTCCCCACTTGTCTTTGCACGATATCTCTATCCAAATAATCACCCACTGCCCTCCTTGAGTATCTCAATTGAACCAGCCTCCATCACACTGGCCAGCAGTGAATTCCATACCATAACTAATCACTTTGTGAGAGAGCTTTTTCTCACATTACATTTGCTACTTTTGCAGATCATTTTAAATCTATGCCCTCTCATTCTTTGTTTTCTTTATGAGCGGCGTTTCTCTTTACCTGCTCTATCCAGCTGGCTCATGATTTTAAAAACGTCTATCAGATCTCATTTTAGCCACCTTCTCTCCACAGAGAACAGTCTCAACTTTTTCAACCTGTCCTCAAAACTGAAGTTCCTCATCCTTGGAATTGTTCTTGTAAATCACTTCTGCACTGTCTGCGATGTGTGCACGTCCTTGATATGATGTTATGTCCAGAACTGTCAGCAATATTTCAGCTGAAGTCTAACAAGTTGGAGTTCAATCTGGATAAATGTGAGGTATTGCATTTTTGGTACAACAAACAAGGTAGGGCTTATACAGTTAAAAGAAGGGCCTTGGGTAGTGTTGTTGAACAGAGGGACCTAGGGGATCAGGTACATAATTCTTTGAAGTTTACGTCACGTGTAGACAGGGTGGTTAAAAAGGCGTTTGGCACACTTGCCTTCAATGTTCAGTCCTTTTGAGAGTAGGAGTTGGGACACATTGTGGAGGTTGAACAGGACATTGGTGAGGCATCTTCTAGAATAGTGTCTAGTTCTAGTCACCCAGTTACAGGAAGGATATTATTAAGCTGGAGATAGTTCAGAAGAGATTTACCAGGATGTTGCCGGGTATGGAAGGTTTGAGTTGTAAAGAAAGGCTGGATCAGCTGGGACTTCTTTCCCTGGAGCGTGGGAGGTTGAGAGGTGACCTTATAGAAGTTTATGAAATAATGAGGAGCATAGAGAGTTAATGGTAGTTGTCTTTTTCTTGGGATGGGGATTTCAAGACTAGGAAACATATATTTTAAGATTTTTTTTTAAGGCCAACGATTTTAAGCAAGACATGAGGGGCAATTGCTTTCCACAAAGGATGGTTCACGTATGGATTGAACTTCCTGAGGAATTGGTGGATGTGGGTACAATTACAATATTTAAAGGACCTTTTTGAATAGGAAAGGTTTGGAGTGATTTGGGCCAGGAGCAGGCAGGTGGGACTAATTTAGTTTGAGAGTATGTTCGGCATGGACTGGCTGGACCAAAGCGGCTGTTTCTGTGCTGTGTGATTCTATGACTATGTCTTGTACAAGTTCAGTATTACTGCCTTACTTGTGCTCTGTGTCCTAATAATAAAGCCAAGGATGCTGTGTGCTTTATTACCAGCTAGATCTGTTGAGTTTTTCAGCACCTTGCACCTTCTACTCAGTTATTAAGGAAAAAGCTGTAGATATGGCTTTCATAATTTTCCAAAGAGCTCTATTTTGTAAATTGCGTTATTGAATTGGAAAACTACAAATATTGTTCAATCAATTAAGAAGCAAAAAGAGAGTGACTAAAACTTGAAATAATTCCGATCAGAAAGTAAAGCTGCCACCGAAAAAGTGGACAGGACTGCTATGTCTGTGGGCACTATACGTGTAGATTTCCTAAAGAAATTTGATTAATTCCTGCTTGGTTATTAGGGGAAATGAGTACTTGAATTGGAAGAAACCTATAGTAAGATGGTTGATAATTGTTTGGGAGGTAGGAGGCAAAGCTGGGTGAAGGAAATGTACTCTGGCAGAATGCAGGGAGTGTTGATTTGGGGCCTTTGTTTTTCACCATCAATGCAAACAGATTAGTTGAAGGGATTGAGACACGTATTCAGATTTATGGATGACACAAAATTAGAAGGCAGTATAAGTTTTATAGTCTAGAACAGCAAGTTATAATGAGGCATAGGCAGATTAAGTATGTGAACGAAACAGACAGATGAAGTTCAGTGTGAAGATTATCCACTTTTGGACCTAAGCGCATACTAAACTACTTTCTTAATGTTGAAAAACTACAAGCTGTGGAAGAGCAAGGAAATTCATGTATGGTCTTACCTCACTGGGATAATGTGCTTAGAAACTGAGCCTCACTATCCCCACAGTCATCCTAAAAGTGGAAAATTTTATCAAGGTATGCAAAGTATGTGATTGTGAAGTCCCCCAATTTACCTGTTAGATCCAGGCTGACAAAGCATGGACCAGGTTTCTGTACTTAATGAGAACTGTTATTAAGTACAAATAAATAGATTCTAACTACGGACAAAGAATTGCATACTGTCAAACTCCACAGCGACAAACAGACGAACAAGTATTAACATTACGGGGAAAGGAGGAAATTTGAGAATGAGTTCAATGGCCTGAGTCCATAGTGTTTGTTGAGATCCTTTTGCTTGTCAGAATTTTCTGTTTTTTCAATCTCTCTTCAGATTCTTTTCACTCCTTCAAGGAGGTGTAGGCCACTGGTAAACTACCAGCAAAGTTTCTTATGTACTAGTTAATGGCTGCTGGTAACAACAGCAACAGGTGAAGGAAAATAAACTTTTTACGGGGTCTAAAAATTTAACTGGGAGAAAAGATAGTGTCTGCCCTTGCAGTAGTCCAAAGGTTTCTGCTAGTGTTGTACACACCCATAAACTCTTCACCTATTCAGGACCCAGCGCACATGCACACCGCAGGACCATCGACATATGGCCACACCCACCGCTTGGACACAACAGCAGTGCAAACCTGACGTACACCGAGTGTCCATGACTTGCTGTTAAAGGGCGTAGTAATGCACGGTTCTTGTTTTTAAAACAGTCCCTTCCCCATTTCAATCCACAGAACAATAAAAAGATGGTCTTTACAGTGTCCATGTACACAAATCCTTAAAAGTATTAGCTTTTAATGTATGAAAGTAATCAAAGAAGCTAATGGTAAATGTTGATATTTTACTCAAGGGAATTTTAATATTAAAATTCTGCTTCAGAACCTTTAGTTGGTTTCCAGAACTGCAAATAGCACTCTAAACCTATCTAAGAAGAATATTGATGTCTCCAGTTGGGAACAACAGGGTTCAAATGGTTAGATACAGAAAAGTTAGTTCCACTGCTGGGAAAATCCAGAAGACAGGGGAATTGGTATAATGTTAAAATAAGGACACTTCAGGACTGGACTCTTCTCACAGTGGAATTATGGAATTTTCTTTCCTCTGAAGGCTCTGGATACTGCTAACATAAATTTCTGAGAAAGAGATTTACAGATTTTTTTTTTTTAAAATTAGATAAACATATGCATCAAACATGGTCAAACTGAGTTATAGTCTCATTGAATGGTTGAACATGCTTGATAGGCTGTACTACCCCTGTCTCTTCACAACTGACTCTGCTCCCCTTCGTAGATACTGTCAGGCTGAACAATAAATCTCAGTCAAGACATTTTAACAGGTGGACGTGGAACACCCCACTTATTACTCTAAATCAAAAAAAAAAACAAGAACAGAAGTAGTAGGAAAAGCTCTGCAGGTCAGGAAATATCTGAAGAGAAATCAGAGTTAATGTTTTGGATCTGGTGACCCTTCCTCAATAAAACAGTTCTCCCTGGTGCCTTGACACATACTTATCGCTCAACAACCATTATGGACAGATTGCATGGTTATTTACAGCTGATAAAATCTTGAGCCCAAAATGGCTGCCATATTTGCCTATATTGCAACAAACTATCCATCAAAAGTATTTGTTACATTATAAAGTACTTTGGGGCATTCTGGAGTCATAAAAGATGCTATACAAATGTACCTTCCATCATAAATCAATATGATACTGTAGTAAGATGGAACCTCCAAGAAAATCTAATGCGGTAATACCAAACATTTTTAAAAAAAGACACAATTTAGTTCAACACAGTCAATTCTCCTGCCCCCTTCCCCCCACCCCACCCCATTTCCCTATTTTGTCGTCATGTTTGCTCAGTAGCATGTTAACTCCAGCAGAGGGTGTAGTGGGAGCATGATTATAAAGGATGTCATTGACCAAGTTTTGTTGCAAAAACAAAGTTGCTGGAAAAGCTCAGCAGAGCTAGCAGCGTCTGTGAAGAAAATAATCAGTTAATGTTTCGGGTCCGGTGACCCTTCCTCAGAACTGTAGAAGTTTTGTTGCAGTGTGGCATCCATTACTGCATTAATTAAATTTGTCCTTGTAGGGTTTTGTGCTTTCAGTAATTTACGGGAAAAAGTGCAAATTGATAATGTTGTAGTGTGCGTAAGGATTACTTGTCACACACTTGCCAGTTGCACATAATGACTAGCACAGCTTGGTTCCCTAATAGTCACTGCAAAGTCCCTCATTTGGCTACTATATAGTGGGAACTCGGCATAGCAGTTTTGTTCTAATATTACACAAAGTGCAATTACAGTTAAATTTGCATTAAAATGGCCCTCAGCTGTTATGTAGGTGATGGTTCGCTAACCATTTCTTACCAAATGCCTCATGGCAATTTCTACAGTTAGTTATAACTGTTCCAATGCACTTTTGACTGCCCTGTTATCTGTGAATTTGAGACATCCCAAAACATTGTTATCTTACATCAAGTCCCATTCACCCATCACCCAAGTTCTCACTGATCTACGTTGGCTCAGTCAATTTTACAATTCTCATCTTATTAGTTTCAAATCCCTTCAAGACCTCCCCACTTTGTATATCTGTAATTTCCTCTAGTGTCTCAGCTTTCTGAGATATCTGAGCCTTTTGAGATTCTCAATTTTAATCACTTTGCCATTGACGACTGTGCCTTCAAATGCTAGGCCCCAAGTTCTTGAACATTCTCCCTAAATGTTTCCATCTGTCTACCTTGCTTTCATTTTTTTAAGTGGCCTATATAAACCCTACCTCTTTGACCAAGCAGTCGGTCGCCTGTCCTAATACCTCCTTTCGTGGCTCAGTGTCAGGTTTTGTGTTCCAGTGCTTCTGGAAGGAATCTTGGAATGTGTTATTATAGTTAAGGTTCTATGTAACACAGGTGGTTGTGTCAGAGGAATGTGGAGACACCGGCAATAATTTAATGCATTTGGACAGTTTGACCATTTTGACAAAAAAAATTGCTGACTTTTCATTCATCTGGAAGGTAATAAAACTACTTTTGAAATCTATCTTGGTGCTGAAGTGAGAGCCCTATGTTTATCCAATGGGTGCTGAAATACTTTTCTGTTCTGAAAAGCTTTTTATTTGGAGAACCTTTAAATATGAGGAGAGAGTGCAGATTTTTTTCCCACTGGAGCAAAAGAATAAGAGGAAATCTTAACAGGTGTGCACATAGTAAATGGAGGGAAAAATTACTCCTGTTGATTTACGAATTAGGTACTCAAAAGAAGAAAAATAAGATTAGAGGGGCATGGAAATTTACTTTTTAAGCAGAGGATTGGTAGGCCACAAAATGTCCCCAGTGGAAGGAGCAGAGAAAATAAATCCGTAATAGTTTGTAAAAGGGAAGATTATAAACGTATGTAACTTTTTTTTTGCAAAAGCCTTTGAGGAACTGCCAGGGACATCATAGAACGGAAGTGAGACAAACCAGTCCTTCAGTTTTGTTCTGGTCTTCAGTAGAATTATTGTCTAATCAGTAGCTCAACTCTCTGTACACGTCTTTGCTTCATATCGCTCAACACCCTTACTCAAAAAAAGAAACCCCTCTTGATCTCTCTTTTTAAACGTTTGGTTAGCTCTCAATAACTGTAGCCTTTTTGAGGGAATGAGCTTTAGGTTTCCAGCACCTTTTGGGTGATAAAACAATTTTTCTGATTTTATGACTGAATGCCCTGCTCTAATCTTAAGACTGTTCTTGTTCTTGGCACATCCCACCAGAGGGAATAGTTCCTCTGGATTTACCCTAAGAAATGCTTTTAACATGTTAAAGATCTTGATTAAACCATCACTTGATCAACACAGTTTGTTCAGAGTCCAAGTTTACATGTAATTGGCTGACTTTTCCGATGTCAGATTCTACGAAATATTGTGGAGAGTATTATGGAAATATTGTAAATTCATTGTATAATTGTTCACCCTGATAGACATATAGCTTGAGGCATACATTAGAAATTGCTACTTGTTTAAGTATAGAGAAAAGGTCTAGAATGTGAATGGACAGCACTCGTACAAAATGTTGACATTTAATTGTAAAGTAACCAAAAAAAATCCATCAAGGTTGTAAATGTTTAATTTTGAAGTGAGCTGTACTGTGTTGAGGTTTGGTTCAAGAAATATCCAATACCAAAGAGGAGAGGAGATGTCTTGCAGTTTAAGGTTCAATTTATGCAATATCCAGCACAGTAACAGGCCGTTTTGACTCACTTGCTCCATGCTGGTGCTAATGCTGCTCCAAACAAGTCTTCTCCCTAGCCTATCAGCATACTGGTGTTCTGTTTCTTTTTCCCTCACGTATTTACGTAAATTCCCTTTAAAGACATCTATGCTACTTGTCTCCTCCACTCTGCATCGTAACTATTCTACTGGGAAAACTGTTTCTCCAGTATTCCCATTGGATTTATTGATTTATCTTGCATTTGTAGCTCTTGATTTGGATTCTACCACACATCAGCTCTAAATCTGCCCTCCCAATCCTCTTTGTAGTTTTAAAGACACCTATCAGGTCACATGAAGAGAATGTAACTGGTTAATTGTACATGTTGAAAATATTGAATCCTTGGTTTTAAGTGGATTGGGGATCTCTGTATCTCCCAAATATTATGATAATGAATTTCTCAAACGTTCAAGTGGACATTTGAAATTTGTCATTTGTATACAAGCTGTGTATTTTTTATTTTGGAAATGTGATATTATTTCCAATAATTATAATGTTATGATGTTTGGTAATAATCTGATTTTTTTTCATGTTTTGAAGCATGTACTGTTGGGTCTGAAATTCATCCTGGCATTTGCCATTTCTGATATACCAAGAGACATTCGTAATAAAGTCGCCAGGCTGGAATTCGAGTCCATGGAAGCCCTCAAACATAAGGTAAAAATAGTGAGTTTTATTAAGATAGCTTGTATTAAATTATATGTTTAAGATGTGATGAGTAATTCATCCTCATGAATTTCCAAATTGTGGTGATACACATTTTTGAGAGATTATCTCCTGTTTTTCATTCTTTTTCTATGCTTACCAACTACCTACCAGCAACAAATGAGGTCGATTTTCTAGATAAAGTACTAACTTGCATAGACCAAGCTTCTACAAACAACAAAGAGATAATGATCAGAATCTGTTTTACTACCAGTTGATTTGAGACACCAGCATACCAGGCAGAATTCTCTTGTCCATGGAATCCATGGGTAGCCATGGGTTCTTTTGTCTTAACTGTGTGGGGCCTCAATTTAATGTCTCATCCAAACTATGTTTGCTCGAAAACCAATTTGACATGCAATTTCAAAGGAGCTGTATAGACCACTGTACAGGTAGATTCTGACATGTTCATCTGTTGCACAGCCAGAAATTGAAGATGATGTCCTTTGTACAAACAAGCACTTGGAAAGCATTTACGCAGGCAGGTTAAATTTCACAAATATGTCATGCTACTGGTGTTGACACTTAATGCCTGGGGCTAAAATTTGAAAGAACCTGGAACCAATGACCAGAGTTTAGTTTTGTAACATCCAAACCATTATTCATTATGTATGTATCCAGAAATGTTAGCTAATAACATCTGATTAGTGTTAAGAGTATTCACAGTACAAACAAACTATTTGGTCCAACTGGTACATGTCAATGTTACTCATATTCAAGCTGTCTCCTGCCATCTTTCATCTCACTGACCTAAATATATGTCCTTATATTTCTTTTTCCCTCCTGTATTGATCTTACTTCATTTTTAAATAGCTTGATACTGGCTACATCAACTTTCTGTATGGTAGCAAATTGAACTTTCTCTCTACTCTCTAGTACAGGTTTCTTCCGAATTCCCTGTTGGATTGGTTACTGATTGTCTTACACTTATATCCTTTAGTTTTGGTCTCTCCTACAAACGAAAGCATCATCTCCGTTTGTGCAATAATCTTAAAGCTCTCTATTAGGTCAGCCTTCAGTTCCCTCATTCCAGTGAAAGCCTGTTCAAACAGAGGATTTATAAAGTGGAGCCTTACTTGGCTACCTGCCTTCAAGATTGAAAAAGAGCATTCTGTAAGTGGTTAATGCCTAAATATCTCTTAGTATTATGCAAAAATATGAGCTGAAAACTAGTAAAAGTTAGCAATAATTTCTAGCGTGGGGCTGGGCTGATTATTCCACAGAATCTGTCTTAATTTTTTCATGTTTTACGGTCAGATTTGAAAGCAAATGGCAGAAGTAGATCATTCAGTACTTGCAGCACAAGGTTAGGGCTACCTGACGCTGACTACGGTTGAAATGACGTTTATTGTCACAGTCAGCCACTCTGCTAATTCTGTCATCAAAGCAATCTTGCCGAAAGTGGTGTTTTGGGGATTTGGAAAGATTCATCATATTCTTTGAAATGTTATAGCTGTCTATCATTCTGTGTGAAAGTTGATTTTTCCTTAGTAAAATTTCACTTTCAACCTTAGGTTATTCTTTACCCATCATCTTCCTTGATTTAGAAGATGACTGCAATTTACTACAAGAATGAAGTGGCCATACAGAGTTTAAGCAATATCAATATTTGATATTGTTTGGCATTTTTCCTGGAGTGCAATCTCAAATTTTCAGATTTTCACTGAAACAGATATGATAGAGGCTGCATAATTTGAAAAGTGATATCTTGCTTTACACTCGGATGTTTTTCTTGAAGTAGAAATTGGCCATCAAATTAGTAACGCTCAACACTTGTTCCCGAACTAGAGAAGGCCATTCAGCCTTTTCTGCCATTCTGTCGGATCATTGCTGATCTGCACGTCAACTCCCTGCTCAATATCCCTTGACCCTAACCCAGTAAAAATATTTGTTTCACTTCAATTGATATCCAGCCAGAACAGCTTTTTGGTGGGAGAAAGTTCTAGATTTCCATTACTGTTTGTGTGAAGAGATGCCCTTAATTTTGCCATGAATGATTAGGCTTTAGTCTTAAGTTTCCATCCTTGTTCTGAACGCCTCACCAGAGGAAATGTTTCTCCACATCTATTCTGTCTTTTTGTCTTGGGTTAATTTCTAATTTAGCATTTTGTTTTGCTTTGTAAATTGTACACTCTCCAAAACTGAAGTCCTCGTCTGAATTATATCCAGAATATGCTGGAGGTATGCAGGTCAGGCAGTGGAATGGGGCAAAGATATTTAAATGTTTTAAGTCAATGTGTGTAATGGCTCTGGTCAATTCTATCAAAAGGTCTTTGAAATTTTTAACTCTTCTGTCCCTACAGATGCTGTTAGATCTGCTGAGTACTTCCAGCACTTTGTCCTCATTTCAGACTTCGTGGTGTTTGGCCTCTGAGTCTGAATGGTTTGAAACTACATTCCAATTTATCAAGAGATAACAAGGTGTAGAGCTGCACGAACACAGCAGGCCAAGCAGCATCAGAGGAGCAGGAAGGCTGACATTTCGGGCCTAGACCCTTCTTCAGAAAAT
>JAHRHZ010000052.1:25553544-25571342 GCA_024137785.1 Ginglymostoma cirratum | reverse complement strand
AATTTCTGATGAAAGGTCTAGGCCCGAAACGTCAAGCTTTCCTGCTCCTATGATGCTGCTTGGCCTGCTGTGTTCATCCAGCTGTACACCTTGTTATGTCTGATGTCCAAACTCTGATTTGAGTCAGAGAAATATTAAGTTAGTTCTTCCAGCCTTAAATCAGTACAATAAACTAGTACCCCACATGTCCTTCCACCCCCGCAAAGTAAAATATGCTTGTTTTTTAGCATTACTTGAGATAGATACTGGCCAGAATTCTGGAAGGACTTGCTCCTATACTTTCCTGAGAATAAAAGGAGGCAGGGCTGCAGTTTAAGTCTCATATGAAAGATTATTGCACTCACTTAGTACAGCACTGTAATGATAATATACATTGTATACATAAATCTTCAAATGGAATTTGTGACCATTTTGGAGGCAAGATAGGCATCCTTGATCCAAAAAGACAACTAACTTTTCTCTCAGTCTACATATGAACCATGCCAAAAATTTTAATATTTATCCCCCAAGCACCATATATTCAAGATTTATCTAATTCTAATTAGCTTTAAATAGATTCAATTAAAGCAAGGGATTTAGAATTATACCCTAGTTATTACTGCAAACTTTTTAGTCTTCGATACATGTGTTTGCAGGGAAGTGAATTAACAAAGCAGTTCACTCAAGACTCTAAAAGCAGGGAGATAAGCAGTCAAGGAGAAAAGAATTCCTCAGGTGAAGAACAATGTCTCAAACATTCCTCTCCTGTGAGTCCAGTGACCCCATAATCCTTAATTCTTGCAAATAAACTGTTTACACTGAATTAAGCTTGGAAACAGAAAATAGTTGCTCTGAACACTTCAGTGCAACCTCTGGGTTTTCTAAAATCTAATGCATCAGGAACAAAGAGCACCCGTTGTCCATCTGATCAGGCCCAGGATTTTCGACAACTCTGAGGACAGACTACCAAGCAGGTACATACCTTGAGAACTGCCAGAGTGGGCAGTTTGATCAGTACTGGCAACACCCTCTAAAGGGTATTCATATGGCACATACTACAGAGCAATGAGTATATTTAACCAAAATTTTAACATTGTATGAATAGCAAAACTCAAGAATAATCTGGAGAATACTTTGCTTGTCACAAACATATTTCTATTAAATACCTCAATGAAACACACCAGATATAATCTGATGCAGAATTTAGGATTAAAAAGGTAAAAGGTGAAGTCACCATATTCCTATTCGAATGTAGGCCTGCTCTCTTATTAAAGAGAGATGACTGATGGTGGCTTAATCTCAGGATCACAATGCCTCAGGCGAGGGGAGAGGTTGAGGAAAAGGGTCCTTCATGGCAACCTCAGCAACTGAACCCACAAATCATTCTGCATCACAAACCTACAATCCAAACTAACCAATACTCCAGAATGTAGATCACTAACTATCGCAACACTCCAGCTAATCTAATCCACGTATGGATAAGACATGGGCAAGAATGTGGGAGAGCAAGTATGAGCATGTGTGCTAATGTTGTGATAATAGGTGTTTATGGTGGATAGTTTGTGAGCAAGAAGCTAAGTGTAACATTGCCTCCTGCAGTTCAGAAATAATGTTACATCCAACATCATGAGCAGTGCATATCCATATTCCAAAAATTAAGGATAGTTCTGCTGAAATTTGTGGTCTGTATTTCTAGAAAATCTGTTAACTATCACTCTATAGCCTCCATTTGTCCTTACCTGAACTGAGCTTTGATATGGCTTGGACTGGGAGATCGGTTCCTGACTTCTTTTTCTTGTTTTTCCTTTAAGATCCTCTCGGCCAGCAAAAAGTAAGTGGCAGTGATATGATTGTACTTGTTACTCTCCAAGGCCCTTAAAACAAAAGTCAACAGTAAAATCTTCCATTAGCAGCCATTTAGAAATCTATATTTTATATAAATCTATTTGTTATAAGAATTCTTTGGGACAGATTTAAAACAGGCTACGTTAATGATACGCACATAGCCACATATTCATTTTTTATCATATTTGCATAGAAAACAGCAGCAGTAGTCAGATCATACAAAGTGCAATTATGCTCAAATTAAATTGCATAAACCTTGAATTGACAGTCACATCCACACCCAATAAACTGTGACTGAAATTGTACTCCATTTTGCAATAACATAATATTGTGGGCAAAACCTTCCACCACCACCACCCAGATTTTTAAATAGTTTTCCTCTGGAACATTTAAGAGGCAGAACGTTTACTGTATGCTTTTGTAAAATTCATCAAGAATCAGTATTCCTTACACTACTGAATCTCCCACCAAGTATCTCACAGTCAGACAATAAGGAATGTTAAGCTATGACCTGCAAAATGAGTTATTGCACCATGTTGGAGGTGCCCACAAGGCCACATAGCCCAAATGTTCTTAATTAAAAAGATTAAAATTAAGGGTAAATCAGAATTTAAAATCAGTCTGGTTGAAAAAGCTGGAAGATTTCTGTCCAGCCTGCAAGTCAGAAATACTTAGCTTTAAGGCAGACAGTCTTATCTCTTTTCTAATGATTGCTCTACATCTGTAACAAAATGTGTCATCTTTAATATAATGAAGGAAATGTGAATTAAAAGGTAATGGTTTTATACAGCACATATCTATTTACATTTATTTATTTTCTAGACATTATGTTTTGTTACAAATGCCAAGTAATTCTAAAAGGCTGCTTCTAGGCTACATCCTGAATCTAACAAGCACATTCCAAAGATTGCTGATTAAGTAGTCATCGCTGTAATTTTCATAAATATGACTTCTGCCTTCAAGGGACAGCTTCACTATAGCAGACTAATGCTACAGAGTATTATGCAATACAACACCAACTGTTGTCAACCTACTAGAATCATCCATATACAAATGTCATGACATTTATTTATTTACCTATTTATTTTCTTGCAACCACTGAATCGTAAATAAAACATGCTCTTAAATGTTTGGTAATTGGGAGAACAAACTGATACTTCAACAAATAAACCTGCCCTCTTCACCTCAGCAGATATCTTAGATAAATTAGGGAAGCCACATTTTTAGAACTATGCAGAGAACAAATCAAAGCAAATCTTCCATGTTGATGGAAGACAACATCACAATCAATCATCAATGTAAATGTTAATCATCATTTTAGAACGTTAATGAAGTTTGTATTTTTATGACTCAATGCTCTTCTGTAGCACTATCTGTTAATTTCTTTCTAGTTGTGAATGCAGGTAACATCTAACAGCTAAAATCCAGAGGCACATTTTCTCCCTCAATTTCACGTACATTTCAAAGAATATTCTATTTAACCATACTGCATATTTTTGCTGCAACTGCATCTAACCATTTAATTCACATCTAATTAAACAGGTGGTTTTCAGGAAAAAAAGCTCAAGAAGTGTTAAGTGTATCAATGCCAGAAATTAAACACATGTAGGGTAAACAATACGGCTATGATACCCTCCAGAAAATAATGCCTGTATTGATACAGTCTTCTGCTTTGCCCACCAGGTTCTCTCTAAACTTACTCCACAATGGTTTCTCGGTCTGCTATTTCACCAAGCACCATGCGTTGGATAATGCCATTGTGCTCCTCCTCAGAGAGATTCTTGTAAGAGACGAGAGGGATGTTGCACTTGGTTGCAGGCGAGGGATCAATACCCCGAAGCCAGGGGTGGTCCTCTATCTCTTCCAATGAAGCTCTTCGCTTAGGATCCCTCTGCAGCATCCGATTAATAAGACTGTTGAAAAGCCATATAAAAGTAAACATTTATGAATATTATCTTCTAGGACTTGTCTGGGTATTAAGTTTCCTTATACATTAAGCACAACTGTAGTTGAGCTTGAAAGTGGAGCTAAATCTGCGGATTATCCAGTAAAACTATGGAAACATGGTCTAGAAGATAGACCATATCTAGGTCAGTACATTTTACCTTAAAAGGAAAGTGGAACAAGTAAACTTGATGTGCTACTGTTACACAGCTTAACATGCGTATCATGAATAGATAATATTAAAACTGTTTTTGGACCAAATAAAACTGATATGTTTTCTACCCGGCCCACACAAACAAAACTCAAGATGCAGACTAGGATTAAACATTAGGAAACAAAAATAATAGCATGTCATTTTTGGAATTAGAAGTATTTCATGTATGTTTTAAAATACTTTAATGGAAGACACACCTCAAGCTCTACTAAACAATGCAGCGTTGGAACTTCACATTTCCTTTTTTAAAAGGAAACGTGTGGAGAACAGGTGAAAATCTGACACAATAAACCCATCAGTGCAGTCATAAATTTTACGCATGTTTTCAAAATCTCTTGCATGCTTCAATTTAGCAATTGTTTAAATATGAATAACAAAATGATAGATGTCAAGAAGTAAAAATCCCCATTTACTTCTTTACCAAATTAAACCTTGAAAATTTGTTTAGCATACCATGTGACCCTTTTCTTTAAATTAAAGCTTTATTGTTTTATTTAATGTTTTTCATTTCCATTTGCACCTCTCCTAGCATGGATGACAGACGGTTCAAACATTGTGCTCACTACTGAGAAATGAGCACTTTACTGGAGCTGAATCATTTTAAGTTTCTCTCACTGGTGTCTGCAATCAAGCAAAAAGGGAATAAGCAAAAGCAGTGTGCACACAAAATGTTTTTTTAAATTCACTCATGGAACGTGGGCGCTGGTGACTGGCTAACATTTATTGTCTGCTCCAGCTGCCCTTGACGTGGTGGTGGTGAGCTGCCTTCTTGAACTGCTACAGTCCATGTGCTGTAGATTTACACACAATACACTGAGGGAGGCAATTCCAGGATTTTGACCCAGCAACACTGAACAATATGTTTCCAAGTCAGAATAATGAGTAACTTGGAAGGGAACTTGCAGGTGAGGGTGTTCTCATGTATCTGTTGCCCTTGTCGTTTTGATTGGAAGTGGTCATGGGTTTGGAAGGTGCTGTCGAAGAACCTTTGGTGAATTTCTGCAGTGCACCTTGTAGATATATGTGCACCTTGCACATACTGCTGCTACTGAGCTTTGGTGGTGGTTGTGGTGGAGGGGCAAGTGTATGTCTGTGGATGTTGTGCCAATCAAGCGGGCTGCTTTGCCCTGGGTGATATCACGCTTCTAGAGTGTTGTTAAAGCTGCGCCCCTCCAGACAAGTGGGGAGTATTCCATCACACTCCTGACTTGTGCCTTGTAGATGGTGGACAGGCTTTGGGGAAATCAGGTGGTGAGTTACTTGCCACAACATTCCCAGCCTCTGGCCTGTTCTTGTAGCCACTGTGTTTATGTGGACAGTCCAGCTGAGTTTCTGGTCAATGGTAACCCCAAGGATGTTGAAAGCGGGGGATTCAGTGATGCTAACATCACTGAACGCCAAAGAGTGGTAGTTGAATTGTCACTATTAGAAACAGTCATTGCCTGGCATTTCTGTGGTGCCTTTCCACTTATCAACCCAAGTCTGGATATTGTCCAGATCTTGTTGCATTTGAACATGAACTGCTTCAGTATATGAGGAGTTGCAAATGGTGCTGAACATTGCGCAATCATCAGCAAACATCTCCATTTCTGACCTTATCACGGAGGGAAGGTCATTAATGAAGCACAAAATGGTTGGCTATAGGACACTACCCTGAGAAACTCGTACAGAGATATCCTGGAGCTCAAATGACTGACCAACTATAACTAAATGTATGACTAATATCCTATATTTTCATTCCAAAGATCAAAATTAATCTCCAGTTTAAACTTGGAATGTCTGTCCACTTTAGCTATTAGAAGCTTACAGATGTGGCATAAAAATGGACGGATTTGTCTAGACTTGCCTATAAATCCAAGGTTCTATACAGCAGTAGGGATAAAGAGATATCGTGAATTGCGTCCAGTTGGCACAATTGTCTTATTTTGTAGAAATGCCTATCTTGGAAACTCATACACTATGTATATTAAAAAAAATGCAGCTGTTATAAATGCACAATATTATTAAATACTTCTACATCACTTAAAACTGTGCAGAACAACCAATATGAAAACAATGCACTGATAAAAATATGCTGTTTCCACTTACTCCTTGCATTCTTTGGATATATGGGATGGTACTGTATATTTGCAGTCCATAATCATGGTAAGTGTCTCACTGTCATTTGCCTCTTGAAATGGAGGTTGGCCACATACCAACATGAAAAGTATAACTCCCAGGCTCCAGATATCTGAAAAAAAGAGAGATGGGGATGGATGTAGAAACTGTTAAAACAGAACCATAAAGTTGTTGCAGCATATAAAAAAGCCATCATGTTCATTGCTCTCTGCAAGACCAACTGAAGTTAATCGTCATCCTCATCCTTTTCCATAGGCCTGGAAACTCTCTTTTCAGAGGCCTATCTAATTTCTTTTCTAAAGCCACAATTAAATCTGTCTCCACTATACACATTGTAAAAAGGCTCTTGTGCATGCACGGTCCTCTGATCCCTGACTTTTCTGCCAAGGGTAATAGATTGGCTATGTGACTATTCACTTTTTTTGAAAATCTCAACCAAATCTCTTTTCAATCTTAAGTGAAAACCTTCATCTCTGGAATCATTCTCAAAACATTTTATACAATAGTTTCATATCTGTCAAAATTATGGCACCCATGTGAAGTCAAACCAGTTTTTTTTATATATAAAAAAATCATAACCTTTGCACTTTTTCAAAAAAAAAGTCCAATATGCCAGTATTTTCAAGTACTTTCTCAACTGGAACCTACCACCCTCAATACGTGTAAGTGTTTAGAATTGTGTCCTTTAGTGTCTATTCTCTCCTTGTTCTTCTTGTCTGCATTAATTTCATCTGTCACATGGCCACCTATTCCATCAGCATGTTTCTCACCATACTCTTCACACTTCCCAATATGCCCAGGTTTTGCGTTATCGGCAAATTTTGAAATTGCACTCTGTACAACCAAGTCTAGTTAGGAGTCTTAGCAGTGACTCCTGGAGAACTCGAAAGTATCCATTCCAAAACCAAACAAATGTTGACTACTATTCATTGTTTTCTATCTCACAGCCATCCTGTATCTTGGCTGCCCAAGTCCCTTGTGTTCCATGGCATTAACTTTGCTTGTTGGAAGCTCATTTACACCAAATAAACTCTATTACTCTACTCAACATTTATTACACCAAAAACCTATGCAAAAAAAAAAAGCATCTGCTTGATGTAAAGCTACAAAACTAAACTTAAACAGGATAAAGTTCTGATCGATGCTTTGGTCCTTTCATTAATGTTAAGATTTAATGCACGTAATATTTGCTTTGAAACACATTTCAACATAATACCATTCCAATTTGAAACACTATAACGTTTCTGTGATGGTGATCGCCACGATTCTGAATTGAAACCCAGATCTTAATCATGTTAGTACAGATGTAGGCTTAATATGAAGGACAGACATTATTTCAGAAAGACAGCCCTCCTGTATCGCCACCAGAAGTAGTGATAGATATGTAAACAGGGATACTTCGTAAAAGTTCAACTACTTGCTTAATATTAGCATCAAAGCTTGGAAAAACTTGTAACAACTTAATAGGACCAAAACTTTCCACCATTCAAATGAATACTATACAATTTGGGACCACAGCACCTTTGCCTAGCATTTTGTCTACCTGGGCCTCATTTTCAAAGTTCACGTTTGCTAACTCCCTCAAGATGATTAGCTTTACAATTCAATAATGGTGATTAGTGGTTTTCAAATGATGATTATTCACCATTCCCTTGTAACATCCAGTTGAAAGGAAGTAAGGAAATTACAGAGATAAAATACATCAACTGTATAAAGGAATATGCAGATCAACAATCTCTCACTTTCCAAGAACAAGTGCCTATCAAAAGCTACCAATCTGCAGGATAATATTTAGCCTGTCTTTAAAAAACAAATGGCTGGATAAGACCAGTCAGCAATCACCTAGAAAGCTTCAACAAATCCTTCCAGAGTTCGTCACTCAAACGTTGAACTGCATATACTGTATCAATTAATACAAAATAACCAAAAGCCTCTCAAAATTGCTTGAAGAAATCTAAATGGTCAGAGTAATGGCACGTTCGAAAAACAGGAGACTTCAATTGCTCATTCACATGTAATAAATCTGTATTCAATTGGTAAATTCATAGACGACATTTGCTTATTTCAGGTAATCATTCAATTTTACCCATAGAACCTCCAATTCTGACATGATGCCTTGAAGTGAGAGATGAGAGTGTTGCTTTTGAAAAACAAAAAATAATCAATGGACAAACAGAAATTAAGACTTAATCAGAACAGATTTCAAGGTATCCACAGAAAATCCAAATACAACATCTATTTGAAACGGATCATGCAACTAAAATCTCTCACTAATTATTTTCCATAACATCCGAGATGTAGAAAGAGCACAGGGATCTGCTGCATACTTAAACTGATCATCCTTGTAAACCAAGTTGAGCAAAAAGTCTCCCAAATTAAACTGTCAGCAGAAATAGGCAGCAATGTCATCCTGGAGGCTAGAAGAACACAGCAAGCCAGGCAGCATCTGGAGGAAAGGAGAAGTTGATGTTTCAGGTATTACCCTTCTGCAGGCCTGGATGTGGGGTGAGGGAGCTGCAGATAAAGGGTGGGTGGGGAGGAGAAAAGCTGTGTGTGCGCGCGCATGCGTGCGTGCCTTCTGGTCGGTCAATGGGAGGGATGAATCCAGTTGGTAGCTGGGACGATAAGATAAGTGGAATGAAAGGGAGGAGGTGGGGCTGGAAAGGAAGCCAGGGGATGGTTGGGAAGGTTATTTGAAATTAGAAAACTCAATGTTAAGTCCTGCAGGTTGTAGGGTGCCCAGGTGGAATTTGCGATCTGATTCACTATGACATTGGACAAGGCTGAGGATGGACATGTCAGAGGGGGTGCTGAAATGGGCGGTGACTGCAAGGTTAGTCTCACCATTTCAGGCCAAGTGCAGATGTTCAGTGAAGCGGTCATGTGGTCTATGTTTGGTCTCACTGATGTAGGGAAGACTACATGGGAGCACTTTATGCAGTAGACTAGATTAGAGGAGATGCAGGTGAAACTCTTTCTCACCCAGAAGGACTGTTTAGGGTCCTGGATGGGAGTGAGGGAAATAGTGTGCAGGCAGGTGATGCATCTTTTACGGTTACAAGGTACCGGGGGTTTTGGATTGGTTAGTGGGAACTAAGGGAGTATCAATAAGAATGGTCCTTGTGGAAGGCAGAGAGGGGTGGGGACTGAAAGATGTTCTGGATGCGGGACAGGGGGGGGGGGGGGTGGTCTATTTGGAGTTGGAAGTGTTTGAGGATGATACGTCGGATGTGGAGGCTGGTGATGTGGAAAACAAGGACAAAGGGAGACCCTATCTTTATTATGCTGGGGGTGGTGGGGGAGGGGTGGCAGTGTTTAGATCTTTGGAGCGGGGAATGGAGGCGGCGTGGTGGAGGCCTCTGGATGACAGAGGTGGGAAAAGAGCATTGTTTCAAATAGGAGGACAACCAGGATGTTTGGGAGTGGAACATCTCCTCGTCAGGGCAGATGCAATGGAGATGGAGGAATTGGGAAAATGGGATGGCGTTTTTGCAGGATACAGGGTGGAAGGAGATGTAGTCCAGGTAGCTATGAGAGTCTGTGGGTTTATAGTAAATGTCGGTACATAAACTGTCGCCGGAAATGGAAACAGAGGTCAAGAAAGGGGAGGAAGCATCCGAGGTAGACCAAGTGAATTAGAGGGTGGGGTGGAAGTTGTTAGTGGAGTCGATGAACTGCTCCAGTTCAGCCTGGGTGCAGAATGCAACACCGACGCAGTCATTGATGTAACGGCGAAATATAATGGGGAACAGTACCGATGTATGTACTGAAGACAGACTCCTCCCGGTGTCGCAGTGAATCAGATCGCAAATTTGAGGAACACCACCTTATCTTTTGTCTGGGCACCCTACAGCCTGAAGGACTCTAATTTCCAATAACCTTCCCACCCATCCCCCCCGGCTCCCTTTCCAGCCCTACTTCCCCCTTCCATCCTACCGTACCCTCCCTTCCAGCTACCAACTGGATTCATCCTCCCATTGACCAACCAGGTTGTACATATTACAAGGTCCACCTATCACCACCATTTCACTATCGCCACCCCCCACCTCTTTATCTGCAGCTCCCCTACCCCCAAATCCAGTCCTGAAGAAGGGTAATACCCAATCTGTTGACTTCTTTCCTCCAGATGCTGACCGGCTTTGCTGTGTTCTTCCAGCCTTCTGTTTGTCCACCTCGGATTCCAGCATCTGCAGTTTCTTTTATCTCTAGCAATGTCATCCTGGCTGGTAAAGACTTTGCTTTCCGAGCAAACTATCAATGCAACAATTTTTAGTAACTAAAAAGGCATTATTGGTTATTAATTTCATATTTCAGAAGGTGTTGGCTTGGCGTTGGTGGCATTACAACATCCCAGTCAAAGGGTCGTGGGCTAAATCCTCGTTATAGACCCGAGCGTGCCATTTCGACTGACACAACAATACAGTAC
Source organism: Ginglymostoma cirratum (assembly GCA_024137785.1). Classification (NCBI taxonomy): domain Eukaryota; kingdom Metazoa; phylum Chordata; class Chondrichthyes; order Orectolobiformes; family Ginglymostomatidae; genus Ginglymostoma; species Ginglymostoma cirratum. The sequence goes on along the minus strand of JAHRHZ010000052.1, from coordinate 25,560,816 downwards.
CAGAGGAATGTTGTTCTGTTAAACGTGATGTCTCTAATGAGATAAACCATGGCTGCATTTGGCAGCTCTGGTGGACATGAAAATGCCAGAGTTTCCTGGTCAACACACCTCTACAAATTTTCTGACACAATCGATCAAGGGAACAATGATGATTGCTACACAATCTACAAGAACTTTGGGATGTTGCAAGAACATAAAGCCCTACTCAAATTAAGGCTCTTTATTTAACGAAACATTGCAGCAACGGTAACCTGATCCACCCAGCAGGAAATGGAGATCAAATCAGCTTTGCATTTCACATGTCCGCCTAACACCACACCACCCCTCAATATATTTATTTACTAATGACTTCAATGCAAAGCAAAAACAGTGCAGTGCATTTTGCACTTTAAGCCTTCTCTCACTTAGTAAGATCATGCCGATCTTCCACCTCAAAATCCTCTCCTTTAACTATCTCCATTCCTCTCAGTTCCCTTCAAGTCAAGTACTCCATCGCAGGGCTTCCCAAATTCAGAGGCTGGACATGAAATTTTACCACTGCCAGGTCTGAGAGCATAACGGCCACCATGGTTCTCTGCGCCAGCCATATCAGTCGTGCTCCCTTTAATGGGCTGCTGCTCTTGCAGTTCTCACTAAGAGGTTGCATCAATTTTCAAACGTCAAAATGGGGCTTGGGAAGTAGCCCTCTAATGACCTCAGCAGTCAATCATCAGCTGAACATCCACGTTTAGAGTTAGGGTTAGGAAATTCCAAAAGTTCGTTACTGCTTGAGTGAAGAATTTTCTCCTCATCTCAGTCCTAATTCAATATTGAATTTATCAGCTATTTCAAAATCAAATGTAGTGGGAGCAAAAAAGCCAAAGAACTGCAGATGCTGACAATCAAATAAAAAGGTCCAGTCACCCTTCTTTAGAACTGAAGTGAAGGAAAGTCATCCTTGATCCAGAGAACAGTTATAATTCTCATTCCTTCCAAAACATTACGCAAGTTTGGCAGACTATAAAAATGTGCCACAATCTATTTTTTGAAACAGTCTTCTCAAGTAGATGCAAACCATTCATGGAATGGTCAAAAAGTAAATGGGTTCTCTTTGGTGCCCTTGCCAATATCTTAACCTTGAACTGATACTGTTGTTTGTGGGATCTGTGATCAAATTGGCTGCCACATTTTCCTATGTAACCACAATGACTACACTTTGAAAATGTATCTCAGTGACTGCAAAGCTTTGAGAAATCCTGAGGCATTATAAAAATGCAAGTCTTCATTTTATTTCTTTCAGTAGATTGAAAAAAGGACAGTAAGGAACGGAACATAGCATAAACTCAAAGACAGTTTATTAGGTTTGAATTCTAATTTAGATGAGAGCACAATTGCAGGAGTTAATCTTATCTTTAAAATATTCAGGATTAAAAACTGAAAATGCAGGAATTACACAAGCCACTTAGCAACTGCAAAAGAGGGGAAACAGGTTAATACTTCTGGCACGTATCCATTTTTAGACCCCAATACTTTTCACAGGACTAAACAAAGTAAAGATAGAGGAGTTTTTAAAAAAAAGTTGGAGAAAGTTCATTAACCATTATCGCAATGCACCGGTTAATGAGTTTAGCAGCCTGAATCTTCGATCTTAATAGAACAATGTTTAAACACTGTCTCAATCCAGACAGTGGAAAAGCATTCAAAAGCCTAGCAGGTAGGGGAAGGCAGATGAAAGGCTGAACAAGCCAAAATGGAAAGAAATGAGGTGGGAATCTTTAACTTCATGGCACTAAAGATACAAAGTGTAGGTTATGTATTTAAATGATCCAATTTGCTTGTGTGGAAGGAATGTACAGCTGAGATTGGAGCTTTCCCAGATTAAGCCAAGAAGCAGTCTTTATAACACAATCAAAAAGCACCCTTACAGTGGAGGACGACGAGATAACTATCACAGTGCCATTCAATCCTCATTTCCTTTCTCACACAGATGCTTTCACTTGACTGCTACAATGCCCTCCTTACAAATAGAGATATTGGAACTGGCATCATTTTCAATTATCCAAGCGTTCATGGTCTTTTCCAAATCCGAGAGAAATTAAACATGTCAAAATCATTATTGGGGGGGGGGGGGGGGGGAGAGAGAGAGAGAGAGAGAGAGAGAGAGAGGAAAAACAAGGTAGTTTGTTGGGTTATCTCCTTTTTTTGGAACTATCTTGACAATAAAAGAAAGAAATAAGACAGCATAAAAGATTCAGCTATAAAGGCTATATGTTTGTATCAAGCAAAATCAAATGGGTTTATGTACATCTTATACTGATGAAACCCTTGCAACATATACTCAAAACTACTAAATGGTGATTTGCATAGGGGTTTCACTATTTCCATAAGCTACAAATTCAGAAATCCACATGCTAACAGACAAGTCTTTCCTCCCAGACTATTCTAGGTTATTTAGAAGATCAAAACGCTGTGGGAACAGTCTTGCAATTTGCTTTGAAAAACGACACTAACTGCTGAACAACATTGAAATTTTACACTCCATAAAAAGGAGATAATTACACCAAACCGAAAAAGGTAGAGAGACAAAGCTTTTCTTGTTGAAAATAATTCATTCACCAGTTCTGAAGAAGGATCTCTTGACCTGTAACATTAACTGATCCCTCTCCACAGATGCTGCCAGACCGGCCGAGCTTTTCCAGCAATTTTTGTTTTTGTTTCATTCACTGGAAATGCATATTGCTGACAAAAATCAGAATTTATTGCCTATCTCTACACAACTGAGTGGTTTGCTGGGCATATTCATAGATCAGTTAAGAGTCAGCCACATTGCTGTGGGTACAGAGTCACGTAGACTCTTGGGTTTAATGAGCAGAAGTTAATGTTGCAGTTGACATGGTGGGATTTGAGTTTGTCCTCCGATCATTACTGGTTCAATAACATATACATTCTGACAACATACTCCTTGACACAATGGTATCAAGCTGCTGATGTGCTTTAATTTAGACATCCTGCCCTAGTGCTCTTTCAAAACTTTCCTTTACCCATTTCCCTTGAAACCCAAAACGGATTGTTTTCTATATCTTCCCAAATACAAATACTCTTTTTGGAGGGCAGTGTGATAAATTAACCAAAATACTTAAAATGACAGGAACACACCCACCCACCCCCACCCCCCCCCCCTCTCCTCCAGCTCACATTTATGGTGGGTGTGGCCGAATAGGCCAATCCTTGAGGCCTGATCCACGCTGTGGTGAAACTGTACATTGGTGTAAAAAAAAAAAAACAATCTGACTTGGCACTGTCCACCCACTTTCCTCTCTCACAGACGGATCGCAGAAGTATGGGGTGGAAGAAAGAGGAGAGAGTGCAAGAGACAGAAAGAGAGAATTTCACTCTGTCTCTAACAGTTACAATTGATTTGAAACTGCTTAAGGTTGACAACTATTTAAGCTAGTATTAATGCATCTTACATTTAAAAGAAAATGAGCACTGTATAGCAAAAGAGAATCAATTAATTTTGCCACAAGTAATTTTGGATAATAACTTCAGAATATAGGATAACTAGTTATGTCGGTGGTATTCAATTTTCTTTCTTTCTCATGTATATAGTCAGAAACATCAATGATATTTTAACAAGTTTGAACAGTCTTACAGCCAAAAACTTACTCACGCTTACTGTAGTTAACACACCTATAAGAAACACACCTATAGTACATTCCAACCACACCTCTAATAATACCTCAAAGATGATATTTTGCAACAGGAAATAAAAGTTACACATTATAGAACTTTGACCTTCAGGTGGTGGTATTTGCACATGTAAGCAAATTCACTCAGACATTGGACATTGAGATCTCCTATGAATTGTAAAGGTTGTTTATCAACATCCTTGTATCCTCCTCCCTTTCTGTCTGTGCTCAACACTGATGTAGTGTTCCATCAAATGCATTTTTAATGACTGATGGTAGGCTGTTCTGACACTGAAGAACAGTGGATGTAAATTGGGTTAGAAACAGAAGCCTGCACATGCACTACCAAGTATAACCCTACTGCGATCAGAAAAAAAAAATCTTCAACTTTTTTACCCAACTGTGGCACTGGCTCAGTCCTGCTAATTTAGCAGAAGGACTTGCAGAAAAAAAAAACTGCACCTTCCATGACAATGATGTTCCAAAAGTATTTCACAATCAAAAAAGTACTTTTAAAATGCAGTTCTAAGAAACATAGCAGACAATTGAGCACAGCAAGTTCTCACATAATGTGATATAATCCATTTCTGTGACTAGACATGCAACCTTTCCATTTATTGGGTGCAACTATTCACTGAAGAAATAGAACCAAGTAACAAATGAGTGCACTTCTTTCTAGTGGCCAAATGTACAGTTCTACCAACTTCAAAAAATAACTTCATAAAGATGACATGCTGGACGAGTGGACAGATAGGTGGTTGAATAAGTTCAGTGTGGAGAAGTACAAGGTGACACCCTTTAGTACAAGGAACAAGGAGAAACAGTGTAACTAAAGTGTACTATTCCAAAAAAACTAAGAGCCCATGGTGTTCGGGGAAAAAGCACTGGCACTGGCACTGGCACTAGGATTGGCTAGCTGGCTGAAAGAAGACAGTGCAGGTAAAAGGGTCTTTTTCAAGATGGCAGCCAGTAACTCGAGGAGTTCCACAGGGGCCAGTGTTGTGAGCACAAATGTTCATGTTATACATCAATGATCTGGCCAAAGGAACTGAGGGCACTATAGTTAAAGTTTACCTAGCTTTATTTCATCTGCAATGTTGAGGAGACAGGAAGGCTGCAGAAGGACTTGGATAGGCTAGGACAGTGAGTAAAGAAGGGGCAGATGGGATACAATGTGGGAAATTCTGAACTTTTGTAGGAAGAGGAGGCTTAGACTATTTTCTAAATGGGAGACACTTTGGAAACGTGACACCCAAAAGGTCTTGGAAGTCCTGATTCAGGGCTCCCTTTAAGGTTAACGTGCAGGTTCAGCTGGCAATTAGGAAGCCAAATGCAATGTTAATGTTTGTTTCAAGAGGGCTAGAATACAAGTTTTGAGCCCCATATCTAAGGATGGATGTGCTGGCCTTGAAGGGGGACCACAAGAGAGTCACAAGAATGACTTCATATGACAAGCCCTTTGTCCACAGGGAGTGGTTGAGGACTCTGGGTCTGTACTTGGAGTTTAGAAGGATAAGGGGAAATCTTGGTGAAACCTACAGAATACTAATAGGCGTGGTTACAGCAAACTTGGAGAGGATGTTTCCGCTACTACGAGACTCTGGAACCCAAGAGCACAGCCGCAGAGTGAAGGGACAACCCTTTAGAATTGAGAGGAGGAGGAATTCCTTCAGCCACCTGGGTAGTGTATCTATGGAATTCGATACCACAGAAGACTGTGAATGCCAAGTCACTGAGTGCATTTAACAGAGATAGATAGATTCTTGATTAGTAAAGAGATTGAAGGTTAGAGGGAGAAGGTGGGGAAATGGGGTTGAGAAACAATAATGAGCCATGATTAAATGGCAGGGCAGACTCAACTGGGCCAAATGGCCCAATTCTGCTCCTATATGTTATTGTGTGCAGGACCAAAGAAATTGGATGTACCCAGGTCCTGCTGCTAGCCGATAAAAGTAGAAAGTCTAGTCAGCTGCTTAAAGGTGGCAGCACTGGTAGGTTGAGCTGTTCATAAAGAACACACTATTCTAGGCTTCATAAATAGGGTCACAAACCACAAGAGCAGGGAAGTTACAATGAACTTAAAAGACACTAGTTAGTCCTCATTTGGAATTCTGTGTACAGTTCGAGAAGGCACACTAATAGGAAGGATAAAAATGCATATGAAGGCAAAGCAAAAGCCAACTTTAATTGAATATTTGTGGAGCATGATCAAATGTTCGACTTCACAAATAAGTACATCCGCACTCTCACCAACTTTTGAGTGGGTCATGGTTAAAAAGAGGGAAGATTCGAGAGATTTCACAACCACTGGAAGGAATGAAATTCCAAGCATCTATTTCTATGTTTCAATGACGCATCTGGTAAGTAGGGGAAGGGAAAAGGGGATACGTGGATAACACTGATAGATTGTAAAATAATTTTAGGCAGATTGCCAAAAGTCAACATTGATATAATAGCTAATTAATAAAATAAGTGAATGGACCTAAGCTTGACTGCCCAACCAAGAAGTGCTTGCAAGATACTGGGATACAGGAAAAGGTGGTTTATTTGCTAAGCAGACCCATATACAGAAACCTGAATAAAGATATTCTCTGGGTAACTTTTAAGCAGTCTATTGGTCCTAAAACAATCTAATTATACAGGAGCAAAGTGACCAAGGGTTAAAAAACCCTGGGTGACAGACAGTTCTCTCCCAAACTGAGCCCATTAATATCCAATGACTGGTATACATTTCCCTCTGAAAACACCCGGAAGTCATTTGATCATATAATTTCAAGTTAGATATCTGTTTCTTTCTTGAAGAAATTGACAAAGCAATTATTGCTTCCCCTAGAAGTCTGGTTTACACAGTGACTAATCTATAAGGTTCGCCGTTAGCAGATTCTACATAAGTTGGAGGATCATTCATTTTAAACCTCAGATTTGTAATTCGTATGCAGTGTCCATCAAATAACCTGCTTTTCTCTACAAGTGTCAAAGTATCTGCATTTCAAAGATTTCAGTGATGGACCTTAATCTTCTCGCTATTGAAAACTAATTTAGCAATATACCTCTTTCTTCACAAAACATCCTTTTTATCTCATCCTCATCATACTCAATGCTATATTGCTAGAATTGTGAATACGTAGATTCTATATTCCCGATTAGGACAACCTATGGTGGTATTTATAATCCACTGTAATGCACTAACCCAACAAAAAGAGGAGAATGACTTGTGTACAAAAATGTGGTTCTATAAAAGGCCACTACACTCAGCATATCACAAAATTATTTGGTTAGAGCGGTAACCAGGTTGCATCATACTATAGCACAGAGGAGCTTCCGATGTCGGTTTCTGTTATCAGCTGTACAGGGATAATTGTAAACGTGCAAATGTGCCATCTTTGTTCTTCCTGAATATGCATGTACTTGGATCACCAATAAGAAAATCCTAATATCTTTCACCAAAATGAGACGTGCACTGGTTTCGCATTCCAGTCAAACACACTCCAAGTCACTTAGAGATAATAGGAACTGCAGGTGCTGGAGAATCCGAGATAACAAGGTGTAGAGCTGGATGAACACAGCAGGCCAAGTAGCATCATAGGAGCAGGAAAGCTTGACT
>JAHRHZ010000052.1:25507819-25553144 GCA_024137785.1 Ginglymostoma cirratum | reverse complement strand
ACTCCAATTCACATACAGCTGCATTTTAAGTGGCTAGCCTTTGGCACTCCCTTTGCGGAAACAACCCTGCAGCTCTTGATTGATATATAATTTTGTACCAGTGTTTGATACTCTTCATAACAGCAAATCTTTACTCTTACAACACTAAACTACTCAGCAGTATTGGGCCTCACCGTCCTCAATAAGTCACCCTCTACTCCAGGATAATTCCAACAAGAAAATGCAAGACCAGAGCTCTCTATTCCACTATCTCAGAAACTAATAAACCATTCAGTTCCTTGAAGCTGTTTCACCATTCAATGAGATTAGAAGCAATATGTCCCTTAATAATGTTATCTAATATAAACTGGTCTTTAAAATTTTGAGTGAGCCAGCATCTAAAACATGAGGGGGGACAGCTCCAGCTCACTACCCTTTGTGTGAAAAATTGTTTAACTCTGGAATGGCTTGGTTCTAATATTAAAGATTATTTCCTCTATCTTTGGATTCTGTAGATGGCAGAGCAAGTCTGTGTCCCTTAATCAGTTTAAAAACCTCAATCAAATGATTACTTGACTTTCTAAATTCAGAGGGATACACCTCTGCAGTCTAGTATATTCTGATGAATCCTACTGTGCTCCTGTCAAGGTGCAGTGCCCAAAACTGTTCAGTTCTTCAGATAGGGCCGGACATGGCTCTACAATTTGAGTAATAACTTACTCTTCTCCATTCCAAAGCCCTTGAGCTACCAGCCAATATTCCATGAGCCTTTACTTATTCTACTTGCACACTAGCTCTCAAATGATTTGTGTACCTAAATATGCTCAACGTGCTTGACAAGTTCAAAATATTTACGCATTTATACAGGAGAGAGAGACGCACACAACTCAGAAGTAATTCAAAACCAGGAGACCACAGATTCATTAGTTTAACTTCATTATAGTCAGGCTGTAGCAGGCATTAATAAGCATATGCTATTATATATAGAGCTTTATAGAATCCCAAACTTGCTTTTAAAAAAAATTTCAACCATCAGGCCATTTTTCTTTCAAAGCATAAGTGCCCAATTAGTACAGTTTATTTTAATTTTCAAGAAATGTTTTGATAAAGTGTTACTACCCAAGAGGTTCCTAAATAAAATTTCTTCGAGGTTTTGAGCTTGATAATAAAATGATTGCATTCACATAGAAGGTAGTATTTAATGATGGTAGCTTTGGGGGGAAACTAGGAACTAGCGAAGTCCCACAGGAATTCTCGTCAGGCCAGTTTCTCTTCATTTTTAGTAGTAATCTAGATGGAGGCATGGAATGGGTGGGGGAAGAAGTATTGATTACAAACGACATACACAATAGACAAACAAGTTGCTCGAAAGTGGACCCGAACACATTAGGGGAGTGGATCTCGCGTATGATAGATGACTTCCAACACGTGCAAACACCACTTGGCACATTGGACTGGGTGGCTATTGTGGTATGTATATGTCATAGGAGTTGGCTGCTCAAGACTAAACTAAAAAATTATTTGAAATGTTATAAATACATAACTGGCGTTACTCGGCATTGACAAAGTAACCAGCACATTGGGACAACTAGACATAAAACTAGAGTTACAAGTTCTTATCCAAGACCTTCATGCAGTTAGATCTAGAGTACTGTAACCCTGTTTTGGTCTATTCACATCACTAGGTGCACTAAAAGATCCAGAAGACAACCTTTCTATTAATATTTGCTTAAAGGCCTATTTATCAGATTAGGTTCAGGGATCTGGGATTTCCTATTTAGGAAAATTGCTAGGGATGCAGTTTAGAGTTAGAATTTTAAAATAATTAAAAGGAAAAAAAACATTTTAGTTAGATGGAAATAGGAGGACTAAGGATATCACCACAAGTTACAGAGGCACATGGTTAGACGAGTGCGGATTTTTACAAATCTTCAAGGAAGTAGCTAGGTGGTTTCCTCCATGGGAAAGGATTTACAGGTCATTGTAGATAGACAGCAAAAGCAGCATCAGTCATGTCAATTATCATGATTAACCAAACTCAATTAATTTTTTTGTGAAGTCACAGATAATTTTTCCTATGAGGGCACGTATTTTCTCCCTTTCAGAAGGGTCGGGGGTGCAAGAGTAGGCAGTTTTGAATTGCACTGTGCCACGAAATGTTGAATGGACCAATTGAATCTTTTGTCTGTCCTCCATTTTTATATGTGCAGTTACAACTGGGCCAAATTTTAAAATATTTTAATGCAATCTCTGTTCAAAAACAAAAGAAACTAGGAACATTCCATATTGTTATTGAAGCAGAAAAAAAAATACAATTTATAAAACCAAAATGTCCTTATTTATCATGAACATACCTACTGCAGGTGCGTCATACTCATCGCCGAGAAGAATCTCTGGGGCAGAATACGCAAGAGACCCACAGCTTGTTGTTAACTTCTTTCCAGGTTGAAACTTGTTGCTAAACCCAAAATCTGTAAGTTTTACAATTCCTTGTTGTTCAAAGAAAACCACATTTTCTGGCTTAAGGTCTCTGTGAACAACATGTAGCTTATGGCAATAGGATATTGCATGCACTATCTGTGCAAAGTATTTCTTTGCTAAATCTTCACTAAGACCATCTTCATGTTTCATGATGTAATCATACATATCACCTCCATCTCCCAATTCCAGAATGAGATAAAGTTTGGTTTGAGTGTCAATCACTTCATACAGACGGACAATGTTGGGATGTTGCACAAGTTTCATGCATCGTACCTCCTGGAACAAGTGCCCTGTAGCTACAGTGTCCAATTTTGTTTTATCAATGACTTTCACTGCTACTTTTTCTCCAGTGAAAACGTGGCGAGCAAGTTTCACAACAGCAAAGTGGCCCCTGCCCAATGTTTTATCCAAATCATATAGCCCAGCAATTTTTCCATCATATCCACGTTTAAAACCTGCCATGCTGCTTTCAAAATTGGAAGCAGAACAGAAGATGTTTATATCCAGTAGCAGATAAAATGTGCCAATATGCAATTATTTCAAAAATTCCATCACAGACAAAGTATGCATTTTCCCCAGTGTTTAATATGATGGACCCTGTAATACAAAGAAAAGGAAAACATTAGCTTTACTTAAAAGTATAGCACTATGTGTAAATCACAGTCTAGGGAAAATATTTTCAATTTATATATCTACAGAATTAAAATAGAATGGAATGACAAAAATCTGCGTGAATTACGCTATTGTAATTTCAGCAAAAATAAATGCATGAAATGCCATACTATTTCTTAAACAGTTACATATTTGATAGGAGAATTTATGGAATTTCATAATTTACAACTTAGAAGAGCATCAAAGGTAATGGGATTTCAAAGGCAGTTTACCTGATCAAGATTTCATTTCTACTCTCATTAACAGTACAAACTAGACTACACAGAAAGACTACATGCAAATTAACCAAATAACTCAACTGTGCTGGGGTATGCTGGCAACTAAGACATGAAACATAGTGAAAAAAGTGGGACAATTGAAAATTAAAAGACAAACATACAAATCTCTCTACAAATGCTGCAACTGCAGAATTGAAGGTTAAGTCATTACTGAGACACTGGTAATAATACAAGCACAGATCATGCAAAGTTCAACTCAGCCTGTAGATATATTAATATTGTTAACCATTACCCTCTTAAAATTACACTGTACATCAAGAAACAAAACATTACTTGCTACTGGTAAGTTGTTTTGTAAACATGGAAAATTTAATTCTCAAAAGACATTCAGCTTGCTGTACTTGGCGAGAAAAAAAGACAACTAACACTCCACTTCCCAGCACTTGTCCATAGCCCTTTAGGTTATGGCACATCAAATACATTTTCAATTATTTTTCAAATGAGTTGAAAGGTCCAACCTCCAAGACTGTTTCAGGAAGTGTTAATTCCATAACCCAAATAGTCTAGTGAAAAGGTTTCTCCTCAACTCCTTGCTAAACCTTCTGTTAATTACTTTAAATCTATCCCCCCGGTTACAGACTTTATTATTAAGGGAAATAAAGTACTTCATATTCAAGCGTGACCTATCCAAACGTCAATTAAAACCCTTTCCTAGCAATATTCTCATAAATCTGCTTTGTATCCTCTCTAGCGTGATCATATCTTTCCTGTAATACAGGAGCCAGAACTGCATACAAATGTTTTAATTATGGCCAAACCGGCATTTCTACTTTTCATCACAGTATCTGCCAGGCAATTTAGAAAAATTTAAAAACAGTGCTCATAGATGTTAAAATTATATGATTTGCAACACAATGCCATGTGATAAACCACAAACATTGACAAAAGGTCACCAGTATATGTGCTAACTAAATTCTTCAGTTTCAAAAACACATTGACGTCATTAATATTGTCTCAATATTCTAGAACTATCAACTGAACTCTATAGGTGATTTACAAAGTGTCAGTAACATAGTTGCAATGAAAAATAAATTCATTAGATGTACTAACAGATACCAAAGACAAGGAAATATTTTAAAACTCCCTATGGAATATAGAAAGACAAAAGTAATCACAACAAAATGACCATGTACATTTGATTCTACTCTTTCCACATCACGCTTCCTATTCATTTCCTTTACGGTCACCGTTATCAATTATCCCTTTAAATTTACATATTACATTACTGCTTAAATTCAAAGTCAGTCTTTGGAACAAAAGGTAAGAGGTGTATTTTTCCCCAGTTAAAATCAAACTGAGGCTTCAAATATCGAATTCTTGTATTTTAATTTTGCAGTTCATTATCAAATAAATTTTGAAATCATTTTTCAATAACTTGCATGGGTTATCTGAAATTTACTTAAAATGGAGAGCCACTTGCAAGGATCTTCTAGGTACAAAGCACCAGATAGTTCTGTGAAGATCAATAACCTGATATAAAGCTTGTTCCATTTCAACAAATCTCTTGCTATTTCAATTCTGTATACATAAATAACTTTAATGTCTAGCTTGAAAGATTCAAAGAGGGCAAAAGTCAAATTGAGAATAAGAACAAATGTCATCACACAGACGTCAAAGCCTTTTTTCAAGCAAGTGCAAAATCAAAGTACAGCATACCACTAATAGGCTCCTCCAACATTATCACCACTGCAGGCTGTTATATTATTTTACGTTATGATTCCAAAACTAACCCAAGAAGTATACATAAGAAAGCTCTCGGAGCAGGTTTGGAAAGTACTTTGGAAGGAAACTGTCCAATTAAGCAATGGGTTTAGATGTTTCTAATGTAGAGCTGATGAGACTTGTACTATAATGCAAACATTAAAAAGTTACAAATTTTGACAAGAATTCAATAAATATATTCTGTATGTCAAATCCAAGACAAATTAAAAACACATGCAGTCCACTTTATGTTAGATTTGTTATAGTGGGCATTAAGTCAGAATTAAGGTTAATGAGTAATCTGCTTTATGTCCATGGTATCTAACAAATCTGGAACTGCTGTCTAATATCAATATTTCCTTCCATCAATATGTGCTCATGTGGGAAGGAATTTAAACAGATTTTTTAAAAGAAAACTTTATAAATATGTATATAGACCTTGGATACAGAAAGGCTCAAGTTTTTGTCATGTTTGTCTCAATTACCTTAGTGTTGAGTTCTCATTTGTCCATTTCTGTTCATGTCCTATGCCTGCATAAATAATCATAAATCACTACCACTTAACATTCCCCAACTTTTGAGAAGCAAGTCATTTTTGTCACCCCAGAAAAGGCATCTCCATGCCCCCCCAAAAAATTAAGTTTTATATTTTCTTTCCACAATAATTTTAGTCTGAAGCTTGTCTGGTGAAAAACTCCCTTTAAATATAACCTTCCTTCTGAAGGGTTTAGGCCCGAAACGTCAAGTTTTCCTGCTCCTATGATGCTGCTTGACCTGCTGTGTTCATCCAGCCCCATGCTTGTTATCTCGGATTCTCCAGCATCTGCAGTACCTTTTATCTCTTTAAATATAACCTTATTCACTTAAGTGGCAAACAGTCCTGCAACGTGTATAAGAACATACTTCAGTAAGTGATAATCTAATCTTAAATATCCATGCCAAATATTAGTGAATTACTAGCTTGTCTGCCAAACAAAATTAAAAAGTGCACATTGATTAATGTTGATTGCGTGGAAATAACCAAGCTCAAAAAAGTAAAACCCTCTTATAACTCAATGTAAAACAGCTCAATTTAAAATTACAGATCATAATCTGAGAGGTGCAATACAAATAAAAACTACTTGTCATGCAAAAAATCAAACTTTACTATAATTGGACAGCATTTTAAGATACTAATAAACAGTTACATTGCTTTTATTTTGATGGTATACAGAATTGATGTTTTAAAATATATACAGTAAAAGACAAAATAACTGGGTTTATCTAATGTCATCGAATGTCTGGCCCAAACTTTTGTTAGCTTATTCAGCTTAGTATCTTTTCCCCCCCACAATATGTAACTGTTTTGCACATCTTGTATTTCAAAAGGTTTTTATTTTAGTTAATGCAAAAATTCACAGAAAGTCTTTTGTATTGTAACCAGAATATTTCTAATTAAGAAGTTAGAGTAGGCAAAATGTTTTCATTACTTTTTCTAATGCAACATAAATATAAGGAAAGGTAAAACAGAACTAAGTTCTTGCAGAGCTGATGCATCCGCTAGGGATAATTTTGAAAGTAAAACTAGCTGACGCCCCAAAACTACAGGAAGGCAACTCATGATACAGCAACGAAGTGAAGGTGCGTATGTTGGACTAGGATAGACAAAACCAGAAGTCACATGACACCCGGTTACAGTCCAACAGATTTATTTGAAATCACAAGTTTTCGGAGCGCTGCACCTTCGTCAGATGAAGTCATGTCCTGGTGTCATGTGACTTTTGACATGCTACAACTGACAAGGGAGGTGGTGAAAGTGATAGGTTCACGTAAGCAAATAAAAATCTGATATAATATGTATTCTACAGATATCTTGTAAAGTATAAACAGTAGTAAATTCTGGATAAAGTTTCAGTATTCAAATTTAAAGGGAGGTATTGAACAAAGACTCAGAATTGAGATGTTAATTCTTGTTAATCGCAAGTAATGCTGAAAAAAAAATTGGTAAATATGCAAATTAGCTTAATCTAAATAAAGAGTTGTGTGCTTGGTGAAGATTGAAATTATATATTGTAGTTGTAAATTTACCAAGCATTCTTTTTCCCAGGGCAGAAATGACTATTATGAGGTGACATAATTCTAAAGTAATTGGAGGAAGGTATAGGGGAGATGTCAGAAGTTGGTTCTTCACAGAGAGAGTGGTGGGTGCGTGGAATGCACTGCCAGCGGCAGTGGTGGAGTCAGACACATTACGGACATTTAAGCGACTCTTGGATAGGCACATGGATGATAGTAAAATATAGGGAATGCAGCTAGTTTGATCTGAGCGTAGGATAATAGGTCGCCACAACATCGTGGGCCGAAGGGCCTGTACTGTGCTGTAATGTTCTCTGTTCTTAATGCGTTGAAGCACCAAAATTAGCCTAAGAAGCTAAAAACCGAAAGAACTGTGAATGCTGTAAATTAGGAACAAAAGCATAAGTTGCCGGAAAAGCTCAGCAGGTCTGGCAGCATCTGTGAAGAAAAGAATCAGAGTTAACGTTTCAGGTCTGGTAACCCTTCCCCAGAACTGATGGTAGCTGGGAAAATGTCAGCTTATATACAGAAAATAGGGAGGGGGTGGGGTAGGGAGTAAATGATAGGATAGAGCCTAAAGAAACAGAAGAGCAGTTGGACAGGCAAAGGAGTTGATAACAATCCGGCTGTGAGGGTGATTGGTTGTTAATGGGGACTATTAGTGACTAACAGGGGGTGCGTAATGGTGTGTGATAACAAGGCCTGGTGTGAGAGGTATAGGGCTAGGACATGGGAGAGTTTAGGCCCTTAAAATTACTGAACTTGATATACAGTCCAGAGGGCTGCAGGGTCCCCAAGCGGAAAATAAGTTGTTGTTCTTCCAGAAATAGCTGGAACTGCAGATGCTGGAGAATCTGAGATTACAAAGGTGCAGAGCTGGATGAACACAGCAGACCAAGCAGCAGAGGAGCACGAAAGCTAATGTTTTGGGCCGAGACCCTTTTTCAGAAAAATGGCCTCTCTGAAGAAGGGTCTAGGCCCGAAATGTCAGCTTTCCTGCTCCTCTGAGTCT
The DNA here is from genome assembly GCA_024137785.1 of Ginglymostoma cirratum. Taxonomy (NCBI): domain Eukaryota; kingdom Metazoa; phylum Chordata; class Chondrichthyes; order Orectolobiformes; family Ginglymostomatidae; genus Ginglymostoma; species Ginglymostoma cirratum. The sequence continues at coordinate 25,544,966 of JAHRHZ010000052.1, read as the reverse complement.
GCTTGGCCTGCTGTGTTCATCCAGCTCTACACCTTGTTATCTCTGTTGTTCTTCCAGCTTGTGTTGACCTTCACTGGAACACTGCAGCCAGGCAACAGGGTGGTGTGCTGAAGTGGCAGGCAACAGGTAGCTCAGGCTTTTTTTTTTTGCGAGCAGAACGTAGATGTTCTGCGAAGCAGTCATCCAGTCTACGCTTCATTTCCCCAATGTACAGAAGACCTCACTGTGAGCAGTGAATGCGGTAGACTTGATTCCGGGAAGCGCAGGTAAAACGTTGCTTCATCTGGAAGGCATGTTTGGGCCCTCAGATACTGGAGAGGCAGGAGGTAAATGGGCAGGTGTTGCACCTTCACCAGTCACGGGGGAAGGAGCCGTAGGGCTGTGGGGGGAGGTGTTGGGGGTGAAGGAAGTGTGGACCAGGGTATCCAGGAGGGAACAGTCCCTATGGAAAGCAGACAGGGGAAGGGAGGGGAATACGAGCCTGGTGGTGGCATCTCGCTGGAGGTGGCGCAAATGGCGTCTGATGATCTTCTGGATGTGGATGCTGGTGAGATGGTAAGGGTCTAAAATGGACCAGACCAAACCCACTTCAAACAAATAAAAAGGAGATAGCCTAGATTCTGACATTTTCTTATTTAAAGGCGAATGTAAGGTGCTATGTTCCAGATGTAATTCAACTGGTTACACTACTTGGCTTTAAGCAAAACACACTTTATTCTTACCATATAGTTAAACTACAAATAAATAAAAAGAATTGATATAACTTTATTTCTATTTGGAAAACTTAACAGAATGACAGATTATTTAACTACTAAACAGCAACTGTTCTAATATAGTAACGTTCCCATAAATTCACTCATTTGCTGTTTCTATTGTTCCTACATTTTTAACAAAAACCCAAGGACTTACAAGCTGCTTACTTTATTGGCTTCGAACATACTGTTAAGCATTTGTGTCTCAATTTCTCTTTATTAAAAAAAGAAATGGACAAAATACACCTCTTAAAACCATTGTATCATCACAGTATGGTGAGGTTATTGATGAGGGATTTAAGAACAAGAACAAAAAAATATTAAAAATTAAGACATTTGAGTTCTGAGATTTCCTTACTTTCACAAAACTGTATAATACACGTGAGAACACAGTTATCTACCCAGATAAAGAAAAAACTACTTACTTTTCAGGATTCAATACAAAACAGTAGTTTCAAGGCTGATATCGCAAGTGTTTTTTTTTGATGCACTGAACCTTTTAAGACAGTGACCAAAATGATGCTGTTATCCTCGAGACACGTACACTATTCATTCATGTTGTGATACTAACACTTTCACTAGCAGATTTGTAACTACCAGCATTTCATTTAGGTACTATAGCTCAAAATGTTTGATAACTGTACTGCTGAGATGTGTTATGATTCCAAATCACAGGATTACCAGACCAGGCAGATCCTGGAATAAAATCCAAAATTCCTAGAATGGCTTCACAGATCAAATTTTTTAAGTTCACGTGGTCAGTCACTGAAATACAATCACATGAGACTGAAGAATTTCTTTAGCAACAGAACAGAAAACATATTGCACAAAAGATAAAAACAAAAAAAAAACCTACATTAGGAAAACAGTTCTGAAAATCTTAAAACACAAAGCCCAACACAGTTCTCAATCCTCTCCCAACATTATAATTTACAGAAACTCAGTCCTACAGCATAAAGACAGGCCCTTCGGCCCATCATGTCTATGCCAACTAACAAACACCAAACCACACTAATCCCATTTACCTGTATTGGGTCCACAGCCTATGACCTGGAGTTTTAAATATTGCAAACTTTTTAATCAACCAGCACCTATGGAACCAGGAGTGTACCAGCTAATCAAATATTCTGATTGATCAAGAAGTCCATATAATCAACGTTAAAAACATGTATTAAGTGAAAACATAATGCAGAAAGAATACATGTCACAGTTACAATTTATTTGCAGCATGAATCACTTACATAATAATGTGACTTTGTCTTATATAAAAATTACCAGCAGACACAGTCTTCTCACTCACATCCTCAACTAATAACTTGGACATTGCAGAGATTACGATAATACAATAAGCTTCCAATATTTGAGGTATAAAATCTTTGCTGGTTTATCAAGAGTGCCAGTTCATAAGGTGCCAATTAAAACGTTTACTGTACTCATCCAGATGCTTCTTAAGTGCTGCGAGTGTACTTGCCCTCACCACTCTCTCAGGCAGAATGTTCCATATATCAACCATCCCCAGGTGAACTGTTTTCTCTCAGATCTCCTCTAAATCACTTGCTTCTCATCTTAAACTTATGTCCTTTGACCTTAGACACATCTACCATTGGGGAAGAGATTCTCTCAATCTACTGTCTAGGTCTCACTTTTTTTAAACCTCAACCAGATCCCCCCCCCACTTACAGCCTTCTCTGCTGTAAGGAAAACAAGCACAGCCTATGCAGTCTCTCCTCGTAACTGAGACTTTTCGCCCCAGGCAACATACTGATGACTCTCCTCTACACCCTTTCCAATGCAATCACTGATGACCAGAACTGCACACAGTATTCCTTCCATGGCCTAACCATTGTTTTATAAAATTGTAACAAGTCTTCCTTGCTTCTATATTCTACACCCCAGCTAATGAAGGCAAGCATCCATAAAGCTTCTTCACCAACCTATCGGCTTGTGCTCACATCTTCAGGGATCTAAGGACTTGTACACCAAGGTCCCTTTGTTCCTCAGCACTCCCTAGGGACCTACCATTCATTACATACACCCTTCCCTTATTAGAGCTCCCAAAATGCATCACCTTGCACTTATCGTGATTAAATTCCATCTGCCATCACTCTGCCCAGTTTACTAGCTGATCAATAACAGACTGCAGTCTGAGCCCACCCTCTTCATTATCAACAAGGACCCCAATTTTTGTATCATCTGCAAATTTTCTAATTGAACCATCTCCATCTAAATTGCTAGTGTTCATAACAAGCAGCAAGGGTCCGAGCACCAATCCTTGTTGTACAGCCCTAGTCACAGGCTTCCAATTACGACCTCCTATTTGACTTCAGTTTGCCTTGGATCTCGTGGGCTCTTGCCTTTTAAACCAACCTTCCATGTGGGACCTTGTCAAAGGCTTTAGTGAAGTTCACGTCAACCACATCAACTGCACTACCCCCATTAATCTATTTAATTGCCTTTTCAAAAAACTCAGACAGGATTTTCCTCTAACAAATCCATGCTGACTACTCCCAATCAATTCCTGCCTTTCCAATTATTTGATTAATCCTATCCTTCAGAATTTTTTCCAATAATCTTCCTACCACTGACATCAGACTAACTGATCTGACCCTGCTGACCTTCTTGATTAAAAGAACCACACTGGCTATCCTCTAATCATTTGTTACTTTGCCTATGGTCAGTGAAGTAAATATACCCGCCAGGACCTCAGCAATCTCCTCCCTTGTCTACCATAGAGGTCTGGGAAACATCTCATCAGGCCCTGGGAATTAATACTCCTGTATGCTCTCTAAAACATATACTAATCTCCTCCTCATTAATCTTAACACGTTCTAGAACATCACCATCCCAACTGATACCCCAGCTACAATGTCTTTCTCCTCTTTGAATGCAAATGAGAAGTATTCACTTAAGACCTCAAATATGTTCACACACAGGTTGCTTTTTTTGATGTCTAATAGGTTCCACTCTTTTCCTGATAATCCTCTTACACTTAATATATTTATAAAGCACCTTGGAGCATTCCTTGATCCCACTTACCAAAGATATTTTTGTGGTCCTCTGTGCCCTCAGTTTCTTTTAAACAACCTCCTCTACGGTCTATATTTTTGAAGGACCTCCCTTTTATTTAGTGCACTATACTTGACATATGCTTCTTTTTTTTTTAAATCAAAGTCTCAATATCCCTTGAAATCAAAGGTTCCCCAGATTTGCTGTCCTTGCCCTTCACTCTCAGAGGAACATGCTGGCCCTGAATTCTCATTATACTACTTTTAAAAGATATCCACTTTCCAAATTTAGATTTACCTGCAAGAAGCTGCTCCCAGTCTATGTTTGCCAGCTCCTGTCCAATGATATCAAAATTGGTCGTCCCCCAGTTTTGATACACAACTTCTGCACTATCTTTGCCCCTTCCATAATGACTTTGAAACAGAAGACTTATGGTCACTATCCCCAATACGTTTGCCCACAAACTTCAACACTGGACTGGCTTCATTGCCTAGGTCTAGCACTGCTCCATCTTTTGTTGGACTATTTATGTACTGGCACAAAATGCTCTTCTGGATACACTTTAAACATTCCACCTTGTCTAATCCTTTCACACTAAGGCGATTCCAGTTAATATTAGCAAAGTTCAAATCCCCAATGAATATAACCCTGTTTCCCTCTCACCTTTCTGTAATTCGTCTCCATATCTGCTCCTCTTTCTCCCCTCTGGCTGATGGGAAGCTAGTAACATAATCCAAGCAAGGTCACTGCCCCTTTTTTATTTAAATTTCTAAGCTATACCCAGATGGTCTCTTTTGAAGACCCAGCTAGGAGGTTCTCCCTCATTACTACAGTGGCAGTTTTATTTATCAATAATGCAATGCCCTCACCTCTCTTCTACACCCATCATGGCTGAAACTTCTGTACCCTGGAATGTTGAGTTGCCGGTACCAGGGCACCACAACAGGGTCCTTCAACAGGTCTCAGCAATTGCAACAATATCACATTCCCTTGTGCTGATCCATGCTCTAAGTTCATCTGCCCTAACAGTCGAGCTCCTTGTGCTAAAATAGATACAACTTAGCTTTTTAGATTTCGAATGTACCTTATCCTACCCATGCCTTCTTCACCTACTGGTCTGTCCAACCATTCCATTTATATCTGATAGGAACTTGCTCCCAATTTTACATCAGCTCTGTGCCCCAGCCCCGGCCAAATCAGTTTAAAACCTCCCCAACAGCAGGAGTAAACGTCCCAGAAAGGATATTGGACCCATTCTTTTTAAAACCATTTTTTTCTAATCAACCTGTTCATAAATGTTATTATCCACCTCCAGAGCAGTTAGAACTTGAATCTAGGCCTCTCTGTCTGGGGGCCAGTACCACTGTGCCACAAGAGGGCCCTTTGTACAGGTACAACCATCCAGCTGGTACAGGACCCACCTACTCCAGAAGCTGTCCCAATTATCTATAAATCTAAAGCCCTCCCTCCTAACACCATACCTTCAGCCATGCGCTCATCTTACCTATCTCTCTATTCCTGTACTCAGCAGCACATGGCACTGGAAGCAATTCAAAGATTACCATAGTAGTCTTCTTCTTTAATATACTACCTAACTCTAAACTCCAGCTGCAGGCCCTCAGTTTCTTTTTTAACCTTTGTCATTGGTTCCAATACGTACCACGGCTGCTGGCTAATCACCCTCCCCTTCAGAATGCCCTCCAGCCACTCAGACATCCCTGACCCTGCCACCAGGGCACCATACCATTGCTGCCACAGAACCACCTGTCATTTCCCCTTACAATCAAGTCCCCATCACTAAAGCTCTCTCAATCTTGTTAAATTATGCACATATTGTATATTCATATCAATCACAGATTTTATTTTCCAAATTGAATGAGACCTAAATTTATAACTTGAATTGCAAAATATGACAACAGTCAAGATGTAAAAATAGCACTAATTAATTAGGATGCATGAGGTAAACAGACAAGAAATGGAAAAACGTGTTCAGAAGCACGCTCAAGGGAAAAAGATATTTTTTGTTTATCAAACTGAACATGACAGACTTAGGTATTCAAAGCCAGTTCATGCAATATCTGAAGAGAAAAAAAGAAGACTTGATATTTCACATCGATGATCTTTCAGGCAATCACTGAACTGAAAGACTGACACTACTCCTCTCTCCAAAAATGCTGTCAAACCTGAGTATCTCTAGCATTTTCTGTTCTTATTTCAGAGTTCCTACATCCAAAGTATAATGCTTGTGGGTCACACTGCAGTGCTGTCTGATACAATCTGCATCAATTCCTGCTTCCGAAACATCTATAATCTGTGTGCAGACGCCCAAATATGTTAGAATGCACAGTTTCATGCAGAATATAAATATGATCTTTAAACTATTCCTGAAGTTATAATTGTCTAAAGTAATGTTAAACATCCTTCAAAAAAAGTACTTCTGCACATTTGTAAGAGCACTTAGGAGACTTAACATTGCAAAGTTCAGTAATAAATGTGGACTGATATTTCCAACCACAAGTACAAACTAGTACCAATTAATTTGGATGTATAGATAGAAATTATAGCTCTACCTTCCCCTAACTGAACCAAAGATCTGATTTTTTGTCAGTATTCCAGTTAACACCACATTAATAGTCTGCACCTCAGATATCACAAGAACTCTAAGGTGGGAATTTTGTTATAAGTTTTTTACTTTTTTGTTATAAGTTAAAAACAACTCATGAATCTTATGATTACAAGTGAGCATACTGAACTATGTGACAAGTGTAGGAAAATGAATAATGCAGTCTTTAAACTGAGTATGGCCACTGTAATTTGGAACAACAGTGACGGGATTTAATTCTATGCCAAGTGCGGCCACCACATGCCTACAAAAAAAAACACGGGAAACTGTTTATCAAACTGTAGCAAATAAGCACCACCATTAAATATGAAAAGCAAGAACAAACTCTGATGAACAAATGGAAAAGACCCATATTTTGTGATAATTCCATAAGCATATGACAAGGTAAATGGGTGCCCTGTCATTAATTTTCCACAGATATATTGAAATTGTGTGTATGATGTCATGTGCATTAAATAGTAAGTAACAAGAAAAGGTAAACAAGATATGTAGCAAAAGGCCTTGACAGTACATTCAAATTTAGTTTTTTTTAAATCAGATACAGATGTGGAGAGTTATAACAAAATTCATGTACTTAAAGGAACAGAAGCATGTGTTTCTGGGATGAGATAAAGAGGCTTTCCAACGCAGAATATAGAAAAACTAACATGAACCCTTTGGGCCAAATGGCTGACTTTCATAAGACATTAAAATTTTACGACCAAGAGCATAGATCCACAATGCAAGAGCAAAATACTGCAGATACTGCAAAACACAAAATGCCAGAAATACTCAGGTCAGGTAGAACCCATGGAAAAATAAATCACATTAACATTTTACATTCATGACCTTTTATCAGATCTACATAAATAGTGTTATAAGAAAGTTATGAACATTTGTGATAACAACACTAACGCAACTGACCTTAAAAAAGATACCAGGTTATTTAATGCACGGTAAAAGTAATTATAGGAAAGGCGTGATTTTTAACAAAATGTCAAATACTTAAGGAACAGCTGCTCTCAGGGACAATGTTGAATATTTCTTACTTGTTTCTACTTTCAAAAACCGGGGCTGTATGGACGAAAGGAATGAATTAAATGAACAACATAGACACTGGACCAGGAATCAACCATTAAGCCTATTGCTCATTCAATAAGGTCATGGCTAATCCTCGACGTCCAACTCCAATTTCTCACCAGGTCATTATACTCCTCGATCCTGGAGATGTCTGCATTTGAACAACCTACAATTCTCTGAAGTAGAACATTCCAAAGATTCACAATACTCCAGCTAGAAAGCCGGCAGTCTAGGTGACGACATCGCTACCTCCACTCCACAAAAACCCACCAGCCGCCATCCATTCCTCTTACCATTATCCCATATGCCAATAGTGACTTGGGAGACAGGTTGATAGAAGTCAGAGCAGGGCGCGGTAGTCCCGCCTCCCGATTGACCCGGTTACCATAGCAACCGGTCGTTTTGTCGCTCGCGGCGATGGAGGGGGGAATGAGAAGAAATCGCTCAAGGTCCCGGATGGTCAGCGCCTCGCTCTCGCGCACCACTCGACAGGCAGCGGAGGAGCAGCAGTAGGAGGAGGCCACACAGTCAGTTTACGAGGCAACGAGAAACAAACAGATCCATCTCACCTAAGCTCTGCACCCACATTCACCCCTACACTCCCCCGAAGCCGACAGTAGAGCGCTTCATCCGCTCACTTATCCGACCGAAGGAAAGCCACTGCTCTGTTTATCGCTTTAACCCCGATTTAAATACACGACAAACGGACAGCATTAGAGGAGGAATGCAGCGACACGTACCTGTCCTCTGAAGCAAATCTCTTCCTCCAGCGAAATTTTCTACCGCCGCACAACCGAAAACCGCGAACAGAAACGAATGCTCGAGGAACCTGCGTAGTCGCCAACTGCGCATTCCCCATCAACGTCACAGACAGCTCGCGGTTTGGGCGGGGCCATACTTGGTACCGCGTCACAGATTCTAAGGGGCGGGGCTGTGCTTGGAACAAGCGTCAAAACACAGAATGTAAGTTCCTGGAAGGTTTGGGTAAGATTACACAATCAAAAAAAAATTAAAGGCATTTTTCTTGTTTTTGCACTGTACGTAAATCATCTCTGTGAAATTAAAATGCGGAAGTCAGCTATAATCTGCAAAAATAAGGGGTGTTAAATTCTCAAAATATTTTCTGTTCAGCTGACTCAATTGTAATTCTGGTTGACACCAACAAATTGCTTAAAAAGGCTCCTCTCGTCCAGTAAGCAAGCTGCAAAGAGAAAAGTACAGCAGCAAAAATACAAGCTCATTCCAAAAGGTCTGAAAAGAGACCAGTGAGGCAATCACAGCATCAAGCTTTTGGGTGCTTTTGACATACCTTTACACCATGACTTTTTTTTATTTTTAATACGTTTCGAAATGACTCTGTTAGGTATAAAAATCACGAAGAACCCGTAATGCCCAGCGGTTTGAAAGTGCGCTGCACTTATTTCCCAAAGCCAGGACAATTAACAGGGCAGCATTCACGCAGTACTGCATTGATTTGTAGAGGAGGGCTAATCTCACGCACGTTTTTACTGAAAGAAGGGAGCTGCGCATTTCTGAGAGGAGCTTTCGATCAGGAACCCTTCAGAATTCGGAACGGTACTTCCATTCTGACAGCTGTTTCTAGTGCAGAAATGTCGGGAAGGTAAACCTTTTTCACAAAGATCAGAGAAGGGCAGGGTGTCAGGTGGGTGAGACTGTTCACTCCCTCCACCACCAATGCTCAGTAGCAGCAGTGTTCACAATCTACGAGCTGCACTGCAGAAATTCACCTAAGATCCTCAGACAGCACCTTCCAAACCCACAACCACTTCCATCTAGAAGGACAAGGGCATCAGACATACGGGAATACCACCACCTCTGAGTTCCCCTCCAAGCCACTCACCATCCTGATTTGGAAATACATCACTGTTCCTTCACTGCGTCAAAATCCTAGAATTCCCTCCCTGGGTCAATCTACAACAGAGGGACTGCAGCAGTTCAAGAAGGCAGCTCACCACCACCTTCTCAAGGGCAACTAGGGATGGTCAAGAAATGCTGGCCAGCCAGCAATGACCACATCCCACAAATGAATAGAAATAAAAGGATGCCAAGTAAGTAGGGTGCAAGGTGGCTAGGAAAGCAGGTGAGTGACACTCTGTTTTAGGGTAGGTTGGGGAGGGTGGAAGAAATTGGTTCAGCAGGGCAGTCAGGGATGGTGGATGCCGGGTCATGGACGAACTGTGTCTGGCAGTGATTTATTCCAGTCGTCGGGGGTGGGGGTGGGGGGGACATCTGCTCGGTTCTGATGAGGATAGGCATTGTGTCAGGTTCAGTAGCAGTGAAGCCACTTCTGGTCCAGTCCAGCAGGGAGGTGCATCCCACCAGAAAAGGATGGATGGTGGGATCATGTCAGGTCCAGCAGGGGGAATGTCCATGTTACTGAAATGGATCGTTTTCAAATATATCAATCAACTTGACAAGCATGCCTCAACCAGATAAACCAGATTTTTAATTAGATTTGCGAGATGAAAATTCCAATTATTTATTACTTCCGTTTTTCTCCTGATGGCTATCTCTCTGGCAGAAGACATCATATTGAAAGCAACCTCCCTAATAATTAAGGAGCAATCAATTCAAGGTCTGTGACATGTTAATCGGCTATGTTTCTTCAATACTGACATGAGCTGGTACAAAGGTATGAAATAGCTACACCTGGGAGTACCAGAATAGGCACATTTCCTGTTAACAAAGGCACCCTATATTTGGTACTTTGTGCACCTTTATTCATCTGCTTCAGAAATGTGATCACTAAGCTGAGGTGTCCAGTGCATTACTGAGTGAGGGCTAGACTGTCAGAAATACCTCCTTTCAGAAGAGATCTTTCAACTGAGACCCTGATTTTCCCTTTCAAGTGGTTATAAAAGATCCATGTCACATTTTGAATTCAAGGTAGCACTTCCTGATGTCCAGCTCAATATTTGTCTTTCATGTAAAACTCAATAACAGATTATCTTACATTGTTGTTAGTTAGAATTTGCGGTGCACAAATTGGCTACCTACATCTTAGTGGTGAATACACTTCAAAAGCACGTAACTGGCTATGAAATGCTTTGGATTGTCCTGAGATCATGACAGCTGCAGTAGAAGTACAAACTTTTCTTTCCTGTTTTTTGATAGATGCAAATGGTGAATTTAACCTGCACTAGCAGTTTCCTCAGCATTGCAGACATGATCTTCCCTCTCTTCCAGGCCTTCTGGCTATTTCATGGGATGTTTTCTCCTTCAGCAATCTCCTTCAGACCCCTGCAGTGTTCTTCTGAGGGAAAGGTACCCTGGAATGGTAAACAGGACCAATTTTCTCATTTCTGCTGCTGCATTGTCAAAGCCAGTCGCTGATTTGGAAGTGTCCTGCCCCATGACTTCATTGCATTTCAAACCCAGTGAATGGTTTGCTGCCCTAGAATGCACAATTAACTAAGTCACTACTTTACAAATGGACACCACAAATTCAGCAAAGCCCCATCAAGCGCAGTGATTGCAGCAAATAGCTAATTAAGTGCACGTGCTTCCACTGAGACTTTACTGAGGCGCATGCTTCCACTGTGTATCATTGAGAGTTCACTGACCAGCAAGTCCAGCCTTTTGTAAGAATATTGAGAGCTGATACCCTGTACTTAATGAGACAAGAGCCTGAAGGGGAGTACTGCTCTCTCTGGACCTCCTGCCGGAGGAAGACAGTTGGAACCTTTAAAATCATTGTCCTATAGATGAAAAGGTGACCAAAAAATCATCATCCGCAGCATTGTCCTTTTCAGTACATCAGTGACCAAAAACGCCCAAATTTTGATATGTTGCTTTTGCCCTAAGCTCTGAAAATACCTCCCAACGTCTCTCCATTCCTCTACATTGCTCTGCAAAATTAAGACTCACCATAAAACCTACTTCTTTGACCAAGTGTCTTGTTATGTATACAAATATCACTCAGTGTCAGATTTATTTTGGTTATTGTTCCTTTGAAGCACATGGGGATATTTACTACATTAAAGATGGACAGAATAATCAACAAAAACATAAAGAAGAGCTAACAAATGAGGGGAAGAAAAAGTGTACAATAGGAAGCTAGCTGGAAATATAAAAACAGATAGTAAGAGTTTGTCTGGATCTTTATAGAAGAAGAGTCAACAGGGAGCATTATTCCTAAAGAAAGTGAGTATGGCAATTAATAATAGAAAATAAGAAGATTGCAGATGAATTGAGCAGGCATTTTGCATCAATCTCAATATAGAAGACATCAGTAATCTCAGAAATAGCTATAAATCAAGAAATGGAAGGGACGAAGAAACTCAAGCAAATAATGATCTCCAGGAAAGTGGTACTGAATAATTTGTTGGAGCTGTAGGCTAACATGTAGCCATGTCCTGATGGACTTCAACCTAGAATTTCAAAAGAATTGGCTCATGAGATAATTGCTGTATTGGTTTTCATTTTCTAATATTCTCGAAATTTGGGGAACATTCTTTTAGATTGGAAAATAGCAGGACACTTAGAAAAGTACAAGGTACTCAGGTAGAGTCAACATGGTTTTGTGGAAGGGAAATATTGCTCAACCAATTTATTAAAGTTCTTAGAGAAAGTAGCAGGCAATGTGCATTAAGCGGACCTGGTGGATGTGCTGTACTTAAATTTCCAGAATGCATTGATAAGCTATCAAATCAAGGATGATTGTGGAAAATAAAAGCTAAGGGTCATGAGGATAACATATTAACCTGGATAATTACATAAGAATTCACAGCTTTATGTGCATGAAAAGAAAATGTTTGGCGAAGGGGAACATGGGGCCATTAGAAGTAGTCACAAGAATTTATAATGGGGAATAGAAAAATAGTAGAGAAGCTAAATCACTGCTTTGTCTGTTTTCACAATGACAGATAAACCTCCACAGTTAATTCTGGAGAAACTAATGGGAATTAGTTGATAAACAGGATGTATTTAGATATTTTCTAATCAACCTATTCAGAGATGATGTTGAGTACCTCTGGAACAGTTTGGACTTGAAACCCGGCTTTCTGGCCCAGAAGTAGGGACACTACCAATGCATCACAAGAGCTGTTTTGTTGGATGCTGCATTTTTAGACGTTTCTGCAAAGGTTCCTATAGTAATTGGAACCAGGTAGGTCTTATTAACTATGCGATCTGTGATTGGGGTAGTTAACCTGGGCCAAACAGGGAACCTTGGTTGACTAATATAAACAGGGGATTCAGAACCTCTTCACTTCAGGGACTGACTCTGAGTTGGCTGGCTACAACCAGTGTACTGTGCATATGTAAATAAGGGGCGACTTGGTGAAGGGATACCGGCCTCTGTGCAGTTATTTCAGCCCCCAGAAGAAGTTAGTTAGCAAAATTAAAGCACATGGTATAAGAGGTAATGTACTGCCATGATTAAGGATTGGCTAACTGACAGACAACCAAGAGCAGAAATAAATACATCATTATTCTGTTGGAGACTGTGATCATTTGGGTACTACAAAGATCAGTACATATGTCCCAGCTGTTCACAATATTATATCAATGACTTGAACATAGGGACCACATGTAATATTTCCAGATTTTCAGATGGTACAATACTAATCAGAATTGTGTGTTGTGAGGAACATGGAAAATGTTTCTTGAAGGATTAGGACAGGCTTAGTGATTGGGCAAGAACATGGCAAACGGAATGTGGAAAAGTGTGAGGTTATTCACTGTGATAGCAGGAACAGATATGCAGCGTATTTCTAAAATGGTAATTGGTTGGGAAGTACAGATCTGCAAAGAGACTTGGATGTCCTCTTCAATAAGTCACTGAATGCTAATATGCGAGAGCAGCTAGCATTAGGAAGACTAATGGATTTTTAGAAATTCACTCGTGAGACAAGGGCATCACTGGCTGACCAGCGCTTATTGCCCATTCCTAATGCCATTGAGAATTGGTGGTGAGCTGCCATCTTGAACTGCTGCAGTGCATCTGAAGTTGCTAGACCCACAAAGTTCTTAGAGAGGGAATTCTAGGATTTTGACCCAGTGACAGTGAAAGAACAGTGATATATTTCCAAGTTAGGATGGTGAATGGCTTGGAGGGCAACTTGCGATATTGTTAGTGTTTACACATATTTGCTGCTCTTGCCCTTTTCAAAGGAAGTGGTTGTGGGTTTGGAAGCTGCTGACTAAGGACTTTTGGAGAATTTCTGCAGTGCATCTTGTAGATAATAGATACTGTGCTACTAAGCATCAGTGGTTAAGGGAGTAGATGTTTGTGGATGCCCTCATTGAAAGAATATTCGAGTACATGAATAGTGAAGTCTTGCTTCAGGTTTTTTTGGAACTCAGTTAGACTGCACCTGGAGTCATGTGTGCAATTTTAATCTGCAAAACTCAGGAAATTATTGCTATACAGGGAGTGCACTGAAGGTTCATCAGACTTGTTCCCCATTGGACTGTTTAATGAAGAGAAATTGGATAAACTCAGCCTGTGTTCTCCAAAGTTTCGAAGGATAGGTGGTTATCTCAAAAATACTTAAAAGAATTGACAGGGTAGATGCAGGTAGGATGTTTCTTCTGCTTGGAAAGTAGGGGGAAGAACAAGGGGGCACAATTTAAAAATAAGGGGTTGCTATTTAGAACAGAGAGGAGGAGAATTTTTTTTTGTTCCTCAGAGGGTGGTGAGTCCTTGGAATTCTCTACCACAGATGGCCGTGGAAGCTCAGACAATACAGTTAAAGTTAATAATTTTTTGATCATGACTAATGTAAAGGGTTATGGATGAGTAAACGGCATTGAGCTAATCAGCCAACCATACTATATTTAATGGCAGAACAAGCTTGATAGACTGAATGACCTGCTCCAGTTCTAATGGATAGAATACTAGTTAGCTATCAGGAAACGGTAGGCATAAAAGGTTCATTTTCTGGTTGTAAAGATGCAATGAGTGTGTGTAGTAGGAAACAGTACTGAGGCCTCTAAGTTTTGCAATTTATATAAAAGACTTGGAGAAGGAAGTGAAAGCATGGTTGCTAAAAATGAAAACAAGATAGGTAGGAAAGTAAATTGAGAAGAGGCTATAAGGAGGCTACAAAGAAATACAGACAGGTCAAGTGAATGGGCAAATTTAGCAAATGGAGTATAATGTGGGAAAATGTGAAATTGTCCATTTTAGGCAGGAAGAAAGCAAAAGAAGCACATTTCTATACGGTAGCAATACGGTGAGTTTGGACCGATGCCATGGGATCTTGGTGTTATAGTGCATGAAGCACAAAAGTCTAGTGTGCAGGTACAGAAAGTAATTAGGAAAGCTAGTAGAATTATGTAATTTATTGCAAGGGGGATTGGATACAAAAATATGGAGTTTAGTAGGGTGTTGTGTCAGAAGATTAGCCATTATCTTATTGTATGGGGAAGCAGGCTCAAGAAGCCACTTGACCCATTTCTGATCTATTTGCACTAACCTCTGACAAGGTGAACATCTAAATCAAAAGCTTCAAATTAACCTAATGATGCTTCTGTATAAGTTTGTGTTCGTTACATGGAACGTGAATGTTTTAAAAGCATTAGAATGGATTTTACTAATTAATTTGATAGATGAGATATGCTGTTTTCTGTGTACTTCCAAACTTAGATACATGCTTCTGACATGCAAAACTCCACAAAGTTTGCAAAAATGAAAAATATAACTTTGTATTCCAATTCTGTTCCATCAAGTACTCTAGAACCTTATTATTTTTTTCTGGTCCAGATTTCCTTTGTCTGTTTGCCATTGTCCATATTCGTCCTAATTTCTTACACTTTTCCCCACACAATCTATCTCATCTCAATATGTGGAGTTCATACTGGATCACTAATTTAAAGTGGTAATTGATATAGCGGTAAGTGAATACAGGAGAAATGTCTTCACCCAGAATGTGATGAGAAAAGAACTTTTACAAGATGATTTATTTCAGTTGAATAGCTTAGGTACATTTAAGGGCAAGATGGATAAATATTTGAATAATAAAGAAACAAAAGATTATGTTAATGGAGGTCGCTCATATGAAGCATAAACTCCAGGACAGATGTTTGTTGGGCCCAATGGCCTACTTTTCTGCTGTTAATTCTATGTAATGCAATATAAATAAACTCGTGCATTCATCAATCATAGGGTGTTAGATTAAAGCTTGTGGTGTGATTTTTCTCACTGCAGAATGTCTGGTAATGTTCTGTTGTTTCACTGAATTGGTTCCAGTACTTGATATGGCTGACGCAAAATTACATAAAGGCTAAACCTAATACAACAGGACTCCGATCTCTCTTTGGAAAACCTGGCTGTTGTGACAATTCATTCCTGATACTGTGTACAAAGCTAGCAGCATGTCTGAAGCATCTAAATGAGAACGATGAGAAAAATCAATATTCTTTCATCTCTTATGTGAATCTTCAGTCTCTTTAATAAGTATCTGGATAAGAAGTAATAACAGCAGGTGAGAAACTCACCTCCACAAGAGTTATTTAAAGGCACAAGCTCATTTTGATCTCTATGTGCCACAGTTTACGGGTGATGATCAAAAGAGTTATAAAATATCAGCTCAATTTGACAAGTTTTTTAAAAAATGAGGGGATTAGATTTTCTTCTGAGAATCCATTCCTTCTTGGGCATTCCTGAGACTTGAAGAAAACAAAGTCAAAATTGACTCTTTACCCCTCCCACTCCTCCCCCCACACCCAGAAAAAAAAGAAATAGCCTTGGGAATAACTAAAGTGCCACTAACTGCTGAGCAGCAACTCAACCAGGTGGATGGCAATGGACAGGTTGCCAAGATAGAGTTAATTTTCTATATCAGGTTATGCGAGGAAGGCATTGGGCAGAGTTCATGTGGAGTTGGCCCTGCTTTTTCGGTGTTGCCCGGTAGAAATTGTTGATTTGCCACAGGTGCGACAAAGATAATGCTATTTTAGCAGCAGCTACTGGCACTATAATTAGTAGAAAAATCCTTTAAAGACAGTTTAGGTAAATGTACATTTTCAAAGTATGTTTATTTAACAAATATCCAGTCATGTAGTATGACCACTGCAGACTTCCTTTTTTTGTAAAGCTTGAAATTCAGTTATGCATTTATCAGGCATCGTATTTCTTAGTGCAGTTTCTAGGTTCTCGTCTAGCATAGCGTGCAGGACTTTGATTTTATCACAATGATTGCTGAAATCTGTTGCCAAGACATGCCCTGTTTGGGCTGCTAGTCATTGGTTGTGTTTGCTTTTCTTAACTGGCCAGGAATGGTTACTATGATTGGTCAAACTGACAATGATAACAGCTGCCCCTATCAATGCTACTGATGTTTCCATGGTACTGAAGTTCAGGATCTGATGAAAATTATATGAAATGATGTGCTTTACATCTTATCATTTTACCAATCAATGCACAAAAAGGTTAACATTTACATGCAAACACTGCGTGAAGACAAGTATTGAAATTACACAAAGTGTCTAATTTTTTTTACTAACATAGCACAGGTAAGTTTCCTGCTACTTGTGCAGCCAGGGCCAAGCTAACTGTTGGGATTTTGATTTGCAGTGTTTATCTGGTGCTGAGTGAAACGAGTAATCCTAACCCTAATGAAATGTCATTGACCTGAAACATTAACATTGTTTCTCTTCACCCATGCTGCCTGACCAGCTGAGTCTTCCCAACATTTTTGTTCTTTTTGTTCTGACAACAACCCTAACCTCTCCTGATTCTATAAATTACCAGGGTGTTTGGTCAACATCAATTGTATTCTGCAGTACTGCAAACATGCCTTAGCTCAGTAATATTAAGTCTGCATTAGAGGATTAGTTCAGTTCCAGATGACCATCTCCAGGCTTCTGGAGCTCAGTCCAACTTGCTGCACAAGGAATATGTAAGATTCTAAGGTTTTGGAGTAGATTTGTAGCTCAGGTTGTGGGTATTGAGGTTGGTTGGCTCGCTGAGCTGGTTGTTGTTCCGCAGACGTTTCGTTACCATGCTGGGTAACATCATCAGTGCAGCCTCCGATGAAGCGTCGGTGTGTTTTCCTGCCTGGTTTTTAAACTCTGGAGTCTGTTGAGCTAGATTGCCTCACTTCCGGTTTTCCTTCATAGTGGAGTGTATATGGGGCTAAGTTCTATGTGTTTATTAATGGCTTTCCTCGTGGAGTGCCAGGATTCTAGGAATTCCCATGCCTGTTTACGCTTAGCTTGTCCCAAGATTTTGGTGTTGTCCCAGTCGAATTGGTGGTTCTCCTTACCCATGTAGATTGAGACAAGTGAGTATTGGTCGTGTCTTTTTGTAGCCAGTTGGTGTTCGTGTACCCTTGTTGTTAGTTTCCTTCCTGTTTGTCCGATGTAGTGTTTCTCACAGTCTCTGCAGGAGATCTTATAGATGACATTGGTCCTGTCCATGGCAGGGAGTGGGTCTTTAGTTCGGGTGAGCAGTTGTTGTAGGGTTGATGTGGGCTTGTGTGCCACTCTGATGCCCCGCAGTCATAGGAGTCTTGTGGTTAGTTCCGATGTGTTCCTGATGTAGGGTAGTGTGATGAGTGTGTCGGGGCGTGTACTATCTTCCTGATGTTGTTCGTGTAGGCATCTTCTGACCCAGTTTTTTGGATATCCATTATCCTTGAAAACCTGGAAGAGGTATTCTTCTTCCTCTTGGCATAGTTTTGTGTTGCTGCAGTGTGTTGTTGCCCATTTAAATAGTGTGCACACGCAGCTTCGTTTGTGTGTGTTAGGATGGTTACTGTTGAAGTGCAGTACCTGGTCTATGAGTGTGGCTTTTCTGTGTACTTTCGTTTGGAGTTCCCCATTTGTCTTGTGATCTACCATGAAGTCCAGGAATGGGACCTGTTTGTTCTTCTCCTCATCTCTGGTGAATTTTATCCGGTGAGGGTGTTGTTTATAAGTTTGTGTGTCTCCTCTAGTTTGGTCCGTTTAATGATGACAAAGGTGTCGTCCACGTAGCGAATCCATAGTTTTGGTTGGATTAGCGGAAGGGCCGTTGTTTCTAGTCTTTGCATCACTGCCTGTACTATAAGTCCGGACATAGGTGATCCCATGGGTGCCCCATTGATTTGTTCGTATGTTTGGCCGTTGAAAGTGAAGTGGGTGGTGAGGCATAGGTCCAGTAGTTTGAGCATGTTGTCTGTGGAGATGGTTTCACTGGGGTCTTGCTCTTGTTCCAGTAGTGCTGTCATTGTTTCCCTTGCTAGTGGCATGTCTATTGATGTAAATAGGGCAGTGACATCAAACGATATCATGGTCTCCTCGTCATCTTTGATGGAGTTGAGAAATTCTTGGGCTGAGTGGATTGAGTGGGTTGACTTGTTGACTAGGTGCCTGAGTCTCCTTTGTAGTTCCTTGGCTAATCTGTGGGATGGAGTGCCTGGTATGGAGACTATGGATCTAAGGGGTACTTCCGGCTTGTGCACTTCAGGGAAGCCGTAGAATTGGGGTGTGTTGGTTCCTTCGGGTTTCATTCTTAAGAAGTCTGCTTTGTTGATCTGTCCTATCTGTTTAAATCTTTTTAGCATGTAGAGGATTTTGTTGCCTAGCTGCAGTGTCGGGTCAGTTTGTACTGACCGGTATGCATTTTCGTCGGCGAGCAGTGCCTGTGCCTTAGAGATGTAGTCCCTTTTATTCAGTATCACTGTCATGCGCCCTTTGTCTGCGGGTAGTATTGTGATGTTCTTGTCCTTCTTCAGTCCTTCCAGGGCCTGTCTTTCCAATGTGTTGAGGGTGTTGATTTCGCTCCTTCTGGTTAGTGCCAGGATTACTGTCTGTCTTATCGTTTGTTGTGTTTCTTCATTGATATTGTTGGTCCTTAGTGTGGCTAGGAATTCCATTTTGTTGGTGTCCCTGTAGTTGTAGTTCAGTCCTCGGGTGAGAACGGCTTTTTCCGTGTCTGTCAGTTTCCTGTCAGAGAGGTTTCTTATCCAGGTGTCGGTTCTGTTGTTGTAGTGGTAAGTGTGGCTAGCTTGTCTTGAAGGGTCTGTCTTTTCTTGGCTCTTGTGGTCTGTAAGCTGATGTTGATGGCTCGTTCCATGTCCGTTGTCCAGTCTTGATTGGTAGCTGCCAGGAATAAAGTTTTTTGGCGCGTAATTTCTCTGTTGTATCTGTGGAGCCAGTTGTGTGCATTATTTATCATTACCCTTACCATCTTGCGGCCTTTTTGTTCTGCTGTTTTGCGGGCTTGTGGATTGTTGATGGGTAGTTTGTATCTCACACTGCATGGTAGTACCTGGTTCCTGAGGCATCCATGTAGGAGGTAGAGTTGGTCGCGGGTTGCGCTCTCTTGTTTGGCGTAGGTTTCCCATTTTCGTACCAATTTGAGCGTGTTAAACCCATAGGTCTCTAAGGTTTTGGAGTAGATTTGTAGCTCGGGCTGTGGGTATTGAGGTTGGTTGGCTCATCGAGCTGGTTTGTTGTTCCGCAGACGTTTCGTTACCATGCTGGATAACATCATCAGTGCAGCCTCCGATGAAGCGTCAGTGTGTTTTCCTGCCTGGTTTTTAAACTCTGGAGTCCGTTGAGCCGGATTGCCTCACTTCCGATTTTCCTTCGTAGTGGAGTGTGTATGGGGTCGAATTCAATGTGTTTATTAATGGCTTTCTTCGTGGAGTGCCAGGCTTCTAGGAATTCCCATGCCTGTCTCTGCTTAACTTGTCCCAGGATTTTGGTGTTGTCCCAGTCAAATTGGTAGTTCTGTTTATCCGTGTGGTTTGCGATGAGTGAGTATTGGTCGTGTCTTTTTGTAGCCAGTTGGTGTTTATGTACCCTTGTTGTTAGTTTCCTTCCTGCTTGTCCAATGTAGTGTTTCTCACAGTCTCTGCAGGGGATCTTATAGATGATATTGGTCCTGTCCATGGTGGAGAGTGGGTCTTTAGTTCGGGTGAGCAGTTGTCGTAGGCTTGTGTGCCACTCTGATGCCCAGCGGTCATAGGAGTCTTGTGGTTAGTTCCGATGTGTTCCTGATGTAGGGTAGTGTGATGAGTGTGTCAGGGTGTGTACTATCTTCCTGATGTTGTTCGTGTAGGCATCTTCTGACCCAGTTTTTTGGATATCCATTATCCTTGAAAACCTGGAAGAGGTATTCTTCTTCCTCTTGGCGTAGTTTTGTGTTGCTGCAGTGTGTTGTCGCCCGTTTAAATAATGTTCACGTGCAGTTTCTTTACTTTAGATGCTGTGGCATCTACTTTACACTTGTAGCTCAATTCATAGAATCCCTACAGTGTAGAAACAGGCCCTTCGGCCTAACTAGTCCACACCAACCCTCAGAGCATCCTACCCAGATGCATCCCTCCATAACCCACACCACCCTGAACACTACAGGCAATTTAGCATGGCCAATAGGCCTAGCCTGCACATCTGTGGACTGTGAAAGGAACCCGGAGCACCCAGAGGAAACCCACGCAGACATGGGGAGAATGTGCATACTCCACACAGACAGTTGCCGAAGGGTGGAATTGAACCCGGGTCCCTGGTGCTGTGAGGCAGCAGTGCTAACCACTGAGCCACTGTGCTGCCCTTCTCAGAGTGTAAAGTATATGCCACAGCACCTAAAGTAAATGGACAGGAAAGACTTCTTTAAAAAGAAAATACCAGTCATGGAGAACAAGAAAGCAGAACCAGAAAAATGCTCAGTCAACCTTGATGTTTTCAAGTAAGGCCCAAAGAAGCATTGTTGACTGAACTTCTCTAAGCCACAGCAATCTTATATATTCCTTCTGCAGCAAGTCAGACTGAGCTCCAGAAGCCTGGAATTGGTCATTTGGAACTGAACTAATTCTCTAATGCAGACTTAGTATTACTGAGCCAAAACATGTTTGCAGTACTGCAAAACACAATTGATGCTGAGGTGAAGGCCTAGTCGTATTGTCACTGGACTGTTAATCTAGAGACCCAGATAGTGTTCTGGGGACCTGGGTTCAAATCCCACCACAGCAGATGATGGAATTGGAATTCAAATATCTGGAATTAAGAATCTAATGATGACTGCGAATTGATTTTTGGAAAAACCCATCTGGTTCACTAATGTCCTTTAGGAAAGGAAACTGCCATCCTTACCTGGTCTGGCCTACATGTGAACCTAGACCCACAACAATGTGGTTGATTCTTAACTGCCCTCTGAACAATTTAGGGATGGGCGATAAATGCTGCCTAACTAGCGATGCCCTCATCCCGTGAATGAATAAAGAATTTTTGCATTCTGCACAGAATGACCCGTAAATAAACACCTTCTGTAATTGCCCCTTCACATCTTCCAAAATGATGACACCACAAAATCATACTTCATTTTTTTGGTTAAAGGTTGAAATTAATTATGGAACAATGAACAAATAAATATATAATGTTACTATAGAAAAGATGCATATAACCCAGTATACTAATCAATTTAGATGAAAACAAATATTAAAATATAAAACTACTATTTTGAAGGTGACAGTTTATACTTGTTATTCTTTTCTTGTAATCCTTTTCTAACCACAGGAGCTAGCCAGCCATGCTTAGTTTCCTCTGAAGGTTCCAACTGACTTGACTCAACACTCACTCAGCTCCCATGATTTTGAACAGACCCAACTGATTTGGAGTTGAACAGTTGCCCAGGTTTGTTGATTTTAAATTACATATTCAACAGCAACTGCTAGTTGTACACATAACTGAAAATTCACATAGTGTGCACTTGTTTGAATGTGGTTCAGCTTCTTCCTGAAGCTTCTGAAATAACCCACAAACTTTGCAACGTTTTTATTGAGTAAGACAAGGGAACATAACTCTGACAGCAGTTGGTTTTAAACTCTATTTCTAAAGGAAGAGTACAAAGATTAATGAAATTTTATTTCAAACATAGATTTGCCATTAAAGTGGAGAAGCAATATAGAATTTGACTTTCATTTCAATAACAATAGCTATTTCTAGCTCTGCTTGAATGAAATAAAAAGTTTTCCTGTGTTGAAATGTTACAATGAAAAGAAGACTTACATTTCTGTTTCTAATAACTCAAGGCCTCAGGAATTCTCCAAAGTGACATATTTTTGACCTGTAATCACTGTGAAGTGGGAAACATAGCAGCTAATATAAAAAATAGAAAATGCTGGAAATATTCAGCAGATCAGGCAGCATTGATGGAGAGGGAAATAGAATTAAAGTTTCAGGATGATGTCCTTTAAATAGAACAGTTCAGTAACATTAAGTTGTCTTCTCTCCCTATAGATGCTGTCTGACCTACTGAGTATTTATAACATCTTATGCTTTTATTTCAGGTTTGCAGCAGTCACAACTTATGCACAGCAAGCTCCCACACAAAGTAATATAATGACAACCAGATAATTTGGTTCAGGAGTGTTAGCTGAAGGATAAGTATTGGTCAGGACATTGTGAAGAATGCCCTGTTCTTCTTCAAAACATGGCCATGATATCTTTTACGTTTATCTGAGGAAACAGGTGAGGCCTTAAGTTAATATCTCATCCTAGACACAATTCCTTAACTAGAATATTATGCCCAGTTGTTGTTGTCACACTTTAGGAAAGATTAGAAAATACAGAAAAGATTTGCACGAATAGTCTCAAGATTGAGGGGCTTCAATTACATAGAATAAAACAGTTATTAGACCTCATTTAAAGTATTATGTACAGTTCTAGGTGCCACATTTGGCAGGATCATAGAATCCCACACTGTGGAAGCAGGCCATTCAGCCTATCGAGTCCACACCAATCCTCCAAAGAGCATCCCAACCAGATCCACCCCCTGCTCTATCCCATAACCCTGCATTTCCCATGGCTAATCCACCTAGCCTGCACATCCCTGGACACTATGGGCAATTGAGCATGGCCAATCCACCTAACCTGAACATCTTTGGACTGTGGCAGAAAACCGGAGCACCTGGAGGAAACCCACGCAGACACAGAGAGAATGTGTGGAATTTGCACAGACAGTCTCCCGAGGGTGGAATCGAAACAAGGTCCCTGGTGCTTTGAGGCAACAGTGCTAACCACTGAGCCAATGTGCCATCCATGAACACATTGGAGACAGTGCAGAAGCAGTTTACAAGAATGATTCCCAGGACTAGGGACTTCAGTTATGAGATAGATTGAAGAAGTTGGGACTGTTCTCGGAGAGAGGAAGGCCAAGAGGAGATCTGATGGAGGTTTTCAAAATCATGAGCAGGTTGGATAGGTTAGATCAGCAGAAACTGTTCCCACTCATGAAATGAACACGAACAAGAAGGAGATAGTAAGAACTGCTGGTGCTGGAGTCAGAGATAGCACAGTTTGGAGCTGGAGGAACACAGCAGGCCAGGCAACATCAGAGAGGCAGGAAAGTTGATGTTTCGGGTCGAGACCCTTCTTCAGAAATAGGGGAGGGGGAAGGAAGCTCTGAAATAAATAGAGAGGAGGGGTGGGGCTGGGGAAGGTAAGTTGGGTGACAATAGGTGAGAGCAGGTAGTCAGTGGTGGGGATTGGTCAGTGAGGTGGGAGGAGTTGATAGGTGGGAGAGAAGATGGACAGGGCAAGGAGGTGGGGATGAGAGGGAGGGTTTGTCATGGGATGAAGCCGGGGGTGGGGAGATTTTGAAACTGGTAAAGTCCACATTGAGACCATTGAGTTGTAGGCTCCCAAGGTGGAATATGAGGTGCTGCTCCTCCACTTTCCGAGTGGCATCATTGTGACACTGGAGGAGGCCCAGGATGGACATGTCACCCAGGGAGTGGGAGGGGGAGTTGAAGTGGTTTGCGACCGGAAGGTGTTATTGTTTGTCGCGAACAGAGGGCAGGTGCTCTACAAACCGGTCTCCGAGCCTCCGTTTGGTCTCACCGATGTAGAGACGCACACATCAGGAGCAGCAGAAGGAGTAGACCACTGTGGTGGATGTGCAGGTGAACCTCTGTCTGATGTGAAAGGTTTTTTGGTTCCTTGGATGGAAGTGAGGGGGTGGGGGTATAAGGGCAGATGTAGCACTTCCTGTGGTTGCAGGGAATGGTGCCGGGGGTGGTGGGGCCAGTGGAGAATGTGGAGTGGACGAGGGAGTTGCGGAGAGAGCGGCCCCTATGGAAGGCAGATAAGGGTGGGGAGGGAAATATATCTTTGGTTGTGGGGTCAGATTGCAGGTAGCGGAAGTGGCAGAGAACGATACGATGAATCCAGAGGTTATTGGGGTGATACATGATGACAAGGGAGATTCTGTCTTTGTTTTTATTGTGGGGAGGCAATATGTGGGCAGAGGTGCGGGAAACGCAAGCGATTCGGTCAAGAGGATTTTTGACCACTGATGGTGGGAATTTGCAGTCCTTGAAATAAGAGGACATCTGGGATGTTCAGGAGTGGAACGCCCCATCTTGGGAACAGACGCGGCAGAAGCGGAGCAATTGGGTGAAGGAGATCACATTCTTGCAGGAAGGCTGGTGAGAGAAGGTGTAGTCTAGGTAGCTGTGGGAGTCAGTGGGGAAATAGATATCAGTTTCAAGGCAGTCACCAGAGATGGAGACAGAGAGGTCCAGGAAGGAGAGGGCGGTATCAGAGATGGTCCAGGCGAACTTGAGGTTGGGGTTAAAGGTGACAGTAAAGTTGATGAACTGTTCAAGCTCCTCGTGGGAGCACGAGGCAGCGCCAATACAGTCATCGATGCAGCGGAGGAAGAGTTGAGGGATAGTGCCAGTGTAGCTACAGAAGAGGGACTGTTCCACGTATCCTACGAAGAGGCAGACATAGATTTAAAGTGATCTGCAAAAGAAGCAAGGGTGAAGTAAGGAAAACTTGTTCACTCAGTGAGTAGATTGGGCATGGAATGCATGGCCTGGAATTGTGATGGAAGCAATATCAATTGATTATTTGAGAAGATGTCGAATGATTATTTGGATAAAAATAATGTGCAAGAACATGGGGAAACAGCAGGAGATTGCCACGAAGTAATGATGCTCATTTAACGAGCTGGTGCAGGCACAATAAGCTGGATTGTTTCATCGTGTGCCATAACACTTCTGTGCTTTGAGAAATTGGAACTGTTTTCTTTCGAGAAAAGAAGATTGAGAGGCAGAGGTATTCAAAACCATGAGGGTCTGGGCAGACTGAATTGTTCTTACTAGTAGAAGGATTGAGAGTGATTTAAGGTAATAGCTAAAATAAACAATGAAGGCATGAAGAGAAGCCTTCTCACATAGGCAAAAGTTAGGATCTGGAATGCCTTGCCTGAGAAGTGAAATGGATACAGGTTCATTTGAAGCAGTCAAGAGGGATTGAGACTATTATTGTCAAAGGAAGAGTATGCAAAATTATGGAGAGAGACAGGGGAACGATGCTAAGCTCATTGCTCATTTGAAGAGCCGCACAACAGGCCAAATGGCCCATTCCTGTGTAGTGAGAATCCTGCAAATCTGTGACAGAGCAGCTCTCCCTGCAGTGGGAGTGCCAACCTGGACTTTGTGCTCAAATTTCAGGAGCGGAATTTGAACTGACACAAAAGTGCTTTCCCTGGAGCCACAGATGACAATGGATGGATAATGATAGAAATTGTTGGGAAAGCTCAATAGTTCTGGCAGCATCTGTGGAGAGAAATGAGAGTTAGTGTTTTGGGTCCAGTGATCCAAAAATTGAACTCTCATTTCTCTCCACACATGCTGCCAGACCTGCTGAGCTTTTCCAGCAATTTCTATTTTTGTTTCTGATTTACAGCATCTGCAGTTCTTTCAGTCTTTAATGGATGGATAATTTCAGTTTCTATAGCCAAGCAATATTACAGACAGTTTTCCAAGTTTGGGCTCTCCTGTCAACAACTTATACTGGATGTGATATGCATAATTGAATTGCCAATTTGCAATCTTGATGAACTAGGCTCTCCACAAACGGTGTGGTGGTGGAAATTTATTTCCATAAAGTCCTTGTGCAACAGCTACTCATTAACTGGTTACATTGCTAACAAGTCCAGTTGGATAAACATTAAAAGACAGAACCAAAATAATATCTATCGGGTAGCTAAATTTAACTTTAAGTAGGATTCAATTATGTGCACTGATTTTTAAAATGCTCAACAATTGATAATGTCAAGAAACAGTCTGCAGGGCTGTTATATAATTGATCATTCATAAATGTATGTCAGCTGTTTACAAGGATTGGTTTAATATTTGTACAATAGGTGACCACCAAAAGGTCAAGTGTAATTTGACCCTAATAAAATCCTCTGCAGAGTCCATGATGCAGGAAGGCTGAAGTTAATGGATTGTGAATTTGCATAACAGTGATTAAATGGACTGCTGTGGTGCGCACCAGAAGGCAGATGATAGTGTGGAAAAGTACCAGAATTGGTTGGCATACAAACAGGTCTGTCTTGCCTTCATGTGAAGAAACTGGTGTTCAAATTAAAATGCAAACAATTCACTTTGCAGATAAAACAATGGTATTTTTCAAAGATAGTGAGAACTGCTGATGCTGGAGAATCTGAGATAACAAAATGTAGAGCAGGATGAACACAGCAGGCCAAGCAGCACCAGAGGAGCAAGAAAGCTGACGTTTTGGGTCTGGACCCTTCTTCAGAAATGGGGGAGAGGAGGTAGAGGAGGAGATAGATAGTGTGGAGAGAACGAGGAAGTGAGCTCTTTCACATTCTGGTTCAACTGTTAAAAGATGTAAAAAGAAATTGCATTTACCTAGAGACTTTTGCAACCTTTGGACATCCCAAATCACTTCACAACCAATAAAATACTTTGTCTGTTGGAGTGCAGGAAACACAGCTGCCAATTTGTGTACATCAAGATCTCCTAACAGAAATACTTTTTTAAAAATCCAAATGATCTGTTTTAGTGATCTTGCTTGAGGTATAAATAATTACAAGTTAGCTGGGGAAATCACCCAGCTGTTCTTTGTATAATGCTTTGGGACTTTTTTTTCCATTCACTTGAGACAGCAAATGAGGCCTCGGTTTAATGTCCCATCAAAAAAGACAATCCCTCGAACAGTGCAGTAATTGCTCTGTATTGCATCGGGAGGGTCAGCTTGGATTTTGTGGTGAACTCTCTGAAATGCAATGATGACTCAGAGGCCAGAGCGCTACCAACTGAACCGTACTGGGCTGGTACTCCTTATGCTATTTTAACTAGAACAGTCTGACATCCTTGGCAACAAGTGAGAATGCTTACTGATGCATACACAATTTTCAGCACCATTTGTGACTCTTCAGATACTGAAGCAGTCTATGCCTAATGCAGCAAGATCTGGACAATATCCAGGCTTGGGCTGAAAAGTGGGAAATAACATTTATGCCCCACAAATGCCCGACAGTGACTATCTCCAACAAGATAGAATCTAACCATCATTCAATGGCCGTGCCATCACTGAATCACCCACTGTCAACATCCGGAGGATTAGAAACTGAACTGGAGTAACCACACTAAAACAGTGGCTACAAGAACAGCTCAGACACTAGGAATCAGTGAGAAACTCACCTCCTGACTCCTCAAAGCCTGTCCACCATCCACAAAGCACAAGTCAGGAGTGTGATCAAATACTCTCCACTTGCTTTGATGAATGCAGCTCTAACAATACTCAAGAAGCATTACACTATCTAGGATAAGGAAGTCCGCTTGATTGTATCCACAAACATCCACTCTGTTCACCTACCCCACTCAGTAGCACCAGTGTGTACCATCTACAATATGTACTGCAGAAATATGCCATAAATCCTTAGATAGCTCCATGACCATTTCCAATTCAAAGGACAAAGGCAGCAGATACATGAGAACACAACCAGCTGGAAGTTTCTTTCCACTCACCATCCTGACTTGAAAATATATTGCTGCTCCTTCAGTGTCACTGACTCAAAATCCTGGAACATCCTCCTTAACAGCTTTGTGGATCTACCTATATTAGATGACAGTACTTCAACAAGGCAGTTCACTACAAAACTCTCAAGGACAACTAGAGATGGGCAAAAATGCTGGCCCAGCCATTTAGGCCCACATCCCATGAATGAATAAAAAAAATTCTCTCACATGATGGGTAAATGTGCTTTTGTGATCCACAGTGTCCAGACATGTAATACTACAAAATCTGTGTATTATGTTCCAGCCTCCCTTGTTCTGTTCTCATAGTGTGTTGATCTCAGCACTTTTGATCAAGAATATAGAAGGAAAGAAATGTGGGAATGTGCTCAGTAAGGAAAAGTGGAGCAGTCAGTACCGGAATTAGACCAAGATGTATAAAAGCAGGCACTTGGTAGTATGATTGATTATTGTTGAAAAGCGAGAGATGTTGTTTCATTTTGCAGTCATCAGGACAAATTCAAAAATGCCAAATTTCAGATGATCCCAGCAGTTTATCCTAAGGAAAAAAGGATGCATTTTGGTGGGCATGTTGACTGGCTGAAATTGGCATGGAGAGAGCAAAGGGGAACTACTTTCAATTGGGCAGCACTTTTCAAAAAATCCTTAGTGCATTAATAGCTATACTAACAGCAATTTAAGATCATCAATCAAGCTTATAACATGTCTCAATTACGCTTGCTAGAAATGACATACGTTCATGTACAGGGACCCCTTCTCCTTAGGCAAGAGAAATGAAAAGGAATATGTTCCTTTCATCTGTGCCTTAATCAAATTTTCTGGGACCTTAAGGAGCATATAATTCCCTGCTTCTTTTGTTATTTCTGGAATCTAATGATGTTGCAGTGAGTTTAAGATGACAGAAACATGGAACACCAGAGAGGCAAGGTGACTCAGTGGTTAGCACTGCTGCCTCACAGCACCAGGGACCCGGATTCAATTCCACCCTCAGGCAACTGTCCATATGGGGTTTCCAAATTCTCCCCCTGTCTGCATGGGTTTCCTCTGAGTGCTCAGGTTTCCTCCCACAGTCCAAAGGTGTGCACTTTAGCTGGATTACCCATACTAAATTGCCCATAGAGTCCAGGGATGTGTAGGTTAGGTGAATTATCTATGGGAAATGCACGGTTGTGGATGAGTCTGGGTAGGATGCTGTTTGGAGGGTCAGTGTGGATTGATGGGCCAAATGGCCTGCTTCCACACTGTAGGGATTCTATGATATAAACATAGATAATAGGAGCAGAGGTAGACCATTCGACCCTTCGAGACTGCTCTGCCATTCATAATGATTATGGCTGATTATTGAACTTAGTACCTTGTTCCTACTTTCTTCCCATACTCTCTGGTTCCTTTAGCCCTAACAACTATATCTAACTCCTTCTTGAAAACATTCAATGTTTTGGCCTCAAACATTTTCTGCAGCGGAGAATTCCACAGGCCCACTATTCCCTGGATGAAGAAATTTCTCCTCATCTCAGTCCTAAATAGCCTACCCCATATTGTTAGACAGTGATCCCTGGTTCTGGACTCCAATAGGGAGTCTTGGGGAGCATCCTTGTAGTATTTACCCTGTCTAGTCCTGTTAGAATGTTATAGGTTTCTATGAAATCCCTTTTTATTCTTCTAAACTCTTCTGAACATAGTCCAACCAATCCAGTCTGTCTTCACATATCAGTCCTGCCATTTCAGGAATCAGTGTGGTAAACTTCCATTATACAGCTTACATAGCTAGAACATCCATCCTCAGATAAGGTGACCAAAACTGCATAAAATACTCCAGCATTCTCATCAAGGCATGTACAATTGTCACAAGATATTCTTTTTGCGTACATTCAATGTACACAAATCCTCTAGTTATGAAGACCAATGTATCATTTACCTTCATCACCTGCTGCTCCAGACTGCTTACTTTCAGTGATTGGTCTTGTTACACTTCATCCTTTTCCAATTTATCATGATTTAGATCACCTGCTTTCCTGTTTTTGCAACTGAAGTGGATAACCTTATATTTATCCAAATTATACTTCATCTCCATGCATTTGCCTACTCACAACTTACCCAAATCACATTGAAACATCCCTGCATCGTCCTCACAGTTACCCTCCCATCCAGCAAACTTGGAGATATTACATTCTCTTCCCTCATCTAAATCATTAATAAAAATTGTGAATAGCTGGGGTCCAATGACTGATCCCTGTAATATCCTACTGGTCACTGGCCAACACTCAGAAAATGACCCATTAATTTCTACTCTTTGCTTCCATGTCAGTACACTATCCCTGATCATTTCTGCATTAGTTTACATTAATCTCTAATATGGGACCTTATCAAAAGCCTTCTGAAGTGTCTGTCATTTCAGCAATACGAATAGCACTATAATAACAGAATAGTATTGAAGCTCTGAATTGTTCATCAGCCTGAACATGGTCTAGTTTGGGGTAAAGTTTTGGGGCAGAATCCATTTCAAGTATGATTCTGCTCCTTTTTGGATTTGTTTTCAAATGGTGGGGTGGTGGGGGCAAATGAGAGAGTTTTTCTTTTGCTTAAATCACCACTACTGTGATATCACTTTTAGACTGGGCGTTAGACAAGGATACTTGAACTGCTATAAATTCTGATACTTTGTATCTACAACATGGCCAATGCTAAGCATGCCGGCAAGAAGGGTTTTGCTTGGCATACAGTAGCTGTAAGTGGGCATGTACAGTGCCATATAGAAATGATGGTTGCTTTATGAGGGGGACCAGCATTACTGTTGAGGCAGAGCTGACAGGAATAAGTCTGGAACAGAAATAGAAATTGCTGAAAAACTCAGCAGGTCTGGCAGCATCTGTGGAAAGAGAGCAGAGTTAACATTTTGAGTCCAGTGATCCTTCTGAAGAACTCATTGTACATAGGAAGAGGTATATATGCTAAAGATGGTGTAGGGTGGGTGTTGAGGGGGATGGAATAAACAATGGGTGGAGATGAATCCCGGAGAGAGAGAAAGACAATTGGGTAGACAAAGAAATGGGTAAAACTCGGCCTGCAGAATGAATAGCTGCTAGTGGGGACCTGGTAGCAGCTCATGTGATGACAAGGCCTGGGGTGTGTGGAGATTGGGATAAGGACATGGGAGTAGGTTCCCAAGCGCTAAAATTGTTGAACTTCATACTGAGTCCAGAAGGACGCGGGATTCCCACATGAGGTGCCGTTCTTCCAGCTTGCGCTGAGCTTCACTGGAGCACTGAAGCAAGCCAGAGACAGAGACATTGGTCAGGGAACACAGTGGTGTGTTGAAGTGACAGGCAACTGGAAGCTCAGGGTCATTTCTGCTGACAGAATTTAG
Organism: Ginglymostoma cirratum; assembly: GCA_024137785.1. Lineage (NCBI taxonomy): Eukaryota > Metazoa > Chordata > Chondrichthyes > Orectolobiformes > Ginglymostomatidae > Ginglymostoma > Ginglymostoma cirratum. The sequence continues at coordinate 25,513,409 of JAHRHZ010000052.1, read as the reverse complement.
GTGTTCTGCAAAGTGGTCACCCAGTCTCTTCATCTCAGTGTGGAGAAGACTGCATTATGAACAGCAAGTACAGTAGGCTAGAATGAGTGAAGTGCAGGTAAATTGTTGCATGGTGTCTGGTAGTTTCTCTGACTCCATTACATCTGTTTGAATGATGCCAATTTGTAGCATATATACAAATCTTTTCCTAGTTGCAATCAGTTCTGAAGAAGGGTCACTGGACCTGGAACGTTAACTCTGCATTCTCTCCACGGATGCTGCCAGACTTGCTGAGTTTCTCCAGCATCAGCATTATTTTGGAGGAACTCTAATGTATCAAGAGTTCTAGGATGGAATAGCTAAATCTGGAATTAACACAATCACAGATTAGGATCTGAACACCGGTTGCGATGGACAATATTTTGTAGTTAAAATAAAGAACTAGGGGTGCTGGAGATCTTAAACAGAAATTGCTGGAGAAACTCTGGCAGCATCTGTAGGGGGAGTTAACGTTTCGAGTCCGGTGACTTTTCATATCTTGTAGTGATCTCGGACAGAGAGTAGATATGGGATCAGAGGCTCAGGCCGGTTAAATAGGATGCAAGCTTTGTAGTCTTGAGATTGTGGGACAATCTGACAACAGAGACTGTGAAGAAGTCCTGAAAAATGTTTCCCTTCTCTATTAAATCCAATGCGCCAATCTAGCCTCTAGATTAGAACCCAGTTTATCTCGCCTATGTAAAACTATACGCAGCAGCACCAGTACTGTGCAACTAGGGAACAGAACGCAACACACTAACCATCTCTTTGAACCGAGCCGGGGCTGCGGGCTCCAAGGGTAGTGTACGTGGCTTGTGACGTGTTCTAGAAGCAGGAGGTTGTTGTGAAAGTGGCGCCGGGTCGGAGCCGGGATTGGCAGACTGTATGACAGTGACAGCGGCTCAGTGAGTACCAGAGCTCTGGCAAGCGAGAGTGTGTGGGAACAAATGGAGACACTGCTGGTGAAAGAGCTACATGAGATAGTGCGTGAACTATTGCACACAACAGCTTAATGATAACAGTCTGTAACACCGCTGCAATGTATCTGGTTGACGAAATGTATCCAAGACGTTGCAATGTTTCTGTTGGATAGTGTTTCTTTTCGATACAATCTGTCCCTGTGATACAATATATATGTTTGCATTAAATGAGTATTCACATTGCCTGATAGATATCACGGACTGTTCTGTGAAAAGATCATCCAGCCTTTGCCAAATGCTCGATGCAGCCTCCGATGAAGAAAAATGGTGATGTGTGACAGAGAGAAAACGGCCCACTCACCCACCTGCTGGTCCTTTTTAGAGAGCAGCCGCTGCCCGAGGCCTGAGAATATTTCCTCCCATGATATGGCAATCAATGTTGCTCTTATTTCACGTGCTGTGGGGTGAAAGCAGGGAATTATTCAAAAATATTAGCTCTTTTAACTCCGTTGTTAAAAAAAAGCCAATGTGAGAGATTATTATATTCATGTTTTGACTCTGCAGTGTAAAGTGTGTTGGATCAAAAAGACTACAGAAAGCATTTATAGGCCCGAAATTTACAAACACTAAACGTTACTCTGATTTCATCCCCAGATTTATCTCTTATCCGGCTGTGGTATTAAAGGAAAATGCCGTACTAGCAGCTAAACTTCACAGCTGTGATCCAGACATAAGACTATCCACTTGCAAAGCCATAAGAAGTCCTTTAAGGAACGGTGTGGTTATTATAGCATCTTAACGCACTCCAGTCCCAAATTACTTAGTATTTGCTACGTTATTTTGAAGTGTAGTAGTCCCTCACTCTTGTTTCTCGCCTGAGGCTGGTGACCCTTAAATTAAACTCAGCACCAGTCTTCTGTCTTTATTGAAAGAGCAGCCCTGGTCACTGCTGTAAAACTGGCAAGTGCTAAATTCTGATAATTGAATAATATGTATTAATGGTGTAATACAATTTTTTTGTCCTCCAAAATTAGCCTCTAATCTCTAGCAGACACACCCTTGTTTTCACACTTTGGCCCCCATTTTAGAAACATAGAAGATAGGAGCAGTCGGAGGCCATTTGGCCCTTCCAGCTTGTTCTGCCATTCATCACGATCATGGCTGATTATCCAACTCAGTAGCCTAATCCTGCATTCTCCCCATAACCTTTGATTCTATTGGCCCCAAGTGCTATATCTAGCTGCCTGTTGAATGTATTCAATGTTTTGGCATCAACTACTTCCTGTGGTAATGAATTCCACAGGCTCACCACTCTTTGGATGAAGAAATGTCTCCTCATCTCTGTCCTAAATGGTCTACCCCGACCCTTCAGATTGTGACCCCTGGTTCTGGACATACCCACCATCGGGAACATCCTCCCTGCATCTACCCTGTCTAGTTCTGTTGGAATTTTATAGGTCTCTATGACATCCCCCCGATTTGCCTGAACTCCAGCAAAAACAATCCTAACCTCGCCAATCTCTCCTCATACATCAGCCCATCCATTCCCAGAATCAGCCTGGTAAACCTTTGCTGCACTCCCTCGAGAGCAAGATCATACTTCCTCAGAAAAGGAGACCAAAACTGCACACAATACTCTAGGTCTGGCCTCACCAAGGCCCTGTATAACTGCAACAACACATCCCTGCTCCTGTACTCAAAACTTCTTGCAATGAAGGCCACCATATCATTTGTCTTCTTTACCGCCTGCTGCCCCTGAATGCTTACCTTCAGCGACTGGTGCACAAGGACACCCAGGTCCTGCTGCACACTCCCCTCTCCCAATTTACAGCCATTCAGGTAGTAATCTGCCTCCTTGTTTTTACTTCTAAAGTGAATAACCTCTCATTTATCCAAATTATACTGCATCTGCTATTGATTTGCCCACTCACCCAACCTGTCTGGATCATGTTGAAGGATCTCTATGTCCCCATGACAGCACACCCTCCCACCCAACTTGGTATTATCTGAAAACTTGGAGATGTTACATTTTGTTCCTTCATCCAAATCATTAATATATATTGTGAATAGCTGGGGTCCCAGAACCAATCCCTGTGACATCCCACTAGTCACTGCCTGCAAATTTGAAAAGAACCCATTAATTCCTACTCTTTGTTTCTTCTCTGCCAACCAGTTTTCTATCCATCTCAATACACTTGCCTCAATCCCATGCGCTTTAATCTTGCACAATAATCTCTTATGCGGGACTTTGTCAAACGCTTTCTGAAAGTCCAAATATACCACATCGACTGGCTCTCCCTTGTCACCTCTATTAGTTACATCTTCATAGAATTCCAACAGATTTGTCAAGCATGATTTCCCCTTCATAAATTCATGCTGACTCTGTGTGATCCTGCCAGTGCTTTCTAAATGCTCTGCTATAAAGTCATTGATGATGGATTCAAGAATTTTCCCCACTACCAATTTTAGGCTTACTGGTCTATAATTCCCTGTTTTCTCTCTACCTCCCTTTTTGAATATTGGAGTGACATTAGCTACCCTCCAATCTGCAGGGTCTGTTCCAGAGTCTATAGAATCCTGGAAGATGGCCACCAATGCATCCACTATTTCTAGAGCCACTTCCTTAAGTACGCTGTGATGAAGATTATCAGGCCCTGGGGATTGTTAATTATTGTGTAGTGGAAATGAAATGTGCTGGATATAAATGATCATTGATTAGTACCCTCACTTTTCAAAACGCATGATGAATGTTCTATTGATTTCATCTTCTCCTCTGAACTTTTGCTGAGTCCGAACGTATTCACTGTTAATCTTCATGTATCCACTCAGTTTTTTTTGATAAAAATCATCATATCTATACATGTGCCCATTTCTGGCTTTCACTCCAAAACCTTTGCTTTCATTTCTGGAAAGTTGGGGGTTTCAGTAAAGAGGTTAAGGGGTTGAAATGTCTTAAAATGGAAGCACGTAATGGACTGTTGCCGATCATGAGTGCATTTTATACCCTGTGAATTTTCTTTGCATTGACTTTTGTCAGCTGTATCTCATTGGATCAGGAGGTTGTGGACTCAAGTTCCACTCCAAACTTCAACACAGTCTAGGAGAACACTCCAGTGTAATATTGACAGAGTGCTGTGCTGTCAGAGCTGCCTTTCAGCTGAAATGTAGAGACCATATCGTCCTCTTCAGGTGAATGTATGAGACTCCAGGCCATTATTTCAAAGAAGAGTAGGGGTGGTTATCTTTCAATAATATTGCTGAAACAGGTTCTCTAGTCGTTGTCACCCTGTTATTTCTGGGAGCTTGCTGTGCACAAATGGGCTGTTTTATGACAATGTCTACACTTCAGAAGCACTTGTTCAGCTGTAAAGCACTTTGCAATGTTCTGGGAAAGCTTCAATACTAAATAACTGCAAGTGTTTCTTTTTTCAACAGAGCAGTAGTCTCGTAGGTTGTAACACAGGCTGCTGACTTCCTCCACCACCTTTGTTCTACTGGCTAAGACCCATTGCATCTCTCAAGTTTTCCATAAAAGAAAATGTGTGGCCTTATAATGCCGTATATGAACAACATGCCAAATGTTAACAATAATCTCCTAGCTGTATCATGTAGCTCACCGGACCGGGTATAGATAATTCAGTTCCAGGAGCTTGATCCCCAACATCCCAACCAGATCCTGACTGATTTTCTTAACCCCGTTAGACTGCTTTGGCCTATACTCTCTTCTAGCAAATAGCTATTAATTTCAGTTTTGAAATGTCAAAATAAACTTCTCAGCCTCAAAAGCTTTTTTTTGCGACAGAGTTCTAGATTTCCAGTACCCTTTGAAAAACTCCTTCCTGATATCATCCCAAACAATCTTAATTGCTCTAATTTAAATATTCTGCTGTCTTGTTCTCTGCTGTGTCCCACCAAATGAATACCTGGCTAGTCTATGCAATTTGTTTTCATAACCCACTTTTAGCCCTGGTATCATGCTGATGAATCTATGCTGCAACCCTGCTAAAATATCCTTCCTGACGTGCATTGGTCAGAAATGAATGCAGTGCTTCAAATGAGTTCTGAACAAAGCTTTTTTGTAACTGAAGCATAACTTCTATGTCTTTGTATTCCAGCCATTCTGAGATAAAGCCAGCCTTGTATTAGCTTGTGTTTTTTTTCCCTCTGTACTTGCCCAAACCCACTACAAATCCTACTTCTCACCATTTACAAAATCCTTTGGTCTAAACATTTTTTTGGTGCAAACTGGATTAAATTATTCTGACATATTTTTGTTCACTCACTCATAATCTATCCATTTCTTCTTACAACGTTATGCTTTCAACTGCCACTATTTGCTGTGCCACTTAAATTATTTTTGTCAGAAAACTGGGAGGCATTGCTTTACTGGAACCTAATGTAAGTCTCTGTCTTCCTTCATCCAGGTAATATATAAATGTAATGAAAAGCTGCAACTTCAGTTCAGATCTCATTCATCACACTGTGTCAGTTTGAATACAAAACCATTAACTTCATTCGCTGTCACGTATGGATTATTGTTGAATGCTTTCTGGAAGTACCTGTAAATAGTGCCCATGGATATACTTGTTTCAGAGATAGTAGGAACTGCAGATGCTGGAGAATCTGAGATAACAAGGTGTAGAGCTGGATGA
>JAHRHZ010000052.1:25354257-25507419 GCA_024137785.1 Ginglymostoma cirratum | reverse complement strand
GGCCTAGACCCTTCTTCAGAAAATGAAGGGTCTAGGCCCGAAACGTCAGCTTTCCTGCTCCTCTGATGCTGCTTGGCCTGCTGTGTTCATCCAGCTCTACACCTTGTTATCCCATGGATATACTCCCCGTATTGTTGGTGATCAAGTGGGTTAATACTCACTTCATTCTCTGATCATTTCAAATAGAGAATATAACAACTGACCAAGGTGTACAAGTTAAGACCATTGGCCTGATTTGTTTGTTGACAAATTAGAACAAGGAAGTCAAATGCTGTACAGAAACACATAAGATCCCGAGGGACCTTGACAGGGTGCATGTGAAAAAGATGCTTCCACTTGGGCGAGAATCAAGACTGGAGTCACTACTTTAAACTAAGGAGTCAACTGTTTAAGACAGAGATGAGGAAAAATATTTTCTCACAGAGCACCACGAGTCTTTGAAATTCTCTCAACAGGTGGTGGAAACACAGCTTTGAATATTTTTAGGTAGGGTAGATGGATTCCTATTGATCAAGGGGGTGAAGATTATCAGGGATAGGCTGGAACCTAAAATAATCAGATCAGCCATGATCTTACTGAATGGCAGAGCATTGATGTTAGACTGAATGGCCTACCATGCTCCTAATTCACAGGATCAGAATCTGGTTGTGTGGTGTGTTGAGTTTATTTCAAGGATTTTACTTCAGCTGCTTGACCTTCCTCTATCTTGTGAACCGATACCAAATGACCCGATGATGGGAGTAAGCAAGCTGTGGCAATTACACTTCCTCTTGTATGGAATTTGTTAATTCTTTGTAGGAATATTCCAAAAACGTTTTGCAAGTGAAAGTGCCTGGTTATTACCACGCTAACCAGATTGAATGTTTGTTCAGGTAGAGCCTTGGACAGCCACTCAGCAAGACCCGCTCCACTCTCCCCACTTTCCCATTTGATAACCTGCATAAACACCTCGTGATGCAACCCTAAATGTGCCCCCTTCTCATACAGCATTGTATGGCACTCTGCATACCTGATTAATATTATACTTGGTGTAACTTTCATGTAGTAACCTGTGATCCCTTATACTATGCTTTTTACCCTCCTACCCACTCCCACTCACTCTCCATATGGTGCTTGACAGGGTATATGTGAAAAGCTTGTTGCCCCTTGTGGGAGACTGTAGGCCCGGTGGGCATAATCCCAGAATAAGGAGTTGCATATTCAAGACAGAGATGAAGAGGAATTTCTTTTCTCAGAGAAGAATTTGTGGAATTCTTTACCGCAGAGGCCTGGTGAGGCTGTGTCATTAAGTGTATTCAAGGCTGAGATAGATTTTTTTAATCTGTAAGGAAATCAAGGGTTATGGGGAAAAGACAAGACAAAGGATTATCAGATCAGCTGTGGTCCCATTGAATGGCAAAGCAGATTGAATGGGCCAAATGGCCTGCTTCTGCTCCTGTGTCTTGCCTTGAACAGGAACCAAAAACTGTCCTTAATAAAGACGCTGAATAGTTTAGACGATGGTATATCTCACTCCATTTTCAAGCGATTCTGCTAGTAATCCTTTCACTGAGCTTGGATTTGGAATAGACACTTCAGATACAAGCCAAATGCTGTGCACTTCAATGGTTTGTGGATGCTGTGAGTGGGCAAAATAAGAAACATAATAAAAGAAAAACCATGAAAGCAATGCAGATTATTTTTGACAGTACACATGTAGTTGGCCTTTCCTTTTGACAGGTTAGAACTGAGGTTTCAGCTGGAAGACCATTAAATGTAGGACCAGAAGTAGGCCATTCAGGTATGACCACTTTTTTTTCCACCACCAAATCACCCAAGTTACTTTTTTCCTTTATCCCCCATTTCAAAATCATCTGTGTTTCTGAATTGATTACCAGTTTATATGCAAAACTCGTAGGAGCAGTGCAATGATTACAGAAGTGAGGAAAGGTAGGGAGAGGACCAAATAAAAGTGGAGTTAGATGGTGAGATAAGGTATTCCACACCTCAAGGTGTAAGGGCATTGAGAATTTTAGTGGAGACTGTGTGCTCTCTCTCTCTCTCTCTCTACCCACTTTCAAAGACACTCAGAAGCAAACGTAACTGTGGAAGAACGGCCAGTGATCAGGAAATATGATCCTTCCACAGCCCATTGCCTGGACCTGTTGATGGCAACTTTCATCAGGCCCAGGAGCAGACCCGTTGGGACATCTCTAACTTGCCTTTCCCCCTCTTCACCCTCAGGAACAAAATGAACAACAAAATGTTTTCAAAAACTAAAATGGGGGTGCAACCACCTACAACCAATATTTATGTGGTCCATGGATTCCACAGCACTGCAAAATAAAAAGTTAGCTGGGAAAAACTGCAATCTATGATTAGATGGGATGGCTGTGTGCAATACCCTCCACCCCATTGATATTCTCATATTCAACCTGTTCAGGGATGTTATTAAACACTTATGGAGCAGGTGGGATTTAAACCCAGGCCTCAACACAGAGGTAGGGACACTACCAATGTACCACATGAACCCTTGCACTTGATTTACATTATCATTTTGCTTGATTCCATAAACAGAATGCTATTCTAAAGTCTTTCCACTGCAGCCAATGAAATGATGCCAGGGTTTGTGGCTATTTGTTCTGTGCAGCTCCTTCACTCATTGAATGATCACTGCACGGACTGATTTTTGGATAAAACTGCTGAGGTAAAAGCCCTGAATATTTTTAAGAGCTGGCAATGTGGGGACTGGAGGGTCTTTTTAAAATGATCAACTAAAGTGGACAGAATGGCCTGTACAACCAGAGCAACTGGAATGTTTCTGTGAATCTCTTTAGCCTGCAATGAAATTGAAGATTTTAAAGATAAAATAGCTCCCATGCCCACTGTTAAAAAAAACGTTACAGCATCTGTTATTCTTGGCTTTTCGTTAACTATCCACCGAATATTAGCTGTTTGTTGTAAATATAGAAAGAAAAAGACTTGCATTAATATAGCGCTATTCACAATCTCAGGTCATTTAAAAATGCTTTACAGCTAACTGAGTACATATGAAAATAGCCACTGTTGTAACGTAGGAAACTGAGCAGCCAGTTTGTGTACAGCAATGATAGAATTACAAATTTATTTGATTTAGAGATGTTGGTTGAGGGGTAAAGATTGGCCAGGATGCTGGGGAAAATTTTCCTGCTTTTCCTCAGAGGTGCGGAATAGAATCTTTTACATTCATCTGAGGTTGCATGTGGGTCCTCAGGTTAACCCCTCATCTGGAAACTGCACTGCTTCATTTGTGAGTTGGGAATGTCAGCTTAGATCTTATGCCCAAGTCATTACTAGTGAGATGCAGAAGCCCAGATCAAGTATAGAATCATAGAATCTCTACAGTGTGAATCTGGCCATTCAGCCCATTGAGTCTACACAAACCCTCTGAAGAGCATCCCACCCAAACCCATCTTCCTACCCTGTCCCCCTACCCTGCATTTCCTATGGCTAATCCACCAAGCCTGCACACCTTAGGACAATTTAGCGTGGCCAATCCACCTGAACTCCTCAAATTTGGATTGTTGGGGGAAACCCATGCAGGCACGGGGAGAATGTGCAAACTCCACAAACACAGACACCCGAGGGTAGAATTGAACCCAGGTCCCTGGCGCTGTGAGGTAACAGTGCTAACCACTGAGCCACTGTGCTGCCCAACTGAATTTCACAAAATACAAATTTCAAATCAGCTTAAAATGTCAATCCAGCAGTTTTTGAGCAAATTGAAGCTCACAACTATAACTGGATACTGAAAGCCAGGTCGACAACATATCAGGCAGAACCTGGTGCTTCGTACATCTTCAGAGTTTTTTCTTGTAAAAGCCACTCTTGCATGCTATAACTTTATGTCAAACAGTAGTGGCAGTCCATCTCTGACTCAATGGCTGTCTCATTGCAGTGCCACACATCGTGGAATTACTCCATATCACTTTATATATTGTTTGTAGGGTCAAAAGGCCCATTATCATCTGCTTAAAATCAGGCAAATTGGTGGTACAAAAAGTCAAAGATAGGGGTGTAGGCAAAGTGGAAGATGGTGGGGGTGAGAGAAATAGTGTGAGATATAATTAAGTGAAGTATAACAGAGGGCCTGGAAGCCCTAAATGCTGCAATGTTGCTATTGACCAATATGTGAATGTAGACAATTGTTGAGGCCTGCACAAGCTTCCAGGTGTTGAAATCAGTTTTGTTGTCAGTACAAAGAATTCAAAGTGGAACAGGCAGTGCCATGAAGAAACGGAATTTCTGTAATATTAAATTATGTTGAAGTCCAAACATGCTTCAGTGCCTTATAGAATATGCAACAAATATTGGAACAAGAACTGACAGCTGCCTGAAACCATGGAAAACAGATTTGACTCTTTCTATGACAGCTTTGCTGTAAGTACTATAGTATTTCAAGTACTTGTTAAATAATGAGGCAGTTTGACCTGTCACATCCTTTCTGTAGGATAATCCACAAGTTATTTAAATCTGCGCAGATCAGACTTTCCTGTACGTTCAATCAAGCCTTTCTTCAAATTGCAAATATAACTAGGAGATTTTGAAAGGAACAGCGCCTCCAATCAAAGGCTATATCTCCAAGATGTTTGCTTCTGAGAAGCTCACTTGTGAGCCTGTGAGTTGCCACTGCAGGAGACAAACAGTCAGTGTTTGGAGGAGCAATGGAACATGATTGCTTTCACTCAGCCCAAGGATGGAGCTGCAGGACAGGGACTGGGAGATACTGGCTTAGAGAGGAGCATAAAGTGAGGCAGGCCATTGGGGTAAGTGAGTGGGTTTCCGGCTGAGTGAGTGAGTAAACAAGACTGAGTCAGACATGCAGCCTTCATCCTTCATTCTTAAACCTATCTACAAAGTAAGATGGGAGTTGAAGAAACCTCAGTCTGAAAGATAAACGATTTCTAGTGCCCAATTTTGTGTGAATTCCACCAAAACCAACTCAGAGTGTTTCCACACGAAATCGACTCAGGTCGGTGTTAACTAAGCCCAACACCTTTAATCCCACTCCTGTAGCCTAGCCTTTTTATAAATGTTGCAGATGTCATGCTCTCTGGGAAGGGATTCTGAGCTGCCCAGAAAATTAACCTGGGTCTCTGGCTACTACAAGTCCAGTCACATTGCCACAACATAATCACGTTGCCTCTGCTCTGCAATTGGCTCTTGTTTACTATAGTGGAAAAGCTAAGCTTTCTGAAATTTGCTCAGCAGCCCCTGAATGATAGAAAAAATGAAATGTGTCTCTCCACACAAAAATGGTGGGATGAGCCTGGTTTAGAGCTATGTTGTTAATTGTCTAAACTAATTGGTATGCACATGTTCTTTATTTATGATAGAGGGTACACTATTTTGCAGATTTCATGGGCTGGATTTTCCGAGGTGTGGTAGTCTCACGTTTATTGCCACCTCTGGTTCATCACTTTTACCAAAGAAGGGAATTCCACATTTCCGAGAGAGATTCTGATCAGGGCTCCTTCAGAAATGTAGATCCACACTTCCATTCTGACAGTTCTTCCATAGTGCAGGACTATCATGTGAAGGAAAACCATTCCTCCTTTTTACAGCAGTTAGCTCCCGTATGTCGAAACGTAAATTTCTTGGCAGTCACTATGATCGATGCTGTCAAACATTAATACTTGAGTGTTATGTTAGGATGCTGAAGAGTACCAGATGGCTAGGTGCTGGGGTGCCAGGTAATTAGAGTGCCAGCTGGGAGTGTTTCAAGGGTAGGATGGCAGATGACTAGAGGGTAAGGTGTCTGTGAGTATGATTTGAAGTAGAAATAGAGTAAGGTGGAAAGGTTAGTAATGTAGTGTTTAGGGTAGGTCACGGAGAATGGGAGAAATAGGGTCTGGCAGAGGGGTTTGGTTGTGTCATGTCTGGCAGCTGTGGTTGGATTGTGGGTCAGGTCTGGGTCTGGACTTTTTAATAGTCTAATGTATTTATGTCTAATCTATGTATTTAATAGTCTAACATTTCCTGGGTAACTATTTTACTTTATTTCATCGGACCCCTCTGAATTCTCCAACTTAATTCATATACCCTGGAATGCCCTATTTATCCTGTATAATTTTCAATTTCCTGGGCAGTTCCTTTGGAATATGCTTTGATGGGAATTCCACACGGTTCCCATGAACAACTTACATCTATGCTGGATTAATAATTCCCTGGCCAGTAGAAAATTGGGCCAATATATTTTTTTCCCCTTCTCCCTATTAATTTACTGTTTAAAGGTGCTTGTGCATTGACTGTTAAAGAACGTTTCACTAATTGAACTCTAGCTCGGCCAAATGTGTATTTTTGACCAAATCTGAAGAGTTTCATAACATAAGTGAGCACCATTGGCGTTGCATGTGGAAAATGTATTGATTTAACTTCCGGTTATAATTTCATGATTTTTTACAATCAATTTTTCATTATGAAGATGTGGGCATTGTTGGCAAGATCAGCATTAGGTCCATCCTCAGTTTGAAACATAAGAAACAGGAGTTCTTGTTCTCTCAGTGACTGTGTCACAGACTGTAGGAAAGATGAGCAAACTGACAACAGCACTGTGTCCCAGGGTAACATTTAAGTGGGGAGAGAAAAATCTAGTAATGTTCAGGGAATAGATACAGGGCAGAATCTTATAGGGATCTGAGCGACGTAGACTCTGCTGAGATGTGCGGCAGATTCGAGCAAATAGTGTGGTGAGGCCCACCCTGACATCGGGACTAATTCCTTCCATCTTTTACGCTTTTCACAAGCAGTGTGGCAATATTCTCATTGGTCATTGGTGAGATGCCAATTGACAAAGAGTAATGCTTGTTAAACACTTCCTTACGTGTCCATGCAAAGGCATGCATTGCTCATAGCGCCAGGGACCCAGGTTCAGTTCCACCCTTGGGTGACTGTCTGTGTGAACTTTGCACATTCTCCTTGCATCTGCATGAGTTTCCACCGAGTGCTCTGGTTTGCTCCAACAGTTCAAAGATGTGCAAGTCAGGTGGATTGGCCATGCTAAAATGCCCCATAGTGTCCAGGGATGCGTAGGATGGATTTGCCACATGGAATACAGGGTTACCGAGATGAGGGTAGGGGTGGTGAGTCTGGGTGGCATGTTGTTCAGAGGGTCAGTTTGGACCGGATGGGCTGAATATCTTGCTTCCACACTGTAAGGATTCTATGATTCTAACGGCACAAATTGCCTCATTAATGTGCAGCTTCCCAACTAACCAAACTTGCCAAGCATTTATCAGTAAAACTGGACAAGGAAACCGGAGCAAGCACCTCTGTTTTTTTTGGCAGATTCAGCTCTCTGCTTGCTCTGAATGATCTCCATTCTGGAGACAGGGCACAAACATTTCTGAGCATGTTCTGCGGACACTGGCCGCACATATCCCACCTGCACGACATTGGTATCCAGCACATTACCAGACTCTTGTGAACCTCATGGCATATCTCCAATTCACTTACAGGACTCTTCAGTACTCCAGTGCTGTACCTCTGTCTGTACTGGCAACTATCTGTGTAACATTGTTGCGAGGAAACTGTTAGGGACACGCACCCAGCTCATGGACTGGATCAAGTTGCATCAATGGGCTTGTTTGCTCACTGTCATACTATTCATATTCTGAGCATGCCTGGTTGCTCAGAGCATCCAAAGCTTTACAATATCATGCTTTGTCTTTTTGCGCCTTGTCCTCTCATCTAGTGGCACTAGGCTCATATTACTGCTGTCTTGTTGTGTTGTTTCAGTGCACAGTCAAAGTCTAGCATCATGTTAGAAACCTTGTCATAGTTGTCAACAAACATTGTTAAGCCTCAGCCTTTGCACGGGGTGGGGGAGGGGGCATGGGTGGGGGGGGGGGAGCGGTGGTGGTGGGTGGGGGTGTTCCCAGTGTGATATATCAAATGCAGCCTCCAATACAAGTCCAGGCGAGCTATGTGCTTAGTTTGGAGTTACGGAGGCTCCAGTTTCTTCCCATCAAGGATTACCAGGTATCTGCCCCACTGTTTCTGCTTGTCATTGGTGTGTGCTGACAGATTCAAATCTCAACCTATGTGGACACATTATGAGGAGTTCTTCCTTGGCCATCTATTCACCAGAGTTTCTAGAGCAGAAGCAGGAATACCACCAGCTTCATCATAAGGCTTTGTAAAATAGGCTAATAATCCCTGCAAAATATATATTGTTAAGGGACAATTTCATTGAGATTTTTTAGAACTTTGAAAGGAATTGTTAGGGCTGATGGAAAGATACATTTTCTATGCTGGAGGAGCAGGGCATCCAGGAGACAATTCAGAAACACTTCCTGACAAAAAAAATGGAAGAAGTATGGAACTCTTTCCCATAAACAGTGGTAGATGATAGCTCAATTAATAATTTTAAATTTGGGATCAATATATTTTTGTAGATGAGAATAAAGAAAGACATAGAGCCAAGGCAAGTTAATGCAGTTAAGAATGTCAGTGACTGGAAGAACAGGCTGGAAGACCTAAATAGCCTCCTCCTGTTCGCCTGTGATCACATCAATAGAAACCAAGCTGGAGTTTTATATTATGTGAAGTGCAGTTAATCTGAATGCAGAATATTTTTTGGCACCAGTTAGGTTTGCAGCTGAGAGCAGCCAATTAAAACACATTTCACCTACAATTGGGAATTAGTCATCATGGAATTAAAATTGCCTTTCAATGCTTCATTTATTTTGAAAGTCAGTCCATTACAAAATGATGAACCATAAGTAAGATTGCAATCAGACTGCAACACAATGAATCCATTTCTGTTCTACAGTCACTCTGAAATTTGAATATATTTGAACGTAAATCCCACCTGACTCCCAAGTTCAAAATGTTATACATTCTTGAAGAGCTAGAAAAGATTTCAAGATCAAATTCAGGATGAAAAGTGCTTAAGAACCCTCAGGGAACAGATTCGTGGATTGGAATATCGCAGTTCTATGTCTGGGAGTAAAACCAAGATAGTGGCTGGTTAAAAATGTTAAGTTTTCCTGCTCCTATGATGCTGCTTGACCTGCTGTGTTCATCCAGCCCCATGCTTGTTATCTCGGATTCTCCAGCATCTGCAGTACCTTTTATCTCTCTTGCAATTGCTGGTGGGCAAGAAGCTGTAGGAATTTATTTTAGGTTCTGATGCAATAATATTTCAGTAATGTAACCTGACATCCACCTCTATTGAGCAACACCGAGCCTACAACTTCTCTACTGCTCATAGATCAGGTTGGTTAATTAGGAGGTAGAGTGGAGATTTGTTTTAGCCAAGGGGTGGAAATCCATGATGTTAGAGATGATGGGTGGAAAGAGAACCTGTTGGGGTGGGGAGGAATGCTAAGAAGATTCTGTAACTAAAGCAAGGTGGCAGAGACAATAGGAAACCCAACTTTCTGTGCTGTGATGAGAGGATAGTTGGATGAAATCCAATATGACATGAGGAACTATCCCAGTGTTTTTTTCACAGAGAGCTGTCACTGGAGCTTAGTGTGACCATGCTATAATACATTGATTAATCATTATCATCTTCACATGAAACCTCTGAGTATGCAAGAGAGAGATTGTATGTGTGCATCCATAAATATACATTACCCTATTCTGAAAATAGATAAACAATATTTGACATAAATAGCATTCCTGACTAAAGCTTTTGCTGTACTTGAAAAACATTCTTTTGCTGTTTTATTCATGTTATACAAAAGTCTGGTTTGCACCTGGATCTCACATTCACATCTGGTAGCTGGCTGTGAAAATGTTGACTTTGTGTTTATTTCTGTCCTCGTTCAGTTTCTTGGAAAATTACAAAAAACACCAAATGTGTCTAGCGTTTAGGACATTGGCAACTTGTAGGAAGCAACTATAAGGGTGACAGAATGGGGAAAAAGTTAGATACGGCTAGGAGGATAGGAATGACCAGATAGCAACTAAAGAATCTTAATCACTTTCAATTTGATATTACTCCAAATGTAATTGGTTAAAAGTGAGCAGTCGCAAAGTTGGGACATCACTACAGTTTAATTCTTGATAGGAGAAATGTTTCAATTAATATATCAATGTCAGATGGCTGTAGAATATGCAAAATGTGTTGTAAAATGCATTAAATAATGTGCAAGCATTTCTTGGGAGGGGTGTGGAATTAGTGTAACAAAATATACTGGAGCATGTCTTGTGAAAGCGGGGAGTCAAGTTATTTATTGTTATATGGAAGCATAGTAGAATTGGAAGTTTTGTTCTTTATACTGACCTCTATTAATTGCTTTAGAAGTGTTATAAATATTTATGTGATTGCATCATGAGGATGTGCATTACCAATTTGCATTTATATAGCACCATATTGTAGGAAGCCATTGTAGTACTCTCCTTGGTTGTTTGATAGTGTAATAGTTAAATTATTGTTGTATGAAAGAACATGGACTTAAGATACAGGCTGGCCGTGATTTCATTGAATGGCAGAACAGGCTTGAGGATCTGAATGGTTAGATCATGTTCCCGTGTTCCTGTTGTGTTACCTTCTCATGGGACATGTGGGCTCCTAATAAAGGTCTTAAAATTCTGAAAGGTTTTGATAGAGCAACATATTTCCACTTGTAGGAAAGGTCCATAACTAAAGGTCCTCAATGTAAAATAATCACCAGCAAATAAGTAGAGAATTCAGGAAAAACATCTTTATCCAGAGTGGTGATAATATGGAATTACTGCCATGAAGTGTGTTTGAAATTATTAATATTGTTCCATTTTAGAGCAACTTAGATTAATGTACAAAAGAGAAAGGAATATGATTATCCTGGTAGAATTAGACAGGGAAGAATGGGAAAAGCCTCAAGCAGAGAATAAATGCCATTACAGACTGGTTAGGGTGAATTATGTGATTCTGTGATCCTTGAGTTCTTTTCAATGATAAAACATTTTTTAAACCTTGACCTAGTTGGTAACAATTGTGTATTAGAGCGTGCAGATGTAATGAGTTAACTAATTATTTGTTGTGTACAAAACAACAAATTGGCTTCTGTTTAAGTGACATGGAGTTGGAAGAGTGCTGAGGAAGCAAATGTTTTCAGTACAAAATATTCCCTCCGGAAGAAAGGCCACTGATGGGAATGTGGAGAGAAAGAACATAAGAAATAGGACCAACAGTAGGCTATTTGACCCCTCCAGCCTGCTCTGATGTTTAATAAATTCATGGGTGAACTTCTATCTCCACTCAATTTTCCCACCCCATTTCCACATCCTTTGATTTCCTTAGCACTCCGAAGCCTATTAGTGAGCAGCCACAGACCTCTGGGGTAGAGAATTCCAAAGGCTAGAGAAAAACCTTGATTTTAAAATTCTCATCCTCATTCCCTGATCTCTTAATGGCCTCACCCCTCTCTACCACTGAAACAGTCCAAGATTTCTGCACTGCTTTATGCTACTGACTATCACTACTCCAGAATTGGCAGCTATACCTGCAGCTGCCTAGGTCCAAATCATGAATGCTGTACCTAAATCTCTCCAAATCGCTACCTCTTTTTTAAAATTTAAAATGCTCCTTAAAGCTTTTTTGAACAAGCTTTTGGTTGCTTATCTGGCTTAATGTCAAATTTTATTTGTGTTCCTGGGTTATTCTGTTAAAGGTGCTATATAAAAGCAAATTGTTAATTGGTAGTTCATCTTATATTGGGTATACGACAGAATTCCTCAATGGTTTTGATTAGAAGTAACTGCCTGATAATATTGTCTTCTTCTTTTTAAAGAATCCTGACTTCTGCCTTGGCTGAAGAAGCTGTCATCGCCATCTCTTCGCTGTGAAATGCATCTGTCCCTACATGCATAGACTACATTGCAGAATGAGCATAGCCATTATTTTCAATGCTTTGCTTGTGTCCTTCCTAGCGGCTGTGTTATGGAAGTATGCTAAATTGTGGGAACATGCTGTGTCCATAGAGGAAGAGTTGTTGCGTTCCCAACAGACTCAAGAGCTGTCCCAAGTAAAGATTGATTACCATGCTGCATTGCAAGCCCTCATGGAAGACGGCACCAGAATGGCTTGCACAGGAACAATGCACACTGAGCGGATCTGCCGGTTTGAATCCCTCTGCTACTCTACTGATGTTGATGAGTTTGTCTTCTTCCACAGCAATGCTTCTATCTTGCTGCCAAATCTAGGCTCCCGGCGATTCCAGCCTGCTCTGCTGGACTTATCTTCTGCTGAGGATCATAGCGCACAGTACTTCAATTTTGTAGAATTGACTGTTGATGCTCTTAAGTTCATGCCGAAACCTGTCTTTGTGCCAGATGTTGCATTGATTATGAACCGTTTCAACCCAGACAATCTCATGCATGTCTTTCATGATGATCTCCTCCCAATTTACTACACCATGCAACTGTTCCCAGACTTGGACCAAGACTCACGATTGGTGTTTATGGAAGGTTGGAATGAAGGGCCACACTTTGACCTTTACAAATTGCTGAGCAACAAGCAACCCCTTCTGAAGGATCACCTGAAAGGTCTTGGCAAGCTGCTTTGCTTTACAAAGTCTTATGTTGGTTTGTCAAAAATGACAACTTGGTATCAGTACGGGTTTGTTCAACCTCAGCGACCAAAAGCAAACATATTGATATCGGGGAATGAAATTAGGCAATTTGCAAAATTCCTGGTGGAAAAGTTAAATATTACCACAGACTCCAGTGGTGAAGGGTACATTGTGGTGTTCAGTCGCACAATCAATAGGTTAATTCTGAATGAAGCGGAATTGATCTTGGGTTTGGCACAGGAATTTCAGATGAAGACTATTGTGGTAACTCTGGATGACCATTCTTTTAGTGATCTTGTGCGATTAATTCGTGGAGCCTCTATGTTGGTCAGTATGCATGGAGCTCAGCTGGTGATGGCACTCTTTCTGCCCCCAGGTGCTGTAGTTGTTGAACTTTACCCCTATGCTATTAATCCAGAACACTACACGCCTTATAAAACCCTGGCGTCTCTCCCAGGTATGGATCTACAGTATGTTGCCTGGCGGAATACGAAGGAGGAGAATACGGTTACCCATCCCAATAGGCCATGGGAACAAGGTGGAATTGCTCACCTTGCTCAATCTCAACAAGAGCGTATAATAAAGAGCAAAGAGGTTCCTCGCCACCTATGCTGCCGAAATCCTGAATGGCTGTTTCGCGTTTATCAGGACACCATAGTGGATATCCCATCAGTGATGAGTGCCATTCATCAGTCAGTGGGATCCAAACTTCCTGTCAAAAAGATTATGGCAACCAGTTTAATATATCCTGGAAAAGTGAGAGATTCCAAGTGCCAATCCCCTGAACAGGTCACTAATGTTGGAAAGTTGTCCATTTCATGGGAAGTACCTTGGAACCTGAAGTATTTAAAAGTAAAAGAGGTGAAGTATGAGGTATGGATCCAGGAACGAGGTGAGAACACCTACATGCCTTACATCCTGCCTTATCAGAACTACACATTCATGGAAAACATTAAACCATTTACAGCCTACATGGTTTGGATAAGGTGCATCATTAATGAAAACCTTCTTGGCCCATTTGCGGAGGTACTGACTTGTAACACATAATGCAGTATTGCTAGACAGACAAGAAGAAACATCATGTGCTTCAATAAATTGTGTGGCTTAGAAATGTGTAATTCAATATTTATTTAGCCCCGTAGCTGAAAATATTTGTAGCGAATAAAGGGACAGATCTTTAATAATAGTAGGTACTTTGGGGCTTTTGTGCACATTTGAGTGAGCTCGTAGTCAAACACTGCCCTGATGCAAAGAAATGTAGATTCAGAGCCAATTAAGATTTGGCTGAATTGCAGTTCATCTTGGTTGGGGCAGATCATAACTAAAATTAGTAATATAGATTTAAGACTGGTTTGTCACACAGTGGTTGGATAAAACACAAGGAGTACCTGAAATCAGAAGCTGAATGTCTAAGTAAGGGTTGTACCATTCATCGTGGCAGTGTGTCAGCCAGAGGCAATGTGAATGTTTGGGTCCGTATGAAGATAGTGCTGTTGAAGTAACAACAGCTAGCTTGTTTCCACTAACAACTTAGAAGTTTTAAATATCATTTGACTGAAGTAAAACAAAACAACCAAAGCTTCTTCAACAAATATAATGATCATAACTGCTGAGCGCTTGTGAGCTTTACACAGGCCTGCTGTGTTCTGAGCCACAACTACAAAAAATAATACATGATGATTGCAGATAAGCTAAAATGAATTTGCTTGGTAAAATGTTTGAGTTTTATAAATCTTTCTCTTCCCCTCTGTGGGAAGTTCCCATTATTAAAGGCTGGTCCAACCTGATTGGAAATGACTTCATTATACCTGCTTTATTGCAGAATGGTTGGTTCCATCGCTGTTTCTGCATAAAATGTAATAACCACAACTACCTTAAGATGCTAAGAACATGTTCATTTATAGGCTCTCTGTTCTCTGTCTCCACAAAGTGTTGTTTTCTTTTCATATGTTGATAAACCTTTGCTAAAGAAATTAGCCTAGGTGCTAAGTTATTTCAGTTCCCTCACTTTGAATTGATTCACCCAGCTCTGCAATTCTGTGTATAATTTTCTTTTAAAATTTACCAGATATTAAATTACGATCTTAAAAATCTTCTTTCTGCTCTCCTCCATCTCATTTTGGAATCAAAAAAGCCCAGGGTTGACAATTGCAGCTAAATGCATGAAATTCTACTGTTAATCTCCGTCATTGGCTGAATCTCTCCCCTCAAGTATTACTCCCAATGTGGTCTCACCAAATTACAATCTTAGTTCTTCCCCTTGATTTATGTGTTATAATCTTGCTCAATGTTTACATTTATATCCTTACTTGCAATAATCTTATCGGATTAAATGCAGAAGTAGAGTTAATAAATTTACATTTCCGTTGGAAAGCATTGGCCATTCAATCCAGCTCAGGTGCGATGGACTGATTGACATCTCCTGTACAATTTATTCTATGATTCTATATAACATTGATGGGACAGAAAGTATTTGCATGTCTTGATACCCTTAGTTCTTTATTGTGGTCATTTTAAAGTCAGGATGCTGTGAGCTTTGGAGGTGAAAATGTTCCAATTATTTTGCCAATTCTGACCTTAGTAGAGTTTGTGTGGTTGAGTTGTGCTATTAGAATATATTTGGTGAATCCCTGTTCTTCTTCCAGGGAATAGTGCATGCTGAAAATGTGGAATTGGTAGATCTTGAGTTCAGGTGTGGAGTTGCCAATCTGGCAAACTGTTTTGCCATTAGTGGTGCTGAGCTTCTTGGGTTGTCGAACATGCACCATATTCAGGTGTCTATTCCATCACACTCATGAGATTTCGACACGATGGAAAGGCATAGATCATTCAAGGGAGTGACTGGTCAAAGAGTATCCAGTATCTGATCTTAAAGCCACTGGTTTCCCCAGTTTAGCTTCTTGTCAACATATCAACAGTGGAGGACTCTGCACTGATGAGGTTACTAAAGATCAGGCATAGTTGACACCTTTTCTTGGAGATGGCCATCGCCAAGCACAGAAGCTGCCTTATTGGAATTATAATGTGTTGAATGAACATGAAAAACTGGACTGTTTGTTATGAATTATCCATATTGATTCATTTTAAAAATCAAAGAGAACATGAAATAGAAACAAAAGCTGCCAGTGTTCTCAAGTTGTTGAATGAAATTGTAGTGCTGGCTAAAACAGGACTGGATTGTCAGTACCTGTAACGTCAGGTTAGTGTATTTAACAACACAGGTATGACAGACTTACTGCTATTGGACGACAGCTTTCTTACGTGATATACTAATGACCACAACAAATTACCGGAATGACATTCAATAAATGTGAACAGTGCTACATAACACCAATTTCAGTGGATGAATAAAGGAAAACCTGCCTTTATATAGCATCTTTTACAACCATCAGATGTCTCAAAGTGCTTAACAATCAATTTGCGCCTGGATTGAAGACAAGAAAATACAAACTGTTTTGGGTAGCAGGATGGACTGATGAACAATTGCACAAGTTTTAAATCTGTAAGAGAAATGATTAGATAAAACAAACTTGAAATAAAAAACACTTGAACCTTGGGAGCCAAGCAAAAATAATAATGTAATAATGTACAATGTGTGCTGAGAGTGTGTAAGATGACTATTGTGAAAATTTTGAACTGTCTTTCATATTTGTCTGGTTTTTAATCTTTGTGTATTAGTTTTCTTTTGCATCAGGGAATGTTGACTATGTATTGAATAATTGAATTGATTTGTTGCTCAGTGTGTCATTAGCTGTACAGAAGAAACATGCTGCTTTGACTTTGGCGTTGCAGTTAATTTAATACTGTGCCCAGGTATGTTTGTGCATTATTGTTCAGGCAGAATTTGAGCCAAAGGCTGAGAGATTTTGTTTTATGTTTGTTTTTAGTGTTAACATAAATCTGTATGGAATTTCTGTATCTTGGAGATTAAATGTAGTATTAAGAGATACACGTTTCTCCTCTGGATTCTTTTCCATACCTTGTCTGATCTTTTTAATCTACACTTTCAATTGAAATTATGAAATTGAGATTTATGTGGCCAAAAAAAAAGAAACTGGGAAATTCTCCAAATCCATAATTACTCATTCATGTTATAATTTGCAAAATGACAGAATTAAGGGTGAGGACCCACACCCTTGCAGATGCAGATAATTTCATCATTCCATGGTTATTTAGAGGTACAAAGTACAAAAGCAAGGAACTTAAGTTAAAACTCACTCAGAGATAGTAAGAACTGCCGATGCTGGAATCAGATATAATACGGTGTAGAGCTGGAGGAACACAGCAGACCAGGCAGCATCAGGGGAGCAGGATAATTGATGTTTCAGGTCGAGACCCTTCTTCAGAAATGGGGGGAGGGGGGAAAGGAGCTCTGAAATAAATAGAGGAGGGGTAGGGCTGGGGAAGGTAGGTGGGATGGTGATAGGTGAGTGCAGGTAGGCAGTGGTGGGGATTGGTCAGTGAGATGGGAGGAGCGGATAGGTGGGAGAGAAGATGGACAGGTTGTGTCAGGTTATGTCAGATTTCTGAAGAAGGGTCCTGACCCGAAACGTCAACTTTCCTACTCCTCTGATGCTGCCTGACATGCTGTGTTCCTCCAGCTCCACACTGTGTTATCTCTGAACTTAAGTTAAAACTTTATAAATCACCGGTTCATCCTCAGCTGGAGGATTGTGTTTTAATTCTTGCACCACACTTTAGGAAGGATTTTAAGGCCGTGGAGAGTTTCAACAGAATGGTACCAGGGATGATGTAGATTGAACTACTCAGGAATGGGGATGGTTCTTCTTGGAGCACAGGAAATCAAGAGGAGATGTAAAAAGTGCTAAAAAAATCTGTGGGGTTTTGATAAGATAAACAAAATTCCCTCTGGCTAAAGGTTAGCGCAGTAGATGCATGGGGATCACTTGCAAATTCACTGGCAAGCCAAACATTGGGACAAGATGCTGTAACTTCCTCCTTAACATCACAGCACATGTACTTAGAGCACACAAACTGCAGGAGTTCAAGAGGGAGGCTCACCAACTTCCCAAGAGCAGTTTGAGATGGGCAACAAATGCTGGCCTTGCCAATGATGACCACATACCATGAAAACAAAATCCACAGTGTCCAGTTTGTTAGGGTGATGTTAAATTAGGTGGCACACGAAATTTTGCAGACAGAAGCACCATGTTACAAAGAGACATGGGGAGACGTGAGTGAGTGGGCAGGACAGTGACAGATGCAGTTCAGTCTGCTGGAGTATGAGGTTATCGAGACTGGCCCTGAGAAAGATGAGCTACAATTTGCTTTGAATAAGAACAGAAAATGCCAGAAAAATTCAGCAGGTCAGGTAGAAATTGCGAAGAACAGCAGAGTCAATATTTATTGAAATTGATTCGAATGAAGTTGAAGTAAGGAGGTTCGTCTTCAATGCACAAAACCTTGGTTAGACCCCATCTGGAGTAACAATATTCAGTTCTGGGCTATGAATCTCTGGAAGGCTATATAGTCTTGTAGTGGGGGGTGCAGTGTGGACTCCCAGGATGATACTAGAGCTTAATCAATTCATTTATGATAGGTTGCTTATGATAGGTATTTCCTTGAATTTGAAGCGTTCAGCAGAGGTTTAATTGAGGTCGCTAAAATGTCTGAAGAATTTGGTAAGTGAACACAGCAATCATTTTTCTTAAAGTTGGATCTTGGCCATTTGGGAATGTAATCAAGAAGCTTTTTCTTCACACAGTGAGTGGTGGAAATCTAGAACTCTTTTCCCTCAAAAAGCTGTGGATTTGAGGTCAGTTGAAACGTTAAAGGCTGAAATCGAAAAGATTTTTTTAGACGTGAAATAAAGATTGATGAAAAGAATTGTTGTACAGATCAGTATTTTCCAACAGATTTGGCTTGAGTAGGTTGAATGGCTTCTCCTGTTCCATTGTTATTATGTAAGTGATGAGCTGAAGATCAAGGACTCTTTATATATAATGTCACATTGCAATGGTTGTTCCTGTTGGCAGTTACCTTACCAGCTAGGACTAATGAAATAACTGCACAGAAGTCAGTATCCCATCACTATGTCACTGTTTATTTACATATGCACAATACATGGACTCTGACCAGCGTCAACACCGTGTGGAGCTGGAGGAACACAGCAGGCCAGGCAGCATCAGAGGAGTGAGGAAGTTGACGTTTCAGGTCAGGACCCTTCTTCAGAAATGGGGAGGGGGAAGGGAGCTCAGAAATAAATAGAGAGGAGGGGTAGGGCTGGGGAAGGTAGGTGAGATGGTAATAGGTGAGTGCATGTAGGGAGTGGTAGGGATTGTTCAGTGGGATGGGAGATGTGGATAGGTGAGATAGAAAATGGACAGGTTGTGTCAGGTCAAGGAGGCGGGGATGAGAGGGAGCTTGTTCATGGGATGAGGCCGGGGGTGGGGAGGTTTTGAAACTGGTAAAATCCTCATTTAGGCCATTGGGCTGTAGGCTCCCAAGGCGGAATACAAGGTGCTGCTCCTCCAGTTTGTGGGTGGTGTCTTTGTGACACTGGAGGAGGCCCAGGATGGACATGTCACTCAGGGAGTGGGAGGTGGGGAGTTAAAATAGTTGCAACCAGAAGGTGTTGTCGTTTATTGCATACAAAGCGCAGATGCTCTACGAAACAATCTCTGAGTCTAAGTTTGGTCTTACCAATGTAGAAGAAGCCACATTGGAGACCGTTTCAGAAACATCTTTCTTAATTTACTTTATATGTTTTTCCACTGGATCCCATTGTTCTTTCCATCTCTTCATTTTGCTTTGGAATGTGGCTTTACGATAAAATCAACATTCTAATTTATACTTCCTAGTTTAAACACTGTGTGGCTCAATCTTCCATTTCGAGCAATTAGAGAATCATGCTACGCTCGGTTCGTGACAAATGACTACACCTCCCAGTCGTGCACGAACCACTTCAACTCCCCCTCCCACTCCTTGGACAACATGTCCATCCTAGGCCTCCTCCAGTGCCACAACGATGCCACCTGAAGGTTGTAGGAACAGCACCTCATACTTTGCTTGGGAACCCTGCAGCCCAATGGTCTCAATGTGAACTTCACAAGCTTCAAAATCTCCCCACCCCTGACCTCATCCCAAGACCAGCCCAGCTCGTCCCCGCCTCCTTAACCTGTCCGTCTTCCCTCCCACCTACCCACCCCTCCCTCCCAACTGACCAACCACAATCTCATCTCCCTACCTACACTCCCCTTTACTGGCTCCATCCTGACCTCCTTGACCTGTCCGTCTTCTTTCCACCTATCTGCTCCTCTATCCACCTTCCATCATCACCTCCCCCTTTCTATTTATTTCAGAGATCCCTTCCCCTCCCCCATTTCTGAAGAAGGGTCTAGACCCAAAATACAAGCTTTCCTGCTCCTCTGATGCTGCCTGGCCTGCTGTGTTCATCCAGATCTACACCTTGTTATTTCAGACCCCAGCACTGGCAGTTCCTACTATCTCTGAGAGAATCATGCTGTTGCCTGCCTGCTTACACAAGCCGCAGATCCTTTGCAGAGGGCACATTTTGAAAAGGATCTTTCGGAATATTGATCTGTTGATCAAGATCCTGTGAAACGTTTACTGCGGTAAGCATGAAGAATGCTGAATAGCATTCCTTCACCACTAACTGTAAATTCTAAGCCAACGTAGCAATGATAACACTACAGTCAACCATTTTTTTAAGTTTTGAAGTGTGCAGTCTCACAGGCAAGATGCAACGTGCAAGAGATGTCATTGCTGAAATTGCACTGTATTATTGGCACTCTGATGTTTTGATGTGTCCCTATAGGAAAATTCTTTTGCCTGTTACATCAGTAAAAGCTTAAAACCCAGACGGTAAGCCAATTGTAAGATGGTGATATTTCATCCCATTGGTAATATAATTCTCTTTGTATTCCATTCTGGAAACATGCTATCCAGATATTTGACTGTGAATTCTTTTTAATGTGAGAGGCTGATTCTGGGCAAATATTCTGATTGACTTTACTCTAAATACCAAGTCATCTTGTAACTCAGTATATGTCTGGTTTGGTATATACGTGCTACAGTAAATCTAAGAGTCACATAGGAGTAGCCTAGGAGTCCACGAAAGATAGAATTGAAAAGTGTTGAAGCTGGAGCATCCCCAATTGCTTTGTGCCTGTCACACCATTTTGATGCAGACTTCTGCAAATATGCATTGAGGGATGTTTGATCAGATGACAGTCTCCTTCCAGATTCTGCTTTCCTTTATTTCAAGGTTATTTTCTGCAAGGTTAAGCTAACAGATGTGATTTAGTGCTGTGGTTTCATTTCATGCTGTGACACTTCTATTAAAAGCTTGTCTTTTTTTTTATTGGCTGATTGTAAAATCCAATGTTTTTTTCCAGTCCTTATCATTTTACTTGGCAAGGTTGCCAGAGTGGAGCTCATACACACAGCTGACAGTGCAGGCCTTCTTTTTGAAAAGTACTCAGAGTAAAGCAAATGATAGATGACATAAAAATGTGGGAAATCGGAGCATGAGTAGGTCATTCAGGCCTTTGAATCTGCTCCACACTCAGTATCCTGTTGCTGCTTTATCCCTATACCCTTTGATCCTTTTAGCCCTAAGAACTATATCTAACTCCTACTTGAAAACATTAAATGACAATGTCAATCCCAGTGCAGAAATGGTGTTCAGGATGATACACATTTCACCTTCTCTCCTGAGTCACAGTACAGCTTTACACAGTTCAGTCTTCAGTTGGAAGTCCTGAATCTCAATCCACCTCATGTACGTATCCTAAACAATCCACACCTTTCTGAATTGCTTTTGTGTCCTATAACTACAGCATGTGCCATTAAAGTAGGAAAACATTGCTAAATGCTTCCCAGGAATGTTATTAACATTTGACACTGAGCCAATTAGGGAAATTTTGGGACATGTCGCTAAAGGTTTGATCAAATATGTAAATTTTGAGGAGTATCTTAAAATAGGCTGGAGAGGTGGTAAGGTTGGGGGTGGAATTTCAGAATCTGGACCCCAGCACTTGTTGGCACAAACTCCATTGATGGAACACTTTGAAGATGCTCAAGATGAGCATCTCAAAAGGTTTGTATTTTGTTTATGTAATTTAGGAAATAAATCAATTTCTACCTCCATATCCAATTATTTACCATCTATTAATAGGTTTCATTTGTACTCAGCCTATCCGTAAGTGGATAACTAGTGTCATTGCTATCAAATAGGATTAATGGATAACAGATTGAACATAAGGTTTCATTGCACTTAAATTTATCAGGGATGGTCAAGAGGATCTCAGAGAGTTCTGTGGAAAGGTCACTGGACCCAAAATGTTAACTCAAATTCCTCTCCACAAATGCTGCCAGATCTGCTGAGCTTTTCCAGCAATTTCTGTTTTTGTCTCAGATAGTTGTTTGGTTGAAAAAGTCTATTTTTGATTTGATTTGATTTATTATTGTCACATGTACCCAGGTACCATGAATTTTTGTTTTCGCATGCAGTTCAGGCAGGTTATGCTGCACAAAGTGCATAGGGGTAATAGAACAGAGCGAGGAATACAGTTTTGCAGCTTCAGAAAAGGTGCAGAAAGAGTGAGGTCAGCATTAAATTTGAAATTTGAGAGGTCCATTCAGAAGTCAAATAACAGCAGGGAAGAAGCTATTCTTGAATCTGTTGGTATGTGTGTTTTAGCTTTTGTATCTTCTGCCTGATGGAAGAGGCTTGAAAAGATTATAACTGGGGTGGGAAGGGTCTATGATTATTTTGGCTGCCTTTCTGAGGCAGTGAGTATAGCCAGAGTCAATTGATGGAAGGTTGGCTTGTGTGATGGACTGGGCTGTGTTCATAACTCTCCGTAGTTTCTAATGGTCCTGGGCTGAGCAGTTGCCATACTCAAACATGATGCATCCGGATAGAATGCTTTCTATGGTGCATCTATAAAAATACAGACATGCCGAATTTCCATAGCCTTCTGGAGGGAGGTGTGAGAGCATGGAGATTAAGAAGCAAGGATAAGAATTTTGATCTAGTTTAGAAGTTTGGAGCCAAAATAATCTTTAAGACAATCAAAACTGAGTTCCAGCTCACAGTAGACATGAAGTACAAGCCTAAGTGCAACCAAACTTCTGAGGCAGTAATACTAACCACAGAAAGAAACCTATCCATCTTCTTCTTTCGAACTGATACAGGAAACACAAATAACTTGGTCTGTAAATTGATATAAAAACTTGAGGTACGACCAGAAAAGAGCTCAATATTTGTTTCTGAGTCCCAAGAAGCTTCTGTGGCTCAGTGGTTATTTGTCTTGTCACTGAGTCAGAAGGCAATGAATTCCTGCCATACTCCAGCAACAGTATCACACAATTCAATTGCCACTCAGTGCAGAACCATATTCCGGAAATTCAGTCGGCAAAGGACTATGGTGGAACAAATCTTTGTTGACTTTTATATTTATGTACAGTTGTACATTATAGGCATTTGTCTTCTATACCAGCAACTATACTTTTAATTTGTGTCTATTTATTTCATGCTAGTAAATCATATTTCCCAACAACTGCATGTAAAAATAAATATTACAATTGACACACAATGCTGAGGGAGAGCTGCACTGTTGGAGGTAGTTATTTTTCTTTAATTGAAGTTTTAAATGAAGCCCATGAACCACTAGCCTCTCAAGTAAATATAAATGATCTTAGTGCTGCTATTTCAATGAAGAGCAAGGGAGTTCTCTCTGGTGTCTTGTCCATTACTTATGCCTAACCGCTATCATTTAAACATGTTATTTAGACACAACCGTGTGTTATTTGGACCATTCTGTGAGTAAACTGGAGCTTTGTTTCTTACATTACAACAGTGACTACACTTCAAAAATTCTTCCTGATTCATCGGTATTTGGGACCATCCTGGGCCCATGAAAGATGCTTCACAAATCAAAGATGTCCTGTTATCAGTGGACAGCTGTAGTCTTTATAGTTGTAGATGTAAGTTCTGGCTGTTGACAGCATTGCAGTATCCATGGCTCAAATCTTAAATTGGCCAGACAATTGTTATTCCAGTATAGGTGGGAGTTGTATGTGGGATGCTGCATATACCTAATGTAGTACACTTTGGAAGAATTGCCCAGGAAATTGAAATGCTGAGCAAATCCTCTATACTGGAAATGCTCTAAAAGTCTGTGTTTAAAATCAGAGGCTTCGGAAAGTCCTGATGAAATTAAGTAAAATAGTCAGTCAATGAGGGAAAGTCAGACTATTAAACACTGAGTTCACCTCATGAGTAACTGTTCAACTGATCCCATACTTTCCTCACACACCCCCAACTGCACCTCCCCTAGGCCCATTGCACTCTCCAATCCCTGACCCAACACTCCCCATGTCATGAGCCCCCTTCCTATTCAACGGACCCAGCTTACACTCCCACCACCCACTGGACCCAAACCAATTTCCCCGCTCCCTTGTCCAGACCTGACCCAATCCGACTCAATCAACATAAGATTGCCACTCCTCAGATAATCCGGCCCCTTACATTTCTGAAGAAGGGTCTAGGCCCGAAACGTCAACTTTCCTGCTCCTCTGATGTTGCTTGGCATGCTGTGTTCATCCAGCTCTACACCTTGTTATCTCAGATTCTCCAGCATCTGCAGTTCCTACTACCCGCTATGTCACTTGTGTCTTTTGTAATATCGCCATCTGCTGTTCAATGAAGGCTTCTCATTCAGAGGGAAACTATCATCACCAAGCTCATTTCACACCCTAACTGTAATAAAATTTTCTATGGTGTTTAAGAGGAGCGCTCAAAATCTGACACCATCTGAGTCATTGGGTGAATTAAAGTAAAGAATCAAAAGCTTAGTCAAAGGGGTACGTTTTCAGTAGAGTCTTGAAGTAAAAGAGAGAGTTATAGAGGCTGAAAATGAATCCCATAGTTCAGGGCCCAGGAACTGAAGGCATAGTCATAATGGTGGGGTAAAGGAAAAGCAGGATCATGCAAGAGCCTGGTGATCTCTGAGGACTGCAGGTTTGGAGGAGACAGCAGTGGTTTCACCTGCATGAGCTGGGGACATCAGGTTTTTGTTTGTGAAACCTGTTGCTAGTTCTGTAAACATCAGAGACAAGTGTTCATTTCTCCAAATCATAGTGATGATGGCCTCGCGGTATTATCACTGAACTGTTAATCCAGAGACCCAGATAACATTCTGGGGATCCAGATTCAAATCCTGCCATGTTGCAATTTGAATTCAATTAAAAAAAATAAAAAATCTAATGATAACCATGAATCCATTGTCAATTGTCGGAAAAAACCCATCTGGCTCACTGATGTCTTTTAGGGAAGGAAACTGCCATCCTTAGCCAGTCTGGCCTACATGTGAGTCCAGACCCACAGCAATGTGGTCGACTGTTAGCAATTAGGGACTGGCAATAAATGCTGCCTAGCCAGTGATGCCCTCATCCCATGAATGAATAAACAAAAAAAAAAATCCTGTTTTTCTCTTCAATATGAGCAATAACTCAGTTTAGAAAATTATATGGTCATAGCTGATTTGACAATCAAGAAATGCTGACAGACCGTAAGAGAAGTTACAGTGTAGAAACAGCTATAATCATTCCTATCATTGTAGAATCTTGCAGCGTATGTGTGTTTTTATCCACACAAACCATCTCTCACTCTGATCATTACTTTTCACTCTGCCTCACCCCCACCAAATGATTTTACACCCTCTGAGTAAAGAAAATTTCCTCATCTCAGTCCTAAATGGCCTACCTTTTATTCTGAGACCATATCCCCTTGTCCTAGAAATCCTCTCCCCCAGACCAGCCAAGCCCTGTAAGAATTTTGTATCTTCAATGTAGTCACCTTTCATTTTCCTGAACACTAACATATAGATGCTCAGTCTCTTCAATCTCTCCCCATAGGGACAACCTGCTCAATATGGTGAACTTTCATTGTATTTTCTCTATGACAAGTAAATCCTTGTCTAAATAAGGAGGCCAATACTGTACACAGTACAGGCCTCACAAAGGCATTATACAATTGCAGGAAATATTCTTTACTCCAGTACTCAAATCCTTTAGCAATAAAAGCTGCACAAAATTTAAAATGTGGTAGGGTATACACGCCTCTTGCAACCACTGAAATTAACATGTGTTGAGAAACTAATCCACAAAATCAAGTATCCAAAAATCTGTGGAAATAATGAACGTCTTATCTCAGCTACTGTTTTAACTCGTGTCAGGATAATATCCAGGATGAGGGTGTTCAATTATTTGGAGAGGTTGGAGCAACTGGGTTTAATCTCTGATAAGCTAAGAACTTTAAGGGGATATTTACAGAGATGTTCACCAATGTGGGGTTTTTGCAAGAGCAAGTAAGGAGAATCTATTTCCTTCAGCCATTGGGTTTCAATTATTGTCAAAAAAAACTAATGGGGATGTGGGCTGAATTATTTTCACACTGAGGGTTGTTAAAAGCACGAACATGCTACTGGAAAGTTTGGTAGAATCAGGTTACATTGGAATTTCCAAAGGTAACACATACTTCAAGAAGTTTAATTTGCTACTGGGGACAATGCTGTGGAACCATGTTGGCCAGCTTTTTACAAGAGGCAGACAAAATTAAAGGCCTGCTTTTTTTCCTGTTAGACTTTATGATGATAGGAATGATTATGTGCTCATGAGCTAGTGAAGATCCAAAATCCATGATGGTGAAATGAAGGATCACGAGGATGGTTTTTGAAGATTCCTCAATAGAATGAATGAAGCTGCTTTTAGGGAAGGTGGACTGTGGGAGGTTGAGAAATAAGTTAACCACAGTAAACTGAACAGAATTATCAATGGATAAATCATATACAATAACTAGAATGAATTCAATTTTAAATCAGACGGAGAAATGAAAAGAGACAAATAATTGCCTCAAAAGAGACAAATAAGAAACAAGAAAAAAGTTACAAAGAATTAGTTTAAAATTTTGCATTTTTAAAATCTCCAACAAGAAAACTTAATAACTTAACAGTTAATTTTCATGGCTAAAGAGGCTGACTGAAGTAATTATCAGTTAGTTTGTTAAAAGGTGGTTAGACCTTAATTCATGAAACTTCACCTTCAGTGGCTATTTTAGTTAGTATCTAATATGTAAATAGAGTAGCTTCATGTTATTCATCGTACATCAGTGATAAGGCTCTTTAGAGAATAAGAACATAATCTTTTGGTCACTTTTCCCAGTGTCTGGTTGTGTGGCTCAGCGTCAACCTTAGTCTAGTTATCTAGCCCGAGGGTGTTTTGTCATGTTATGTTACATAAATACAACTTGTTGTTGAAATATATAGATGTTGGCTGATGAAATGGTTGACAATAGTTTATCATGGGAAACCGTCTGTAGAAAAAGGTGATGCCAGACATGGGTGGGTCAGTTGGAAAGAACACGGACCAAGATAATGGGGAAATATAGAAAGACAGAAGGAAAGTTAGAGACAGTAAGAGCTGGTAAAGTACCAACATATGAACTGACATTGTTAGCTTCAATCTGTCATGTCCTGGTGAGACAAGAAATTTCTTACAGTGTTAACATCAAATACATTGGCATTAATGCAGTCAACTACATCTGGTATTGGTATTAGACAGGAACTGTAATTTGATTATACAAGATTTCAACAGCATTGTTGTCCAAACCTTTGTTACACCCCTCTCCTCCCCTCTGTCTAAACATTTATTACACCGATCTCCTCCCCTCTGCCCACCCTGCCTGACATGTGCTCAGCCAGCTTCACAAGTAACTGGTGTACCTTTAATCAAGAACAAAAACAAAGTTGCTGGAAAAGCTCAGCAGGTCTGGCGGCATCTGTGGAGGAGAAAACAGAGTTAATACTTCGGGTCTAGTGACCCTTCCTCAGAACTGATGGTGGCTGGGAAAACGTCAGTTTATATGCAGAAAATAGGCAGGTACATGATAGGATAGAGCCCAAAGAGAGAGAAAGACAGTTGGACAGACAAAGGAGTAGCTAACAATCAGGCTGGGAGGGTGAGTAGTTGTTAATGGCGACAGTTAGTGACTAACAACAGGGGGTGTGTAGTGGCAGGCTATGTGGTAACAAGGCTGATGTGTGCAGTGGGGGGCTGGGACATGGGAGAGTTTAGGCCCTAAAATTATTGAACTCAATATTGAGTCCGGAGGGCTGTAGGGTCCCCAAACGGAAAATGAGCTATTGTTCCTCCAGCTTGCGTTGGGCTTCACTGGAACACTGTAGCAAGCTGGAGACAGAGATATTGGCCAGGGAGCAGGGTGGTGCATTGAAGTGGCAGGCAATGGGCAGTTCAGGGTCTTTTTTGCGAGCAGGACGTAGATGTTCTGCGAAGCGGTCGCCAAGTCTACGCTTCGTTTCCCCAATGTAGAGGAGACCACATTGTGAGCAGCGAATGCAGTAGACTAGATTCTTGGAAGTGCAGGTGAAATGTTGCTTCACCTGGAAGGTATGTTTGGGCCCTTGGATTCTGGGGAGGGTGGAGGTAAATGGACAGGAGTTGCACCTTTGCTGGTTACAGGATAAGGTGCCGTAGGACTGTGGGGAGGTGTTGAGGGTGAAGGAAGTGTGGACTAGGTTGTCCCGGAGGGAATGGTCCCTGCAGAAGGCAGACAAGGTAGGGGAGGAGAATATGTGTCTGGTGGTGGCATCCTGCTGGAGGTGGCAGAAATGGCGTCGGATGATCTTCTGGATGTGGATGCCGGTGGGATGGTAGGTGAACCCTATCGCTGTTGCGGGAGGGAAGAGAAGGGGTGAGGGCAGAAGTGTGGGAGATGGGTCAGACCCGATTGAGGGCCCTGTCAACAACAGAGCTGGGGAATCCTCGGTTGAGGAAGAATGTGGACATTTCGGAGGCTCCCTTGTCGAAGTTGGCTTCATCTGAACATATGCGACAGAGATGGAGGAACTGAGAGAATGGATGGAGTCGTTACAGAAAGTGGGGTCTGAGGATGTATAGTCTTTAATCAAGTCAGAAGTGTAATGGAATGCTCCCCACTTTCCTGGATGGGTGCAGCTCCACTGATACTCAAGAAACTTGACACCATCCAGGACAAAACAATTTGATTGGAAAATCGTCCACAAATATCCACTCCCTCCACCACCGACACTCAGTAGCAGCAGTGTGCTCTATCTACAAGATGTAGAAATTCACTGTGGCTCCTTCTCCCAACCACTATCATCTGAAAGAACAAGGGCAGCAGGTACATGGGAACACCACCATCTGCATGTTCTCTTTCAGGCCACTCGCCATCCTGACTTGGAAATATATCACCATTCCTTCAGGATCACTGGATCAAAATCCTGAAACTCCCTCCCTAAAGGCATTGTGAGGCTACTTCAGGAAATGGACTGCAATGGTTCAAGAAAGCATCTCACCATCACGTTCTCAAAGGTACTAGAGATTGGCAATAAATCATGGCCCAGCTAGTGACATCTTGTTAAAGAATAAAAAAACCTGCCAGAACATTTAGAAGTCTGTCATAGTTCTTAGGTGTGTACTTTTCCCCAGGCATTAGAGGTACCTCTAATTCTCGCTACATTTGAATTATCTACAAGTCTAGAGACAACAATGCACTCAGGTGTGTTTGTCTGGAACGCGTTTTAACAGCACACCACTTTATTTCAGCAAAAGTTGGGAGGTGGGACGAGGCAGGCAAAAGAACATTGGCTCATATATGCATAATATAGGGTCTTTGGAGGCCACACTGGGTCCCATAACAACAACACAGACATAGAGAAATAGACATTATAAACATTGTTACTTGAACAATCACTTAAATCTACCTATGAGAAATTGTAAAAGCAGCTTATGGCGTTAGTTTAATGAGTTGCGTAGCTCTGTTTCTCACATGATCACTCTGCTTCCTATAATTTAATATTAAGCTTACAATTATAATTTGGGGGTCTGTTCTGGTTTACAAAGAGACAGTTTGAGATGAAGGGTCCCTGGCTTTCTCTATCTCTATCTTTTACATTTGGCACTGTCATGCAATCTCTTTAGGGTATGGATGAACCAAACCCTTTCAGAAAATGTTTAGCTTTTGGTTAATGGGATTTACTCTACTCCTAAGTGCTGATTGATGCCAGTTCAATGGTTGCATCTGACCAGAATTTTCCAGCAAGTACTCTCAATCAGATGGTACTTCCTGCAGACTTAAGTGCTAATCTTGGCTTTATCTCCTGTATTAGAAAAATTCCATGAATGATTTCACTTCAGGAGTCTATTCTTTGAGAAAAATTGGATTGTACTGTGTATCTTGCTATAAGCTGTTTTATGACTGTGTTTTAAATGGAGTTTAATAGGTGCAGGGGATAAGTTTGCAAAGTGTATTAAACTAGATATCTAGATCTTATCTAGATTTCTAAGGAAAACTTTACAGTTTCAATGTGACATAAGGTCATTACTTGTGATTTTGAGGTGGTCACATCCCAGAATTTAAAAGTGATGTCAGTCAAAACTAAATTACTAGCTTGGTCACACAACAATTCTAAGCTTTCCTGGGATTTCAGAATAGAACCAATACTAATTATAGGTGCATTCCCACATATGTCTTTTGATTATTTCAAGTAATATGCCATAGATGACAGATTTCAGTGTGTGCACTAGTTTTAATTTATTTGCCTAAGTGCAACTGAAGCATCAGGAGAAATTATTTACATTCTTATTTGACATATGTGGTACATACTACAACATTTCTGCATTGGCAACACTGGGCTCAAGAGAATACGGTGTACACTGATGAGGCCAGGAGTTAGGCATTGAGAGGCAGGTGGAGGATACAAAGTTTTAAATGATTTGTTTCCTAACTGCGCCTAATCATAGAAGGATTGGATGAAGGTAGTTGACTTAAAAATCTGGCAGCAAATTTTGGCAAAACACTTTTGACTGCCAGAGCTGGTCAATGCTTGCTCCCTTCCCGCTACCCTACACCTGAGGTGGCACCTCAACTGTCCCCTCCCTGAAACATTTAAATGTCCCTTTCCATAAGAACAGGCCAGGGTGAGGGGGTCACTAACACCAGGAGAGTGCAAGTCCCTCAACATTGCATTTCCTAGAGAATTCACAGTGAATATCCAATGTTTTTGAAGGCATTAAAGCAAAATTACTGCAAACTTGGTTTGATAACCGTCTCTCTCATGATAATAATGGCTCCAGAAGACTCATCATGTATGTAACATGAGACATAGTGGTCTTTGGGATTAGGCTTTCCATCTCCGGTTGCAAACAATTGATAGCTAAATGTCACACTTTTGACTGTTGATTGTGTTAAGGTCTCATTGTTCCTGAACTAATTTGATATTGTTTTCCTGGATGTATTTGAGCAATAGCTGAGCCCTTTTCTCTATGACCTGAACCAGCTTCTTCAGGCCTCTCGTCCCATTGCGATTGTCCCAGAACTCGGTGTCCATGCGCAGAGACCTCAGCAACCTTGTCTGTAAACATCCAGACTGTAAAACTGAGATGACATGTGCAGGAAACCTATGGAAGAGAGAGACACCAGAACCCATTTATTATTATCCAAAACTCTGCTGCCCGTGACCTACCCCACACGCCAATTCTCATTCACTCATCACCCGGCTGAGCTTGCTGATCCAAATAGGCCCAGTGATGCTTACATTTTAAAATTCTCATTTTTGTCTATATCCTTCTTTGGCCCTCCCTGTTGCTGTAGCTTCCTCCAAGTCTATACCACCCTGATATTTCATTAGCCTTTAATTCTGGTCTCTTGAGTATCCCCGATTTAATTTTTTTTTCTTTCTCCCATGTTCTTTTTCATCTATTAACGATCACCAGTAAATCACCTCCGTTTATGAATTGAATAACTTACGTGCAGAGCCTGCTAAGGGCGAGACAAACCATCAGAGGTGAGGGAAAGGTAGGGAGAAGGGGGAGAGGCTAAACTAAAATGGGGATGAAAGGGGATCCCAGATTTTAAGATATTTTTTAATCAACCTGTTCAGCAATGTTATTACACAACTTTGGAGCAGAAGTGACTTGAACCCGGGCCTCCTAGCTCAGAGGACTGGGCACTACCAGGGTGCCACAAAAGCCTCTCATCCCTGATTTTAATCATCCCAGCATTGATAGTTTTCAGCTGCCCCAAAATTATGGAATTCCCACCTTAAATCTCTCAACCTCATTTTTCTCTGCTAAAATACACCATTAAACATATCACTGAGCTTTTGGTCATCTACCTTAATATTTGTTGTACCAAGTTACTCAAAGTGAGGGCAAGAAAGATGGGATTAAGAGAGAACACAGTTAAAGACATGGAAAAATGTAAAAAATCCAATTTTAATGTTTACTTTTTAAAAAATAATCAACGCTAATTACATTTTGAAGGAATAAGACTTCTGTAAAATTAAAGTTTCGGGGCCAGAGAAGCTATCTGCCAGTAATTAAGACTTGGCATTCTACTAAAAGCTCACATGCGTAAATGGATAAGCCTTAGCCTTTTCAGGTATGTTTAGTCGATAAACACAGGATGTTGGCACCCTTTCGTGTATTTTAATGTATAGTCTCTCAGCGAGGTACTGGTTGAGCAAATGCTGTGACAGAGCAGTGAAAATCTCAGCAACTTCTGTATTTCTGCATTTACTGTACCATTGTCTGATTTATTCCATAATTATTCAAATGCAAAACCAGGCCATTACCTGGTTTATCAGCTACTTAATTTCCAAAGGAATGCTGTGCCATGCCTTTCAAAAAAAATCAAAATATTATTCAATTGGGTCATTCTGCAGTTTTATTCAACTTTAAGGCCATTTACATTTGTTCTGGACAAAATTTCAAATCAAGGGTACAGCATTTTAAATATAGAATGAAAGTTTGGGCAATATATTTTAATTAGAATATGAGAAACCTGTCACGCATAATATTAGGAGAGCAGATGTAATCATTAAGAAGTCTGTGACAGGCATAAATAAAGGATCAGAAATATCCCTTTCTGCAAATAGCAAGGATTTAGATTTGAAAGTGGATCAAAGGAATCTTTGGACAAATTTCATAGAATTTGGGTAGGTGTCATCAGAAGGACCAATGGACAACTGCTGCCTGAGGTTTTGCAGTTCTGCTACGTCATGTATTGTACAGTTCTAACTAATGCCTCAGGTTGTGTCCCGTATAGCTGCATTATGTACCTATCTTATAGTACATATTAGTGTTTATGCATGTATGTATAATGAGAGTATACAATCCCTTAGCGCTTGTCTAACTGTGGATTACTGTGCATTCCTAATCTTAATTAATTTTAAACATTCATAGCTATTCCTCCACCTGTCCAGGGCCTCAGGTCTGGAATTTCTTCCCTAAACCTCCCTGGCTTTTTCTGGTTCCGAAAAGCTTTCCTCAAAACTTTTGAACAAGCTTTTAATGAGACTTTTTAATGACATACATTATCTCATTCTCTGTTATTGCATCAATCTTTCCCTGATAACATTCCTCTGTAGTGGCTTTCTTCCATCTGAGATGACTACAACTTGTTGTTTTCTCACATTATGTACACTGATAGGGACAGTGCTGTTATCCCGTGTACACAAAGTATAGTATTTGTTGGGTGCTGTTTCCACAAGTGGTGTAAGTGAGTTGGCGAAACACCATGCAACCTCCAGCATCACTGACAGCTCACTGCACAGTTAATTCTGTGTGAATTTAGAATCCCTCTAGGCTGTTATGACTATTTATTTAAGTTACCTTTGTTTCCTAGACTTGACAGTCTAAAATGGCTCAGATATAAGTTCTGTAAAGCCTAGCCAATTTGAGCAGAAAGCTCATAATATTTGAAGAAGGTCTGTTTAGGTAGTTCCACTACCACACACATATCTCTAGGGCACATTGGTTTGAACAGCTGGTTTTATATATTTATGGATTTATATAGAGACTTTCATCCAGGAATGTGGGCAGATGAATCTCTCTTCATACCACAGTATCTCAGAAATCTCCAAGAACAACATCTACAAAACCAACTGGAAGCATCACTCTGTGCAATATCTCAGTTAGTTACATTACTCATTAAACTCTGATGGCGTGCTGAATCTGAGTAATGAAACAGCATACCACATTATATTCAAGGCACATTTAATGCTCCATTCAAGCAGCACTGCATGTTGCAGGCAGCATTGCACATTACATTCAGGTACTGACATTGCATGCTTCATCCAAGTTGCACTGTACGCAGCAGTCAGACAGTTTTGCACAGAGTTCTTACTGGAGTTCATGATATGGAAATACAGTAACCCCAGTATTCATTGGTAAAGATGAAGGCAAATTATTAAAATGACACTAACAAAGACAGACAGAACTAAAGAGGAGAAAAAGAGTGAGAAATTCTGAAAAAATAAATCAGAAAAGAAAATGAAAGGAGAGATTAAAAATGCAGATGGATGTTGTTCCACTAATTTTCTTAATGATATTCGTAGGAATCAACCTTTTTACACCCATGTAATTTTGGAAAGGGTATAACTATTTGGTCTGGTCATGTCAGTGTTACTTTTTGACCCTCAGACTATGGAGGGAACAGATGTGCTAATATTTTAAGTGTGAAGCTTTTTTGAGAACTGTACCGATGGATGCGTACAACTAGTCACATTTGTTTTTGGGGAAGTAATGCCACAGAGCATGTAATTAAGAAAGGCAGGGTTTAAACTGAGCAATATTTGCTGCGATGCACAAACATTCTATGCATCAATTTCCTATGTTCGGTAGAATCACTGAAACTACAATGGTATTCGGCACTGAAGAGACCATTCAGCTGATCTCAGCTATCACTGTTTATTCTAAACTGATTAGTCTGTTCTTTATGCATTTTTACACTCATTCTTTCAAAACACTTGTCCTTTGAAACATTACCACACTTGCTGCATTATAACCACTATGGTGAATCATTGTGTTCTAATAACTATGTACAACATTTTTAATGTCAGGTGTAATCTTCCCAGTGACAATCCTAAATTTCTGACTTCTTGTTACCCATTTCTCAATCAGTGGAAATAATCATTCACTGTGTACTCTCTCAAGACATTTCAAAATTTTGAAAATCTCTATGGAATCCGTATTCAACCTCCTGTGCAATATGGGAAAAATAAGCAATTTTCCAAAGGATTGTTCATGAATGACAGCCTCTCCTTTCTGGTTTTATTACGGTAAGTATTTGTAATTGCATTCATGCCTAATCCATGTCTCCAATATTCTTCCTATAAGGTGTTGCTGGCCATGGGCTGGTTAGATCAGATGGCTTGCAAGTGAATCAGATTAATGCAAGGGGTTTGATCCCTCCTCCAGTT
This sequence comes from Ginglymostoma cirratum, assembly GCA_024137785.1. Classification (NCBI taxonomy): domain Eukaryota; kingdom Metazoa; phylum Chordata; class Chondrichthyes; order Orectolobiformes; family Ginglymostomatidae; genus Ginglymostoma; species Ginglymostoma cirratum. The sequence goes on along the minus strand of JAHRHZ010000052.1, from coordinate 25,472,606 downwards.
GAGATGGACATGGGTCCTGCCTCATAGCACTTTTCTGTGGTTTAGCAAATAAGCACCATGGAAATGCTTTCAAAAGAGTACTGAACAAAACTATTGTGGTACTTACAATCAAGCCCACTTGATTGGCACCACATTCACAAACAACCAGTCCCTCAACAACTGATCAGTAGCAGCAGAGTGTGCTATCTACAAGATGCACTGCAGAAATTCACCAACGATCCCTAGAAAACACCTCCAAACCCATAACCACTTTCACCCAGAAGGACAAGGAAGGCAGGTACATAGGAAGACCACCATTTGCAAGCTCCCCTCCAAAGTCACTCACATCCTGGCATGGAAATGTATCACCGTTCCTTCACTGTTGTTGAGTCAAAATCTTGGAATTCCCTCCCTAGTGGCATTGTGGGTCAACCCACAGCAGGTGGACCGCAGCAGTTGTAGAAGGCAGCTCACTGACACCTTCTCAAGGGCAATTAGGGACAGGCAATAAATGCTGGCCAGCTACATCCCACAAATGAATAAAAAAGCCTCCAATTGTGGCCAATTGAATATTTTGTGGAAATTTAAAATGCAAGTCTTTCTTTAATATTTAACACCGCCAATAATTTAATTTGCTTATGTTCTGGTCAGTTTTACCTGTTTTCCTCCAAAGACTCATAAATATACCCTATAATTATCTCCTCCAAAATGGATTTGTGTAGAATATCATCAAGACCATTGTCCCTTGTTTTCTTAAGAACACATTTTATATTTAAGGATAAACGTAACACAGGTATTTGCAATGCTTGGCAGATGAGAGAATTACAAATTTACAATGGATGGCCACTGTGGTTCAATGGGTAACACTTGCCTCTTAGTCCTAAGATTGTGGGTTCAAGTCCCCTGCAGAGATTGGATCATATAATCCAGGCTGATGCTCCCATTGCAGTTCTTTGGAAGTACTGCACTGTCAGAAGTGCTGTCATCTGGATGAGACGTTAAACAAAGGCTCCACCTGCCCTCTCAGATTGTTGGAAAATATTCTACAGCTATTGTTCAAAGAGAAAGGTCTGGGGTGGGGGGAACAAAGTGGGGTGTAGTGGTGTTCTCGCTGGTATCCTGGTCAATATTAGACCCTCAACAAATGTAACTAGTGCAGATCATATAGGCATTAACACATTGTTATCTGTGTATAAATTGCAGCTGCATTTTGTACGTAGCTACACTTAAGAAAATACCTATTGCTTCTCAATCACTTGAGATGCCCTGAGGTCATGAAAAGTACTATAGAGAACATGAGATCTTATTTTTCAGTACCAAATCGTCTGCTGAGGTATAAGGAAAGGTGTAAGAAGTTGAGCAATATGTCATTTTTGTGCAGTAACTTGAGACTCTGAAATGTTTCCCTTATTTGAGGATTATGTTTTTGAGGCCTCATCTTCCCACACCATGAGCTGAATTTTCTTACAGGCTTTGGGACCCTGACAGCAGGACCAAAAGACTATACTTGGTGGCAGTGGGACCCACTCAATGATTTTTCTGGAAGTAATCTTCTATTTGCCAACCTATGGCCAATGGGTAGGCTGCCCATACCATCGGCCTGGTGTGAGTGCCAACAAATCTAACAGCCCCACACGGAAAGTGAGACACAGCCATAGACTATTAGGAATAGGTATTTCCTAATAAATAATCAGGTGGCAGAGTGCTGTATTCCCTGCTGATCAGAAGAGAAATTCCTCTGGGGGACTTTAGGAATGGGTTTTCTGTTTTACTGGCCCCTCTTTGGGTAATGGGGGCTCTTTCTCTGATGCCACCTCCTCCCTCAGAGGGAGCCCTACCCCTGTGGACTCTCCATCTGATGAGCATTTATCTGTTGCTGGTGATGTGGCATTCATGCCTTTTAATGGGATCTTTTATACTTCACTTGGTCAATCTGGCATCCAGCCTGCCACCAAGAGTCAGCAGAATGGCAAGAGGGAGCCATTTATTCAGGATTTACCAAAGATCCAACACTTTTTCACTCCTTTCCATACTCTCCTCATGCCAGTCTCTGTTCCTGTTACCCAGAAGCTGGTGAAATTCATCCCTGTATGTCCTCTTCTATTGCTCAGTTGCTGTAACTGTTGCATGAGTCCAAGGTTTCAAATACCCTAGCATGAATTCTAAACATTACTGTATTTGGGATATATTGACATCAATGTGAAACTATGCTTTAGGAATCTGGCAATGAAGGCATACTTACTCATCAATGCCTTCCAACAGTTTGAAGTTGAGGTTGTTTTCATGCTGTAGAAGCCTCCCTGCATTGTCTATGTACACAAGTTGAGACGGATTTCCTTTTCGAACCTAATGCAATAATTTACGTTCATTAATACAGTATAGGTTTAGGCACTTGTATCATTTCTAGTTGCTGATATCAACCAGGAATGGTAATTTTTCCAATAATCCTCCTTTACCGCTTGTTGGTCCTGTTTCCTATACCTTAACACAACAGGGGAGACCGGAATGTGTCCAACTGAAAATCCAAAATGATAAGGAGGTACATCTCTGCAAAGGTGTGCCCAGCCAGGAATCTCCATCATTCCTCTCACCAATATTTGATGGAAAGGTTCCTTAATTTAAATGATTGATCCAGAACAGCTGCTGCAGACTCACCTACAAACTAGGCACAGATCTGGATGATGTTTTTTCCTCATAGCATCAAGTTTCCACGGCACAGGAGGTTTCTAAGCTACTGCAGAGGACATCTTTTAGAACAAATCTTCAGCTAAACTTTGTGTAAAATATGTGAATGATTCCATTTTTTTATCATGTTCCAATTTAAGAGGAGTTGTCATCTAGAGAGGACTTTGAACATTTTCCGCTGGGCAGGCTTCCCGAGAGTCCAAAGTATTTTAGATGGAACTCAATAGGCCATCAAAGCTCCAGATGAGAAAAATGTTTTTTGTACACTGTCTTTAAGGGAGAAAAAGTCCTGAAGATGGTTCAAAAATAGGGATAGGCAAATGGAAAAGATTATGAGGAGTTACTGAAAACCTTGTTGAATTGACATATATATATTTAAAGGGTGGTGGAGAGGTTTGTGGGAGTAGGAGGGGATTCCAAGAAAGGAGGATACATTGACTAAAGATTCTGTCACCATCAGTGAGACAAAAGAAAGAACTGAAGGAGCTAAATGTTGACTTGGATTTGGGACTGCAGGAAGTCAGAGAGACAATGAATATAAAGTAATGCAAGAATACACAAGGACTTAAATTTTGAAGTGTCAGGGGAAGCACGGTCAAAAATAGATCATTAAACACAGGGGTAAATGATCAGTGGGACATAGTGGGCCAAGATTTTTGCTGGAGAAATTTGTACAACTTGGAGATGATGCTGGATGGAAGACATTAGCTAAGAAAGGATGGGTGTACTCAATTCTAGAGATGATGATGGCACGAGGTGGGCAATATTGCGGAAATGGAACAAAGTGAACTTTGTGGTGAGAGGCTGTCTGGCCTGAAACTTAGGAATGAACAGAACATCAACATTGTACAGGATTTGGATCAGAGACTGACAATTGTGAATGAAAAGGAATTGGTGACAAGCAAGTAGACTTTGTGACTAGTTCAGAAGATGATGGTTAAGATCTTTCAGATTTGGAGTCTGAACATTCATTGACATGTCCAAGACTTGATGTCAGCAAAGCAGTCTGATAATGCAGAGGCAGTCAAAAGTTCCAGGAAATTGATGGAGAGGACAGTCAGGGAATGTTATTGGCATGGCTGTGAAAATTAAATTACGTGGATCCTGTCAGCAAGCGGCAGCATGTAAATGAAGAAGAATCCCCAAATGATTATGCAAATAGTTTCAGGCTATAGAAGTGTGCACATTAATTATCATGGAAACAACCACAACTCCTTCATTCTGTGACAATCTAACTGGCTCAAGTGAATAGGTCAAGGGTCTTGGGAGACCAGGCCTACTCCAAACACACCAGTGTTCAAAATTTGGAAAAGCCAGCCAGCAAATTTAAAGTAAAAGTCACACTCAAATAAATAATTGAAAAATATCCATGATTAAAGATTTACGATCAAAGCCAATGCCGAGGATGTTTACTTTCATTGCATTAGACTTCTGGATATTTTTTATAAGTTTCTTTGTACTTGGTATGTGGAAAGAAGCAGAAGAGACACAGAAGATTTTGGCAGGACATAGTTATTGATACACAGAGAAATTCAGAGGCCAATTTTTGTGCTTAGTACATTTGAGTATTTATGACATCTTATTTGTTCAGGTCAGTAGAAAGGCCTACCTGATGTGATGACTAATTCATTATTTTCTCTGTCTCAGACACTGCTCTTATTGTCAGACACTTAGCTTAGTGCGGTAGAAGCACAATTTCCTGACCTTGTGAACTGAACTATATTATTGTACTGATCAAGAAATTCTACATTTGCAGCACAAAATTACCAGGCTGTGAAACTGCAGATGTAGCAAGACAGGTAGCAAGTTAGTTATATTAGTCTTGGACTTCCAAAGGAATGGAATGTGTATCGTGGTTGAGCTACCTTTTATCTTCTTCTAGATTTTTTATTTAATGAGCCATCAATTTGTCAAATTTCTTCCCAGATTGCAGCCAAAAGAGACAGAGAAACATTCATTTGGGACTGATCTTCAAATAAACCATCACTAATTTATATCTGGAAGTGGTTTGAGATTGAATTGAGTCTTGTTGTCTCTCTTGGCTTTTACTTTCCTTAAAAATTTAGTTCTTAATTTCTTTTTGGTTTGCTTAATGGATGATCAAGAGTGTTGGCAAGCAACCTGCTTTCAGTGTTTTTTTCCAAACAATGTTTCTTTGAAAGGCAGCTAATGCTTGAGAACAGCACCTGTTCATTCATCTGTCTTCGCCTCTGCCAGTCCTCAGCATGTCCCAAGTTATTGAGTTCTGTGTGAGAAATCATTGGCAAATTCCCATGTCCAGGCACTGCTTGGCACTATGTGCTAAAAAAATTCAATTGTACTATGAGGAAACACAGCCCTTTACCCCTTCTAACCTTGATATTTCTTGCTGTATTGCACAAACTGATTTTCTCTATGGAAATTTTTTTCTATAAATTGACACAATTATATGGCAGTATACTAAGTACAGAACTGTTTTTACTGCCTTATATTGTGGACGATTGGTCATCCTTCTCTGGTCAGATGTGTTCCAGTTATTGCTGTTCTACTGGGCATTAGGACACGCAACCTGTTATAGGAGTGCACAGCAGTGATACAAAATATATTACAAAATTGACATGCAGGAAACAAATAAATTTCTCATTTCAGTGCTGAATGGTCATCCCTTCTTCCTGAGGTTGGACATCTCAAAATTTTATGTCTTTCAATGACATCACCTTTCATTCTTCTAAACTCCAGACAACATAGGTTGATAATCCACTGGGAAATGCTCAACTCCCTTGGACGACAAATTAAAATGTACTCTTGGAATTTTATAATCCAATCCATTGAGCTAAAGGACAAAGATCAATGTATTTTACATCCATACTTTCAGGTTGGAATCGGTGCTGTGGGAAGAGTGTATGCCTATTCAATGATTTCCTTGTCAAGAATAGGACATATTTTGTGTCAAGGACATTAAGTTAATCTCAAAATAGACAATTCACAATCAATTTAATTGCAGCATGAAATGTTCCTTATAAAAGATCAATTCTCTATGATTCTTGTCTAGCAAGAAATTGGACATAACTTGTGTTTAAAGGATTAAACCATCAATCTTTATCAGCATAAATTGTAAAACATTAGGCTATATTAAAAAATATTAATTTAATGGGTAAGCACTTTTAACTTCCAGTAATGCAGTATTAAAATGCAGAAGCAGTGAAGTTATAGCACATGAATCCTGAGATTCTACCTTTACTGCAGTGTCTTGCCCTGTCCCCATTACCTCATAGTTCTGTGAGCTCCCAAGGATCTATAGATGTCAATCTCAGTAACTGAACATCCACAGCCTTTTGCTTGAGGATGAAAGGTATTTTTACTGTTAGTGTTATTCTATAAGTCTGACAAAGATAACCTTGTCTGGATTTGCGATATTTATGTTGAACATTCGAGGTAAGCCAACAGGGGAACCACAGCCTTGGCGCAGAAATGCTTTGAATTCCACGGATGCATGAAAGTGGGCGCATGTACACTAGTACCATTCGGGTGGTATGAAGGGGTGGGCAAGGAGATGGGAAATCAGTGCAGGATGTTTCAGTTCAGCAGAAAAGCAGAGTTTGGGGAAACAGTTGGGACACAGAAACATCACTTCAAAAATCACTGATGTTTGTGCAAATGTATGAATGGCTGGCAACTATTCTAGCTTTTGGTTAGGGACACCTACCCTTCCAGTGGGCCAATACATATACTATGGACCCAAGTGCAGCACATGACAGGTTTAACTCAGGAACTGTTCTGCTCTTTGTACAGTTGGGATGATAGTGCTGCACCAGAATTCATCTCATCACTCCATTCTGTCAAATGCCACACAGTGTTACCTTGCTGGATGTGGAAGAGAGAGGTCTATGGTACGGAAACATCACAGGGAAAGGTTGCAGTAGAGGTGTGTGACATGGAGTGAGGTGATACGTAGGTGGAAAAATTCATGTTGGAATTTAATGCCACCCCTCATGGTGAGTTTGCTGGCAGGTGACATTTAATTTGGTAAGACAGTGTTAGGTGACATTATCGCCATATTCTCACATCCACTCCAATTAAATTCATGTTGGGAAGCCTCCTGCTTGCCTCAGTTAACGCCCAGTAATGAGTCTCATCTCACCACTGGAAACCATGGGCAGAGGCAGTCACCATGCAGAAAGCTTGACAGCAAAGTTGCTGATTGTTGACTTCCGGAAGTACTTCTCCTTCAAAGGGACTCAGTCAGTACCTCAGTCAGATCAAAGCATCTAGCATCAGGAAGAAGAGGCTGCCTGTGACAGTTATAACCACCTACCCTTGCTGCGAACACTCTTCCCCCATCACTGCAACCTGCACCTGTGACTCCTATCCCAACATTACTCTCCTGTGGTCCAAGTCCATTTCAGTCCAGGGCCTGGGGTGGATAACATACCAACAGCAGCCAATGCCTTCCATCTAGTGTTGTTTTTCAATACAGCTGCTGGTTACCGATTGGTTGTTCATAGTTCTTAACCTGCATGACCTCTGCCCTAGGGTCCTTGATCTTAAGGCTGGCCCACTGCTGTCTAGTTAGGTGCCTGTGTGGAACATGTTATGGTGGGCCTTCCCAAAAAGAGAATGACGTGGAGCTCTCACGTTTTCATCCAAATCCCCATCATGTCCATTAATTTCAGGCCTAGGAGTTGGTTTTATGGGATATCTACTCTCAGGAATGGATATCTTCTATCACCAATTAATGTGGGAGCAAGTGCACTTTCTAGGCACAAGAACAATGATGCTCATTCCCTGCACTCATACTTCCCTTTTATGTCTCAGTACCCAACCCCCAACCCTCGTTCACTCTCTTTCCATGGTCCCACTGCCATTCTTCACCTATAAGGTGTGCATGTGCAACACTTCAACCTAAGGCTGTGTCAGAATGTTCAATGTATAGGACACGGTGGTATGTTATCCACCCCAGGCCCTGGATTGAAATGGACTCAGACCACAGAAGAGTAATGTTGGGATAGGAGTCACAGGTACAGGTTGCAGTGATGGGGGAGGAGTGTTGGCAGCAAGGGTAGGTGGTTATAACTGTCACAGGCAGCTCCCTCTTCCTGATGCTAGTTGCTTGGATCTGACTGAGGTACTGACTGAGTCCCTTTGAAGGAGAAGCACTTCCGGACGTCAACAATCAGCAACCCACAAGCTGCTAATGAGTCCTAGGGCTGTGTTTGAGATGACCTGGTCACTTGGGCCAAAGGTTTTTTTTTACTGGCCGTAGAGTCAGCTATCATTGGGAATGGTGTGGATGGTTGGATGATATTAATTAGATTGGCTGTGATAGCCTTCACTAGTAAGTTAAAGTTACTACCCAGGATTAATGGGTGAAGATGGGCTTGTGGTGAAGCACCAGGAATATGTCAGAACCAGTGGAATTGTGCCAGTCAGTGAAAGAGAGTAGTAGGTAGCCATGATGGGTTGAATATCCTCTTTCAATGCTATGTCATTTTATGATAGGAAGACAGTAGCTAACAAGTGCCAGCAGTGAAACAGTTTTGGTTCTGATTTTGAGCTTCAGCCACAAACTCTAATTTCCAGCCTGCTGCTATGCTATGCCTCTGTAGTCCTTGAAGGTTCAACTGCTTCCCAAGGAGCACTGATGTCAGCATTTGGCATGTAGTCACAACATATCTCTGAAACCCTCAGACTCTGTGAACTGCTGAGACAGCAAAATAAAGCCATGAGTAGCACTAACCTTAGCCCTGAGTCAGAAAGTTGTGGGCTCAAGTCTCACTTGAGAGAATTCAGCCCAAAACCAAGGCTGACATCAGAGCACAGTGCTGAGGGAGGGCTGTATTGTTGCAGGTACCATTTTTCAAATGAAATGTTAATCTTAGGCCACAGCTACTCACTTTCTTTTTGGCTAATATTTATCCCTCAATTAAAATCACTAAGACCAGATTATCTTGTCATCACCGCATCGCTGCTTTTTGGATCTTGCTATGTACAAATTGGTTGAAACATCCTAAATTACAAAAGTGACTCGAGTTCAAAAAATAATTAATTGGCAGAAAAGTGCTTTGTGATGTTCTGAGGTAATGAGAAGTGTTGTAAAAAAAGTTACATTTTCTTTCCTTTTGCATGGGACCATTCTAAAATTTCCTGAACCTCACATACCAGGATATGCACAAGGAGATGGTCCTTAAGATTCCTACATTTCTCATGCAGCAGATCTTCTACACAGGGTTCTGAGAAGTCTGGATTAAAACCGCAGCAATGTCGATCCAGGCGATCATGGACCTAGGGGAAACAAAAGCTCATTTGTGAATGTAACAGATACATAAACATTTGCCACATGTTTGGACCATCTCCACACCCTTGCAAAGTACCAGGACATGTGCCAGTGAGGGCCAGCTTTTCAGCTTAGGCTCTTAGAAACCTGCATGCAGAGGGAAAATTTAATTCAAGTTTCATAATATCGTCAGCTACTGTGGAATTGACAGCAAATGCACCCCCAGGGAGGCCTCTTGTTCTCTTGTATGCAAAATACTGAAGTGCACAGATTGAATTAAAGCTAGAATTTTCCCATATCCTAATTAATGTTATTAGGATTTTTAAAAATTCATTCATGGGATGTAGGCATTGCTGCCAGGGCCAGCATTTATTCCACATTCCTAATTGCCCCTGAGAAGGTGGTGGAGAAATGTCTCCTTGAATTGCTGCAGTCCACTTTGTGCAGGTCCACTCACAATACCATTAGAGAGGGGATGCCAGGATTTTGACCCAGTGACACAGAGTCTGCATGGTGAGTGGCTTGAAGAGCACTTTCAGGTGGCACTATTCCCATGTATCTGCTCAAACACATACCATTGTCTGGAAATAATGGTAATACGCTATTGGACTGATAACGATCCTGCATTCATTGCAACAGAAGTAGACCATTCAACCTCCTGGATTTGTTTTATTATTCAGTAACATCATGGTTAGTCTTTATTGCTACTCCATTTACCTGCCTTGGCTCCATATCACCTCATACTCCTAGCCAGTAAAAAAGTATTGATCTCAGACCCACTGATGTCGTAAGTAAAATTTCCGCCCCTCAGCTTCCTTTGTGTGAGAAAATGTTTCCTAACTTGTCTCCTGAACCAACTGGTTCTGATTTTAAATTTATGTCCCTTAGTCCCAGATTCCTGCAAAACAGGGAAAACCTTCTCTGCACATGTCCTGACAGGTGCACTTGTGCTGAAATTACCCAGAAAACGTAGCTCGGATTAGCCAGCATAACTAAACTGAGAACCACACCCAAACCCCTTCATCACTCACACACTAACCTACCCTAACCACACTAACACTGTCCAACCTCCCTCGGTCCGAACCCACTATAAGCCCCCATCAACCTGACCCCGCTGTTCACCCAATCCCACTTCTCATCTAACCCAACTGCCACTTGACCTGACCCAGTGTCAATACAGTGTGGAGCTGGATGAACACAGCAGGTCAGGCAGCATCAGAGGAGCAGGAAAGTCGACATTTAGGAAGGATCAATTCAAGGAGACTCTAACTGCAGCATCCGCAGTCTTGCTATCTCTGAATGACCTGATCTAACTACCCTTTCATCCAAGCTGACCACTCGCTAACCAGATCTGACTACTCACTTGACCCGACTTCCACCCAACTACCCATGACCCAACCGTCCCCTGACCACTACCACTCAACCCAACTGCCCTGTCTCCTAGCCACCCTCTCACTCATTGAGCAGTATATTACTCTTCCAGGACAAGACAGTTCTCAATCTCACTGGCAAAATATCCAGGATGATGACGTTCAGTCATAGTCTAGATGTTATCACATCAGGATGCTACAATATATTGATATGGTGGCCCTGAAAATCGGAGCCCCTGCACCTCACGGAAAGAGCCAATTAAAGAGCTTTTAAGTTCATCAAGAGAACAATAGGCTTGAATAAAACATCTGGTTGCAATAATGTGGCATGTTGATGTACAAAATATCAGCTGAAGAGCTCAATTTTCAATTATTTGTGCTTGTTAGGACAGATTGAAATACTGCAGCCGGAATCAGTGTTTTCCCATACCAGATCAGTGCTGGTAGGTGAGAAATAGTTTTGAGTGGAGGTTTTGTATCTGTGTACACTTTTGTGAGGAATGGACACCTGATACATTGCAGGCATGTTTGTGCAAAGTGCCAAGCCATCCTCACTGCAACCTGTGTATCTGTAGGAAAATGAGGATAGTGATCTCTATCGGAGATTCAACCTCCGGTGAGGAGAAGGAGGAGGAGAATGAGAAAGTGAAGAAGAAGGATAGAAGCTCATGTGTAGAATCCACCTGAAATCATGATGTCACTCAAACTGCTCATGGTCAAGACACTGTGGAAAGCAAAATGGTGGAGCCTCAAAGGCATTAGGCAGCCAGCTAACTTACAGAGAATGATCCGTTTGCAAACGTCTGAGGAACTGTACTGTGGGAGACTGAGGGTCTCCAGATCCCCAGTTAAATCTCTTTGTATCATTCTGGCTGGAGAAATAGTCTCACATCATGTGGAGGGGCAGCCAGTTCCAGTGGCTCTAAATGGTGACTACAGTCCTCAGTTTTTTTGTAAGTGGACCTTTTCAGGTTCATGTGATGATCTTTGTGGGATCACCCAGCCTGCAGTCCATCATTGCATTTAGGTTTTCATTGATGCAATGTTCCAATAATCTGTACAATAATTGAGTTTAGAATGGATCTCATCTGCCAGTCTGAGAGAAGTAGAGTGTTCATTACAAAGGCAGGCTTCTCAAGGATATTGGATGCCATCGACTGCGCATATCTTTCCATCACGTCTCTAGTAGACCATCCCAGTGTATTCATCAACTGGAATAGTTTCAATCTACAACAGTCCAATTGGTGTGTGACCACCAACAATGAATACTGCAAGTATATGCCAGTTACCTCAGCAGCATTAATGACTCATACACATTGAGAAAATCTCAGGTGCAGGCATGTTCCATTGGCCTAACACTATGGAAGGATGGCTGTTGGGGGACAAGTACCATCCCTTGAAGAAATGGTTCCTAACACATGCCAGGGTGCCTTGGATGGCAGGTGAATGAAGCTACAATGATAACCGTGGTACAACAAGGGCAATCTTTTCATGGACTATAGATTGAGACAGGTTGGACAGATCAGAAGAAGCTATGGAGCAGTATGTTACAACCAGAGAGCTCCAAATGATTGCTGTGTGTTGCACTCTGCACAGCCTGGCACTGCTGAGATAAAGAGCACACAAAAAGCAATATTGAGTCTTCTAATGAAGATCTCCCTTAAGAACGTGAACAGACTACCACATGGAGAGATGCAAGGTCCTGCAAGGATGGTTTAAGAAATCTGGTCAGCAATGATGAGTTGGGCTGAAGGGTCTGTTTCCGTCCTGTAAGACTATGACTCTAACAGTGCATAGAGTTCCTCTCTGCTTCACATTTAGCTGCAATCAAGAGAGGCTACAGAGGTGTCTGCACTTTTGCTGTGGATAATTTTGCAGGAAAAGTCTTTTGGTTTTATTCAGCTGTGACGGCCCATTCATGGAGGATGCTCATGCAAAATTGCAGGAATTCTACTTGTGGTTTCAGCCCTAGATAGTGATGTGTCAGAAGCTGAATGGTGGAGGAATAGCCAGCCCCTTCAAATGTGCCCTGAGAGGAGTGTCTAGGTGTCACCAGCTGCTCAATGAAGTCTTTTTGCACTTCCTGGCTTTCCACAGAGGGATAAGAAGCTAGAGGATACTGTCCAGACATCAAGATACCCTGTCACCTTCTGGAGTCCTTTCCACAGCACTCAATGCCTCACATGTTTCTCATTGGACATGCAGCATCTGCCAGTTTACGAGCCATTCCATTGTGACAATCCTCCAACTGCCACAACTATGCTCCATTTTTCTTTCTATTCAGCAGCTGCACAGGCAACTGTAAGGCGCCCTCACCAGCTTATGCATCCCTCTGTGCCAAGTCATGAAACCCTGTCAAGGTGCCAGTATCTGTGCTGGTGCGTGGTGCCGAGAAAGTGTGAGTTGCTGCATCCTCCTGGGTTCCTCTTTTGCCTCTGAGGTCAGATGTTGCCCCTCCTTGGGGCTGGCGGGTGGGGTATTCAATGGTTCACCTGTGTAGGAAACAGAAAGATGGAGAATCATTCCAAACTCATGGAAATTGCGAGTATCTAACAATGAAATAGTGACATTAAAATTACAGCTAGATTCCTCTCCCAGTTTACATTCCCCAAATTAGTTTACTTATACAAATAGTCTCACTAATATACCAATACCATCACAACACTCGAACTAATTCCCAATACTTTGGAGCCTTAATATCACAAAAGAAATAAGGGTTGCCCATATGACTGTAGTAGCTATCACAAACCTTCCCTTTGAGCCTGTTACCAAGCTGGTTCTGTCAGCAGCCTATAATGTGCCCTTGAAAGCTCACCTTCCCATCAACTTCCTCCAGTATCACCTTTGCCAATGGGGTGACTCCAATTGTAGGAAGCGAGCTCAAGCACTTGCTCCTCTATAGGTGGCAGGATGGCCAGTTCAGCCACTCCGTCTCCTGTCTGGCTTGTCTACCTTGCACTGTAGGCCTGCTTATCCTGCAATAAAGTGGCATAGTCTAATTATAGAGTCATAGAGTCATACAGCACGGAAACAGATCCTTCAGTTCAACCAGTCCATACTGACCATAATCGCAAACTAAACAAGTCCCACCTGCCTGATCCTGGTCCATATCCCTCTAAACCTTTCTGATTCATGTAATTATTCAAGTTTTTCTTAAATGTTGTAGCTGTACCTGCATTCACCACTTCCTCTGGAAGTTCATTCCACACACGAACGACAGTGTAAAAATATTGCCGCTCATGTCTTTTTTAAATCTTTCTCCTCTCATCTTAAAAATATGCTCCCTGCTCTTTAATTCCCCCACCCTATGGAAAAGACACCTGCCATTCACCTTATCTATACACCTCGTGATTTTATAAAACACTAAAAGGTCACCTCTCAACCTCCTACGCTCCCCTGAGAAAAGTCTCAGCCTCTCCAGCCTCTCCTTATAACTCAAACCCTCCATTCCTGGCAACATCCTGGATTTCTTGAAGGGGCAGACCCAAATAATCGCAGAAGTGGTCATTGGGATGTGCCCTGAACTGCAGTCCATTCCCCTGGCTCTTTGCACAGGGTTACAAAATCAGGGAGACAAGTGGAATAGGAGTCTGGGCCAGACCCTCAAGCTCTATATCCTGTCTGGAAAACAGGAAGGTGCAAAAGGTCCTCATGGTAGAAGTTGAGTAGCTAGCAACACCTGGACACTCCGGAATGTTGAAGTCACTGTGGGAGGACATACATTCCTATCTTCCCATTGTCAGTCAATTAAGAAGCTAACTCCAGGGGCCAGCATGGATACCAGCAAGGTTTGAGGTCAACTAGTAGGGTCTATAGCAAAATCCAGATACCAGCCACGTGGTGAGAGAGGAGCACAGCTAAGGCAGGCAGGGGTCTGTGAGAGTGCCTCAACATGGAGGAATTCTCTGCAGTATTGTGAAAAAGTTAAAAATCATACGGTAAGAAGTAAGGTCCTGTCAACACAATTGACTATCCCCCAACCAGTCTATGAATGAGCTAATTGGTTACAACTTGCTGCTGGTAAGTCACCTATGCTGCACGGTGCTATGTCATTCAGAGTTAAGAATACATTGGATACATTTAAGAAAGGTGGTAAGGAAAAGCCAGGGAATTGTAGACCACTGAGTCTAACATTAGTGATGGGCAGGTTTCTGGGGGTGGGGGATCCTGAGGGACAGGATATACATGTATTTGGAAAGGCAAGGACTGATTAGGCATAGTCAACATGGCTTTGTGCATGGGAAATAGTGTATCACTAACTTAATTGAGTTTTTTGAAGAAGTAACAAAGAAGATTGATGAAGGCAGAGTGGTGGATGTGATCTATATGGACTTCAGTAAGACTCCAAGAAGGTTCCACATTGTAGCTTGGTTAACAAGGTTAGATCATGTGGAATACAGGGAGAAGTAACCATTTGGATGCAGAACTGGCTCAAAGGTAGGAGACAGATGGTAGTAGTGGAGGATTGCTTTTCAGACTGGAGGCCTGTAAGGATTGGTGCTGGGTCCACTGATTTTTGTCATTTATATAAATGATTTGGATGTGAATTTAGGAGGTATGGTTAGTAAGTTTGCAGATGACACCAAAACTGGTGGTGTGGTGGACAGCGAAGGAGGTTACCTCAGAGTTCAATGGGACCTTGATCGGGTGGGCAGGTGGGCCCAGAAGTGGCAAATGGAATTTAATTGGATAATTGTGAGGGGCTGTATTTTGGAAAGGAAAATCAGGACAGGACTCATACACTTCATGGTAAGGTCCTGGGGAGTGTTGCTGAACAAAGAGACCTAGGAGTGTAGGTTCACAATTCTTTGAAAGTAGAGCTGCAGGTAGATAGAATAGTGAAGAAGGTGTTTGGTACGCTTGCCTTTATTGGTCAGTGCATTGAGTATAGGAGTTGAGAGGTCATGTTGTAGCTGCACAGGCCATTGGTTAGGCCACTTTTGGAATACTGCATGCAATTCTGGCCTCCCTGTTTTAGGAAGGATGTTGCGAAACTTGACAGGATTCAGAAGAGATTTACAAGAATGTTGCCAGGGTTGGAGGGTTGAGGTATAGGGAGAGGCTGAATAGGTTGGGGCTATTTTCCTTGGAGCATTGGAGGCTGAGGGGTGAGCTTGTAGAAGTTTATAAAATCATGAGGAGCATAGATAGTGTAAATAGCCAAGGTCTTTTCCCTGGGGTAGCGGAGTCAAAAACTAGAGGGCACAGGTTTAAGGTGAGTGGGGAAATACTTAAAAGGGACCTAAGAGGCAACTTTTTCATGCAGAAGGTAGTGTGTATATGGAATGAGCTGCCAGAGGAAGTGGGAGAGGCTGTATTGGTATCTGTATAGGAAGGATTTGGAGGGATATGGGCCAAATGCTGAGAATTGGGACTAGATTAATTTAGGATATATGGTAGGCATGGATGAGTTGAACCCATGGGTTTGTTTCCATGCTGTACATCTCTATGACTCTATGACAGTGACTCCAATGTGCTACGTCCCAACTTTGCTCCCGTTCAGGCCTCTTCACCCACATCCACGGGAATGGGACAATTCAACACTGCTTCTCTCTCAGTGAGGTTCCTTCAATTTGATTATTTAAGAAGACACTGACTCTTGCTCTGCCCATGCATGCCATGGACCCCATGTAGACACTAACATTCTGTAAAGAATCTGCTGATACCCTAGGTTGCTGTAAGCACAACGAACAGTGATGTAAACTGTGCATGAGAAAACATTCTGGTCAGTTTACAGCATGAAATGGATGAGAGTGGCAAAGAACATTTCAGATTTCTATACAGATCATTTTGGAAGACTGGAGTACTCTTGTTGGGTTTTGTTTCATGTGGTATAAGGCAGCGTTAACATTTCTAACCTATGGTGATATGTTGAAGGGCAGTTAACCCCAAGCAGACTGCAGCACTATTCATTAGCAGGTGACAGGCTGGGCTTTGGCAGGTACAATGTTATGATTATCACTGAAGAAATGTAGCACAGCTGGCTGAAATTCCACAGTAACGCTGGAGATCCTGTCCACTCACATTCTACAACACTAACTCTTGGACTGTTTCGGCAATTCACTTCCCAAATGGCTTTCCCAGATGTAACAGAGTGCTTTTCTGTTTCTGAAGTCTGTGATTCCATTTATAAAATTAGTTTTGGAAAAATAATCACGGATGTGACAACATGGGACTTTTCCCCTCTGTGTCAAGGTTTTGAGGTGGGGTGTGGGGTATGATGTGTATTGTTTCCTTCAAGTTCAGTTATTTCATAAAATGTCTGTCAAAAGGAGATTGAACTTATGTGGAAGTACAAAGAATTTATGAAAGAAAAACAAGCTATTGCAGTGGTCAAGGCTGCATACAAGTCTTCCACTCTACTTCAATTCAACATAACCTCCTATTCATTGTTTCTGATGTGCCTATCAAACTTCTCCTTACATGCATTTGCACTAATTCGTTTAACCAATCCACATGGTAGAACAGTGGCAAATAGAATTGAACCCAGAAAAATATGACATGATGCTTGTTTTGGGGAGGACTAACAAGGCAAAGGAATTCATGATGAATGTTAGGAACCTAGGAAGTACAAAGGAGCAGAGGGACCTCAGCATGTATGTGTGTGGGACAGTTTGATAAGGTGATGAAGAAGGCATATACGATACTTGCCTTTATTTGTCAACGCACTGAATACAAAAGCAACGAAGTTACAACTGAACTATATATAATGTCAGTCAGGCTACTGGGTTATTGTGTGCTGTTCTGGTAGCGGCACTATAGGAAGGATGTGATTGCACCAAAGAGAGTGCTGAAAAGGTTCACCAGGATGTTGCCCGGTCTAAAATGTTTCAGCCAAGAAGAGAGTCTAGACAGGCTGTGTTGTTTTCCTTTGAGCAGAGATGGGCAAAGGGGCACCTGATTGAGACATACAAAGTTACGTGGGGCATAGATGGGTGGATAGAAAAAAAATGTTTTCCTTAGTCAATAACCAAGAGGCCATAGGTTTAATGTAAGGGACAGGTGGCTTAAAGGGGATTTATAGAAGAATTTTTTTCACTCACTGTTAGAGGTGAGAATCGTCACAGTATTGAAGAAGTACTTAGACGAATACGTGAAATGCCATAGCATGCGAAGTTGTGGGGCAAGAGCTGGGAAATGGGACTAGAGAAGATAGCTGCTATAGACTGAAAGGCCTCGGTTCCATGCTGTAAACGTTTATGATTCGGTGGTGGCAAGTAACATTCTTTGGGTAAATATGTTCTTCCTGAATTCCTATTGGATTTATTAGAGACTATATTAACTTTATAAGTCATAGAATCATAGAATCCCTGCAGTGCAGAATGAGGCCATTTGGCCCATCAAGCCTATACCAACCCTCCAAAGAACATCCCAACCAGACCAATGGGGAATTTACCATGGCTCACCCATCTAACCTGCACCTCTCTGAACGCTACAGGTCAATGTTTGGCATGGCCAATCCACCTGACCTGACCATCTTTGGTTGTGCACAAGTGAAAGTATGATGAAAGTAATGGTTAATCTGAGCTGACATGCAGCAGTAAAGCAAGATACAGTCCAGATTGGCTCATTGGTCCACATAGGGAGGGAAGTCTGCAGGTGATAGGAAGTTTTACACCAGGCGGCAGCCTTACTATTTTTGAGACAATGTTTTGCACCATGGTGATCAACTTTATTAACTTTTGCCTGGTGGGATCCAAGAGCCCCACTCAGGCACGATAGTCTCTGTCACACTCCTGCAGAGGAATATAGTGAGTGGTGTTGCCCAGTCTTCATTATCAATGACCACCATCTTCATTCCTCACTCGAAGGTGTCCTTGCGGTAAGGGTATGGACACCCAGGATCTCATGACCCAATAGACAGTTCACCAACAGAAGATCTTGAGTATACAGCTAACATCCATCTGATGAATGTGGTCAATGCAGACTTTGTCATACAATGCTGACAATGAGTGTGTGTGGATGAAATTAACCAGCTTCAGGCCCTTTGACTTAATGACTTTGTCCTGCCAAGAGATGCCAAGGATAAGCCTCAGACAGTGAAGGTGTTTCCTGCCTAGCATGCATCTTGCTGAGGATATGTGTGTGGTAAATTTTCAGGTTGGTGTTCTCAGTCAGCTTGGACATAACAGCTGAAGTTTTGATGATGCATGTGTTGATTTCAGCATCAAGTGATAGATTGCTGGTGATGTGGAGGCTAGATATGAGAAGCTATCAACAAGCTTCAGAATCACATTGTCAATATTGATAGATGGTGGTATGGCAACATCCTGGACAATGATATTTGTCTTTCTGATGCTGATGGTCAACTAAACTCTTTGTAGGCATGATAGAGTTGGCCATTTGCTGCTGAAGGCGTATAGAGCAACTCTCTGATAAGGACTTGGTGCACCTTTGTCTTGGAAGGCTGGACAACTTTCTGTTAGTTCTAATATTTAAGTAGACACCCTCTGTAGCTGAGCTGAAGGTGTGTGACAGCAGTAAAGAAAAGGACATGCCTAGGAGAGTTTGTACTGGAACACAATTCTCTTTGACCCTACTGTGAATCTCACAGTGATCTGATATTGCCTCAATATAATTGATCTCAAGCACCATGTTGTCACGGAAGGACAAAATTGCATTGAGCAGCTTTAGTGGGCAGCTAATTTTCTCAAGCAGCTTAAAGAGACTGTCTCTGTCACATGATTGAATAGTTTGGTGAGATTGATGAAGGCAATATAGTGAGGAATACATAGCTCTTAATGAAGATGATGGGAAAGAAGCTAGAAGAGATGGAAGTATTTGGGCAATTTCTGTGCTGAAGAGGATTTACCATATGATTTCTTGGAATAGAAAAGTTGAAAAGATAATGTGTTGTGGTTCAACTATTGTTTACAAAACATCATTTTGTGGAGTGAACATAAACCAAGCTTTTAAGACAGATAAGAGATGGCTTTTATGGCTTTAATTACTAAACAAGCTGGTTGGAAGAGCCCTGTGCTGAAGGTTGCCTAGCAATAGCCTCTAGCCTGGAGTTGATGTTTTTCCAATATACATGCTGTATTAGTTGAAGGACGTCTGCCAAGCTGGAAAGCAAAACTCCATGTCTCCTAAAAAATTACGAAAAGCACCCTAAAGCAGAACCAGCTGCAATGATCCTTCTTTCTCCCTCTCTCAGCAGAAATATTGTAGGGACCTAATAAGGTCAAATAGGCGGATTTCTAACTGATTCTCATCTAGATTCAAGTCTGATTTGAAAATCTCATCAATTCTTTAGCTGTCAGCATTTCGATATTGTCAACAGGAGATCAACTGGACTGTAAGATATCTTCCTATTTTTATTTTCTGAGTATGGATGCTTGGTATTTTGTCCTTTTTTTGTTTTGTTTTAAACACATATCTCTGCAAAGTTGTATTATCTTGTTTGTCATGTGTGTTTAGGATTGAGGGGATGTCATTTAATTCTACACAGTAGCTTAGCTGTTAACTAACCAGTTTTGCCACTTACTGTAAGATAAGATTGTTTCTAACAAACAGGTTTTTTTTGATTTAATTGCAGAAAGTTGGCAGGTATTTCTTTTCCTCTGGAGAGTAGTGCAAAAGAAAAAAATTGCCGATTTTGGAGAAAAAAATAAAAGATTTACGATTTTGGTACGTCTTGTAAAGTAGTTGGTCTTGTTACCAGTGCACACACCCCTATTAGAATTGTAACAATTTATTGTAGTCTCCTTTGTTCATGGCATTACACTTGCAGCTGCCAGACTACGAAACTCATAACAATTGTAGATCATCCTGGCCTGAACCATAAAGGGATTCAGATTAGATGCATTCTGCCAGGATCTGCAGGTGTACAAGGTCAGCATAAGCAAATACAATTTCCTCTATGCTGGGTAGGAAGTTGCCTCAATAGTTGTTGCAGTCACAGTAGTCACTCCTGTTCTTGTTTTGGGTCACACTCTTTACATCATACATATCCTGGGGTATAGGCCTTCCTCACTGGCAGAGACAAAGAGGTTTATGCAGATGTATGGTTTCCCTTGTTTGATAAGATCAAGTAGTGTAACATTAGCACCTGGAGTTTTACCCATGACAAGTCAGTCAGAAGCTTTGCTAAAATCCTCCACTGTGGGTTCAATATCAAAGACTGAAAGCAGGGTCTCTGTGGTGTCTAGTGTATCCTCAATGACAGTATTCTCCTTCAAGTACAACTCAAGGTAATCTCAGCAGGCCTGTTAGAATGCTATATCAACGTTCAGCTTTTAGACTCCACATCAGTCATTAATGTTCTGCATGCTTTACAGATAAGCTGCAAGACATCTATCAATCTCGCACACATGATCCTGACATTCCAGTTTGCCAATCAAGGAATTAGCATCTTTTTCACTCTTTATCAGTTTCAGTTGTTTGCCTGTGTTCCAGCCAATCGCAGAATGGAGACTCAAAGCCCCAAGCACCCATCGAATCAGGTGGTCTGTGGTATTTTAGCACTTTACCTGCTGGGGGAGCCAAACCTGAGCTGGATGCTGGAATGACACATAGTCCCTCGGCCACAGCACTTGTCCTCTATGTCAATCGGGTTGAGCTTATCACCCTTAACTGTGTCTCCTATGTTGTGTCAACACTCTACAACAAAAATCAGGTACACTCTTCGGGGTGCAAAATCTATGCAGACTTTAGGATGACCATATGTTAAAAGCTCCGCTTCCCCAACTCAAGTCCATTTCTGAGTCCAAAGAAATAGGAAGCTCTACATTTAACAGTCCTGATTTGAAGATGTTACTGGAAAGGGACATACCTGTGTTTCTAGACTCAGCTGGGGCCTTGTGTTATGACTAGTTCCAGGCTAGGGTCACCAAATTATTACAGGTGCATAATGGACGCATAATGAAGCTGTTGCATGAGAAGGGATGAATGGTTCAGTACTCATGCATCCCCTTGGTTGGTCACACCAAGGTTAATTTAAAATGAATCTCTTCCCTTTTGGAAATATTTCTCTGAGGCCAATGAATTAATGTTTTAAAAGGAGCCAATTTCACCAGGCTTTCTTGTGTAAACAAAAGAGTGAGTTCATTAGTTACTATATACAAGAAGAAATAATAACACAACTCACATATGGACAGATTAGAAATGAGAGCTGAATCCAACAAAAAAGATAAATATTAGTCTTTGAGATCCAAAAAGAATAGTTAATGAGATGTTGCAGCTTTTACATTGAGTGATAATGGTAGCACTGATGTTGATAAGTAAGTAGTTGATTTTCAGATGCGTGGCTGTGTAGGACAGCTGAAAGGTTGTTGTCCACTTTCCTTTTGACTGCGGCTTTGCTGCATTACAGCTTGCGGCAAAAGCAGATAGACTTCCTTTCTTTTTAACTACAATGCAGGGATGCTTAGAGGTTTTCTCACTTGTGACCCTCTCAACACATACCTTCATCCACCAGTAAACACAGACAATGTTTGAAACTGGCTTTTATTTCTATTATTTCTCACCCAGACTATTTTCTCTCTTTTCTCCTATAGTCTGAGGCAACTCACAGGAGATTACAGTTCAGTTTGTCTCCGTTTGAAATCTGTCACTGTGAAGTTTTCTGAACACCCATCAGATGTGACATTTGAGGGACTTCCTTGAGGCAAAGGATTACCCACACACACCCCTCTCACTGACATTTATTGCACTGAATATACACAGTCATTTTTTTGCCTTAAATTCTCCAGTGATTGGAATGTGGTTGGCCAGGTGGATCACATTGAGTATGATTCCCCTAACTGGGGCTGTTAACATGGGCCAATCAGGGAGTGCTGGCTGACAGATATAAACAAGCAGTCTCAGGGCTTCTTCTCCCTCTAGGGATTGTCTCTGAGCTAGCTGGTCAGAGTCCATGCACTATGCACCTGTTAATAAAGAATGACTCAGTGATGTGATATCTGCATCTGTTATTTCAGATGCTCTTTTTGAAACAAACACGTGTTGTAAATGAAAGTTCAATATGTCTTTAGGTCTTCTGGGACTATGATCTGTTGTCATGGCACCTGCCCCAGGAAGGTAAAGAGACGAAATGCTTTTGGGTGCAGAGGGACAGAAGCAATCTCCTTTATAAAGGGGCTCAATCAGGTTGTTCTTTGAATTAAAGGAAATACCAACCACATATCCTCCATCACCCCATGTAAGCCAAATTTTCTGAGGTCTACGTTTACTACTAAAGGAAATGCAAAGTGCTGAGGAGTAGCAATTACTGCTTTGTGAGATTAATTCCCCAGTGTCATTTCAAAAGAGACTGGCTCCTCAGCAGTCATGGGGAGTTTGTGGCTATTTAGCCCACAGAACTAGTATGTGATTAACGTTTGGGACAATGTTTGCGCAAGATTTTTTAAAAATAATATTTAGTTGAAATGGCACTCATTAGAGATGAGAGATATCTGCATTTTTTGTGTTTTAAAACAGTTCCATTTGCCAGCTGAAAGTATTTGTTCTGATACTAGGTAACAGAATAAGATCCACCTTGGAAGACCAGCAAAGCATTCAAATTCTTTTTAATCAAATGCTTTTTAATCAGTTGTTGCTCAGACATCAGGTTTTCATTTAGATTATCAGGAACATTTGCTTCAGTATTTGGTCATGGTAATTAATGTCTGCAATGCAGAGTCATGACTAATCACTGAATTACTTCCAGCCTATGGCTTTTTTTTATAACTACATAATGAATCACAGCACTAACATGCCTGCACTTTCATCGTCTTATACAGCAACTCCTTTGATTTCTGTGTAAGCTCCCTATCATTCAGCAATGTCTTGATACTGTTATTTGGCAATTGCAACAAACAAAAGCTCAAATAACAAACATTCCTTAAAGTTTTATTAGCTATTCCTTGCATGTTGAGCATGGCTTCTTTCTGCTATCCATTTGAGATTGAGTGGAGCAGTGGTGACAAACTAGGACCAACTAGGTGTGGCAACACAGCCAGCCACCAATGGTTACCAATCCTTTAAATCCATTTTCCTCAATAATATAATTCTAAACTCTGGATTTAGAAACTTGTTTGTTCTAAATTGCTTCCCGGAGGAAGTGGTGTCCGACTGTGGGTTCGTGTACCTGCATTTTGCACCCACTGTTCCTCACTTTCACCCACCCCTGAAGGGTTTACGTTTAGAGTTAGGATCAAATTGCAAGAGAGATAAGTGCAATAATTCTTTCCCTCCAGCCCTATTTGGTGCTGTGATGCAGGGATGTGAGCATCATCGCACACAATCCTCGAAGCAGCTGCAATGGGTACTGAGACTGTCACACATCTCCTTCTGGAATGTGCCTTTGTGAATGAAGTCTGGATAAAGATGCAGAGATTTTTGTCGAGGTTCGTCCCGAGCAGCTCCATGACATGGGTCTCTGTGCTTTACAGTCTGTTCCCCAGTAGCACACTGAGACAAATATCAACTGCACCTGGAGGACAATCAACTCTGTGAAACATGCTCTTTGGTCTGCACAAAACTTCTTGGTCTTCCAAGGAGTTGACCCTGATTGAGTATTGTAGACTGGCACCTTCCAAGGTCCAGGACTACGTGCTGAGCGTTGCATTAAAGCTTGGGGCAGCTGTCACCAAGGTACAGTGGGAAAATACTACCTTCTGAGGTCCTCCTGCCTAAGGCAAATGGGGGTCCATTCAGTTATCAGACCCTCCTAGTGCGTCAATGCATGCAAATATAGTCTTGTATTTGTCAGAGATGTTGTTGGTTTGTTTGGATAGATTCAAATTTTAATGTTTGTTTGTTTCATTGATATGCTACTGTACAGAGCCGAACTGCATTTGTGACTATGTATATATACAAAGATATTTTTTATGAATAAAGTATATTTTTGAAATAAAAAGAAAGCAGGGATGTGACCATCACTTTCAAAACTAGCATTGGTCACCCATCCACAATTCCCCTTGTCATAGTGGTGAGGAGCTACCTCACTGTTGCAGTTGATATGATGAAGGTTCTCTCAGTGCCCATAGGGAGGGACTTCAATGAGTTTAATTTTGGCAGTTATTGTTGAATGTTACTGTCATGCATCTTGTAGGTGATAACTACTAAAGCCACTGTATGCCTGTGGTTGAATGAGTGAAGTTGATGAAGTGCCAATGAAGTGACACCTTCGATGGTGTCGTGTTGTTGGAGCTGTACTCATCCAGGCAAGTGGGGAGTAATCCATTAAGCTATGAAGTTAAACCATGTAAATGGCAGATGGGCTTTGGGGAGTTAGTTACTCACTACAGAATTCCTATCCTCTCACCTGGTCCTGTAGCCACAATATTTAAATGGCTGGTCCAGCTCAGTTTCTGATCAATCGTGACCTATGGAAAGTCAGAGGCTTCAGTGATGGTAACGCCATTAAACATCAAAGAGGGATGGTTAGCTTCTCTCTTGTCTGAAATGGTCATTGCCTGGCACTTGTATGTGTCACCAATGTGATTTGCCACTTATTAGCCCAAACCTGAATGTTATCCAGGTCCTAATGCATGTGAGTGTGGACTGCTGAGGAGTTATAAACTGCACTGAACACTGTAATTAGCAACAAACATCAACACTTCTGACCTTATCATGGAGGGAAGTTCATTGATGAAGCAGCTGCAGTTGGTTGGTTAAGGGCATTACCCTGGGAAACGCCTGCAGTGACAGCCTGGGACAGGGATCATTAGCATTGCCAATCACAATCATCCTGCTTTGTGCCAGGTATGACTCCAACTGGTTTTATCTTTGATTCCCTCTGCTTTCAATTTTTCCAGGAGTTGTTGACCAATCACTGGGGCAGCAGTTCAGCAGTGCTTCCAGGAGCGGTGGCCACTGCTGGGGCTACACCTGCAAGAAGGATATGAAAGAATGTCCCCCCTCTCAACCAGATAAGTGGACCTGGGTGTATCAGGACCTGGCAGGGCCTAATGAGGAGGATAAGATTCTTGACGATGGCAGATGGCAGTGTACGTTAGGTGGGTGGAGGATGGAGGGGAGGGTACTTCTGAGAGTCAAGGACTGCCTAAAGAAGAGAGTATCCCTACCTCCAAGCACACTACCATACAGCCAAGGGAGTTCCCCTGGTCGCTTAGAATCTACCTGCCATTGGAAAATGACAACTGCAATGGGAAGAGGCCCCTAATCGATCACTTAAATGGCTCAATTTGCCTTTAAGTAGGTGGGACATCCTCATGACAATGAGAAATGGCTGGTACTCCAACTTTCTTTCATTGTTCTACTGACCTCCCCCTCCTTCAAGCCCAGATGCCTGGAGAAATTCCTGTCAGGAATTCCCTCAAACTCATCTCTTTGACCATGCTTTTTGATCAACTGCACAAAAGTTCCCTTAGCGCCAAACCTCGTTTGAAAATGCTCATGAGAAGCATCTTAGCTGTCTTAATATGTTAAAGATGCTATAGATTGTTGTAATTTGCAAAAGCTGTACATAGAGTCATAGAGTCATGCAGCACAGAAACAGACCCTTCGGTCCAACTTGTCCATGTCGACCTATTTCCCAAATTAAACTAGTCCCATTTGCCTGCATTTGGCCCATATCCCTCTAAACCTTTCCTGTTCATGTACCTGTACAAATGTCTTTTAAATGTTGTAACTGTACCTGCATCTACCACTTCTTCTGGCAGTTCACTTCCACATACAACCCACCCTCTGTGTGAAAAAGTTCCTCCTCAGGTCCCTTTTAAATCTTTCTCCGCTCACCTTAAAATTATACCCTCTAGTTTTGAACTCCATCTTGTACAACATCCAGCATGCCCTCCTATCATTGTCAACACACCCACAAAAACTTGTAAAATTATGCATTGGCTGGGATTTGATGCAGAGTTGGTAACCCCATTCAGTGACTAGTAATTCAGGATCATTCTGTCTCTGCTGTCCCGGGGAGCCAGCACAATGCTGAGTTGCCTGAGGTCATGGCATCCAAGTTCTGAGGCAGCACGACCTTTCTCCCAAGAACTGCCAGTCAATCAGAGGGCTGGCAGCTCTTTGGTGCCAGTGGTGCCGCCGTGAAACATGAACACAACAGCGGCTACAGAAAAATCTGGGCCAGGCAGTGCTGGAGGCTGAGTGTTGAGGTCATCGAGGTGACCTTGTTGGGCAGGACCACCAGGGTGGCTCTTTGCCACTGCATGAAGCCCTGTGGGTACTCCAAGTGGACAGATCCCCATTGTCCAGTCCTGTTCCCCATCAAAGGCTGAAGTCAGGCCAACAGGTTAAAGGTTCGGCGACCTCACGATGTCGCATGTATCAACCCCACAGTGCTGGTAAAGAAAAAACACCGGCATTAGCAAGGGTCCCTTAACTGGCCATCAATTGACACTTAAGGGCCTCAACTGATCCGAATGCAAGCAGACCATTCATTACCTACTCTGCCACTAGTGAAGCACCAGTGGAGGTGGGTAGGTGGCAGCCATTGTCCACCTTCCCCTAACAGCCTCCTTCCCTACGTCGACCACCACACACCCCACCCCCAGCCCCATGTTCATCCAGTGATATGCCCCTAACCCCACACCTCCATTGGTTGCTGCTCTGCTGTGGGTGATAAAAATGCAGCCATTTTGTCTAATATTCCTAAGCATAAAGTTCCTCGAAGATTGTGAAAAGTTAGCTTGGACCTGAAAAACAAAAGCTTACCTGCAACAGAAAATCAAACAGAGCTAACTTGCCCCATTCGGAGTGTTTCACACCCAGGCAAGGCACAGTGTGATTCTCAGGAGCCTTGCTGGTGCCACAGTGTTGCCGCAGCACTGCCTGGTATTGAAACCAGCTCAACTCAAATGAATTCTGATCGTTATTGGGATCGTTAAGATGTTGAATGTCTGTATCCCACCAAACAACTGGCCTGGCCATTCCATCTGTGAACTTGTACGGGAGCAATGCATCATCAAATCTTCGAGCTACAACAGGCAGACTCCGGTTTAGACCCAACACCCTGTCCAAATGGAAAGCTAAAACCTCATCAAGGTCACTAGATCGTTTTATTATCCCGCACAAACCCTCTTGACAATGCCCCGCAAGGTCATTGATCACAACGGGAGCATGTAAGCTCAGACCTATTTTGATGACTTGCCCATGAGCTGGTATCCGTGCTTTTGCAACCACTGACCCATGAGCCAAAAGTTTCATCTTTTCAATATCACTTGAATCAAACCAGGGTGGAGGATCTTGAAATATAATGCTATCTTCCACATCTGAAACTGGGTGGCTGGTTTCAACACTGTTACAGATCTTAGACTCAATTATCCTCTTGCTCACTTGTGAAGTACTCAGTTTCCCGTTGTTTATCAAAGAAATATCCAGGTACTTTATCCTTTCAGTGTTAATGGATAGTTCTTCCCCAGCTTCCTTGTATTCATTACCTTTAACCCTTTGAACAAGTATTCTGTTCTGATTTGATGGAATTTTAAATAGTGGTAAAACTCGTTTTTTAGCAGGTTTGCTCTGAATGTCAAGTTTGCAGTGAGTCTGCAGAAACTTCATGTCCTTTTTATCTATTGAGTAATTCAAAATTGAAACAATTTCAGGCATGGCTGTTGTATTCCCATTTGATTTAGGAATTTGTGAAATGGCCTTGTCCACTGACGATTGATAACAGATTGGTTTAATCCATGGACGCCCTGGCATCAGAGGTGGCTCAGCATCCTTGATGATTTCTTGCATCTGGCTATTTAGTGTTTCAAGCGGTGTGATCTTTCTATTTTTGTATCTTTTCTGTAGAAGTTTGTTTCCATGTTCTGATATGTTGAAAGCCTTTTGCATTTCTGTATAGCTGTGCTCCTCTTTAACTGGCTCCATGTAGTTATGTGGCTTAGCATTTGAATGCCATCTCTTTAGATGAGTGTTTTCCATTGGTAGTAATTTCTCATCTCTGTGGAAGTTACTTGTTTGCTTGGGGAAGATGCCAGGGTTTCTCGACAGTCTTCTTGGCTGACTAAGTTTTCCATGTAGCTGGCTGGGTGCTTGGTAATTAAGGCCAGACATTTTGTCGTCAAAATGGAGAGATGGGTAAGTGTTTATCACCACCATGGATAGGGCAGTGAAGAAACAGCAGATAACCACAGGCTTCTTCCTAAATGTCCTCTTCAATGATAGTCTGGGTGCCTGAAAGGAAGGGCAAAATAAACCATCAGTTCTATAGGGTTGCGCCGTTGATGTATTGGTTCATAAAAAAACATATAAAAGCTCATTACCCACAAGCTACTGGAAAGGGTTGATGGAAAATACATTAAATGTTTGCTAGGTTTACAGAACCCATCAGTGAAAAGAGTGGAGATGGTTTTCATCAATGAGGCAGTAAACAAAAAGTGCATTTACATTATGTGGAATTGACAGGCAGAAACGAGCCAATTGGCTCAAGTGATCTGTGTCAGTGTTTATGCTCCACAAGTCTCCTCCAACTCATCTTTGTCTCATTCCATCAACATATCCTTTCTCTCTCATGTGCCTAACTAGTTTCCCTTTAAATGCATCTATGCTATCTGCCTCTTCCACTCCAAGTTCTATAATCTGACTCTATTGTTCCTGCATAGATTTAGGTCTAACTTATCGATATCAATAGTTGAGCACTGCTGTCTTTAAAAAAGCTGTTTTGAGTAGTTCAGGAAACTCTTTATGATGGCAAGCAATACTCCACTGCCCAATAGTTATACACATTAACGAAGGTCTGTAAATAGGTTTCAGAGCCAATTACTTCCTGAGGAAATAACGTTTCAAAAACAATGTCAGGTGTGTTCTTTGAAGTAGCCCTTTGGAGAAGAGTGGTAAGTGTCAATTGTAACTTCAATGCTGCAGACTTTGATGGACGATGAATCAATGTAAGCTGTCAAGGCAAATAAATATTGGGTGAACAGGACCGGATGGAGGATAGGATAAAGGCAGCAGAGTTTTGAAGGAGCTGGAATTTTTGTAGGCCAGAGGTTGGGAAACTAGCCAGGAAAAGATTGAAGTTGTCAGGCTTAGAGCTGATGAAAACATGAATGAGGGTTGCGGTAGCAGATAAGCTGAGAGAGGGTTTAGTGTGGGGGTGCAGAGGGGTTTGATGTCATGGTGATGAATGTAGATATTCTTTGTGATAAATTGGATGCAGAATTGCAATGCTCAGCTTAGGATGAATTAGACTTCAAGACTGCAAATAGTCTGGTTCAATTTTAGACAGTGGCTGAGGGAAGGGGATGAAATCAATGGAAAGAGCTTGGAGTTTGAAAGAAGAACAAGGCTATGACTCAGTATTCCCAAAGTTTAACTGGAAAAAGTTGTGGCTAATTCATAACTGGATATCAGTCAAGTGACCTGACAACAGAAATGCAATAGAGGAGTTGAGGAAAGTTCTGAGAAAGTGGAGCTGAATGTCACCAATACATATGTCAAAGCTGGGCCCAAGTTTGTCGATGCGA
The DNA here is from genome assembly GCA_024137785.1 of Ginglymostoma cirratum. Classification (NCBI taxonomy): domain Eukaryota; kingdom Metazoa; phylum Chordata; class Chondrichthyes; order Orectolobiformes; family Ginglymostomatidae; genus Ginglymostoma; species Ginglymostoma cirratum. Next base: position 25,442,943 of record JAHRHZ010000052.1, on the reverse strand, counting down.
GATTAGATTGTTGAGGAACTTTTAATGGTAATTGTGGAAGGTAATAACAGAATCCATTGAAGGAGATACTGTAGTTACAATCGAATAAGGAAGACCAGGACAAACTTTGGGATAGCCTATAGAGTTGGACAACAGAAAAAAAGCATTGGAGGAGGAGGATGCAGAGAGATCAGAGATGAAGAAAAAGTGTAAGCTAACCACCGTCTCAGAGAATATAAGTTCTACCTGTTGCTAGAGTTGTTTCAGGTTGGAAACTTGACTATAGAAGTTCTGATGTGGGGCTATAAAATAGACGGGCTCAGATCTAGGAGACAATGACAAGTTGAGAAACTGTGTATGGAAAAAGAAGGGTTTGTGATGTTACGGCAGTTTGCAAGCGCAGAAAGATCAATATCATTTTCTTTGAGGAAAGGGGTAATAAGGGGTGGTTTTGAAAGGGTGGGAACAAATGTCTAAGGAGGGGAACCAATTTAAAGCCAATTTAGCATAGGGACAGTGAGGAAAGTTAGATGGTCCTCAATTAAATGGGAGTGGAGACAAAGGAGTAGGAGCTGTATGTGACAGACAAGTGTGATGGGACAGAAGGAAGAAAACAGAATATGATTCAGATTCAGGCGAAGGAGAGGGAGTAATATTAGCTTGAAAAGAGAAACACAGGATGACTCTTCTTCAGATTTGGAACTTTAATCGTTTTGGAGTTTGTATTTCTAAACACCTGAGAAAGAAATCCATTTCCCGTTAAAGTGTAGGACGAGGCACAGGATGAAATGAAATTGTAATCAACAGTGTTGAGACAGAATTAGTCAGTTCTACTGGAGAAAGAGGTCAACTGTGTATATATGACTGCACATGGCATTAAGTGTGGACCTCAGGATAAGAACAATTGAGGAATGTTGCATTTCTCTGAGATACCTATACTTGTGGGTAAAGGAAAGCCATGATCGTAGACAACGTAAATGAGATAACGTAAAAATCCCTTAGAAAGAACAAAACTGCTTTGAGCCAAACCTTTCTGGAGGAGGAACTTTTTCTCACAGAGCGTAGTGAATTAGTGGAATTCTTTACCATAGTTGGCCATCAAGACTGGATCATTAAGTATATTTAAAGCTGAGATAGATAGATTTTTAGTTACAGAGGGTATCAAGTTATAGGGGAAAAGGCAGGAAAATGCAATCGAGGATCATCTGATTAGCCATGATCTCCCAGAATAATGGAGCAGACTTGATGGGCTGAAGGGCCTACTTCTCTTACATCTCATGGTCTAAATGCAAGTCAGATGTATGTGTTGTGAAGCTTTGCATTATCTTCACACTGGGGTAATGAACCCCTGACTCTTGCCCTCATCCTGAACTTCAACTTATCTCTAAACAAGGCCCCAACTTCCCATTGAAATATCTACAAGGGCCGCTGCACCATTAGCAAATAAATAACCTTTCAGCCCTCTTCCCTGTCAGACCCTCAAAGCTTTTCTGGGAACACTAAAATTAGGACCAAGTCTCAATATCCAGAGAGTTTCAAACCTTACCATTCAGATACTTCACAGATATTCCTGTGGAAAATTCAATTTTTTTTAATGCTTCAACATAAATGTATAAAAGCACTTTGATAAAGAAACAAAATCATACCATTTCTCCTCAGGAATGACGATTCTCTTGCACCTTTTCAAATGTTTTGTTTGCATTCATCTCAGAAGATCTTCTGCTATCTTTATCTGTTTCTTCATGTGGTGGTTAATGGGGACTTAATGTATTTTTTTCTCTTCTGTGCAGTAGCAACATTTTGGTAAGAAACCTGAGCTAGTTTACACTGCGCCAATTTTATGCTGGAGCCAGTCATAAGTTTTTTTGGTCACAGTGCTTTGCTTCACATTCCCTGCTGTGCAACTTTCAATTTCTAGGAAAATCAGCTATCTGTCCTTTACATCTACAGTCCAGAAATATCAGTGCAAGCTATTTGCTCATTCATTTCTAATGAAATTTATCTGTCTTTCTAAGTGCTGAAGTTTTGTACCTGATGATTAAAATCTCCCTACCTTGTATAAACTGGTTTATCCCTAGGGGCTCAGTTCACTCGCCATCACTCACAGTGAACTCCGTATCATTTCTAATCTATAAGAAAAAGTACCAGCAGAAACACAGTTAAAACTGTCAGTCTGTCTCCTCCCCTAATAGGGAGGGCCGTTGGTGTGTGGAAGATCATTTCAAAGTAAAAGCTTTATTTCTGTATGAAGGGCCACTTTACACAAGAATCAAATACTTGTAACTTTAGGCAAGTAGCTGAGATTGAAAGGAATAGTAGTACACTTTTATGGTACTGGACTGGTAAATAAGTGACCTCAGCTAAAGATCTGGAGAGAGTTCAAATGCTATTGAAAGTCTGGACTAAAAAGTTAGTATCAGTAAGGATAGCCATATTAGCTCACTAATGTCATTCAGGGAAGAAAATCCGCCATCCTTACCTATTCTGGTCTTTTTGAGACTCTAGACCAGAGCAACATGGATGGCTTATAACATCGAAATAGCCCAGCAAGGCAATCAAGTAGGCGACATAATTACTGACCTTGCCAATGATGCCTGCATTCTATGAATGAATAAAAGAAAAGGTGTTTAACAAGCAGACAAAAAAAACTTCCTGGAAATGATTATATTGGCTCCCAGAAATTGTGGCATGAGTTAAGCCACAGTGCACCTGAATGGTGAGATTTGAAATTCTCCAGATATTGAGACTTGGTCCTTATTTTAATGTTTCCAGCAAAGCTCCAAGGATCCGAAGGGAAAGAGGACAGCAAGGTTGTGTATTTGCCAATTGAGCCGCAACCCTTGAAAATATTTAAATGTTGATGGGAGGTTGGGTCCATATTTGGGGACAGGGTGAAGTTCAAGATGAGGGCAACAGTCAGGGTTCCAGGGGTTCATTGTCAGGAATTGATCAGGAACAGAGATGTGATTGGGAAAGCTGGGTGTGACTGGGAGTGGCAATTAAATACTTTAATATGGTCCTTTAAGACCAAACAGAATAGACCTAATGCCTGCTGAGGGCATGGGGCAAGGATGCCTCTTTCTTGTCCCTGCCCGATAGGATGTGTCATACACTTCCCACCAGGATTGTGCCACTGACTACCATTTGGGCCCTTAGCCGTACAAACAGTGCTGGAGGAACAAGAGAGTATGGACCAACTTTTAGATGACGTGCTTAACTGTCTGCGATGATTTAAACAACACAAACATCCAAAACAATGATGGGTTAACAACTTTACAACAACCATCAGAAAATTAAATCAAAAAGTATGCTGAGCAGCTGCCCTACATCCAGTGATTTGCTTCTCTTAACTTTATGATGGTTGAATGTATAAACTCATACAGAGCGGATCTGTGATAACTGGAAAACAAACCTGAGATCAGGAATGACTGTAAACTTATAAAATCTAATCATTGTGGATTAGATTTAAGAGACTTTAAGGCGTTGTTCTAATAATTTCTGTACCATTTGAATAAATGAAACTAAAGCTGAATATTTGTTCAAAGTTTTGCAGCTGGCTAAACCGAAGGAATAAACTCCTTACTCATAATGTCAACAGGAAATTAGTTGGGCTGCTGTATGAAATTCTGAAGCAAATGGCTCATGATGAAGCAGTTTCTAATTACATTGTAGATTATTATTAATCTATATCAATGTTAGCTGGCCCAGTCTGACTCTGCTCCCTTTTTTCATTGCAAAACCTTTTGCCTTTCAGTGCAACAGACTGAGCTGTGAATGATGTTTCAAAAAGTGCTGAGATAAAGCCATTTTTGTTGGAATAAAGCATTTGGGAGAGGTGCACCGCCTTCATTAGGAAAGCACTCAGCAAAACTTAGCTCATTAGCTTGGTCAAATATACTACAGTGCTAGAAACCATGAAAGAACATATCACTGCATCATAAAATATCATTATGCTATTGCCTTCAGTGCTATTGTCACAGAAATATCACACGGAGCAACAATATAGTGCAATAACATATGTATTTTCTGGCTTACTGCCTTCCTGGAAAGGTTTGTGCAGTTAAGGTCTATTTGTCAGATTAGAAACAAATTACCTGCTCCTTAGGAGAACTTTAGGCATGGAATTGTGAAGACGAAAAAGCAACAATAAACCATATTAACAATACACTCTGTTTATCCCTCCACAAATGCTGTCAGACCTGCTGAGTTTCTACAACATTTTCTGATTTTATTTCTGATCTGCAGCCTTTTGCTTTTAATAATTCAGTAATGAGCAAACTCTCTTTCCATTCTGATATTAAGGATTTTCCTGGATGTAGAAAATCGGGTGGAAAAAGGAAGTACACCGTGTCGAGTGTGTGTAGGCGTTAGATTAAAAGTAATTTTTAAAGACCTTGTTAAGAATTAAAAGGAAATAACCTTGTCTATTGATCTTCCAACTGTGTGCAGCACCCAAGTAATATTTTATAGTAGTGTTGTCCATTCACCAGCCAATAGCCACAAGATGCTATCTGCAAATCCAGATGCAGCTAATTGCATCTCTAATGGAAATTACACACTAACGTTTGGTCTGTCATTCCAACATGATCTTAAAAGTTATAAAAATTAGTTCCATGGCATCCAATGTTTTGGCGCAAGGGGTAATGTTTTGGTATTTAAATAGGCTCTGAGCTAAACCAACTTCCAATGTGACCTGCACTGACCACTGAACTACATGGGCGTTATGAGTGTGAACAGGAATGTTACAGTGTAGGTAGATTGTGATGTCCACCAGTGCGTAACACTGATTTGATTTTTTAAAATTTCATTCACGGGATGAGGGCATTGCTGGCTAGGTCAGCATTTATTGCCCATCCCTAATTGCCCAGAGGGCAGTTAAGAGCCGATCATATTGCTGTTGGTCTGGAGTCACATATAGGCCAGACCAAGTAAGGATGCCAGTTTCCTTCCCTAAAGGACATTAGTGAACCAGATGGGTTTTTCCCAACAATTGGCAATGGACCCCTGGTCATCATTTGACTCTTAATTCCAGACTTTTATTGAATTCTAGTTCCACCATCTGCTATGGCAAGATTTGAACCCAGGTTCCTAGGACATTACCTGAGCCTCTGGGTTATCAGTCCACTGATAATACCACCAGGCCATCACCTCCCTTAAATACTTTGACACTTTCACTGCTGACAACACTGCAGAGATCAGAGCCCTTCCTTAAAAACTCAACACTGAACCTGTGTTCAGCCACAAGAAAGTTCTCAACCCCACCAGCGCTATTTAAAAAGATTACCACCAACTTGCATATAGCTTCTGATTACTTTGGTTGGTTCTGTTTGAGTCTTTGGAAATGCCACTGTTTTAAGGAGTTGTTTACAGTCAGTGATGTCTGCAGGGAGCGGTGCTATATGTGGTGATTACTTTGGTTTTGTCTGCAAGGAATCTGGGCAAACCGCTTGCTCTTAGTCATGGGTACTATAGTAGCAGTCCCAATTGGGCTGCAGCATGAGAAGGAGATAATGTATTGACACCAAATAAGAAAACAAAGTGCTCATAAAAAGATGACGGGGACAAAGGTTCTCAGCAAGAAGCCAGTCTGCCGAAATGTTTTTCTTACCTTTGCCTCAGCCAGGATCAGTGTGTGTGTGTATCATCTGCAATTCATAAAGGATGTGCTCACAGTACCACCTCTTGGTACTAGATCTCCAGCCTTAAAGCAGGATGAGAATGGCACTAACATTGGTTATGAAGGTGTCCATGACTGTTAATTTTTTAATATTAGGATGCTTCCAGACAGACAGGAAAGATAGCTAACATCTCCTAGTTAGCCAACAGTTGCTGCATCAGAGAGATGACACAGGCTCCTTATACTAGAAGGCTGGACTTCATTGTGCAAACCACATGGCTGCTTCTCCAGAATGGTGGGCTTTCCCATAGCACAGGGTGCCATCAAATGCACACAATTGTTTTTGAGGGCACTGTGTCGCAGTGGTGAAGTATACTATAATTGCAAAGGATGCCAGCTGCTGAAAGTGTTTCCTGCTGGTGATAGCTGCGATCATGGTATCATTCACAATGTGTCCATTCTGTGTCAGCTGTCAATCTTTCAGTCACTAAGTCAAACCAGTGTCTGGTGGAAGGGCATCAGAAATTCTCCGTTCAGCACCTAATTCATGACTTCCTTCTGCAACCCAACCACATGAGCCCGACATGCATGTAATGAGAGCCATGTTGTCATGAGAAACATCGTCCAGGAGAAAACCGGGTTGCATCGCCTCAGCTGCTTTGGAGGAACTCTCCAGTATTTTCACTGCAGTGGCTGTCCCAATTTGTGGCAGTCTGTTATATCCTCCACAACCCGGCCATCATGAAGACGTGGGACCTTGCTATCAAGGATTGGTTACCATCTCGGGAGAAAGAAAAAATGAAATGGAGAAACCAGCTGGCACACCCCTCATTTAAATGGGTAGCAACTCAAACAACTCCAGCTCTCTTGAAAACAATCCCAAATCCCCACTGCTCAACTACTCTTAACCCTTACCATGTCGCAGTTACAGACAATAACAGTGTCCTCTCAGCCACAAGCCTGAAACAAAAGTCACAACAAAGTAACCAACGCACACCAATTATATATAACATCCTCTCTTACATAGAAAGTGCATTCCCTCGTGCCTGTCTGGTGGATGCCTTTGCCTAGCCTAGTGCTCCCGTGCAGTGGTACCCTGTGACTGTACATGCCTTCAGAGAACTGCTGACCTTTGTTGGGGATATTGCAGACTGCCTTGCAGGATAAGCTCAAGTGGGTCTGTGCATTGAAGGTCTGGTCTAGATCTGTAGTAGTTCAGCAGGGGCACCGGCCAAATGACAGTGGGAACATGAGTGATATCTTCCACAGAGGCACTGCAACTCCCTGGAGTGGTATCTTAACAGCAACAGGTTGTATTTACAAAGTACCTTTTAAGTAATAATATAGCTCAAAATGTTTTAGAGGAGAACTATTAAACAAAAGTTAACACTGAGCCACATAAGGTGATATTATGGGAATTAGCACCCATGTTATCCTTTCTCCGACATCATGTGCAGATCTCACCAAAATGCTATCCTCTACAGCCTGAGCTAGCAGCTGCAAGTATCAGATCAAGTAACAGTTTTTCTTCTTCATCAGTCTCTTGATCCTAGAGTAATTAAATTAGCCAGAGCACTGGCTGGCTGTCTGGCAATTCTTGGAATTGTGAATGCATGAAAGGCTTAAAGGGCAGGATTGGGATGAGGGAAGGGTAGAATGCATGAAGTGCACAGTTACGCTGTCTGCAACTTCTAAATCATAACAAAATGCAGAATGGGGATGGCAAGATGCAAGATGAGGTGATGTGGACATGAAGTCATGCCTCCAATTAACAGCCGCTTTATCCTACAAGGGAAGTGGAAATATTTCAGTCAGTGTTTCTGTCTGGGTGATGTGCTTGGCACAATTGAACAGCTGGCAAAGTGTGCAAGCTGTAAGAATATGAGTGTACAGCTTGCAGTTTGGGCTAAATGTGTGAGAGTGAAGCAAGGCTATCAATGTGGGGTATAATGTGCGCTACATTGACAGAGAGTGATAGTAACGGAGTGAAGGTTGTATGAGTAATGGGACAGTGTGTGAAGCGAGTGGTTTATTTGTGAGGAAAAATAAGTGAAGATATATTCATGGACCTTGACCAGCTATGTGAAATCACTAAACATCTTGCAGCACTGCGTTCTGCTCCTGTGGACTAGCCTGCTGGCACTTACTGCAACACGTACCTGCCCTAAATATCCAATGTGCTCTGGTCCAATGAGGGAAAAAAAATCTCTCCTCCTGTTCAAAGGCATTCAGTGCTGCTATGGGGAACTTTGAGGAAGGCTGTGCAAACGTTGAGCCATTTGTCCTGTTCATTAGCTCCTCCTTCACCACTTCCAGATCCTGCTGTAACCACAATATTTGGGCCCATCTTTAATAACTGTAGGCTAGTTTTAAGTGGTGTTAGACTTTCAGGGGCTCAGGCTCCTTTGGAGGCTTGAAGCGCTCATTCAACAAGTAGCTGCAAAGTTTGCATGCTGCCTGCCTGACTTTGAATGGCTGCAGTTTAAATATGCTTTGCAATCTCGCCTCCCAGTTTCAGAATCTATTGAATTTCCCTCCAAAACATTTTATGTGATCTTGTTATTGAAATGAAAAATCAGAGTTCCTGAATGTTTTTTTGATTATAATGAGTGATTTACTCCCATGGTAACTGAATAGTGGAAGATGTTTGTTAGATAAATATGAACTACGTTTACCTGTGCTGTATGCAGGGAGTTTACTACTAAAATGAATGCAAGTGACTAAAACAGTGTTCCCACATTTGGGTTGGATCAGTTAAGTCTAGAAATAACAATGGCATGGATAAGAATTCCAGCAAATTGTTACCTCTACTTCACTTAGATGGGTGGTGAAACTTAAGAATTCAGTGCCTTGGAAGGTTGTGAAGGCTCAGTCATTGCGTATATTCAAGATAGAGATTGATAGATTTGTAGATATTAAAGATATCAAACAGTAGGTTAGTGCAGGAAAATGATATTGAGGTAAAAGATCAGCCGCAATCCAGTTGAATGGCAGAGCAGGCTTGGTGGACTGAATGGCCTATTCCTGCTCCTATTTGCCCTGTTTCTAACCATCATTTTAACTTCATATGTTGTATTCAGATTCGTTAGGGAAGAGTTTATTTGATGAATCTGAATGTATTTCTATAAAGGTAATACTAGCATGTGGGAAATTCCTGGTTGAATAGAATTTACCCTCATTCTGAGTAAACATCACCTTTTACCAATCTCCATCTCTGCATCTAAATAATGATTCGGTGGAATTAAGTTATCCTGAAATCCCTGAAATAGAATAGAAGTGATAACTATTTGAATATATTTAAAGTGCATCCTCAGTATAATTATTTACAATATATATGAATGATTTTGATGAGAAAAGTGAATGTACTATAGCCAAGTTTGCAAATGATACAAAAATAGATGGGAAGGCAAGTGTTGAGAATGATACAAAGATGCTAGAGATTGGTATAGGCAGGTTGAGCAAGTGTGCAAGTTAGCAGATAGAATATAATGTGGGAAGATGTGAGATTATGTACTTTGGCAAAAAGAATAGAGGAGCTGAGTATTATTTAAATGGGGAAAGACTGCAGAAAGCTACAGAACAGAGGGAATTGGGAGTCCTGATTGATGAATCACAACAAGCTGTCACCCAACCTCTATGGATGATAGGGACAACAAGTAGAATGTTAGCCTTTATTTCAAAGGGAATGGAATATAAAAGGACAGAGGTTTTGCTAAAGTTATATACAAGGTACTAGTTAGACTGCAGCTGGCATACTGTGAACAGTTTGGGGCCCATTATCTAAGGAAAGATACATTGACACTGGAGGCAGTCCAGAGAAGGTTCTCTTGGCCAATATCTGGTATGCAGAGAATGTCTTATGAGGAGAAGTCAAGTAAATCAGGCCTGTACTTGTTGGAATATAGAAGAATTCACTTTTTTTGAAACATACAAGATTCTTAGGGGACTTGATAAGGCAGATGTGGAAGAGTTGATTCCCCTTGCAGGAAAGTGTAGGCCCAGAAGGCATAATCTCAGAGTAAAGTGTTACCCAGTGAGAACAGAGATGAAGAGGAATTTCTTCTCTCAGTGGATGGCAAATCTGTGGAATTCTATACTGCAGAGAGCTGTTTGAGGCTGGTCCATGAAGTATGTTCAAGGCTGAGATAGACAGATGTTACTCAGTGAGGGATTCAAGCGTTATGGGGAAAAGGCAGGAAAGTGGATTTCAGGATTATCATATCAGCTGTGATCTCATTGAGTGGTGCAGCAGACTCAATGCAAAAGTCATTTCACCACCTTAGCAACATATTGCTTCTTATTCCTTTCTCACTCCAATATTTATCTAGCTTCCTTTTAAATGCAGTGAGTTCCCAGATGCAAAGGTTTGACTTGCTCATATCATCAAAGTAAGACATCAAAGCTTCAGAAGGAAGTGTTCAGTCCAATGTTACCATGGTCCTGCTCTACAATCCGATTGCAAAATCTTTTCCATCTCATGTTGATTGCCTGATCAGGTACCATAGTGTTAATGTATTCCTGGTATAAAACTTAAGCACCTGAGAACATGCATGAAAACATAAAGTCTCAGAGCTATTTGCTTTTCTCTAGCTATAATTCCCAGTACATTAATGCACTCTGAACGCGTATTCTGAAGTATTTTGTGCAAATTTGAAGTGTCACATCTGCTGTCATGGTAACTAGACTGACACCAAGAGGAAAACACAGCCTTAGACAACACAACACTGAAAATGGTGCCAACATGCCAGGAAGTACTGTGTGACTTTCTTCATTGCACATTATAATTGGCATATCCGCTTGGCTTGGTTGGCTTTTGAATCAGAATGTGTGGATTCAAGTCCCCATCAAGCAATAATCTGGACTGACATTCCAGCACAGAACTGAGCAAGTGCTGCTTTGTCAGAGGTCCTCTCTTTTGGATAAAACATTAACACTGTTATTTGAGCACAACAATGTCCTGTAAATGGTGGTGAGAAATAACCTTAATCTGTTTTGATGGTGCTGGCTGGTGAATAAGTACGGCCCACGACATTGGAAGGACTCTGCTGTTCTCCTTCAAATAGTGCAGTCTCTAGTCCTGCCTCATCCTTACGCCATTTCCAACAACAACTTGCATTATATAGCAGTTTGCACAGTAAAACATTCCAAGGCACTTCACAGGAACGATGTATTGCTCATATAAAACTTAAGCACCTGAGAACATGCTGAAAAATGCAAGACACTTCACAGGAATATCTCCAAAAAAAGTTACAGTCATATAAGAAAATATTAGGCCAGGTGACCAAAAGATTGGGAAAAGAAATAAGTTTCAAAGGAAGAAAGATGCTAGAATTGAAGAAGCTCAGATATTTTTGGGTGGGAGGGGTGAGAGATTACAGAAGTACCGTCCCCGCAATAATAACCAAAAAAGAATCCCCCTCGTCCTCACGTACGACCCCACCAACCTCCGGATCCAACGCATCATCCTCCGACACTTCCGCCATCTGCAATCCGACCCCATCACCAAAGACATTTTTCCCTCCCCACCCTTACCTGCCTTCCGGAGGGACCACTCCCTCCGCGACTCCCTTGTCCGCTCCACACTCCCCTCCAGCCCCACCACACCCGGCACTTTTCCCTGCAACTGCAGGAAGTGCTACACCTGCCCCCACACCTCCTCCCTCACCCCAATCCCAGGCCCCAAGAAGACTTTCCACATCAGGCAGATGTTCACCTGCACATCTGCCAATGTGGTATACTGCATCCGCTGTACCCGTTGTGGCTTCCTCTACATCGGGGAAACCAAGCGGAGGCTTGGGGACCGCTTTGCAGAACACCTGCGCTTAGTTCGCAACAAACAACTGCACCTCCCAGTCGCAAACCATTTCAACTCCCCCTCCCATTCCTCAGACGACATGTCCATCCTGGGCCTCCTGCAATGCCACAGTGATGCCACCCGAAGGCTGCAGGAATAGCAAATCATATTCAGCCTGGGAACCCTGCAGCCCAATGGCATCAATGTGGATTTCACAAGCTTCAAAATCTCCCCTCCCCCAACCGCATCCCAAAACCAGCCCAGCTCATCTCCACCTCCCTAACCTGTTTTTCCTCTCACCTATCCCCTCCTCTCACCTCAAGCCCCACCCCCATCTCCTATCTACTAACATCATCCTGCCCCCTTGACCTGTCCGTCCTCCCTGGACTGACCCATCTCCTCCCTACCCCCCCACCTACATTCACCTTTACTGGCTCCATCCCCGCCTCTTCAACTTGTCTGCCTCCTCTCCACCTATCCTCTCCTCTATCCATCCTCTATCCGCACCCCCCTCTCTCCCTGTTTATTTCAGAACCCTCTTCCCCTCCCCCATTTCTGATGAAGGGTCTAGGCCTGAAACGTCAAGTTTTTCCTGCTCCTATGATGCTGCTTGACCTGCTGTGTTCATCCCGCCCCACGCCTTGTTATCTTAGAAGTAAGGAGGGTTTAGGTCATGGAGCAATTTGAAAATAAGAGAAAGAAGTTTAAAATTAAGACATAGGCAGTCTAGGGGCTATTAAGAGCAATGGTGAATGAGGTTAGTTATGAGTTTATGCATGAACAATAGATTTTTAGATGATCTCAAGTACACAGAGGGTGGAAAGTGGGAGACCAGCCAGAAGGTTGTTAAAATAGTCAAACCTAGAGATATCAAAACCATGGATGAGAGTCTTAGCTGTGGTCAAGCTCAGACAGCGTAGAGTTGGGCAAAGTAATGGAGGTAGAAAGTCAGAATATAGGATCAAATATAGGATCAAATTTGACACCAAGGTTGCAAAATGTCTGGTTTTGCCTCAGACAGTTTGCGTGGAGAATAAAGCATCTGTGACCAAGGAATATACTTGAAGACAATGGCTTTGGACTCCTCAATATTTAATTGAAAGAAATTTCTGCTCAGCCAGTACTGGATGGCACAGCGGAAAGGTAAATATCAGTGGCGATGAAGTGAAGCTGGGTTTTGTCGGGATACATGTGGAAAGTGATGCTGTGTTATGGATGATATTGCTGAGGGGTAGCATGTAGATAAAAAATAAGGGGGATCAAAGATAGATTACTTTTCCACATCTACCTTATCAAGTCCCCTAAGAATCTTGTATGTTTCAGGTGGTTCCCTGGCTGAGACAAGAAAGATAAGAATGGAACCAAGTACTGCACTCCCAACCCAATTGGATGATGGTAGAGAGGCACTAAGAGGAAAGGTTTCATCAATGGTGCCAAAAGGCTACAGACAAGTTACGCAGGTTGAAGAGGGACAGTCTTGTTTTGTTCCACTCACATAGGATGTCATTTTGGCTTTCAGTTCCAAACTTTCGATTCCAAAATCCATGCTCCTTCTCTGACTTTTGTTTGTGGCTTGACTGCCATCTTCCAGTATATCTTGGGTTTTCTGAAAAAGGCAAAAAGACATAAAATATAAGTTAGTAAATGAAATTTTAAGGGGCATAAGCTGAAAGAGAAGCAAACAGAAGAGACAAATTATAGACTCTGCAGGAGTGATCAAGGCAACAAGTAGACAAACAGAGAGAGACTGCAAGGCAGTGTGTGAGAACCACTCTAAGTAAGACTAAAGCAGACAGTGGGAGTTACGCACCTTTGAAATATCTCTCCAGGCAGAGCTAGGGGGGAGATGAACTCGTAAGTGTAAATTGTATGTAGATGACAATTAATGATGTGGGATGCAGAGCATCAGACTGAAACATGAGCATACCAAACAGTTGTCAGTGTGAACTGGCAAAGCTGAACTGCTGGATCAGACTTGATTATAAACACATCTGGCAAAGCATCATTTGGGAATTCACTGCCTGAGGGTTCAAGTATGCACGAAAAGAGCAGCTGTCAATAATGGATGCGCAGCAAGAACCCAATAAAGCATCGCTGCCTGTAGAGGTACCGCATAGCTCAGCACTGAAGTAAGTAGAGAACTATTCTGGGTACATTTTCATTTGCTATTTCACAGTTTGAAAGCTTAAAGAATGTCAAGTGAAAAGCTTCCCCTGGAGTCTGGGAAGGAATGTAATTATTAACCTCTTCTATAGAACAGTTGTCAGTCAGTCATAAACCCGTACCAAGCGAACTGCTCCTTTTATCTCGTAAGATTGGTGCAGTTTCATTCTTTTAGGATTCACTGTTTGATACAAGTGAACGCTATGCAAAAAAATCTCTATTTGGTACTAAGTTTATTTGCACAAATAATCAAAATTCATAATTAAAATTCAACAGCTAAACATTTAGGCTAAACATTTCACATACAGGATCTAAGAGTTTTAAATATTGCGGAAAGATAACAAAGGCAAAAAACACATTGTCATATAGGTGTTGGATAAAAACCTAAAGGAGAAAAAAATTGCAGGGATTTCGCAAAAGAGCAAGTCAGTGAAATGAAAGCGTGAGCACAGGTACAAAGGAACAAATGATCTCCTTCAGTACTGCATTATTGTATGATTCTGACATTTACAGGTCCTCCCCCAATCCCTTTAGTTTAAGACAGTGAATTGGATACTTTTCAATAAGACTCCTATCAATTGGTTCCCAATATTGAAGACAGGCAACAGGGTGCTCCTCTCCAGGGGCTCTCTCCTCACAAGAGAACAGGGCAGTACCAGGAGGCACTCAGCCAGAAGTAGAACCACAGACAGGCCCCTTTGCTGTTTCCACTGAGGGCACTGCAGAAGAGGCTTGGCTCAGTAACTCCACCTTGCTCCCCTCAAACCTTTGGAAGTTGAAGCTGAGGATTGTGTGAACCTGTCTCTGTTAAGAAACCCGAGGCACATCTGACCTGTATAGACACAAGCGCCCCAGGGTCACTCAGGCCTATGGGCTCCACAGCTGAGCAGGCTCTCTCCACCCCAGATGTGGAACCAGGCAGTGAACTGTGTTCTAGTGACAGACAGAGAAAGAAAAAAAACTTATTGAGGGTACTTTGGCGGTACAGGTGGAAGAGACTTATACATCACTCTCAGCTTTTACAAAAACATTCCTGATTTTAACTTGCGTGTGATTGTGAGTCTCTCTCTGTGTAGGCGTTAAATGCACATTCACACCAGAATAATCAAGATGGTTTGACAGATACTGATGTCAATTTGTATGGAGGAGGGTTGCCCATTAATAGTGCCCTGAGCTGAGTCCACCAGTTATCCATTCTGGTTTCCTTGTCAAATTTTAAGAGCATAAGAAATAGGATCAAGAGTAGGCCATCTGGCTCCTTGAAGCTGCTCCACCATTCAATAAGATCCTGGCTAATCTTTTCATGGACTCAGATCCACTTACCTGCCCACTCACCATAACCACCAATTCCTTTCCTGTTCAAAGATCTACCTATCTTTGCCTTAAAAACATTCAACGAGGTAGCCTTACTGCTTCACAGGCCAGGGAATCCCACAGATTCATAACCCTTTGGGTGAAGAAGTTCCTCCTCAACTAAGTCCTAAATCTGCTCTGTCTTATTTTGGGGCTATCCTCCAATGATGTCTAACTTGTTTGGCAAGATGAGAGGCTGAATATGAATGGGACAAGTTGTGCTGTTAACAAGGAATTTAACAAGCAGTAATCCCTGTTCAACGATGTCTCACCACTGCCTAGTGAGAATCCCACTACAGTGCTTTGAAAAGCATAAAAGATGGAGCAAGATCATCTCAATGTTCAGATGTGCCTCATTCGACTTCCTGACTGATTCTACTATACATCTCACCATAGTCTCTGTTGCTCAAAGGCCTGTAAGATTTTGTCCAGATACAAACACTTTGAGGGCATGCCTTGGGGAAGGTGATGGCATTGTACTATTGGCCACAAAACAGAAAATAGAAGCTAGAAACTAAATATAGGAAGTGATCTTCCACAAAGATAAGGATCGTGATCACTTTTGTTCATCATTTACATGACCAGTTTGGAGCCCATATGACCATAAGGTACAGAAGCAGATGTAGGTCATTGAGTCTACTCAGCTAATCAATGAGATCATGGCTGATCGTCAACTTCACTTTTCTGCCTTTTTGCCCCAACTTGTTTCCCTGAATGACTAGAAATCTGTCTATTTTAACTTTGAATTTATTTAATGACCCAGCCCAAAAGCCCTCTCAGGTAAAGAGTTCCACAAATTCACCACTCTGTGAGAGAAAAGAAATTCCTCCTCATCTCTGACTTAAATGGGGACTCTGGGAAACAAAAGAACAACTTTTAAAGTTGTGACAACACACAGTTGGGGTGACAGTTAATTCTGAGTACGATCAGAAAAGACCTTAATTATTGGCAGCATGGTGTGTAATTGATAAACAAATTCCAAGGTATCGAAGTGTGAGGTTTTTTATTTTGCTGGGACGTCTAGGTGTTTATGTACTCCTTTGCAAATAAGAGCCTATATGGAATAGAGGTGCAAAAGGGATTTGGTTGTCAGTGCAGAGATTTATAAATCACTAAATGTAGTGCTATAAATTAATGTGGCCATTAATAAAACACACCAAAATTTAAGTATAGATGGATACAATTGAAAAGCAGTGGGGTTTTGTTAAACTGATATGTTAGAATTACAATTGGAATTAGAATTGGAATTAGAATCAGAATTACAATTGGAATTAGAATCAGAATTAGAATTGGAATTAGAATCAGAATTACAATTGGAATTAGAATTGGAATTAGATTTTATTGTCACATGTACTCAAGTACAAGTGATAAAGGAGTACAGTCACACGTGTACAAAGTCGCCATTCCCAGAGCCATCTTAGGTACAAATGTACCTACGTACAAAAACTTAGGTGCAAATTACAAAAATAAGGAAATAAAGTTAAAAGCTCAACATTAAAGTCCCTTAAGTGCTTAATCATGCTAGGCTCACAGACCCCACAAGTGCTCAATCTCCTCTGCACTGGGCTCGATCTCCTCTTGTTTAAATGAGATACTGAACAGGTCAGACAGCACCTGTGCGGGCAGAAATAAAGTTAATGTTTCAGGTTGATCACCTATCAGCAGGACTGAAAAATGCAGGCAACAGGTTCTGCAGGGATAGAGAGGAGATGAAGAAAGAACAAATGGAACGGTTGTCCCTATTTGATCTCTAACTTCAGGAAAGACTGAACAGGCTGACATCTTCTCTAGAAAATGGTGAGGAATAACATCTTAGAGGTTCGTAAGATAATACAGGTGTTTGATCAGCTAGATGTGGAAAAGCTGTCTATGCTTGTTGAGGAGACAATCTAAGGGCCATAAAAATGACAGTCCCTAATAAATCCAATGGGGCACATGTTCTCAGGTGAAGTTCTGCCAGAAAATTTTGAAAGGTCCATAGAAAATACTTGTATGAACCAAAAGTGCTGCTTAATATTAGTGATAGAAGCCAGAACGATGCTGCCACCTGGTGACTCCCTCAAGAATTGCAGCTATGAGATCTTACATTAAACAACTTGTTATCTCGGTCACTGATGTTTTCTTTTCAACAGGGTCCCCTAGCGTTCTGTATCCAGGGCTATGCAGAGATGGAGAAACAATCCATGGACAATTCCTCTTCATAGCATGCTCAATATGATTGATCCTGGTGAACAAGGAGGGCAAATTGTTCCGGTTATTCCACTTGTAATGTGTTTCTTGAAGTTATACCTGATATTTTCTGCCTTCGCTGCAAAATCTCATCATAAAAGATCATCAGAATTCACAAGCACAGTAAAAGAAGATCTCTTTCACACAACCATTCAACCTTTCAAATATAGAGAAAAGCAGACAAAAGTCCCCAACCCCTGTGGGACCTTAGAGTCACCATTAATTATAATGTGATTGTGAAAATATTACCATACAAAGGCTGCACTCTGTGGGAGAATGAACCAAAAATTTAATCTGCTCAGAATGATCGCAGAATAGTGACAATTAAAGATATTAATAGAGCTCTTTAGAGCCAGGCAGTATAATACTGGTGAAGAACAGAAAATGGGCAACAGAGAGATCAATGTTTCCAGAAAAACAGTGTAACAAAATAAATAGTAGGTCCAGATTTGGATTTTAACCTCTCTATCCCTGATAGATAGACTTAATTGACCTGACTACAAACACTTTAAGAGCATGTTTTGGGAAAGGTGATGGTGTCATGGTATTGTCTCTGGAATTGTAATACAGAGACCCAAGTTAAGTTCTGGAGATCTGGATTCAAATGCCACCACAGGACTTTGAATTGAATAAACATCTGGAATTCAAACGCAAATGATAACCATGAGCCCATTGTCAATAGTCATAAAAAGAACATCTGTTTCACCAGTGTCCTTTATGGAAGGAAAATTGCCATTGTTACCTGGCCCACATGTGACTCCAAACCCAGAGCAATGTAGTTAAATCTTAAATGACCTCTGAAATGGTCTAACAAATCACTCATTTGTTAGAACGTTAGAAAATGTTAGAAAGTCTTAACAAAGGAATGAAACCAAAACAACTATTTGGCATTGACAATGGCACTGGAAATGGCAAAAGCAAACACAGCCTTATCGAACCTACAAAGTCCTCCAAAATGACATCTAGGGGCATGTGTCAAAACTGGGCAAACTGTCTCATAGACTAGTCAAGCATCAGCCTGACAAAGTGATACTTTACACACTTTGCAGACAACACCATCCCTGGGCATGTCCTGTCCCATGACAGACCAGCAGAAGTGGCGGCACAGTGCTATATAGCCAGAAGGGAATTGCCCTGGGAATCCTCAACACAGATTCCACGTCCCATGAAGTCTCATAGCATCAGGTCAAACATGGGTCAGGAGTCCTCCTGCTGATCGCCACATGATGTCCTCCCTTGGCTGATGACTCTGTCCTCCTCCACGTTGAGCACCACTTGGAAGAAGCCCTGAGGGTGGCAAAGGCACTCTGGATGGGAGATTTTAATGTCCATCACCAAAAGGGGCTTGGCAGCAACTGATTGAGCTGGTTGGGATCTTAAAGACATAGCTGCTAAGGCTGCAGCTGGAGGTAACAGAGCTAACAAGAGGCAAAAAGAAACATGACCTCGTGCTCACCAATTGCCCTGCTTCAGATGCAATCATACTGAGCAGTACCTGTAAACATGATAACCTCACAGTCCTTGGGGAGACAAAGTCCTCTCTTCACATTGAGGATTCCGTCCGTCGTGTTGCATGACACCATCACTGTGCTAAATGAAATAGGCTTCAAACAGATCTCTAGCATCTCAAGACTGGCAGTATTAGGATGGAGTATTTACTGTATCATGCTTCATCAATGACCTTCCATCCAACAACAACAATGTTCAGCACCAATCATGATTCCTCAGACACTGAAACAGTCCATATCCAAACTAACCAAACCTGGAATTATCTATGGCTGGGCTGACAAGTGGCAAATAATATTCACACCACGCAAGTGCCAGGGAATGACCATCTTTAAAAGAGAGAAACTAACCATCACCCTTTGAAATTCAATGGTATTACTATCGCTAAATCCTCCAGTATTAACATCCTGGGGTTTTCCATTGACTAGAAACTGAATTGGACTAGCGTTTAAATACAGCCATCAGGGACTAGAAATCCCGCAGCAAGTAATTCAGCACCTGACTCTCCAATGCCTGTCCATCATCCACAAAGCACAATTCAGGATTGTGGTGGAATACTCACTTGCCTGGATGAATGCAGCTCCAACAATACTTAACAGGCTTGACACCATCCAGGAGAAGGCTGACTGCTTGACTGGTACCACATCCACAAACATCCACTGCAAAAAGTTCACTAAGGTTCCGTAGACAGCACCTTCTAAATCCATTATAACTACCGTCTAGAAGGACAAGGGCAGTGGATATTTACAAATGTCAGCAACTGCAAATTCCCCTCCAAGCCTCTCACCTTACAACTTAGAAGTATGTCACTGTTCCTGCAGTGTTACTGAATCAAAATCCTGGAACTCCCTCCCTAATGGCATTGTGGGTCTACCTACAGCATATGGCTGCGTGGTTCAATGTGGCAGCTCACCTCCACCTTCTCCAGACCAACCAGAGATGGCCAGTTAATACTGATGCAGCCAGCACAGCCAACATCCCATTAGTGATAAAACAAATATTTTGACAAGAACCAATTCCCTGCTGGACTAAAATTTATCCACTGTACTGAGGCCATTTCCCACAACAGAGAACTGGAATGATCTTTACTGGTTCAATTTCCAGTGGTTGGCCTCCCAAGTCTCTGGGCTCTGCTAACATCAGAAGTTGAGGCAACTGTCTTCAGCATAGATGGTGGGATTAAAATGGGCCAATTGTAACATTTTAGCCACTTTGATGTTGTGAGTGTCTAAAAATATTTTTAGGCTCTATGCACCATGGAAAATACACATCTTATATTAGAATGTTTAACAGACCCACACTCACAATTGCATTAATCCCCCTCCCAGTTATCCAAATAGTCTGATTTTTCCCCAGAATATTCCCTTTATGAAAAAGATTCCCTTTCTTGTGTAAAAATCTAACTCATAACTTGGATTGTGAATCTGGTAAGTGGAATTAAGGATTGCTAATGTCTTTCAGGAAATCTGCCATCCTCATCTGGCCTGGCCTACATGTGACTCCAGACCCACGGCAATGTGTTTGGCTCAACCCCCCTCTGAAATGGCCTAGCAAGCCACACAGTTGTAGTAACCTCTATGAAGTCTGAACAAAGAAATGAAACCAGATGGACTACCTGGCAAAGACCTGGGAACTGGAAAAGACAACAGCAGAAACAGCCCTGTCGACTCTGCAATGTCATCCTTACCAACATCTGGGGCTAGTGTTAAAATTGGGAGAGCTATCTCACAGACTAGTCAAACAACAGCCTGAGATAGTCAATCTCATGGAATCATTCCTGACAGACAATGTCTCTGACACAACCATCACCATCCCCAGATATGTTCTTTCCCACCAGCAGGACAGGCCCAGCAGAGGAGGCGGCACACAGTGGTATACGATCAGGAGGGAGTTGCTCTAGGAGTCCTCAAAATTGACTCCAGACTCCATGAAGTCTCATGGCTTCAGTTAAACATGGGCAAGGAAACCCCCTGCTGATTACCATCAGTAATGAATGAACAATGAAAGTTAACTCCTTCATGTTGAACAACACTTGAAGGAAGGACTGAGGGTGTCAGGGTGCAAAATGTACTCTGGGTGAGGGATTTCAATGTCCACCACCAAGAGTGCTTGGCAGCAGTGCTACAGATCAAGCTGGTCAGGTCCCAACGGGTGTACCAACTTGACTCAGTCTGTGGCAGGTGGTGAGGGAACGAACAAGAGGGAAAAACATACTTGACCTCATCCTTACCAACCTGCCAGCTGTAGATGCATCTGTCCATGACAGTATCGGTAAGAGTTACCACTGCACAGTCCTAGAGAAGATAAAGTCCCGCCTTCACATTGAGAATACGCTCCATCATGTTGTGTGACCTATAACTATGCTAATTGGGACAGATGACGAACAGAACTAGCAACTCAAAACTGGACATCAATGAGGTACTATGGGCCATCAACAGCAGCGACCTTATACTCCAGCACAATCTGCAACCTCATGGCCTGGCTTATCCCCAACTCGACTGGTATCTTTAATCCTGGTTCAATGGAGATTGCAGGAGGATATGCCAGGAACAACACCAGACCTAACTGAAATCGAGGATGTCAACCTGGTAAAGTTATCAAATAGGACTATTTGCACGCCAAACAGTATAAGCTGCAAGTTATAGTCAGAGCTAAGCGACCACACAATCAATGGATCAGATCTAAGCTCTGCAGTCCTGTCACATCCAGTTGACACAATTAAACAATTGACTGGAGGAGAAAGGTCCACAAATATCTCTAACCTCAATGATGAAAAAGTCTAACACAGCAGTGTAAAAGATAAAGCTGAAGTCTTCACTGCAATCTGCAGCCAGAAGTGCCCAGTGTTTGATCCATCTCGGCCTCCTCTAGTGGTCCCAGCATTACAGATACCACCCTTCAGCCTATTCAATTCACTCCACGTAATATCAAGAAACAATTGAGGCAATGGCTACTGCAAAGGCTATGGGCCCTGACAACATTCCAGGACAGTCCTGAAGACTTGTGTGCCATAACTTGCTGGTCCCCTGGCCAAGCTCTTCCAGTACAGTTACAACACTGGCATCTACCCAACAATGTGGAAAATTGCTCAAGCCTGTGCTGTATACAAAAAGCAGGACAAATCTAACCTGACAAATTATTGCCCCATCAGTCAACACTTGATCATCAGCAAAGTGATGGAAAGTTCATCAACGATTCTGGCAAATAGCAGTTGGTCAGCAGTAACCTGCTCAGTGACGCCCAGTTTGGGTTCCACCAGGGCGACGCAGCTCCTGACCTCATTACAGCCTTGGTTCAAACATGGACAAAAGAGCTGAATTCCAGAGGTGAGATGAGAGTACAAGTGTGGCATCAAGGAATCCTAGCAAAACTGGAATCAATGAGTATCGGGACAAACTCTCTGCTGGTTAGGGTCATACCTGGCACATAGGAAGAAGATTGTGGCTGTTGCAGGTCAGCCATCTCAGCTCCCAGATATCTTTGTATGATTTCCTCAGGGTAGTGTCCTCGGGCCAACCACTTTCAGCTGCTTCAACAAAGACCTTTCCTCCATCCTAAGGTCAGAAGTGGGGTTGTTCGCTGATGATTGCACAATGTTTAGCACCATATGCAACTCCTCAGATACTGAAGAAATCCATTTTCAAATGCAACAAGATCTGGACAATATCTAGGTTTCAGCTGAAAAGTAGCAAGTAACATTCATGGCACACAAACACCAGGCTGTGATCATCTCCAATAATAGATAATCTAATCACTGCACCTTGACATTCAATGGTTTCACCATCACTGACTCAACATCCTTGGGGTTTCTATTGACCAGAAACTCAATTGGATTCACCACCTAAACAGTAGCTACAAGAACAGATCAGAAGCTAGGAATACTGTACCGACTAACTCACCTCTTGACTCCCCAAAACCTGTTCACTATCTACAAAGCACAAGTCAGTAGTGTGATGGAATACTGGATGAGTGCAGGTCCAACAACACTCAACACTGTCAACACAAAGCTTGACTCCATTCAGGACAAAGCATCTCACTTGATTGGTAACGTATCCACAAGCATCCACTTCATCCAACCCCCATGCTCAATAGCAGCAGTGTGTACTCTCTACAAGATGCACGGCAGAAATTCATCAAAGATCCTAAGACAGTACCTTCCAAACCCATGACCACTTTCACCTAAAAGGACAAGGGCAGTAGATACATGGGAACACTTCCACCTGCGGGTTACCCTCCAAACCACTCACCATCCTGACTTGGAAATATATCATGTTCCCTCACTGTCACTGGGTCAAAATCCTGGATTTCCCTGCCTAAGGACATTGTGGATCTACCTACAGCAAATGGATTGCAGCTATAACAAAGAATAGAAGGGTTCAGAAGCAAGAAATTTGAGAACTACAGCCAAGAAATTTCAGGACAAACTTTGCCTAGTCTGTGGTAAAACGTGGAACTCTTTTACATAGCAAATGGCTGAGGTGAATTGCACTGATGCATTTGAGGGAAACAAATGGTCAATTTACATTATATACAGTGCCTTTTATGACCACAAGGTATCCCAAAACAATTCACAGCTAGTGAAGTACTTTTAAAGTAGTTACTGTTGTAATATAGAAAGTTAGATAAAACACAAGAGAAAGGACCCAGAAGAATATGTTCATGAGGTGAAATGAGATGGAGGGGGATTGCGGGATAGAGTGCTCTATGGAGAGTATCACTGACATAAACTAAAGTGTTGTTCGGATTGTATGTTTTGCATTCAGAAGCTTTAGTTGGAGTAAACCAATGTGCAGTTTATTATGTCTGATTTATTGTTCTGTTTCAGTCCTACGAAAGTGTTCATAAAGTAGAACAAAGATACAAATGTTAAACTTAGGAATTGGATTCCAACATTTTATTACAGCAGTTAGCAAAGCAATTGCCAAGTATGTAGTATTGTTCAATACTGAACCAGGTATCCGAACTTGGATATTTCACCTCATCACTGTCACCAAAATAATTCCAAAACAAATGGTGTGCATTTTCTGTTGACTACATTAGTTTGCTATGATCTGTATGTGACAGTGGATGAAATGAGACATAATATTTAACATGTTAATAAAGGCAAAATACTGCGGATTCTGGAAAACTATAATAAACACAAAAACTGCTGAAAACTGAGCAAGTTTGGCAGCATTAGTGGAGAGAGAAACAGTTAACATTTTGAGTTTGGTTTTACTCTGTAAAATAACCTGACACATATTGTGGGTTAGTACTAGAGCCCACTACTGAGGAAGAAACAGCAGAATATTTAGAAAAGCTTAACACAATCAATCAGAGTAACTATGGTTTTGCGAAATGAAAATCATGTTTGACAAATTTGCTAGAGTTCTTTAAGCGTGTAACAAGCAGAGATGATAAAGGGGAATTTATGCAGTGCGTTGAATTTTCAGAAGGTATTTGAAAAGATGCCACAAAAAAGGTTATTGCAGAAGACAGGAGCTTGCAGAGTATTGAATTAGAATGGATTAAGGATTGGTGATTAGTTGTTCTTTTTCAGGATGGAAAGATGTAGATAATGGAGTGCCACAAGGATTGGTCCTAGAGCCTCAATTACTTGCTATCTATATAAATAATGCGCATGTGGATGCAGAAGGCAATGTATCCAACTTTGTGGGAGGGCATTTTCTGATTAGGGCATAAGAAATCTGCAACAGGATGATAGAGATAGGCTGACTGAGTGGGCAAAAACTTGGCAGGTTGAGTTTTAAATAGGCAAATATGAGGTCATGTATTTTCATAGGAAGAATCAAAAGGCAAACTATTACTTAAATGGAGAGAGACTCTAAAGACGTTCAGTGCTGAGGGATCTAGGCGTTCTTGTGCATGAAATACAGGTCCAACAAGCAATTAGAAAGACAAATGGAATTTTGATCTTTATTGCTCAGAGTTTGAATATAACAAAGCAAAGTTTGTTAGAACTGTACAGGGTGTTTGCAAGTCCAAATTTGGAGTACTGCATACAGTTTTGGACCCAATATTTAAAAAATTACATACTTGCATTGTTGGCTGTTCAAAAGACATTCACTAGGTTGATTCTTGAGAGAAGAAGTTGACTTGTCAAGCATGGCTAAACAGGTTAGGCTTTTGCTCATTGGAGTGTCGAAGACAGAGGGGTGATAGCGTTTAAACATACAAGATTCTGAGGGAGATAGCAAGAACTGCAGATGCTGGAGTCAGAGACAACACAGTGTGGAGCAGGAGGAACTCAGCAGGCCAGGCATCACCAGAGGAGCAAGAAAATTGATGTTTTGGAGTGGGACCCTTCTACAGAAATGGGGCTGGGGAAGGTAGGTGGGATGATGATAGGTGAGTGCGGTAGGGAGTGGTGGGGATTGGTCAGTGAGGTAGGAGGGGCAGATAGGTGGGAGAGAAGCTGAACAGGTTGTGTCAGGTCAAGGAGGTGGGAATGAGAGGGAGGGTTGGACATGGGATGAGGATGGGGGGGTAGGGAGATTTTAAAACTTGTGAATTCCATGTTTAGGCCTTTGGGTTGTAGGCTCGATATGAAAGGTTTGTTTTATGTCTTGGATGGAGGTGAGGGGGGAGGTGTAGGGGCAGGTGTAGCACTTCCTGTGGCTGCAGGGAAAGGTGCCGGGGCTGATGGGGCTAGTGGGGATGTGGAGCAGATGAGCGAGTCTCGGAGAGAGCGGTCCCTACGAAAGGCAGTTAGTGGTGGGGAGGGAGATATCTCTTTGGTTGTGGGGTTGGATTGTAGATGGCAGAAGTGGCGGAGAATGATACGTTGGATACGGAGGTTGGTGGGGCGGTATGTGAGGACAAGGGAGATTCTGTCTTTATTTTTCTTGGGGGGGGTTTGAGGGCAGAAGTGCGGGAAATGCAAGAGATGCGGTTGAGGGCATTTTCGATCACTGGAGGGGGGATTTTATGGTCCTTGAAATAGGAGGACACCTGGGATGTGCGGGAGTGGAATGCTCCATCTTGGGAGTAGACGTGGTGGAGGCAGAGGAACTGCGAGTAGGGGTTGCATTCTTGCAGGAAGGTGGGTGAGAACTTGACAGGGTAGATGTTGAAATGATGCCTCCACGAGTGGAGAAATCTTGAACTGGGGACATGATTACAGAATAGAGAGGAACTTATTTAAAACTGAGATGCAAAGGAATTTTTTCTCCTGGAGGATAGTGAGTGTCTGGAATTCTCTACGCCAGAGAGTTGTGGAGACAAGATCACTGAAAGTATCTAAAGGAACGGGATCAATTTGTTTAAGTATCGGGGAGTTGACAGTTGTGCTTAGGTGGGTTGAAAAAGGCCTGGTGCATATTAGATAAGATTTTGATGAATGTGGGACGGGCTCAAGGGACTAACGGCCTACACCTACTCCCGTTTGTTATGTTCTTATGTTTCTACACTACATAAATAGACATATTATTTTATCCACCAGGAAATCAAGGGATTGGGTCACCTGGCTGCAAAACCTTGCTTCCCTTTTGCATGTGTCCGCAACATGGACTAACATTAATATGTGATCAGGCTCAACCGAGCAAACTGCTCTACTCCGGCAAAACTACTGTTTAAAAAAAACTTGGCTATTCTACGCAAAGCACCGCCTGGTGCCCATCTGAGGAACTTCAGAGGCCTCTCCATGACGCTCGCAGTACTGGGCGTGCGCGATAATAAGGTGTAGAGCTGGATGAACACAGCAGGCCAAGCAGCATCATATTTCCTGCTCCGATGATGCTGCTTGGCTTGTTGTGTTCGTCCAGCTCCACACCTTCTCATCTCGGATTCTCCAGCATCTGCAGTTCCTATTATCACTGGGCGTGCGCAATCTGGTTAGAGCGAGGCGGCGGCTGGTACCACTGCGCGCTCGGGGCACGGGGGGCGCGCACGCGAATGAGCGCGCGGGGCAAGACCGGAACCGGAAGTCTCCCCTGTCCTTCTCTCTTTCTGCTGTGGACGGCAGCCATGGTGAGTTGTGAGCGGAATGGAGCTGCCGCTTCAGGGCACTTAGTCCCGCAGTTCCGGGCTGCCTGAGGGCTTCGTCTGCCTTTACTTTGCCAACGCAAGCAGCACTAAACCTTTAGCCCTGCTTCCCCAGGGGGCTACAAGGAGTGGAATTAGTCCCCGTTACCGGGGGACCGCGTGTTCTTGTAGCCGGGTCCTGGGCCTCGGGATCCCGCCGGATAGAGTCAGCTCCACCCCAACTCCCATCCCCATCCCCGGCATCAGAATAGACCCCGAGTCTGGCCGACCGCACTTTCTGCATTTCCCTGCTGATTTTGTTCTGTTTTTCAGGTCTACAAGCGGTACGTGGAGATTGGCCGCGTGGCCTATATCGCGTTTGGCCCACACGCTGGCAAACTGGTGGCAATTGTCGATGTTATTGACCAGAACAGGGTAGGTGCACTCACTGATCGGTACTTCAGTGTAAATTGTTTAGTTTCAATGAAATTCATCATCGCAGATCACTATCTTAAATTGGGTAGCAATTTGACGGTGGTGCCCATTGGCAGGGTTGTAATTTATTTGTGTTCAGTATTTCGTCAGCCCTAGCTATGTCGGTAAGAACCCTTTCCTAGTTCAGCGATGTTCAATTTGTTTATTTTTGTTTGAAGATTCCCATTCTCCATATTAAATTAACATGGAAGTGCGAGGTGCAAACCGTCAGAAAAAGAAAGTTAACATACTGAAGTGGATATATCTGCTTCTCATAACAGATTCTTGTTTATACCTGATAGGAATGAGGACAGGCACAATGGAGATCGGTTTGGTGTGAGTGCAGAATCATGTGGGGAACACAATGGAAGTAGAGCTTCTACTCGCTGTCTGGCTGCTGCTCTCCTATGCTTGAGTATGGTCCTCTGGGTGGTCATCTCTGTGTGAAAGATATCATAGCAATTACAGGGATGGACAGGACTGGCAGCTTAATATTCCAGGGTTTGATGCTAAAAGAAGGATAGAGAGGAGAGGTGGGGGTGATGTTTTAATTAGGGTTAACATAATGGCTGTACTTAGGGTGGATATTCCTTGGAATATGACCAGGGAAATTATTTGTCTGGAACTGAGGAATTTGAAATGGATAATCACCATTATTGGGATTGTTGTATAGACCCCCCCCCCCCCTCAGTAGTCAACAGGAAATTGAGAAACAAGTTTTGCATTTGAGGTCTCAATTATCTGTAAGAATAATACGGTGGTTATGGCACGGGATTTTAACTTTCCAACTGTAGACTGGGACTGCCATAGTGTTAAGGGCTTGGATGGAAAGGAATTCAATTGTCTACAAGAAAGTTTTCCAAATCAGTATGTGGATGTACCTACTAGAGAAGGTGTGAAGCTTAACCTACTTTTGGAAATAAGGCAGGGCAGGTAACTGAGGTGTCAGTGGGGGAGCACTTTGGGGCTAGTGACCATAATTCTATTAGTTTTAAAATAATGATGGAAAAGGATAGACCAGATTTAAAAATTAAAGTCCTAAATTGGAGGAGGGCCAATTGACAGTATTAGCCAAGAACTGTTCAAAAGTTGATGGGGGTGGATGTTTGCAGGTAAAGGGACAGCTGGAAAATGGGAAGCCTTCAAAAATGAGATAGCAAGAGTCCAGAGACAATATGTTCCTGTTAGGGTGAAGGGCAAGGCTGGTATGTGTAGGGAATGCTGGATGACTAGAAAAGTTAAGTTTTTTCCAAGAATAAGAAGGGAGCATGTGTCAGGTTTACAGCAGAGATCGAGTGAATCCCTACAAGAGTATAAAAGCAGTAGGAGTAAACTGAAGTAGAAAATCAGGAGGGCAAAAAGGGGACATGAGAACTTTGGCAAATAGGCTTAAGGAGAATGCAAAGAGATTCTATAAATATATTAAGGACAAGATTCATGAGAGTAGGGCAAGGCCACATATTTGTGGAACTGCTGAAGGTGGGGAAGATACTAAACAAGTATTTTGCATCAGCATTTCCTTGGATTAGGATTTGGAAGATCGAGAATTGGAGGAAATAAATAGCAACATCTTGGAAAAATGTCCGTATTACAGAGGAGGTGGTGCTGGACATCTTAAAGTGCGTAAAGGTGAATAAATCCCCAGGACCTGACCGTGTGTGCCCAAGAACTGGGAAGCTAGGGAAGTGATTGCTGGGCCCCTTGCTGAGTCTCATCGATAGCCACAGGCGAGGTGCCAACGGACTGGAGGTTGACTAACGTGGTGCCATTATTTAAGAAAGATGAGGAGAAGCCAGGGAACTATAGACCGGGGAGCTTGACATTAGTGGTGGGAAAGTTGTTAGAGGGAATCCTGAGGGATAGGATTTACATTATTTGGAAAGACAAGGACTGATTAGGGATAGTCGACATGTTTTTGTGCATGTGAAATTGTGTCTCACTAACTTGATTGACTTCTTTTGAAGAAGTAACGAAGAGGATTGATAAGTACAAAGGAGTGGACGTGATCTACATGGACTTCAGTAAGGTGTTCGATAAAGTTCCTCATGGTAGACTGGTTGTCGGAGTTAGATCACATGGAATACAGGGAGACCTAGCCATTTGGATACGGAACTGGCTGGAAGGTAGAAGACAGAGGATGGTGGTGGAGGGTTGCTTTTCAGGTTGGAGGCCTATGACCAGTGATGTGCCACGAGGATCTGTGCTGCTTTTCGTCATTTACGTAAATAATTTGGATGTGAACATTGGTATGGTTAGTAAGTGTGCAGATGATATAAAATTGGCGGTGTAACAAAGAAGGTTACCTCGTTACAACAGGGCCTTGATCAGATGGGCAGTGGGTCAAGGAGTGGTAGATGCAGTTTAATTTAGATAAATGTGAGGTACATCATTTTGGTAAATCAAATCGGTGTAGGACTTATACATTTAATGGGAAGGTCCTGGGGAGTGTTGCTGAGCAAAGAGACCTTGGAGTGTAGGTTCATAATTCCTTGAAAGTAGAGTCGCAGGTAGACAGGGTAGTGAAGGTGGTGTTTGGTATGCTGGTCGTTATGGGTTATTGCTTTGAGTATAGGAGTTGGGTGGTCATGAGGCAGCTGTACAGGACATTGATAACAGTGTGGAGCTGGAGGAGCACAGCAGGCCCGGCAGCATCGTTTATTCAGAAAAAGGTTTTCTGAAGAAGGGTCCCGACCAGAAACAAGCATGGGGCTGGATGAACACAGCAGGTCAAGCAGCATCATAGGAGCAGGAAAACTTGACGTTTCGGGCCTAAACCCTTCATCAGAAATGGGGGAGGGGAAGAGGGTTCTGAAATAAATAGGGAGAGAGGGGAAGGCGGATAGAGGATGGATAGGTGGAGAGGAGGCAGACAAGTCGAAGAGGTGGGGATCGAGCCAGTAAAGGTGAGTGTAGGTAGTGGGGTAGGGAGGAGGTAGGTCAGTCCAGGGAGGATGGACAAGTCAAGGGGGCGGGATGATGTTAGTAGATAGGAGATGGGGGTGTGGCTTGAGGTGAGAGGAAAAACAGGTTAGGGAGGTGGAGATGAGCTGGGCTGGTTTTGGGATGCGGTTGGGGGAGGGGAGATTTTGAAACTTGTGAAATCCACATTGATGCCATTGGGCTGCAGGGTTCCCAGGCTGAATATGATTTGCTGTTCCTGCAGCCTTCGGGTGGCATCACTGTGGCATTGCAGGAGGCCCAGGATGGACATGTCATCTGAGGAATGGGAGGGGGAGTTGAAATGGTTCGCGACTGGGATGTGCAGTTGTTTGTTGCGAACTGTTTTTCCTCTCGCCTTAAGCCACACCCCCATCTCCTATCTACTAACATCATCCCGCCCCCTTGACCTGTCCGTCCTCCCTGGACTGACCTATCTCCTCCCTACCCCCCTACCTACAGTCACCTTTACTGGCTCCATCCCTGCCTCTTCGACTTGTCTGCCTCCTCTCCACCTATCCTCTCCTCTATCCGCCTCCCCCTCTCTCCCTATTTATTTCAGAACCCTCTTCCCCTCCCCCATTTCTGATGAAGGGTCTAGGCCCGAAACGTCAAGTTTTCCTGCTCCTATGATGCAGCTTGACCTGCTGTGTTCATCCAGCCCCATGCTTGTTATCTTGGATTCTCCAGCATCTGCAGTACCTTTTATCCCAACCGGAAATGTCAGCTTACCTGATCCTCTGATGCTGCCTGGCCTGCTGTGTTCCTCCAGCTCCACCCTGTTTTCTGACTCCAGCATCGGCAGTTCTTACTATCTGTCTGTACAGGACATTGGTTAGGCCACTTTTGGAATATTGTATGCACTTCTGGTCTCCCTGTTATAGGAAGGATGTTATGAAACTTGAAAGGGTTCAGAAAAGATGTACAAAGATGTTGACAGGTTTGGGGGCTTTGAGCTAAAGGGAGAGGCTGAATAAGCTGGGGGTGTTTTCCCTGGAGCGCAGAGGCTGAGCGGTGACCTTTATAGAAGTTT
This sequence comes from Ginglymostoma cirratum, assembly GCA_024137785.1. NCBI lineage: Eukaryota > Metazoa > Chordata > Chondrichthyes > Orectolobiformes > Ginglymostomatidae > Ginglymostoma > Ginglymostoma cirratum. Next base: position 25,411,896 of record JAHRHZ010000052.1, on the reverse strand, counting down.
AGAGTGAATAGACAAGGACTTTTCCCTGGGTTGGATAAGTCCAAACTAGTGGGCATAGATTTAATGTAAGAGGGGAAAGATTTAAAAGGGACCTAAGGGGCAACATTTTCACGCAGAGGGTGGTGTGTGTATCGAATAAACTGCCAGAGGAGGTGGTGGAGACTGGTACGATTACGACATTTAAAAGGCATCTGGACGGATATATGAAAAGGAAGAGTTTTGAGGGATTAGGGCCAAATGCTGCTGGTAAGTGGTACTAGATTAATTTTAGGATATCTGGTTGGCATAGGTGAGTTGTACTGAAGGGTGTTTCCATGCTGTACAGCTCTGTGACTCTACCTTTATGACCCCTGTACACTCTAGTTTGAGAACATTTGCTGCAGAACCAGAAGTGATGGATCAAGCTCTACCATCAATCTACGTACAAAAAAAACACCCTGACACTTTGAGTAAAACCGAAAGAACTGTGGATGCTGTAAAACAGGAACAAAAACAGAAATTGCTGGGAAAGCTCAGCAGGTCTGGTAGTGTCTGGAGAGAAATCAGTGACGCCAGAAACATTAACTTTGATTTCTCCACAGATGCTGCCCGACCAGCTGAGCTTTTCCAGCAATTTGCTTTTTGTTTCTGACACTTGGACTGCTATAATTGGAGGCTATTTTGTAATTCCCAGTCGAACTGTAAATCACATTTGCCAAATCACTCCCGAAAGGAAATGATCAAAGATTCCACTTTTTATAGCTTTACTTTGACGTGAATCAGAGCAAACAGAAATTACACATGAATTAAGAAATTATACTTCAAATAAGTTTCCCTTTTCATGGTTGATGCAGCAAAGACCATGTGGCTACCCCCTTCCCGCCAAATACTGACCATCTGTTCTGCTTCAGTTGGGGTTCTTTCAGCTATTGCTCCTTCCCCTCTAGAGCTTATCCCCAAACACACCATTTTCCACTAAGGCAGAAGAATCTTTGTTCCTCTTCAATCTGGCTGATAACAGCAACTGATTTCCCTCCTTGTTGCCACTGCTTTGAACTGTTTGGGGAATTTACCCTCTACTGTGCAATCTTTCTGTGCCTTCCAATGTAAGATTGTTCTTGCAAACTTCAGTGATGAACTGCATCTAATCACCCTTCTGTTTTGAATCTCTCTCCTAGGCATTGGTGGATGGCCCTTGCAGTGGAGTCAGGCGACAGGCAATGCCATTTAAATGTATGCAACTTACTGACTTCAAGATTCAAATCCCACACAGGTGAGGCCCAGATGTCTTTAACAAAAATTGCATATCCTTTTTATACAAAGTATTTAGGGTAGTAAAAGCTGAGCTCAAATCAATTCTTCAGTCTCTTCAAAATCTTGGTTTGGACTCAAGCCTGGTTTCTGTAATAGGCCAAGTCACCAATGTTTTTAAGTTGAGTTCAAAGATCAAGTTTTGAGTGGACTGAATAGAATAAGTCATAAATTACACAGCAGCATTGCAGAATATGGGTTTGATCATATGGTTTCCTTCCTAGTGTAGCAAATTGCACAGTTGTTACCTAATTATCTACAGCTCAGCTTGGCTGTGCAGGCTCTTTGCCACAGTGTAAATGTGTCAGTCACATTACCAAAATGTATTTGATGACTTCAGTTGAAGTTCTTCGCATTCATGCGTGCAGTCTGACAGTTCCTTCAGGTTTTCTTCAAAACAAAAAAGCACAGGGAATTCAGGGCAGAACATGAGGTATTTTTGGAACTGGATCATCCAGAGAGTGGTTACAATGGGAAGTAGTAGGGTGGCTGACATAGATGCATTTAAGGGAAATCTGGGTCATTACATAATGGCGCAACAAATCGAATGTTCTGTTCTAGGTTTGGATGAGGGGAATTTGGAGGAGGTTCATGTGAAGATTAAATAATAGCATATTATTGTTTTGCCTGTGCATTCTATCCAGCTAGATTCTCTGTCGTTCGTACTGTATGCTTATTTTAATATTGTTTGTGAAATATATTTCCAAAACTGCATGTCATCAATTTTGACTTAACATTTTGCCATGAGTATGCCTCACTTTGTTGTTTGACCTCCAACAATGTGTATTTCTGCATGGCTGCTCTTGTTAATTTGTGTCTGTTAAGAATGTTTTGTTTGGTAAGCCCACCCAAGAAAGGAACTTTACTTTGAAAATAAGTAGAACTTTTCTAGCTGAAGAATGTCAACGCTCCATTTACTTTGTATTCTTACTGTTTCAAACTATTTCTGTTGTCTGCCCTGTGTTCCATCACAGGAATTATTTGAGCTTTTTAAGTGTTCATTGAAAAATGAATCCTGTCCAAAAAAATCTTATGAATTAGGATGACTTAACAGGTATATGTTTTTATGTTTTCTTAGTGTTCGTCATAAGTTTGTAAAAGCTGCTTGGGAAAAGGAGAAAATCTCTGAGAAATGGGAAGCCACCCATTGGGCAAAGAAAATTGAAGCCCGTGCAAAGGTACGTGCCGGACCTGTTTTAGTTTAACTGTAAATTGTGATGAAACACTTTCATATTTGCATTCTATTGAACATCAATATCTTAATTAACACATCTGAAAAAAAGAGTTCATTGAATTTGTCTTAATTCTGTTTCTCTCATTCAAGAGAGCCAAAATGACAGACTTCGATCGCTACAAAGTCATGAAGGCCAAGAAAATGGTGAGCTTGCTTTCACAAGAATAACGATTGTTAATATTATCTGGTATTTCATTAAGTCATCAGTTTTAATTCTTTGTCCATTAATGAAATCAGCTTTGCAGCTTTTAAATCTGTACGTTTAGTTTATTTTGTGTTACAGCGTGTTTGTACTTAGTGATTGACTGGCTGGTTTAAGTGGTGAGCATACATGATAAAAGGCTTCTTTCATAACTGCTTCACTTAAGTTTCGCACTAAGAAGCATTTCAACTAAAGAGATTTGCCTTATGAGGACATATCATTAGGTTTCATTGAAATTTATGGTAAATAAGGTTCAGTGGTACTTCTTTCAAAAAATAATCGTCATGACTGTACCGGGAACTGCAAGGAGAGTTACCACACATCAATGTTGTATTCCCTCAAATGTAAAAAGTTGCAGAAGGTTTCAGAGTGACTTGATCGAAGGTTTCAAGCTACTTGGGGTAGCAGATAAGCTTAGTTCAGAAATTACTTCATCTGCTCGGGTGTCTAGAATTGAGGGACAGTCTAAATATTGCAGTCTGGTTTTTAGAAATAAAATTAGTAAAAGCCTGTACATGCAAAGACTGATACAACTTTGGAACCTTCTCTTGCAAATACAAATTAGTTGAATAATTGTCCACTTTAAATCTGAGAATGATGTAGATATCTGTTAAGGAATATGAGACAGACACCTATATGGAGTTAGGTTGCAGATCAGCTGTGATTACGTTGAATAATGAGCTTGAAGCTAAATGGCTGACTCCTGTTGCTTTTGAACACTGGTATGAGCACTCACTGGAAGCATTTTGCCATTTAGCCCTTTGAGCCTGCTCCACCATTTAAGGGGTCATGTCTGATCTGATTCTGGACTCAGTTGCACTTCAATGTCTGCCTCAGTACCCAACAACTCTTATGTTCATCAAGGATCTATCTAGCACCCGATAAGGTATTCAATGACCCTAACTCCACTGCTGTGGGGGGAGAAAATTCCGCAAACTCTCAACCCACCTGGAGAAAATTTTTCCTCATCTCTATCTTAAATAAAGAGCACTTCTTAGTTTACAAATATTCCTGGGATGTGTGTATCTTCTGCAGTGAAGACTGCAAAGTGTTTATTCAGTTATTGTGCATTATTACCTTTCTGATTTTTAAATATCTACTCATACTCTAGTTTCTCCCTAATTTTATATGAATCTTCCCTAATTTTTACATTATACCCAATCCTCTGACTGGCCACTGAGCTTGAGAGTTATGGTTTTCTTTCAATTTCATGCTATAGTTAACTGTTAACCACAGATGGTGTGCCCTTCCCATTTTTCTCACTGGAATGTCTCTGCCCGTTATTAAGTAACTCTTAAAATATCTGCCACAGCAACCTGCTGACCTGCCCTTTAACCGTAAGACATAGGAGCTGAAATTAGGCCATTTGGCCCATCTTGTCGTCTCTGCTGTTCAATCATGGCTGAGTTTTTCAGCTCCATTGTCCCGCTCTCTCCCCGTAACCTTTGATCCACTTGACAATCAAGAACCAATCTACCTCAATATTAAGTATTCTCATTGAATTGGCCTTCACAGCCGTCTGTGGCAATGAATTCCATAGATTCATCGCTCTCTCTGGCTGAAGAAGTTTCGTCTTCCCTCTTTTTGCTTTAAGTCTGTGCTCTCGGGTCCTAGTCTATCCTGTTAATGGAAACATCTCCGCAATGTCCACTCTGTCAAGGCCATTCAATATTCTTTAAATTTCTAACTACCGACTCAACCTGCAAGTTGGCCTTAAGAGTAACCTGGACTAGGACTCCCAAGTCCCTTTGCACTTCAGATTTCTGAATTTCTCCCTATTTCAAAAATAGTCCTTGCTTCTCCTCTTCCTATCAAAGCTCATGACCTTGCACTTTCCCACATTGTATTCCATCTCCCACTTCTTTGCTCACTCTCCTAACCTGTCTAAATCTTGCTGCAGCCTCCCTGCCTTCACAATACTATCTGTCCCTCCAACCAGCTTTGTATCATCTGCAAATTTAGCCAGAATGTCTCAATTCCTTTATCTATATTAACATATACAGTGAAAAGTTGTGGGCCCAACACTGACCCTTGTGGAACACTACCAGTCACCGGCTTCCATCCTGAGGTGGACCCTTTTATCCCCACTCTCTGCTTTCTGCCAGACAGCCAAACTTGTATCCATGCTAATACCTTACCTCTAACACCAAGGGCTGTTATCTTAATCAACAGCCTCCTGTGCGGCACCTTATCAAAGGCCTCTGGAAGTCCAGACAGATAACATCCATTGGTTCTACTTTGTAAAGCCTCAGAAGTACATCCTTGCTCTTTACCTAACCTGCACGTTATCACTTCAAAGAATTCTAACAGGTTTGTCAGACATGATCTCCCCTTAATGAAACCATGCTGCCTTAGTGCTATTTGACAACGCAGTTCCAAGTACTCTGAAATCTTATCCTCCACAATGGACTCCCAACATCTTATCAACAACCGGGGTCAGGGTAATCGGCCTATAATCTTCCATCTTTTGCCTTACTGCCTTAAACAGGAGGGTTTAGTGATTTTCCAGTCCTCTGGGACCTTCCCTGACTCCAGTGATTCCTGAAAGATCACCACTAAAGCCTCCACTATCTCTTCAACTATCTATCTTAACCTAAATTAACATGTCACTTCATCCAACTGTCTTCAGACATTTCATATTTTCAATTGTTTTGGTTTTAAATACTGGCTGTTAGTCTGACTCTTGTGAAATACATTCACTAATTCAATCATATTACAATCGTTGCTAAGTAGAGATACTTCTCGTGTGATTTAAGTAAATTAATCTTGTCTGATTGCACATTACTAGATCTAGGATAATTTGCTGAATGGCTGGCCCTAAACTCTAAGAAACTGTCCCAAAAGCAAACTATGAACTCCTCTTCCAGACTACTTCGGCAGTATTGCTAATGTAACCGCTAACTACCAGAGCTGCTACTCCACCATTTGCTGGTTTTCTGTTGTTCCAAATGTCATGGTCGGTTATTCATGTTCCACCTTTTGTCATCTTGTAACCATGAGTCTGGACAATGGCTATCAGATTATATCTATTTGAGCTGGCAATACATCCGTTTTGTTACAAATGCTATGTACGTTCAGGTGTAGAGCCTTTAGTTCTGTCCTTTTGCTGTTTTTGTGATTTCTAGCCTTGTCTGCTGGTGCACTCTTGAGTTTGTATATTTGTCCTGTCCTCTCTCATTAAATTATCTCTTTTCACTCAATCCCTATCCCCCACTACTTAGGTTAAAGCCCTCTCTACTGCTCCAGTACATTGTTAGGAGCAAGAGTAGATCATTTGGTCCCTTGAGTCTGCTGTTATTCAGTAAGATCTTGACAGATCTGATTATGGCCTTAACTCTACTTTTTTACTACCCTTGATAATCTTTGACTCCCTTGTCAAGAATCTATCTACCTTTACCTTAATATTCAATGATTCCACCTCCACTGCTCCAGGGGAAGATAATTTGACACTTAAACACACTGCGAAAAAGCAATTTATCCTGCTGCTTTACTTAAATGGGATATTACCAAATTTCCTCCACTCCATCCTCCAAAAAAATTTGTCACTGCCCACAAAAGGAAACATTCTTTCAACATCGACCATGTAAAGTTCACTTGGGTCTTGTACACAAAATTATTTATATGATTCACCAGTACACTGGTCCTGGCACATTTCAGGTGAAAACCATTTTAATGATACAGCTTCCACTTGTTGTGGTATTGGTGGCCATGCCCCATGAATCAAACTCAGTTCTCCCACACCAATCTTGACTCAACATTCAACTCATTATTACCTTATTCAGTGTATGTCAATTTGCTCACAGCTCAGCTGGTAGACCAAAGGTTGTTACCTTTGGAGGTTCTGCTTTTCACTTTAACTCCTAGTTTCCCTGAGCAGAATTTCTTCCCTAGCTCTGTCTATGTTGCTGGTACCAGTGCCAAATGCAATAATAGGATCCTTTCATTCCCATTCCATTTTTTTTCTCCAGCCCAGAGCATACTTATCTGCATAATTGTCAAACTGAGATAAATCAATATTTGTTTAAAAACTGACTTTTCTAAAATGGCATTTACAGGCTTGTGATAAGTAAAATGTGAAGTAAATTCAATTAAAGATTTGTAATGTTATGCATACTTAGTAGACCCTTTATGATTTGCACTGTGGTCACAAAGGGGGGATATGTATGCCAAAGAAATGAGAGTTAACACCTGATGCTGTCACAGTTCTCATTTGGTTGAACAGCAGTGTGTGATCCTGACAATGTTTGCAATGGCTAATAAATCAGAGTGGATTGTGGTAACCTTCTTGTTTTTCCTCTCAGAGAAACAAAATCATCAAACACGAGTTGTCAAAACTGAAGAAGGAAGCCAGCAAGAAAGCATAAATGTCCATTGTTTCAGCAAAAGAATAAAGCTTATAACAAATTTAAATTGGTCCATTGCTTTATTGCCGATGTTCAATATTTGAGTAGATTACCAAAGTAAAATATCATGTGAAGTTGGAAGTGTTTGTGTTTCATTTAGACTGCAAAATCGTAACTTGTATTACAGTTTTCTCACCATTCCATTACTTAAAGCAAAGTTATGGAACTTTTGGAGTTATGGAGAAAAAAAAATCTTCGCGTTTGATATCAGACTTGCTCATTGTGCTGATCTTGTAAAAATAACAGCACAATAAATATGCCTGCTGCTAATGTGCAATTAGGCTAGGAGGTTGGGGTGAAAATTTCTAGAGCTGAGTTGATTTGTGCCATTGGCTCACGCTACTAGTAAGTTGCATTAAGTTGATAGGTGTGCAAACATTGTTAACTGCATCGACTCTCAGATTTTTGTTTCTCGTCTTATGATTTGTTTTTTTGGACCGCTATTGCTTGTATTTACCATTACAGCAAACGAGCAATGATGTGATGTACTGTTTTTAAAGATCAGCATGTCATTCTTTAAAAATTACTCCAGTCCCCATCATTAAATACTATTTAGTGGCCCTATGAATTTAGAATATCAAGGTACTAGCTAACATTTAGCATTATCTGATCCCTAAAAATAACACCCATTACTCAATTTAGTAGTTCCTCCAACTATTTTGCTGTAGTACTGCTGTTATTTTCACAGTTCATTTCCTTGGTATGGTTCCAACCAGTTATACTGACCAAATCATTACTGCTGAAGTTGGTTAAAGGCGCAGGCTAACTCAGGCAATTCAGAGGTAACGTGTGCAATGGTGTATTTATTATTAAGGCTCTCGGCCCAACCAGTTTTAATTTTTTTCTAGCTTTATAGGAGTCTGCGAAGCTGCTAGCACTAAACTATGGGAGTTACTTGCCAGCTAGGTTTACTGTCAGCAGTGTATAGCAGGAAAATTTATTCAGTGCAGATGCCTTCAGTATTACCCCATATTATATTTGCTCACTCATCAAAAATATTTCTGTAACCTCTTTAATGGTACATTTAGTGTATGTACTGAACATTTCCCATTAACTTGATTTAAATCCTGTTCTGTTATTAGTGCTGTCTTGACTCTTCTTTTTGTAATGACATTATTGTAAAGTTTTCATGCTGATTTTTAGATCCTTTTCTGGCCTTGCCCTTTTCTCTGAATCCTCCAATTATCAAGCTGTCATTTGTCTATCCCAAATTTTCATTGCTCTGTCTTTGGCAGCCATGCATTTAGTTACCAAGCACAGCAAAATTTGAACAGCTTAAAATGCCCAAGGCAAGTCATCAGGAACCAGAAAACAAATTTTAATCATGCCTTAATTTATGCATTTCCAGTTATTGATTCTTGCGATGAGAACTAACTTCTAATGGCAAATTTAGAATTTATTGTATCTGCTATGTTGGAAACAATAATTGCAACCATAAAACCTGTCAGAAATCAAAGGCATTTATATGGATGGTCACTCTATATGTCACTCAAATGCATTTATTTAGAGCACAACACTGTTTTGTGTAAAAATAATTTGAAACTAAAGTGCGGTGCCTTTTACATCCACTATTTAAAAAAAAAACTTGCTGGCTTTTCCAGTGGGTAATACTGATAGAATAAAAAGTTAAGAGTTAAGAACGAGGTGCTAAAGAGCTGAATGGGTGTCTCATGCTCCTAGTTGCAGATATCTGAACTTCAGAGCTTAGTCACCTCCTTACGTCTGCTTCATTATCTCACTACCCACTGCTTTGAACCACATTTACATATATGGCCTACTATCTTCTGATGTTATTTTATTACAAGACTTTGCTTGAAAACAATTATTGAACAACGTTTGGATGTTTTGACTCCAAAAGCCCTATATTGTGGTGTTAGGCACTGTTGGGACACTCCTACGCCAGTTGCATCGTTTGTGGCTATAAAACCCGACAATCTGCAAGTGGAAAATACCAGGCATCTGCAAGTCAGTTCAAGCTGGTTCATTTTCTTAGGGGCCTGATCTGCAAAATGGCAGCGTCAATAACTTCCATGTATTGACAAAGTGGTATTGGAGTATATTCAATTCCTTAACATGACTGCAGTGGAGTTAGTACGTTATTGCATGTAATGCACGTTAACATTCAGCAGTCCTTGCAGAGCTAGATTATTTTTAATGGCTTCTGTATAAACATGCCACCTATGAGAGTATTGTTGACCTGGATTTCCAGTGGAGCCACAGGTCGAATGTTCTATTGGAGATGCATCTGCTGCTGTATCAGAAAATGTCTAGCTCCATTTTTACACCTGAAGTTCATTTCAATATTAATATATACCAGAGTTCATTTTTAGAACAAAACTGTTTCATTTAGTCCCACATGGTTAGAAAGCAGTAGACTCATTATTTTAGGTTAATGACTTGTTGCTGGAACATTCTGGCAAAAAGCCATTGACTTGAAATGCTGATTTTTAACTCTTGAAAGTGGATATGTTTTGAAGGAATTAAATTTTGAAGTGAACTTTTACCTGAATTGACCTTCAGGCTGTTAATCCAGAGACCCAGGTAATGTTCTGGGCATCCGGTTCAAATCCCACCATAGCATGTGGTGGAATTTGAGTTCAATGTAAATCTGGAATTAAGAGTCTAATGATGACCACAAATCCATTGTCAGAAAAACCTATCTGGTTCACTAATGTCCTTTTAAAGAAGGAAACTGCCATTTTTACCTGTTCTGGCCTACATGTGACTCAGGGCTGAGTACTCTTAGCATTTTTTTATTGCTGATCTCTAGCATGTTGCACATTTATCTCGGCTTTATTGTTCACGGATGCGAATTAGCAGGCAGCGTTGAAGACCAATCACTTGGTCATTCAATTGTTGTAATAATTAGCATTTCAGCGAATAAGAAACATGGTTCTACACAATCGTTCTTTACAAATGCATTTTATTTCACAAATAATGAACGACTTCTATTGTTCTTGCACTTCAAAATGCCTTCAGTTATATTTTATATCTAAGTTTAATCTATAATCAATTATGAAGCAAGGGTTGGATTTTCTTATTATAGTCTTAAATATATAAGACAGAGAGAGATCAGCAGTGTTACATTTTGGATTTCTCTCTTACATGCTCAATGCTGCAGGATATTTTACAACAAGTGTACACCTCTAATTTTAAAAAAAACTCTCATACTTGGAGTGAGTGGTTTAATGTCCCATAGAATCATTGACCGTAATTTGTCAATAACTTAGTTTTTAACCTAAGGTGCTATATGTAAGACCAGCAAGGATCAAGGGGAAGAAACGAAAACTGCAAGATGAGATTTTAAAGTGTTAAACGTTCCTGTCAGCAACTAAAGGTTCAAGTTTACCAGATGGCAAAATAACCTTTATAAAGCTAGTTAGCTCAGGCTCACTCAAATTTGTGCAATTATAAAGATCAGCTCAACCTTTGCTGCCATTTACATTTTAATGACTAAAAGACAAGACTATCTTGCCAACTACTTTTTCACCAGTTTATTTGGCAGAAGGCAAGCACACAGCTTCCTCTCTGAGTGCCATAAATAGAAACCTCTAACCCTAATAGCAGCAATGACAGCATGTAGTGAAATACACCGCAGTTTCTCTCATTGTGGAATTAAGCTAGTATTGCATTCACAATTGTCTTAGGCCCAATAATATATTTAAACAATCTTTATCTTTTTTTCTCTGCTGTCATTTTGTTTTTCTGGTTCCTTTTTTGATTTTTTTTCTTACTCAATTTCTACTGTCAAAATCATGGCTTAGTGTTATCATGCTGCTTTCTTAGTGCATTGGCCAAGATGGAAACAGTATACCAGCTGGATTCCATTGTGCTTTTCAACATTTCCGTTTAAATCCAAAGGAACTATAGTATTAATAAAAGACCTCAAATGTGGTTTTACATTTTGGTAAAGACTCACCATTTTGGCATTCTTTTTCCATCAGATCACTTGCATAATGTTTTTCTCTCAATATTCAACAGTTATTTTATTAAGCGCTCACAAAGCATTGAATTGCACTAAAAGGAACGTATTATCGACATACAAATGAACATTGAACAGAACAAAACTAAAGTGGAAAATAGAAAGAGAAGTCCACAGAATACAGCTTCACTCATTGGTGTTTGAATCACTTGATTTACTGATGGGATCATATTGGTAAGGTTTAGCATGTAACCAAGTGACCAGCCTATGCTGCTGTTCTTCACCTGTAACAGGGGAGATAGTGAATTAGATAGCTTATGTAATATTAGTGCCTGCACAGAGAAAGGTTAAGAAGGTATTAGAATTCAAAGAATTGCTAATATTATCAATGGATAGCACGTATTATGTTTTGTTTTAAAATTTGGGGATGGCTTATCAATGGAAAAGCTAACATTTTTAAATACATACCGATATTAAATCATCCCAGCAAAATATTAAAGGTTAAGCCACATTATGCCTCTGGAGTGATATGACCAACTCCTACCATCATGTACAGTGTCACCTCTTTTGTTTTATTCTTAACTCTGTTCATGACACAAGCCTTCTCCCAATGAGGATCCTGACCAACTTATCCACAATATCTCCATTAGGAATTTTCAGGACTCTAAATCTCACCCAGGGCAAAAACATCTTCCACCTCGAAGTCAACTCAATCAGAGATAGTCGGAATTGCCGATGCTGGAGAATCTGAGACAACAAGGTGTAGAGTTGGATGAACACAGCAGGCCAAGCAGCATCAGAGGAGCAGGAAAGCTGATGTTTTGGGTCTAGACCCTTCTTCAGAAAACCCGAAGCGTCAGCTTTCCTGCTCCTCTGATTTTGCTTGGCCTGCTGTGTTCGTCCAGCTCTACACCTTGTTGTCTCAGTCAACTTAATCAATTGATTTTACCAACTGGTTAATGTCAACTAATTTCTGCTATTATGTGCCTTTTGTTGTAGTTACCTGGTCAACTTTTGTCATTTTCCTAACATTCATTATTGCCCAACTTTTGTAACTAGAAAAGAATTATTAACACTGTACAGGCAGGTTTGTTAATGCTGTTAGGATGGATTTAAACTAGATTGGCAGGGATCCTGACAAACATCTGAGAGGGGAAAGCTAAGATGAAATTAAAGTTAAAACATAAGTTTAATAAGTCTGGAAGATAGAGTAAAATAGACTCAATATGAAATAAGTGAGTTTAGCAAGTCTAAACAAAATATATTTTAATGCAAGGAGCGCAAGGATTAAGATAGACAAGCTGAGGACACAGGTAGATACGTGGATGAATGATATCAACGTTTCATACTTGGCTAAAAGATGGGCAAGTTTGGCAACTCAACATTCCTGGTTATGGGCTATTCAGATGAGATGGGGAATAAATAGAGGTGGCATCGCAATATTGATCAAGGAATCAATTAAAGCAGAAGGATCATCAAATAAGGCCATGTTGGTACAAGTGAAAAACAAATGGACCAAACGTATTATTGGATGCGTATTATAGGCCCTCAAATTGTAAACGAGAGAACAAAGATCAAATCCATAATTAAATTTCAAGAAGTGAGACTAACAGGTTAAACAGCCTTATAGGTGGCTAAATCGACTTGGTCGGGTTGAGATGTATCTCAGGTTTTTGAGGGAGGCAAGAAAGGCGATATTATGGGCCTAACGGTAATTTCAGATCTTTTCTGGCCGCAGGTGAGGTGTCACAGGACTTGTAATGTTGTCCCGTTTTTAACAAAAGTGACAATAGGATAGGCCAGTCAGTCTAACTTCGGTGAGCGGGCAAGTTATTAGAAAATATTCAGCGGGACAGAATATATGTGCTCTTGGAGAGACATAAATTACTCAGTGATAATTTATTAAAGGAAAGTCGTGTTTGACAAATTTAATTGAACTTCTGAGGAGGTAACAGAAGTATTGATAAACATTTGATGTAGCTAATGTGGACTTTGTAAGACAATATGAATGAGGAACAAGAGTAGGGAATTCAGCATCTTGCATCTGCTCTGTTATTTAATATGATCATGGCTGTTCTCATCTCGGCCTCAACTTCACTTTTCTGTCCAATCTCCGTAACCCTTCAAAGATCTATTTTTTTCCTCTTTAAATTTACTCACCGTCCCAGCATCTACTGTAGTCTGGAGTAGTGAATTTCACAGATTCACAACTCTTTGAGAGAAGTAATTTCTCCTCATCTCTGCTTTAAATCTGTTACCCGTTATCCTAAAACTACAACCTCTCATTCTAGATTGCACCACTTTGTCAATCCCCTTTAGCATCTTATATAGCTCAGATATCCTCTTATTCATCTAGAGACGGTATAGGCCTAAACTGCTCAATCTCTCTTCGTAAGACAAACCTCTCATCTCTGGAATCAATCTAGTGACGGTCCTCTGAACTGCCTCCGATACAACTGCATCCCCCCTTAACAAATGGAGCCAGAATTCTACACAATACCCCAAGTGCACTCTCACTAATGCCTTGCACAGTTGTGGCAACACTGCCCTGCTTTTATACTCTATTTCTTTAGCAATAAATGCCAAAATTCAATTTGTTTTCTTTATTACCTGTTGCGCCTGTAATACTAGTTTCCTGTGATTTATGCACGAGGACACACAGAACCCTCTACACTGAAGCACTCTGAAGTTTCTCTGCAATTGGATAATAAGTTGACTTTCTATTCCTCTGACCAAAGTGGATAACCGGACACTTGTCCACATAAAATTTCATCTGCCAAGTTTTGGACCATTCACCTAATCTATCCATATCCATTTGTAAATTACTTTATTCCTCATGTAAGTTACTTTCCTGCCTATTTTAGAGTCATCTGCAAATTTGACTACTGTTCTTTCTATCTCTGCATCCAGGTCAATAAGATAGACAGTAAATATTTGGGGTATGAGGACTGAACCCTGGGGCAACCCCCTAGTTACATCTTGCCAAACAGGAAAAGACCTATTTATCCCGACTCTGCTTTCTGTTGATTAGCTAATTCTCTAACAAGCCAGTAAATTACCCTTAACCACACATGATTCTACCTTGTGTAAGGCACCTTATCAAATGCCTTCTGGAAGTCCAGACATTCTATGTCTGTAGGATCCCTATTATCCACCTTGCTGCATCTTTGAAGAATTCTGGCAAATTAGTCGGACACAATTTACCCTTCAATAAACCATGCTGACTCTGATGAGAGATAGTAGGAACTGCCGATGCTGGAGAACCTGAGATAACAAGGTGTACAGCTGGATGAACACAGCAGGCCAAGCAGCATCAGAGAAGCAGGAAAATTGATGTTTCGGAAATGTCAGCTTTCCTGCTCCTGAGATGCTGCTTGGCTTGCTGTGTTCATCCAACTCTACACCTTGTTATCTCTGACTCTGATGAACTGTGTTATGATTTTCTAAATATTCTGTTAATGTTTCCTTAATAATGGATTCTAACAATTTCCCAATTATACATGTTAAACTAACTGTTCTGTAGTTTCCTATGTTTTGCCTCCTTTCCTTTTCGAATAAGGGCATTATATTATCAATTTTCAAACCCACTGGAACCTTTGCTACATTAAGGTTATAACCAATGGACAATTATCTCTGTTGCCATTTCCTTTAAGACCCTAGGATGCAGGCTATCAGGCATTGCACTCCTCTAATCCTAATAGTTTGCTCAGTACTTTTTTTCTAGTGATGAAATCCTTTCTATAGCCTCTGTATTACCTATTTCAGTTGGGATGGTACTAGTGTTCTCCAATGTGAAAGCTGAAGCGAATATTGATTTAGTGATCCCGTCATTTCTGTACTCCAATCCCTAGTCTCATCCTCCAAGGGATCAACATTCATCTTAACTGCTCTCGTTCCTTTTACATCCTTATAGAAGCTTTTGCTATAGATTTTTATATTTTTCAATAGTTTTATTTCATAACTTACCATTGCTCATTTTATTACACTTTTAGTAAAAGTTTCCCAATCTTCAATTTTGCCACTCATGTTTGCAAAATAGTATGCCTTAACTTTTATCTTTGTAACATTTTTAATTTCCTTGCTTGGCCATAGATGTTTTTCTTTCTCCTCTTACAATCTCTTTTCCTTTTTGGAATGTATTTTAGTTTGGGGCAATTGAGTATCTCCTTAAACATCTGCCAATACTTATCAATTGTCCAATTTGCAGTCTTCTGGCCCAGTCCACTGGGGCCAAATCTGCCTTCGTGCCTATGTGATTACTTCTGTTTAACTCCAGAATGCTAGTGTAGGACTCCAGTTGCTTGCCGTCCAACTGGATTTGAAATTCTGGAATCCTCTGATCACTCTTCCCTTTATTATGAGGTCATTAATCAGTGTGATCTCGTGACAATACCAAATCCAGAACTTCCTGCTGCCTGTTTGATTCCAAATGTATTGCTCCAAGAAATAATCTCTAACGCAGTCAGTGAACTCTCCCTCTAGGCTGCCCTTGCCAATTTGATTAATTCAGTTTATATGCCTATTAAAATCACCCATGGTTATTGCTGTACCGTTCTTCCAGACCCAAGTATTTCCTGGTTTTTGCTGTGTCCCATCGCAGGACTACTGTTTCAGGACCGATAGATCACTTCCACAAAGGACTTCTTTCCCTTGCTATTTATTTCTGTCCAGACTGTTTCTATATCTTGATCTCCAGTGCTGATATCTTTTTCTTCACTAAAGCACTGATCGCCTCCTTTACTAACAAAGCTTTAAATGCAGACAGTATGATTGAGAAGCTCAGGGATGGCACAAAAATTACTAGGGTGGTAGGGAGTGAGGAGGATAGTTGTGAACTGCAGAAGGATACCAATGGAATAGTCAGCTTGGCAGAGCAGTAGCAGGTGGAATTCAATCCAGAAAAGTGTGAGGTATTGCACTTGGAGAGGGCTAAAAGACTGCACGGCTACTGGGGGGACGCTGGAAAGTACTGATGGTCAGAGGGACCTTGGTATGCATTTTCACAAATCCTTGAAGGTGACAGAGCAGGTTGATAGGTGGGTAAGGAGACATGTGGGATATTTCCCTTATTAGCCACAACATAGAATACAAGAACAAAGTGGTTATGCATATGCACTAATTCAGTCACAACTGGAGTACTGCATGCAGTTCTGGTCACTACATTTATAGGAAGGATGTGGTTATACTAGAGAGGGTGCAAAGGAGATTTACTGGGATTTTGCCTGGATTGGAGGGTCTGAACTGTGAGGAAAGATTAGATAGAACTGTTTTCCTTGGTGCAGCAATGGTTGAGAAGGAGAGTGATAGAAATGTATAATATTGTGAGTGACATAGATGGTATTGATAGGGAGGCATTTTTTTTTCCATTAGTAGCGGGGTTAATAATCGGGGGTATGGATTTAAGGTAGGAAGGAGGAGACTAAGACGTGAGTACAGAAGAATTTTTTTACATTCTGAGAGAAGTGGGAATCTGCAACTCATTGCTTGAAAGGTTGGTTGAGTCTGAAATTGTTGTAACATTTAAGAAATTCACTTTAGATATTCACATGTTTTGTCATAGCCTCCAGGGCTGTGGGCCAAAAGCTGGAAAATGAGATTAATGCAGTTAGGTTTCTGTTGACTAGCATGGACACAATGGCTGAATGGCCTCCATCTGTGCTAAAAAGTCTGAGCCTATACCGAAAACAACACTAAATGTCTTAGTCTCTCACAAATACATAGGCACAATCTTACACATGGCTGAAAATTTAGTAAATCCAACCACAGGAGATACTAAAAACGATACCGTCCTACACCCAGATTCAGTTCACTTTTCTGCTGTGATTTTGTACACTAAGATTATTAAAACTCAAATTGATCATCACATCAGCTCATTGTTATACTCTGGCTGTGAAAGGAAATGAATTCCCTCCCTCCATCACCAGAGTTGGAAAGATATGGAGAATTGGAGCATAATCCCTCTTCGGCGCAAATAAATGGCTGCCAAACAACTGACAGGATGTTTTTACCAAACAATGTTTTGATATTTCTTCACTTACTTCTTTTAGAAAGCTTATCGATTTCCAACTGTCTTGATTGAACTTGTAACCTTGCACAAGTACGGCGTAGATGTAGTTTGCATTAAAACAATACGATCTGCGAAATGAGTCTGACACATCTGGAAATAACTGCTGCACCTGCACGACAGGTAATAATGTTAGTTTCCTTTATGTACTGATAATGATGTCCCTTTTGGTTTTGTATCAGTCACTATCAATTTGCATTGATTTTGACGTATGTCCGTAAGTAATATGTAATGTGCGATCTAAGTAGTATGTAATAGGCCATATATGCAGGTGGATATGCAATACACCATACCAGTAAGTCGCATGTAGCATGAATGTCTATATATGTAACAAACCATAAGTATAAGTAGTATGTAAAGGGCCATGTCTATTACTCACAGTCACGCCTTTAAATTTCATAAAATACACCGACTGTAAGCAGTATGCAATGAGTTGTGCCTGTAAGTAGTATGTAATATGTCTGTGAGTGAGTTTAGATTTTAAGCTCAAGATGCACTCTGAATGTAACTCCTGACATTCCATTAGCTTGTTTGCTGCACGCTAATTGTACCTCACACAGGCATTAAAAATATTACCATCTGTGAGTCTCGAGTGAACTACCTGGCTTACAGCCACCCCACCATCCCCAGTTTGCTGCAGTGAACAAAGTATGACAGAAATTTCGCTGATTACCTGATTCCAGTTGTATGAGCAGAATTCCTGAACTGTTGAGTTGAAAGTTTCCATGGGAAAGGAACAGGTTAAATTCAAGGCTTCCATTGAGTAATAGAAACCAGAAAAGGCCTAGATGGGTTTGGATAGAGATGAATAAATGTCACATGCAAAGCTCAAGACCAAACAAGATGGGGAAAGCAAATAAAATATTCCAGTAAAATATTATAGTAACGTACCACAAAGTCTCCATGGATATGTGGTTGAAGTCTTCTTTGTGTCCATTTACCTCCAACATTGATACGTTCAAAACTAAATACTGACAACAACTTCTGCTGACATAGAGCAGAATTTCCAGTTCCTATAAATGTTGCATTGTTGTCTGGCTCATAATCAGGTGGTATATCAGCTGCAGTGCATAAACCATCAAATATATACTTCAGTTGGAGAGTCATATTATAGTTTGAGGGAAGGCAAGGATCTTCAATGCTTGATATTTTTGAGTTCTGAGTTGGTATAACAGACAGATATGTGCAAAAATGGTTATATAGAATAGATAAATAAGTAGATCGATAAAGTTACTAAAATAGAACTAGCACAAAGAAAGAACATGCATCGATAGAGCATTGATAGATTAATAGTTCCCTGGAATTTAAACAATCCATGGAAATATATAAAAGTTTTAGACTGTGGATACAGAAAGATGTTTCACCTAGTTTGATAGCCTAGAATTATGGGTCATAGAAGATAAGGTAAGAGATCAACAATTCAGGACTGAAATAAAGAGAAATGTCTTCATTTAGAAAGTTGTTGGAATTCTTTATCTCAAATGGCTGTGGATGCTCAATTATTGAGGATGCTCCAGACAAAGATTAATAAGATTTTGGATACTAGAAGGATTAAGGGTTATGGGTCTTGGAGCAGGAAAGTGGATTTAAATGTAATTGAATGGTGGAACAGTCTTGAGGGCCTCGCTGGTCTATTCATATTTCTTAAATTCCATGATCTCAAGATGACCAGAAGTGCTTTACAGTCAGTGAAAAACCTTTGATGTGTAGTCATGGTTCTAATTTGGGAAACAATTCAAACAATTTGTGTTCAGCAGGTTTCCACAAACAGCAACGTGTTCATTTGTTTTAGTTATGCACTTTGCAGGATAACATTGGCCAGAACATTGGGAAGAATTCCTCTGCTCCTTTTTAAACAGAACAGTGGGATTGCTTTATGGTTACTTGAGAGGAGCATCAGTTTAACTCTCATCCAAAAGACAGCAAATCTGACAGTGCAGCTCTCTGTTGGTTCTGCCCAGGAGTTGCTAGATTGGGAGCCGAACCCGCAATGCGTAGAGGCAAGTGTGCTGAGCCACAGTCCACTCTATGTAGTTCTCTGTTTGTACTTAATACTTACATTCAGCTATTTCATGATCACATTTCACCCAGAATTCAGTCTATATGAAGCTGTACCCATTACTTTAGGTTTCACTCAATGGGGAATATTTAGGAAATTTATAAATATGCTATCCATAATTGTCCACCCCATCATACAATTTGTCACTCTGGTGAAAGCACAGTACTGAAATAATTTCCCTATCCACACTCACCAAAAACAGAGTTTATGTTTCAGGTTTCCTCAGAACTGATGAAAGAGCATAGATCTGAAACATTACCTCTGTTAGTCTCACCAAAAGTGCTCCCTGACCATTTCTGTTTTTATTTCAGCTCTCCAACATCTGCAGTATTTCACTTTCGTGGCGACATTATTCAAAATGAATTGAGTTGATAATGAGGTTCAAGAACAGCTTCTTCCAGGCTTTATTAGACTGCTGAACGGAGCTCTAAAATTTCAGGTCTCATGTTGATCTTGCTTTTGTGCAGCCATAATTTTGTATGCCTCATTCTGTTTAATCCCCTATGATCTGCATGTCCTGGTATGTTATGATCTGTCTGTACTTCACACAAAATAAAACTTTTCATTGTACTTAGGTACATGTGACAACAACAAATCAAACCAAATCAAATTAATTAATGATGCCATTCCCCCAGTGGCTAACCTTTACAGTAACAAGATATGTTATCCCTGCTCTGGAATGATGGTGTGGACTCTCTCAGCCAGTGTCACCCTCAGATGGATGTCAGATTTCTCAAAACACTATTTGGAGAAGAGCAAGGAAGGTTTCCCTGCTTCTCAATAGTTATCCCTCAATGAACACCTAAAATCAGATTATCCGGTCACAGGTCACATTACTATTTGTGGGATCTTGCTGTGCGGATGTTGGCTGCCTCGTTTCCTATGTTAAAATACTGAATACACTTTTTATTGTGTGTCTACATACAGTACATGGACTGCGGCAGTTCAAGAAGGCAGCTCGCCACCTGCTCAAGAGCAACTAGGGATGGGCTGACCAGCTAATGATGCCCAGATCCCACTAGTGAATAAAAAAAATTCATTGATTGCAAAGAACATTTGGATGTTCCGAGGCCATAGAGGTGCTATAGAATTCCCTCCTTTCTTCACCCATAGACTCTGAGCACAAAAAACCAATTTCGAGCTGCCCAGCTTACCTGGAGGATTTTTGCCCTGTACATTTTCTCCGCTTCATCCCTTCCATAGCATGCCAGGCTTTGAGTGTAGACAGTATAGTTATAACCGTACAATGTGATTATTATGGTTTCACTCATGCGTGGGTGCTGCTTGGGGACAAAAGCTATTTCTGTAGAAGCTCCACCCAGATCGAGAGTGCCTGTGGTCTTCACAGTAAAGTTTCGTTCCAGATGTATCCAAGTACGTCTCTGGCAAAGAACGTATGTTAAACAATAAAATGCTGATCTGAACATTGACAAACATGAAAATATTGCAGCAGAATGACAATGGCTTACATCTATATAACACTTTCCAGGAGGCAAAATGCCCCATGGGGCTTTATAGGGGCGTTATCAAACAAAAGTTAACACTGAGCCACTTAAGCAGCTATTTGGGTAAATAATAAGAAGATTGATTCAAGAGGTAGGACTTAAGGTGCATCTTAAAGATGGAAGAGACAGTCACACAGATTTTAGGGGAGGGGAGGGGGTGGTTCCAGAGGTTTGGACCTGGACTACTGAAGGCGCAGCCACAATTGTTGAAGAGATAGAAATCATGGATGCTCAAGAGGCCAGTTTTGGAGATAACACAGAGATATTGGAGGAATGGAAGAGTTTGCAGAGAAAGAAAAGGGCAAGGCCGTGGAAAAATTTGAAAACATGGATGAGAATTTTAATATCAGATATTTGTTTAACCGAGAACCAATATAGGTCAGTTAGCACATGGACTAATGGGTTAAAAAAGTTTGGTACGTGTTAGAGTATTAGCAATAGAGGTTTGGAGAGCTTTAAGTTTATGGAGGAGTTAGAACACTTAGGTCCCACCTACAGCTCAGCTACTAGATCGTTTACTTGCCCAGCAGTTTAGGCAGACTATACTCAGTGTACTCTAAATACATGTCAATCAGATATTGCAGGTTTATGCTGCATCAGTGGTTGTAGGGATGCTGAAACTGGCTTTTGAACAAACCATTGGCCATCTCAAGTCAATCTGTGTCCTCACTCTATGATCACTCACCAATTTATGTGGTTGTCAGTGAGTCCAGCTACAGGCTCACCTGTAGCTTGTTCTCATCAATCTGTGGTGTATGTGTATCCCTTGGTGAAAAGGCTGAAGGTTCAAGTCCCATTTGGGTATACACATTCCAGACTGACTCTCCCTCTGTAGGGTAGCATGGTGGCTCAGTGGTTAGCACTTCTGCCTCACAGCGCCAGAGACCCGGGTTTGATTCTAACCCTCAGGTGGCTGTCTGTGTGGAGTTTGCACATTCTCCTCATGCCTTTGTGGGTTTCTTCCAGGTGCTCTGGTTTCCTCCCACAGTCCAAAGATGTGCAGGTTAGGGTGGATTGGCCATGCTAAATTGCCCCTAGTGTCCAGGGACAAACAGGCTGGGTGTATTAGCCATGGGAAATGCAGGGTTACAGGGATGACGTGGGCCTGGGTGGGATGCTCTTCAGAGTGTCAGTGTGGACTTGCTTGCCAAATGGCCTGCTTCCACACTGTATTCTATGCTACTGAGAGATGGGTACAATGCTCTAGGTGTTACGTTTAATGGTCAGATGTTAAACAGGGGTCCTGCTTGGTCCCTCAGATACCTATTTAAAAAAGTCCCATGGTACCATTTTGATGAAGAGCAAGGCAGTTCTCCTTCGTTTCCAACCCACATTTATTCTTCAACCAACATCGTTAAAACAGCTTATCTGGTTATTAACTTATTGTTTCTTGCGAGACTTTGCTGCGATCAGATTGACGGTATGCTTCTTACTTTACAATAGTGATCACATTCTCAGAAGAGCTTCATTGTCTGTGAAAGGATCTGGGAGATGTGGAGGTGGTGAAAGGCACTATAGAAATGCAGAGATAACAAGGTGTAGAGCTGAATGAACACAGCAGACCAAGCAGCATCAGAGGAGCAGGAAGGCTGACGTTTCGGGCCTAGACCCTTCCGAAATGTCAGCCTTCCTGCTCCTCTGATGCTGCTTGGCCTGCTGTGTTCATCCAGCTCTACACCTTGCTATGTCAGATTCTCCAGCATCTGCAGTTCCTACTATCTCTGAAACTATAGAAATGAAAGCTCTTTTCCAATGGAATACCTTGCCTTACATCATTTGGAATGAGTACTGAAGCGGGAAGTAATGGGTAACTGTGCTTCAATCTGCTGGTGGCTGTCACAATCTACAGGACATGAAGGACAGCAAACCAGCAAACTTGGCTGAAATGATCCACCCAAAGCATGCTGGGCTTCGAAAATGTAACTTTGACAAACCTGCAGCAAATTGTCTAGTAAATAATTTGCTGTGATCCATCCGTAGACACCTTCCTCCTTCCCTGAGAGAATGTGGGCACCTTTGAAATCGAATGGTGAAGAGCGGAGGTAACTTTCAATTGTTGAGAGGATCATGGCTGCAGCTCTTGAGTCCTCCAGCCTAGTTCCAAGAGATGGAGGAATTAGAGACAGAATGAGAGAAACACACTCTTCTTCTTTTTCAGGTACAGAATATTATTGTTACCTCAGCTATTTAATTAACTCATTGAGTGCAAAGAAAAGCCATTTGACGTATTGTGCCCATTCAGGCTCCATAGATGAGTTGTCCAATTAGTCTTTCCTTCATTTGTTCTTTCCTCACAGTCCTTCAAGTTTCTCTTTTACAATTATTTATCCAATTCCCCTTTTAAAAGCTATCATTCTATCTGCTTTTTTCCAGATAGAGTGTTCCAGATAAGGAGATTGCAGGGATAGGAATGGCACAGTGGCTCAGTGGTTAGCACTGCTACCTCACAGTGCTAGGGCCCCAGGATTGGTTCCGGTTTTGGATTAGGCATGGGAAATGCAGGTATGGGTCTGAGCGGGATGCTGTCTTTGGAGGGTCGGTGGAGACTTGATGGGCCGAATGGCCTGCCTCCACTCTATAAGGATTCTATGATTCTACGAAAAGGACGAAACCACAGAAGGATTTGAAAACCAGGAGGAAAATTTTAAACTGATACAACTCTTTCAAAGTGAAGAGGAAGCCAAGTTCCCAGCCTCTCATTTGTGGTAAAGTTCCAGAGTTGGGCCAAGGACATCTCTGAGAATATTATTGTACAGACTGACAGCAAGAAGAAAGCCATTCAGCCCAATGTGTCCGTGGCTCATCTTTGAAAAAGTATTCAACACTACTTCCCACCTATTATCCAGCAATTTTTGTCTATTTCTTTGGTTTACAACAGCCAGAAATTCCAGGAGGCTTTTGTGTTTTGAAACATCTAGTGTGGATCAAATCGAATTAGAGTACTTTCGTTACAGTGTAAAACAAAGCCGCTTGGCCTGTTGCCTCTGTGCTGGTAAAAACTGAAAGAACTGCGGATGCTGTAAATCAGGAACAAAAACAGAATTTACTGGAAATGCTCAGCAGGTCTGGCAGCGTCTGTGAAGAAAAAAAATCAGAGTTAATGTTTCAGGTCCAGTGAGCCTTCCTTAGAACGTTTGTGCTGATTCTCTGCAAGAGCAGCTCAACAAGTGTCACACCTCTGACTTCTCCTCACAGCCCTGTAAATCGTTTCTCTTTCAACAGCATGTTTGTTTTGATTACTATAGGCCACTGGACCTCTGGAATGTGACATTGTTTAAATAAATTAATAAATAAGCTTATGATCTTACTGGAGTAATCTCATTCCAGCAGTAGCACCGAAGTAGACAGGTGTAGAATTATGCCTTTCTGCTGGGATTTTTTCCATTGTTCTGTTGAGGCACCATTCCATTGAGTGAGCTGCCCGTGCAGGTTCCTTGTCGTAGCTAGAAATATCAGGTCCTGTGGAGAATCGCATAAATTTGATCATTTAAAAATGATCAGGGCAGTAATTACTTTTGCACAGTCAATGAAGAACTTTCACAACATAGTCACTGTCCTACTGTAGGAAATGCAGTGGCCAATTTATGGGCAGCAAAATGCCACAGACAGCAATAGGATAATAACCTGATAATCTGCCTTTTTTCTCAGTTAAAGAAAAAAAGCCTGAAAATGCTGGAAATACACAGCATATCAGGCAGCATCTGTGGAGAGAGAAACAAAGTCAATGTTTTAGGTCTGTGACCTTTCATCAGAACTAGAATGAGTTAGAGATTTAAGAGTTTTTAAATAAGCACAAAGCAAAATGGGAGGAAAGGCAGGTCTTTAATAGGGTGAAAGGCAGGAGAGGTGACAAAAGGGTTGATAATGCAAGGGAACTAGTAATGTTGATTGAAGGATAAATATTGGCCAGGGCACTGGGAGAAATCCCATGTTCATCTCCAAAATAGTGCCAAAATGGGACTTGAGCCTGGCCAACAGGCCCTAGGTCCTTGGCAGAGCACTTAACAAGAAGGATTGTAAAATTGGTAACTTTCTTTATTTCTTCATTTTTCTACCTTTATATTCTAAGTTTTGGTTTATATTTCTGTTTTTTCAGATGTCACCAGAGAGTGATGACACTATACAACACTTTTCACTGCAGTTTATAACCAAATACATGTCACAATAAAATAAATCAAATCGAATAAATCAAATCAAATCAAAATAGAGGGATCTTTTGTGACTACCTGAGAGTGCAGATGGGACTGCGATTTAACATCTCATTGGAACGTTGGTACGTCTGACAACACAACACTCTGTCAGCCTGGACTTTGTGGCCAAGTCTTTGATTTCAGAATTGAACCCACAATGGTTTAGAGCTGAGAAAGCGAGCCAAAAGAAGCAGCTGTTTTTCCACCAATGAGTCTTTACAGCTCCACGTTACATGGGGAGGTGATGGCCTGGCAATATTCATTGGATTGTTAATCCATAAACACGGGTAACATTCTGGGTACCTACGGCAAACAGTGGAACTTGGATTCACTAAAATTCTGGAATTAAGAGTCTCGTGATGATCATGAATCCATTGTGGATTGTCAGAAAAACCCATCTGGCTCACTAGTGTCCTTTAGGGAAAGAAACTGCCATCCCTACCTAGTCTGGCCTACATATGACTCCAGACCAACAGCAATGTGGTTGACTTCTAATTGCCCTCTGGCAATAAGAGATGGACAATAAATGTTGGCCTGGAAAGTGACACCCTCATCCCACAAATAAGTTAAAAAAGACTCTCAGTATTGAACAATCTAAAGGTTGATCAGTAGCCTTTTAAACAATGTATTTTTTTTCCCTTTTACTACATTATGCTACCATTTTTTCAGAAGAAATAGGGAGGCACAGCATTAACTAAAGGCTACAAGTTCTAAATTGTATGCAGGAACAGATTATTTTTGATCATGTTCATTGTTCCTTGATGTGGTAGGACATATTGAGAGCCATTATCAAAGCAAACAGGATCTGTCTTTATAAATAGAGGGATTGAATTCTTTTATTCATTGGTGGGATGTGGGCCTCACTAGCTTGGCCAGGATTTATTGCCCATCACAAGCTGCCCTAGTGGAGGTGGTGGTGAGCTGCCTTTTTGAACTGCTACCATTCACATGCTGTAAGTAGACTCATAATGCCCTTAGGGAGGGAATTCCAGGATTTTGACCAGGCGACATTAAAGGAACAGTGATATATTTCCAAGACAGGATGGCGAGTGGCTTGGAGGAGAACTTGCTGTGGTGTTCCCATGTATTTGCTGCCTTGCAGATGGAAGGGGTTGTGGGTTTGGAAGGTGCTGTCTGAGGATGTTTGGTGAAATCCTGCAGTGCATCTTGTAGATAGTGCACACTGCTGCTACTGAGTGTTGGTGGTTTACTGATCAAATGCTTGTGGATGTGATGCCAGTCAAGTGGACTGCTTTGTCCTGGATGGTGTCAAGCTTCTTGGGTGTTTTTGGGGCTGCACATTTCCAGGCAGATAGGGAGTATTCTATTACACACCTGACTTGTACCTTGTAGATAGTGAACAACTCTGGGGAGTCAGGAGGTGAGTTACTCACTGCAGTATTCCTAGCCCCTTATAGTCACTGTATTTATGATGCCAAGTCCAGTCGAATTTCTGGTCAATGATAAGCATGTTGATAGTGGGGGATTCAGTGATGGTAATACCATTGAAAGTCAAAGGGTGGTGGTTAAAAAGTCTCTTATTGAAGATGGTAACTGCCTGACATTTGTGTGGTATGAATGTTATTTGCCGCTTGTCAGCCCAAGCCTGGATATTGTTCACGTCTCATTGCCTTTGAACATGGGCTGCTTCAGTATCTGAGGAGTCACAGGTCATACTAAACATTGTGTAATCATCGGTGAACATCCCCACTTCTGAACTTACAAGGGAGAGAAGGCCATTGATGAAGCAGCTGAAGATGGTTGGGCCCAGGACACACACTGAGGAACTCCTGCAAAGATGTCCCAGAGCTGAGATGACTGACCTCCAACATCCACAACCATCTTCCTATGCACCAGGTATGACTCCAACCAGTGGAGAGTTTTGAGTGAGAGATGCAGGAAAGATGTGAGGAAGCAACAGAAAATGGGGCTGATTGGGTTGCTCAACGAGCCAAATTAGTTTCCTTCTGTGCTGTAATGACTTTGTGATTCTATAAAAGATGTTAGTGAAATGACAATTAGCATCCAAGACACTTCAAATGAATTTCAACTCTGTACCTTTGATATGGCAGAGGTAACACTCACTGACTACACCAGTGTTATTCTCCTTTTCTGCTGACCACCTATAAACATAAAGAGTTGTACGGGAGGCTCCAGCATCGAAGACAATCCCATACTAGAAAAGATATAGATTAGTCATAGTTAGATACAGTTAGACTACGTAAGACACAGTAATGTTGAGGTTTAACACTGTAAACGAGAAATCTGGTTGCTCAGTTCCATGGATTTACCAACCAATCTCGAGGTGGTATGAGAAATGGGTGCAGTTCTCCAAGTAGGGTTAGCTACACTCCAGAATTTTCTTGAAGTCTCCAGCAATAAAGATTAATTGCTATGGGGTGCAAAAACTCCAGAGGAAAACATCTCAGGGAACTTGAAATATTGTGTGTGTTTTAAAAAAAGTCTTTTAACTATGCAGTTCATTAGTTATGAAAACTATTGGAGATTAAAATACAAACTGACATTTTTGTATTGCATTTTTCACAGCCTCAGAATCTCCCAGAGCACGTTCCTGCCAATTAAATATTTTTGAAGTGCAATCACTGTTGTGATGTAGGAAATGCGGCAGCTGATTTGCTCCCATGAATAGCAACGTGTTTTTGTGATGTTGAAAAAAGGATAAATATTGGCCAGGATACCAGGGGGAGCTCCACTGGTCCTGTTCAAAATGTTGGGCTGGGATCTAGATCAGCCAGGATCTTATTGAATAGCGATGCAGGCTGGAAGGACTGAGTGGCCCACATTTGTCCTTTCTTCATATGTTTTGTATCTTTTACAGCCTCTTAAGAGGCCAGGTAGAGGACACAGGATTCAACATCTCATCAGAAATTCTGAGAAAAAGGCTGTTGAGTTGAGAGTCAAAAATCATCCAATTGCATATAAGTTAATCTATTTGCTTCCTGATTAGATGAGGGAAGGTGGGCACTGGCTAGCACAGACATTCGTGAGACTATTAGCGAGGACGGACAAGACGGTCTTACACTGACACCTACAGAAATATTTCAAGCCACACTGGGAAAACTGGCTCCCCATCAATCCCAGAGAGCTGTGCCGACCACTGCAATGTGTGAAGGACCTTATATCCCACAGGAAGAGCAACTCTTTTCAGCTGCTGAAGCAATGAGATTGTCACCACGATGATCACGCTGCTGAATAGCACGATGATAGCGGCTACAACTGGTCTCTCCAGCCCCATCGAGCAACTTCCCTGCAAAAAGTCACAGAAACAAGATGAGCAGAGTATCCCTCAACAGGTAACACATTAATTTCAATACAAATAAGATGAGTTGGCACATTTTGGTAGCGAAAACAAGTGAAAGAGACTGTATATTACATGGAAAATAATAGAGGAGCAAGGTGATCTGGAGATACAAATCACTAAAATTAGCGATGTGAGTTAGTCGGGCCATTAATAAGGCAAACCAAAACCCTGAAATTGATTTAAGTCAGTTGAAGTTTTGTTGAATTTGAATAGAACATATGAGGAGTCCAGAGAACAGGTCTGGTTTCCAAGTTATACAAAAGATTTAGAGGTGTTGGAAAAGGTAGAAAACAGTTTTAAGGGCTAATACCAGAATTGAGGACGACAACCAGCAGGAAGTTGGCTGCTGGAAAAGTGAGGTTTTGACACGAATGTGATTCATCTTCAGAACTATGAGAAGGTAGCACTGCAATGGGCTTTATGCTGTTTGTAGAAGGGGCAATGGGAGGAAGAATGAAATGGAAGAATTGGGAGAGGGTAAAGGGTAGCAGGGAGTAAATAACAAAGATGTTGTATAACAAAAGGTAAAAGAAGTATCAATGGTTGTAAAGAGATACAATATTGGTGCAGAATGAGTGTGAATCGATGACTAACAAACAACGCTGACTGAAAGCAAAAAGCATGGACAATGTTATGAAGACCAGCTCATGGCAAACAAGAATCAAATGGGAGATAGGGTTCATGGTCTGTAATTGTTGAGACCAGAAGACTGTAAATTACTTCATTGGAAGTTGAGGTGCAGTTCCTTGAGCTTGTGTTGAGCTTTCCTGAACACTGCAGCAGGTCATGGTTAGCAATGTTATACAGTCATAGAGATGTGCAGCATGGAAACAAATCCTTCGGTCCAACTCCACACGCTAAGACCACGTGTCAGCATTTGGCCCATTACCTCTAAACCCTTCCTATTCATATACCCATCCAGATGCCGTTTAAATGTTGTAACTGTACCAGCCTCCACCACTTCCTCCAGCAGCTCATTCCATACACACTCCACCCTCTATGTTAAAAATTTGCCCTTTATGTCCCTTTTAAATCTTTCCCCTCTTACCTTAAACCTATGGCCTCTAGTTTTGAACTCCCCTACCCTGGAGAAAAGGCCATGGCTATTCACCCTATCCATGCCCCACATGACTTTATAAACCTCTATAAGGTCATCCCCTCAAGCCTTCGATGCTCCATGAGCGCAACAGCAATTGGGGTGATGAATTAAAATGGCAAGCAACCAAAAGCTCAGATCATGCTTGCAGACTTGCAGACAGAGGTGTTCCACAAAGTGTCCAACCTAATCTGCATTTATTCTCCTCAAAGTAGAGGAGTCCACTTTATGAGAAGTGAATACAATAGACCACATTGAAAATGGGAGGCAAAAAGATGAGAGCAGAAGCATGGGAAATGGATCGGGTATATCTTGAAGTCAACTGTGACACTGATGCAATCATTAATGTACTGGAAGGAAGTTAGAGGAGGGGGCCTGGGTAGGATTGGAACAAGGAATGTCCCACAAATAAAACAGACCTAGCTAGGCATAACAGCCGAAAGATTCCTCTGCTCTGACAGATCACTAAGTTGGTGAATAGAGCTCTTTTAGACCTACACCTCATCCCTACCAAATCTGACTCCCTCTGGGATAACTGGCATCACCCGGGAAATCTGCAGTCTGTCCAGGAACCTTTACACTTTAACCGTATGTTAAAATTTATTCTGCATCACAACATCCTGAATCCACAGGTGCTGCAGCTTTTGACCAGTTACTGAATCTTCTTATCAATTAGAGTTGGTGGCCTTACACTCGTGCTCACATCCAGGGAATTGCAGCAAGACCTTAGCAGAAATCACAAATCAAATCCCTGTCGGCAGACACTGTGTTTTGATAATGAAAGCAAAATCCTGAAATGATTCCTTAAAGCATCCACTTACCAGTTTAGAAGCCTTTGTCTGCTCCAGTGAAGAACAGGCAGAGGTATTGTTGTTTTTGCATTAACGACTGGAGATGAGTGGAGTGGTCTTGGTTTAAGTGGTTTCAGATAAATGAGTTCTGGATTGCTGGAATTAGAATGTTTCATTTCCAGAGCCTGTTCCGACCACTCCCAGGCTAAGTGCAGGCTGCCTGCTGTGTAATCAGCTTCTCATGAGCATAATATCAGATTATTGTAAATCTTGTTAACAATGATTCACATAGACAATATTCACAAGAATCATCTCAACTTAGCCATTGAGTGTCCCAGAATTGCTGGGACTTGGAATGGGAGTGGCGGACGGAGGAATGGTGGGAAAGGAACCTGAGAGGAAGGGAAGGTGCACCGTTGGAACGGTGGTAAAGGATAAAGTGAGATAAAGAGGCATTTGGCATAACATTTGGGTGCACAATGTTTCCTGCTTAGAGTGTCCCAAATTTGGGAACCAAGTATCTTTTCCACCCTCCAACATTCTGTCCCCCTCTGAAACGTTACCTGTCTCCACATAGAGTCTTATCTGTTTATGTTTAAATTTTCAGTACTTGGTCTATAGTGTGTGATTACTGATCTTAGACATCCGTATTAGTATTTTCATTCTAAAAGCTTGCAAGTGTTAAATGATTATGTAATGGTTATGGAAATGCAGAACTCTTGGGTTCAAAGGAAATTTTCAAGACAGAGATCGAATAGAATTTTGTGCTTGCCAAGTTTATGGAGGAATAGTTAGTAAAGGAGATAAATAGAATTAGGACATATATCAGTCAAGTTCCCATTGAACAGCAGAACAGGCACGAGAGGCTGATGTGTGGAAGATCTCAGGTTTTAACTAATGCTTCCTGTGGTGGTCCAGGAGAAGCAGAAATGCACTCTCCAGAAACCCAAATTAAAACATTCCCCTTTACATGATTCTTAAAGCTCGCATGGTCGGTGATGCCCTCTCTCCCTGCAATCAGCTCCCACCAGAGTCACCAACTGTGCCCAAACCCCCATCTCAGCCACTCATCTCTCTCTAACACATTGACAGCAACCCCTTACCATCCAAACTAAGGTCTTACACTCACCAGAAGGCTCCTGTGATCTCTCCTTGAGCAGCAGGAAGTCTACTGCTTTTGGACTGTAGTCTTTGCTGGAACATTGCTGGGCTAACAGAGAGCCGAACCTATCTCAGGCTAGCTTCCAACTGGAAATAAACATCGAGTTAAAGCTCCATAAGGTTTTCAAGTTTCCTTCCTACCTACTTACAATAATTATCAGGGACCAAGATTGATACAACACAGAAACTATTCAACCCATCTTCCCTATACTGGTTCTGTGAAAGTACTGTCTGATTAGTCTCAACCCCCTGCTCTAACCTCCAAAGTCCAATAATATTTTTCCTATTTATCCAATTCCCCTTTTGAAAGTTACTATTGAATCTCCTCCCTTCCAGGCAGCACATTCCAGATTATGACAATTCACTGGATATAAAAAAGAATTCTCCTCACCTCCCCTCTGGTTCTTTTCCCAATTACCTTCAACCTGTGTCCTCTGGTTATCGACCCTCCCGTCTGTGGAAACAACTGCTCGTCATTTACTCTATCAAATTGCTTCATAATTTTAAACACCTTTATTAAATCTCTTCTTAACCTTCTTTCCTCTAAAGAAAACGCTCACAGTTTTTCTGCAGTCTCTCTTGATTGGATGGAATCTATTGTCAGACAGTTAGCTGGCTCCTATCCAAATAAACAACTTAATGGGAACCTATCATGTTAATGGAACTGGTTCTTTTTTAACAGCATCAGACAATACAGAGTGTTTTCCTGTTTCCTGGAGCCTATTAGTACTGCAGACGCTAATGGACGCTTGAATCCCAAGTGTAGTCACAGAGAAGTGGTTTTGGTCATTCTATGTGAACTCCGTGACATCTTACTGTCAGTTATAATGTTACGTCTGCTTTCATTTGGAACATCCATTAAAATTTAGCTGCAGTCAAAACCCTATCTGAATAATTCTTTTCAAGCTGTGCGGTGCAAGAGGTTGCTTTTTTGGTACCTGCATCACCCCAAACTCTACACGTGTTCTACCACCAGGATCATCTGCTTGCCCTCCTCACAGATTAAATCAGTCAATACGCCCTCTTCTTAAATCAATCCTCTTTACAGATAAGTTGAAACACTATAAGCATCATGAAAGATGAGATTGGTCTCTTGAAAGGGGAACATTGAGGAGAAATCAGTTTAAGTTTGTGGAAAGATTTCTTCAGGTAGGCTTTAAAGAAGATGCACAGAGACCGGAAAAGGGACAACAAATATGAGATAGTCATGGATAAGTTCATGAGAGAATTCAGGAGCAATGTCTTTGCCCAGGGAAATGTTACAATGTGGAGTTTGCTATCACAAAGAGTGGTGGAAAAATAGAAAAAATAGGGAAGAGGTTCAGGGTTAGGTCACCCAGTCAATTCATGGCTAACCTCCTACCTCAAAACCATTTCCTTGCATTAGTCAGAGATAAAAGGTACTGCAGATGCTGGAGAATCCGAGATAACAAGCATGTGGCTGGATGAACACAGCAGGTCAAGCAGCATCATAGGAGCAGGAAAACTCGCTCGGGGGTCGCGTAACTATTTAGCATGAGGGAGTCTCGTTCGTTATCGCAATTAACCAGACAAAGCGCTCCACCAACTAAGAACGGCCATGCATAGTTACGCGACCCCCGAGCGAGTTTTCCTGCTCCTATGATGCTGCTTGACCTGCTGTGTTCATCTAGCCCCATGCTTGTTATCCTTGCATTAGTCACATATGTTTTAATATATTTAGGAACTAGAAATCTATCTTGAATATTACCAATGACTCAGCCTCCATATCCCTTTGCTGTAAAGAATTCCTAAGATTTCCCATCCTCTGAGTGAAGTAATTCCTCCTCATCTTATCCTAAATTATTCTTATCCTGAGACTTATCCTGTGTACCCTGGTTCCTGTCAAATCCTGTAAGAATATTGCACTCTTCAATAATATCATCTCATATTCTTATAAATTCTGGAGAATGTAGGCCCAGGTTCCTCAATCTCCCCTCATTGGACATTCCTACTATTCCAGGTATCAGCATAGTGAACATCTGTTACACTTCCTCTGTGGCAAGTATATCCTTCCTTAGGTGAGGGAATGTAAAGTATATACAAGACTCCAGATGCAGTCTAACCAAGGCTCTGTATATTTGCAGTAAGACTTCTTTGTTCCTGTACTCAAATCCTTTTGCACTAAAGACCAACATTACCATTTGCCTTCCTAATTGCTTGCAGCAACTACACGCGAGCTCTCAGTGACTTAAAAACAGAGATGTCTGGTTCTCTTTTGACATCAACAGTCCCCAACTACTTACCATATAAGAAACAGTTTGCAT
The DNA here is from genome assembly GCA_024137785.1 of Ginglymostoma cirratum. Taxonomy (NCBI): domain Eukaryota; kingdom Metazoa; phylum Chordata; class Chondrichthyes; order Orectolobiformes; family Ginglymostomatidae; genus Ginglymostoma; species Ginglymostoma cirratum. The sequence continues at coordinate 25,378,372 of JAHRHZ010000052.1, read as the reverse complement.
TTCTGTTTTCCTATCAAAGTGAATAACTTTACATTTTTCCACATTATATTCCTCCTGCCATGTTCTTGCTCTCTCACCTCGTCCTTTGTAGCCTCATTGTATCTTCCTCATAAATTAGATTCCCGCTAACTTTGAGTCACTAACAAGCTAGGAAATATAGTGTACGGATCAATGATATCGATTGTGAGCAGCTTGAGTTCAAGCGCTAATCCTTGAGGTATCCCACTAGACTCAACCTGCCAACACAAGAATGACCCTTCATTCCTGCTTTCTGTACTCTGTCCAATAACCAATCCATGCCAATATATTGCCATGTGTTTCATTTCCTTTTGTGAGATCTTATGGAAAGCCTTCTGAAAATCCAAACACACCATACCCACTGATCCTCCCTTTCTATTCTGCAAGATACATCCTCAAAAAAAAACGGATTTGTCAAACATGATTTCCCTCTCATAAGTCCATGTTGACTCTTTTATTCATTCATAGGATGCAAGTGTTACTGTCTAGGCCAGGATTTTTTGCCCATCCCATTGGGCGGTTAAGAGTCAACCATATTACTATGGGTTTAGGGTCACATGTACTCCAGATAAGGTAAGAATAGCAGTATCCTTCCCTAAAGGGCATTATTTGCACCAGATGGGTTTTCCCCAGCAATTGACAATGCATTCATGGCTATCATTAGATTCTTCATTCCAGATTTTTATTGAATTCAAATTCTACCATTTGTCTTAGATAGAATTTTGTTTTCTATTCATTTGTGGGATGTGGGCGTCGCTGGCTGGCCAGCATTTCTTGCCCATCCATAACTGCCCTTGAGAATTTGAACCCAGAACCCCAGAACATAACTTGGGTCTTCAGGTTAACAGTCCCAGTGATAACACCACTACACTATCCCTCTTGCTCAATCTTATTATTATTTTCAGAGTCTCTAGTTATTATGTTCTTTATGGTAGATTCTAGCCTTTTCTCTACTACTGATAGGTTAAAAGGTTTGAAGGTTCCTTATTTTCTCTCTCCCTCCTTTAATATACAGTGGGGTTCTATTTGCTATGTTCCAATCTGCAAGGTAGAATTCAGAATCTATAGAAGTTTAGATGGTGAGCTCTAGGGCATCAAATGTATAGAATCTTTTCTTTTGACTAAGACAGACCTAAAACTGGGAGGTACTTCTCCTCGGGGGCCAGTCAAATTTTCTCATGCAAAGATGTTGGCTCTTCTCGGCTGTTGCACATTCGTGTGTGGGTAAAATGACAAATTTATTGGGCAGGCAGGAAGTGTTGTCTCTCGAAGGGGACCTAGTGAGCTCCAACATCTGCCACCACATTTAAAAGGGACTCGGGACTTCACTCTCTTTAACCCAAGAGCATCACTCAACCTCTACTCATCACTGTCACCAACCCCTGGAGATGCCAGAGACCAGGCGAGAAAGCAGACCCAGAACTTGGTGACACCTTCCTCAAGGAAATCCAGGGGAGATGAAAGTGCTCTTCCCAAAGGATGGCAACTGGAGGCCATTCCAGCTGACAAAGGTGGCCTGGATTGAGGTGACTGTGGAGGCCAACGCGCATGGGCATCTCAAAAGAGCCTGGCTCATCAAGGGGATGAATGATCTGCTGCACTCTGCCAGGGTATATGCTTTGTACCCCTATGTGAGAGTGAGTTAGCTTTGTAATGTTGACAGGAATGTCATACACAAGACTGGGTGTCAGGCATCTCCCGTCAGAGGCCTCACATACAATCACTGTCTGTCACTTCATTGCAGCTACCAATAGTGGCACGATTGGTACCACAGTCATACCGTCTCTCAGAGTTCATCCTTAAAATATAAAAGAAGCTACTGTACAACACTTATCACTCCATGTACCATCAGATTATTGACTTTTCATCACAACCAGGGGGACCTCCACATCTGATAGCTTTCCACCAAACATTTGAATGGAGTAAGGACACCATCACAATACATGGCTTTGGGATGAACACCTCCCCAAAATCAAAAGCACACACAGCATATAAGGCTTTATTGATTTGCATCAACTCAAGCTCTTTGACAACACTGAACCGCCTTTAAACCAGGAGCTTTTAACTCCTAATGTCCCCCATACCATACTCATCTTACAACTAATGCATAACTACAATTACAGTGCTGGAGATTGCAATAAATACATCAATTTGTTTCTATCAAAGCAGCCAAAGTGCTCAGGTATCCATGAGTAATGTCTCGTAATATGTGTTTCCATCTGCAGAAGAAGAATGTGCGCAACTGGAGCAAATGAGCGGACACGGAGGGAGACCTGATATAAGGCTCCTGACTCTCTTCAAGGGGCAGGCTGCTGAGTTGGCAAGACAGCAAAGGGAAGATGCCTGTGCTGAAAGGGACTTGGGGGATATCTACTGCCAGCTAGTGAGAAAGCCTCCAAGCAACAACTACTTATAGCATGTCAAGCAGCAACATCTTAATAAAACCTTGGTTAATGGCAGCAGCTTGCAACACGATCAAATCTTTATTTCTTTTTATGCAGCCTTTGGAACACACTCCCAAGCTGGGGCCAAAAGAAGAAGGTCCCTGGTACCCAGGCCCATCTGGACCCGAACCTTGCAGTACACCTCTGAGGAGGGATCAGAACCTGTCATTTTCCACTGCCCTCCAGCAGGAACGTAACCTCTGGAAAGTGAAAGTGAGAACTTAAGTTGGAAGTTTGGGCTTTGGGAATCAGTCAGCGTAGTTTAGTCCCTTTACATCTCAGTGTTAGATGAAGGCTCCTTGCAAACAAAGACTTTGAGTCATATAAGCTCAGCCCCCATGTAATCCTGTATAACTCTATACTGATGCTTTGGCTAGAACATTGAGCTTAGTGGTGCAAATGAAACAAATTAACTTATAATTTAATCAACCAATCAAAGTAATAAAGCAAGCATTCCCTTGAGGATAGGGATTGCTCTGTGCCATTATTGGCTTCTATTTCAGGGTGTCTACATATGTTAATGTAAAACAATTACCCCTCAAATCTAATTGCTGTCATGTTCTGTCAGACTTATCTGCCTTGCCTCAATGCTGCCTTGGTTTCTTCAGCATCTTCATTACCAGCATTGCTTCTTTCAGCATCTCCATCAGACTCCCCTGCTACCTGATTTTGTAGAGACAGATGGCTGGTCCATCTCCCATTTTCTAATTTCTCACTGTATCATTGAGCTAGCTTGTGCAGGGAGCAGTAAATAATCACTATTTTGGAGACCCTGGAGAGCTCCTCTTGAAGTCCAGGCAGTGAAGGGGCATCTTCAGAGATCTACCTTCTTTTCACTGATGGCACTAAATGCAGAATCTGAACATTCAGTTCTCAGCCTTGGTCACGCTGTAGCCTTGTTTCTGCGATGACAATTAGATCATATCTATTCACTTGTGTTTATTCTGTCATTTTATCTAACTTTCCATTTGAGTCCATTTAGGTACAGAGCCTTTAATTCTATTTATTATTTTTGCAACCTCTAGTCTTATTTGCTGGTGTGTTCTTAAATTCTTAAATTCCCCTTCTTGCCACACACAGGTTATCAATGCTGTTGCAGATTGCCAAGTTGCTCTCTGTCTTTAGTTCATCTTTAATTTGAGATGAATTATAGATGCATTTAAAAGTCAACTAAATAAACATGCGAGAGAGAAAATAATGGAGATAATGTTGATAGGGTGAAATGAAACAGAGTGGAACAAGGCTCATGTGGAGTATAAACACTGACACAGACTACTTCAAATGAATGGCCTCTTTCTATGGTTAGTATTTTGTAACAAAACGTGGTGCTCAGTCAATGAATTTAATCTCTGTGCTTCAGGGCATCTTTGTAATTGGTGCACTGTCGCACTCAGCAATGAAACTTCCCATATGGACTAGATAAGGCTGTTAATGAAGCCAATGAGCCTAAAACTGGAGGAGCCATAACCATTTTTTTATTTGTTCATGGGATGTTAGGATCCCTGGCTGGGCCAGCACTTATTAGCTACCCCTAATTGCCCAAAGGACAGTTAGGAGTCAATCATATTGCTGTGGGCCTGGAGTCACATGTAGGTGTCAATGGTTTCATGGTCGTCATTAGACTCTTAATTCTAGATTTTTTAAATTGAATTCAAGCTTAACAAACTGCCATGGTTGGAGTTGAACCCAAGTCCCCAGAACATTACCTTGGACTCAAGATTAATAGTCTAGTGATAATATCACTAGGCAACTAGGCCTCCCCTCAAGCATGTGAAGACCTTTCGGAGGAAGATTGGTAATATATCATCATTGTTTGAGAGTTTGGGTTCAAACTGGAGGAATGATGCATAAGCTTTACATTTGATTTGAATTTCTATGTTGTGTGTATTGAGAGAGAGAGAGAGAGAGAGAAGACATTGTATGGAATTTTCCCATTTTCAGTATTGGCGTTTTGCAAAGTAATATTTATGGTTCCTCGCCTGCCATTGGCTCAGAACAATGTTTCTCGTGCATGCTTTTGTTCTTCACCTCATTAATTATGCTACTGGGCTCTTTGTTGCCTTTCACACATGCGGCCAGAGAGGTGAAAGTGCCCACTGCTACCAGGTCTTTCAGTCTACATGTCTCTGGTATCAACATCAACGCACAGCTTCACATCATTTCAAATGCTGCAAGCCACAAAAAAACCCTTCACATTACAATGCTCGAACCTCTACATTTAGGACACTGTCCAGTGGAAAGTCAAATGTAAGGAAAAAGGGAAATAAATTGTATGAATTATTAAACGAAGTCTTGGCCTGTATTACCGTCAACTGGGATCACCAGACATACAGACATAATGCTCTCACACTTCACCCCATAAAATCTGGGTGACATAACCATTCAATACCTAGGACGTTGATTCAGTTAATTACGATAAATTGATGCTTCGAATAAGCAGGTTGAAGAATGTTGCACAAATGTGCTCATAATGAGAAGCTGTCATCACTGACCGTATTCTCTCATCTTGTGTTTTAAGGTTTCTGAAAGAGGGAGCTTTTGGATTCCATATTAGGTGATGAAATTACCCAGAGGAAAATACAGCTTGTTTTAGAAATCGAACCCGACAGCTGAAATGTTTGAAGAGCCCAATACCTACATCTAGTGGCCATACTGAGTATGATAGCTTAGGTCTTTTCCTCTGTTGATAACCCACAACCACTAAGAATTGAAACTGTATAGTGTTTGAATTATCGAGTAACATTGCAAGGAAGGAGTCAAATTGGCCTATGGCAATTGTGCTCATGATTATTAAAGAGCTATCTGATGTGTTGTTTCCTTTATGAAACCAGTACAGAATGCCAGAATTGTAATAACACAGAAGGCCTTCAGCTCATCATTCTCCACCAACTCTCTGAGTAAATATTTCACTCAGTGCCATTCTCCTGATTTCTCCCCATACTGTAACTCAGAACATAGTTCCTTTAAAATAATTGTCTAATTTCATTTAGAATGCTTTAGAAGCTCTTCAGAGAAGGATCACTTGATTTATCCCAGGGGTGAAAGGCTTATCTTATGATGGAACGTTGAACAGGTTAGGCCAACATGCATTGGAGTTTAGAAGAATGAGAGACAACCTTACTGAATGATATAAGATCTTGATAGGGTGAATCCTGGTGGATGTTCCTCTTGTGGGAGAGACTAATACTCAAAGATGTAATTGAAGAATGATTTAGACATGCTGGTGTTGGACTGGGTTGGACAAAGTCAAAAAATCACACAACATTATTCAATACATTCACATTAGTTGTATGACTTTTTGATCTTTTAGTTATAAATCCTGTGTCTTGATGTCTCTCTCACTGCACCCAATGAAGGAGTAACGCTCTGAAAGCTAGTGTTTTCAAATAAACCTGTTGGACTATAACCTGGTGCCGTGTGATTTTTTTGACCTAATTTGAGAATAGGAGGGCTCCCTTTTAAAAGAAAGATGAGGAGATTAATTTTGTCTCAAAAGGTCAGTAAAGTGTGCAATTCTCTTCCCCACAGATGGTGGAAGCTTGGTCTATAAATTTATTCCAGGCTGAGTTAGATGGATCTTTAATAGATGAAGGGAGTCAAGATTATAGAGGGCATACAGGAAAGTGAAGCTGAGACTACAACCAGGTCAGCCACGATCTTACTGAATAGTGGACCAAGTTCAAATGGAAATGGACTCCTCCTGTTCCTGAGTTCCTTTGTCTTAGTTTCTATGAATGCCTTGGTTGAGGCCCCCTCTATCATCCTCTCGGGTCTTTACCAATTGCTGCCTGAAAAAGCTTTTATTCATATTGTTTTTGTTTTTTTTCGCCAATTACTTTAAACCAGTGCCCTCCCATTCCTGATCTTTTGATGAATGGGAATGTTCTTTTCCCTATCTACTCAATCCATAGAGGGATTGAGTTTCGGAGCTGTGAGGTCATGTTGCAGCTGTACAAAACTCTGGTGCGGCTGCACTTGGAGTATTGCGTGCAGTGCTGGTCGCCGCATTATAGGAAGGATGTGGAAGCATTAGAAAGAGTGCAGAGGAGATCTACCAGGATGTTGCCTGTTATGGAGGGAAGATCTTATGAGGAAAGGCTGAGGGACTTGATGCTGTTTTCGTTAGAGAGAAGAAGGTTAAGAGGTGACTTAATAGAGACATACAAGATGATCAGAGGATTAGATAGGGTGGACAGTGAGATCCTTTTTCCTAGGATGGTGACGGCTAGCACGAGGGGACATAGCTTTAAATTGAGGGGTGATAGATATAGGACAGATGTCAGAGGCAGGTTCTTTACTCAGGGAGTAGTGCAGACGTGGAATGCCCTGCCTGCAGTGGTTGTAGACTCGCCAACTTTAAGGGCATTTAAATGGTCATTGGATAAACATATGGATGATAATGGAATAGTGTAGGTTAGATGGGCTTCAGATTGGTTTCACAGGTCGGCACAACATCGAAGGCCGAAGGGCCTGTACTGCACTATAATGTTCTATGTTCCGTGTTCTATGTTCCCCTAAGACTTTTCTTCTCCAAGGAAAATCATCCTAACCTCTCCACTCTATCCTCGCAATTAAAATTCCTTATTCTTGAAACCATCCTCCCAAATCTGTTTGGCACTCTCTCCAATGTTGCAAGAAGGGATCCTGGAACAATGGTTATCGCACTAATTCTGGCTGCTTCAATCAAGGCTCAGACTCTCATGGTCAGAGCTGAAAATAAAACAAAAATTGTAAAACAAAATTACAAGGCTAAAAGCACCTCAGTTACCTAATTATTTCTCAGTCCCCTTCATGATCAACTACAACTGGTCTTGTCAGCGCTTGAATAGCAATGAAGGAGTGACAGGGATTGGTAAGGAGAGTTGATAGTTAGACTGGGTCCTCGCTCCTCAACACCAGTGACACTGCCGTAGAATGTGGATGTCATTGGGAAGATGGGATTAAATGTGATAGTTTTTACAGTTCAATAGCCCATCTGCACTCACCACCAACATTTAAGGGAGGTCCTGGAATTACATTTCTAAATAAATCATACCAGGCTCAGAATGTTAAATCCACTGCAGACCTGCTGAGTTTCTCCAGCGTTCTCTGTGTTTGTTACTGGAATGACACCCTAGTCTGCTGGTGACTTCACTCTGTCAGTTGTGACCGATAGTCCTTGAAGTTTAGAAAAGTGAGCGATGACACACTGAAATGTAAAACTTTCTGAGAGAGTTTGACAGTGTACACGCTGGGAGTATAAAGAGTCCAGAACGCAGGGGCAGAGTCTCCGGATGAAGAGACTATTATTTAGGGCTGAGATAAGGAGAAATTTCTAATGCAAAGTCTTTGGAATTCTCTACCCTAAAGGATAATGAATGCTCTGTCATAGAGTCTTGTTGAGGCAGAGCTCAACAATATTTAGACTCCTGAATTAATCAAGAGCTCTGGGGATAGGGAGGGAATGTGAGGCTGTTGTTAACATTCAGCTAATCTTTTAAAGTAGCAGAGGGGATTAAAGGGCCAAATAGCCTCCGGGAGTTCCTACTTTTAATGTTTCTCTGGTCTCGCCTGCATTTAAAATTATAATTGTTTTACCAATGGCAGCTGAGCCCTCAGATGTCGAGACTCTCAACTCTGGAATCCTCTCACCAAGCCCCTCTGCCTATTTCTCCTTCTTTAAGATGCTCCTTCACACCTATACCTCCTTGATCAAGCTAATTGTCATTTCCACTTTTAAAATTGATGTATTGTGTGGGATTTTATGTACGCACGTGTATATATGCAAAAGTGACCATGCCTGTATATATGTTTGTCTGTTTGCATGTGAACCAAGTCCCATTCACCCAACACCTCGTGCACACTGAACCCCATTGGATATCTGACCACCAAGTCCTGACTTTAAGTTTATCCTTCTTGTTTCCAAAGACTCCAATGTTCTATGCCATCTCTATGTCTGTAATTTCCTCCAGCACCATAACCCTCTGAGATCGCTGGACTGCTCTATTTCTGACCTCTTGGGGAACTTATAACTTTAATTAGTGTACCATTACCTTTTCCTTGATGCTACACTTTATTCATAAAATTTGTAGAAATACATTACAAAACAAATCAAGTTGAATTTCAAAGGAAGTGAAAAGAAAACCTTTCTCCGTGCAGCAATGTTCCACTCTGAGGTGGCTCTATACACTTTGCAATTCACTTGATATTCACAATTGTTCAGTATTGGTAGTCATGAGTAGCCTGGACCCTGAGTTGTGGAATAAATCTATCAGCTTCTCTACCTCTTCCACCATTTAAAATGCTCCTAAGCATCACATCTTCGACTACACTTCTGCCTTCTTATCTCTTTTTACAGCTGGGAGGCAGATTTTGTCTGAATCGCTTGAATGAAGTACCTTGGAATGATTTAGTCATGGAATTATAGTGATATACAGTGCAATTTATTACATAAAGGTGCTATAATGCATGAGTATAGAAATGTACATGCACGTATGTAACAGGCACACTACATTCTAAAACCAGACTACAGATTAGTTAAATGTAACTGGACAGAGTAAAAGAAGCCAGTTGTCTCTTTGAGATTGTAAGAACCATTTTACTTCCTTTGAACATTGTAATTTATAATCAGTAGATGGGGCTATCTTTCTACAGATTCCTTTCTTTGCACTTACATCCTGCTGTATAATACTGAAGTTAAGTGTTTGTGGATAACAAAGGTTTAGTGTGGCAAGGGATTCAAACATGGAAGTGTAGAGACTCAGCTACCTGCATGAGGCAAGAGTTATCTCTCTGGTGGAGGGAAGGCTTGGGAACTGAAGTGCCAGATACATGATTACTGTTTCTTCTAAATTTTGGCAAGGAAGGGAGGGGTCGAATGGAGCAAGATGAACCAATCCATCCTTCCTGATCGTACTCCTTCAAAGCAGCAAGTGAGTCAAAATCATGTGATAACACGTGCCGGACATGAACTGTCACTATTCTGTCACTTGATGCAGCATTGCATCCAATTCAGTGCCTCACTGTTCAGGAAGGATGTTGGTATGGGAGATGGTGTGGAGGAAGTTTACTAGAATAGTTTCAGGGATGAAGGGTTTCAAGTACATGGAGAGAGTAACTCCTGAAAGCAGTAATTTTTAATAAGAGATTTAACAGAAGTGCTTAAATTTATGAGAGGCATTGACAGAGTGAAAGAGAAAACTTCCCTTTATTTAGTGCATTTTAGTTCATGACCACTGGACATTTCAAAATGCTTTATAACCGATCAAGTACTTGTTGGGGATAACAAACGTGGAGCTGGATGAACACAGCAGGTCAAGCAGCATCATAGGAGCAGGAAAACTTGACGTTTCGGGCCTAGACCCTTCATCAGAAAATCACGGAGAATAAAAAACAGGAGAGGTCCTTTGCAGGTCTGGGAGAGGGAGGCTCTGAGCTGGGGTAGGCTTGATTGTAGTGCCTGGAGATGCCTGCGCATTGCTGCAAGTGTGTGTTTCAGGAGTTGCAGGGAGAAGCGCTTCTGGAGGGTCTCAATGTTCTGAATGTAGATATTGTCACGGTTAGGGCCAAATTGGGAAGGCTTGAATGTGGATTGTAGTCCATTGGGGATAATCTAGTTCCGTAGACAGGTACTAAGAAAGGTGATGTGGCTGTAGTACCTGGTTTGCTTCAGGACGTGGTCGAGCAGTTTCAAGGCCGAAGAGATGATGAGAGAGTTGCAGTGGGAGAAAGATTCCCTGAGGTTTGTCCGGAGGGAGGAGGGTAACTTCTTCAGGGTAGGCATCCTTAGAAGAAGCTTTGCAGTGGGGTTAAAATTGTATCAGAGATAAAAGGTACTGCAGATGCTGGAGAATCCGAGATAACAAGCATGGGGCTGGATGAACACAGCAGGTCAAGCAGCATCATAGGAGCAGGAAAACTTGACGTTTCGGGCCTAGACCCTTCATCAGAAAAGTACTTGTTGGGGTTAGTCACGGTTATAATGCAGGAAACTGAGCAGCAGCACGCACATAGAAAGTGCTCACAAACAGCAACGGGATAATGACCAGATCATGCAATTTTTGTGATGTTGATTGAGGTATAAATATTGGCCAAGTTATCAAGAAGAACTCCCCTGCTCCTCTTCAAAATACTCTTCGTGATCTTATAAATCCACCTCATGTGACAGGTGAAGACTTCTGTTTCACATCTCATCTAACAGCCAACATTTCTCTCAGTGCGGCACTTGACTGGCAGCCTTGATTTCTATAATTAAGCCCTGGAGTGGGTCTTGAGCTGGAAACCGCATGACTCACATGCAAGAATACTGCCAATTGTGTCAGAACTGGCATATGGGTATGGAGCCACTGTTTACACTGGCAAGTGGACCAATAACCAAAAGAAATAGGTTTAAAGAAATTGACAATAAGAAAAAAGGAAGGGAGATGAGGAGAATTTTACTTTACACAAGTGTTATTGCGATGTGGAATTCAATATTTGAAAAGACAGTGGAAGCAGATTCAATAATAAAATTCAGGAGAGGAATTGGATAAAGGAATTGGAGAAGGAGGGGGAAGATGCACAATTATGAGTGTAACAACAGCAGAACAGGAATAAATGGATAGCTTTGCCAAAGAGTCAACACAGGTGTGATGGGTTGATTGGTCTCATCCAATGCTCACTGATTTTATAGGAGGAGGGTGGTAACTCCCCTCAGTTACAACCAGGTCAACACCTTACCTTCCTAAACTCCTCCATGTTCTCTATTCCAACAACCTGCTGGGTGACAGTGAGTCATAGAAACAGATCGTTTCGTCCAACAAGTCCATGCTGAACATAATCATAAACTAAACTAGTCCCACCTGCCTGCTCCTAGCCCATATCCCTCCAAACCTCTCCTATTCATGTATTTATCTCAGTGTCTTTTAAACATTGTAACTGTACCCACATCCACCACTTCCTCAGGAAGTTTTCGCCAAATGTGAACCATCCTCTCTGCAAAAAAATTCCCTCTCATGTCTTTTTTAAATCTCTCTCCACTCACCTTAAAAATATGCCCCCTAGTCTTGAAATCCTTAAGGAGTCTTATAATGAAGAGAGAAAGATAGCGAAGTTGAGAACTTGTAATAAATGCCCATGTTGGTCTCATGTTGCATAAAACCTGTTCATTTCATTTCTAAACAGAAATAGCAATAGCATTTTTCTATGCCTTATCAATAGATTGTTGAGGGGTTAGGTAAGTTGTAGGGCATTTTGTTCAGTGGGTGTTATCTTCTTCCCAGAAGCTTGATTCTCATTTACTGTACCACCTCCTTCTGCCCTGTGCTGTCTTTATCGGTCATCTGAATTCAGTCCATTATATCAGTTATCTGTTTTCATCTTTGCTTCAAGGTGCAGCCATTTAAAGGCACAACCAATTGTGAAAAGATTAAAATCAGGGATGTTCAAGAGGCATGAACTGGAGGAGCCTGAAAATCCTGGAGGATTGTGGGGCTGGAGTGAGTTATGGAGAAGGAAGGAGTGAGGCCATAGAGGGATTGATAAACAAAGATGTTAATTTAAAATCCAGGGGTTGATGGGCAGGATGTCAGCATTGCACAGGACATGTCGAGTGGGCACAAATCCATATCACTTCCTGCCCATCTACTAAGTATTGTGGAGAACTTGTACTCATCATTTATGAAACGAGAGATCTATCCGACGTTATTCCTCACAGGCTCCCTAGGTATAGGCTTCATTTCCATTCAATTAGTTTTTGCATCAGTCAAGGATAAAATATTATTCTAAGCACAACCAGCAATATTTTTTTCTAAACTCTAGTACCCTTTCAAGCTCTTGGTGGTAGTCCTTTTGTAAATAAAGGAATTCACTGCTTGCTGCTCCAGTCTTACACTGAGATGTCAAGCCCAGGTGAACCTTTGAATAACAAGTTTCCCAACAAAAACGGTGCTTTGACAGTCTGCCACTTTTTAACTACATATTATTTGTCTACTTTGTTCCTTCCTGTCACACTCTGGTTATCATTACCCTGCTCTATTTCCTTGTCCCATTTTCTAAACTCTCCAAATCTCCAGCCATATGAACTCTGTTGCCATCCCTGAGCAATTTAGCTTAAAGTCCTGCATTCAGCACTTGTTTAGAAGATGTTAATTCCTTAACATTGTCCAGTTCTGATGAAAGCTTATTCATGTATTGAAATATTAATGCACTTCTCTCTTCCGAGATGTTGCCCGACCTACTGAGTATTTCCAGCATGTTCTGTTTTTATTTTGGTTTTTCTACATCTGCAGAACCCCTCATGTTCACTTCACTATCCACTGACGTATTGGTTCTGATTCACAATCACCCTCAGGTTGACTTGTTCATTTAATTGTCCAGTGGTATTTGGCATGAATTTGCCATTGGAGCACTGAGACTGTTCAATGATGTTCAATGTCTGCAATGTTTTCCATCAATATTGCTGATGTGTTAAGATCTGCTTAAATATATGGGTGACATCACAATTCCAGACAGCTTGTAAAGCTACTAAATTTATGTCAGGCAGCTGCTACATCTTGAACTGATTTACCTAAACAAAATTCTGGGTCTATTAAAATTTCAGGCAAGCACTACTGAGAGTTCTTAATTGTGAGTACACTTATGGAACTAGTTGGCATGGTGTAGTGATCTAACGCATAGCAATATAAGAAAGAGGTGCAGGGCTAGGCTATTTGGGTCTGCTTTACCATTCTACAAGTTCGAGGCTTACTGAATCTTGGCCTCAACTCCACTTTTCCGTCTGTTCCGTCTAACCCATGACATCTTCGTAGTTCAAGATATTGTATGAGGTGGCATCGCTTAAGGGGTTCATGTTACATCAATGATTCTATTGATGTCACATACAGTCAGTGATTGCAAATCATATTTGTGCAGCCGATGACACCCTGCAATTAGGGAGTATCAACTTTATTCCTGATTCCTGTATCACTGACCTTGACAACGTGAACCGGTGTGACCTTGCAGAGATGGCATCAGTCACTGTTCCTGATGCAGTTATGGTTATATGACTGATATAGCTTGCCTGTCACTCTCTCAGCATAAGACATACTATCGTCTCAGTGGCCTGGGACATACGCCCACAGTGCCGCTGCGCTTATTTATCCCTGGGATATGGAGTTGCAGTTAAAAGCTCAGGTCCTCCTCCAGACCCCATGTATCCTGAAGGGCCCTGCGGCTGTGGCCTCTCCCTGACCTCGGTGCTTCTCATTCTCTGTGCCAGCCCTAAGAAGCAGCTTGGTCCAGTGAGTGAGCTGCAAGTGTCATTGCTGCAGCCTTTCAATGCCGGTTGCTTATGTGAGTCCATTCTTCCACAACGGCCTGCGATTGGTTCAGCGAGGTGCCATGATGGTCAGGATGGGTTGGCAGGTTGGATGCCACTGTCCTTGGATGATGGGTGCATGCTGTTGGTGCCTATGGATTGTGCCCCGAGCTGCCATTTGGTGCCGAGCAACTTAGAGGCTCCTCACAGCTGAAGTCATGTTGGAGTCACCAAGTACCCGCGCTGAGTTCCAGGTTGAGAATTCTCAATATCCACTTTGCTTGGCACATTTGGTAAGATAGGAAGCTGTGTATTAATGTGACGATTGTGGTATTTATAGTCATTTAACGAGCAATAATCCCCTTTAACTGGTAACTCGCTGCTGCCCCGTGAAGATCTCACCGCACCACTTGGCAAAGGCATCAAAGATGCAATAAAGTTGCTTCCAATGTTGTGTTGGGCCTCACTGAACTTCTCACCCAATTTTGCCACAAATCACGCTAGAAGGCACACTACTCAGGCTGTTAAAAGATTCTGCCAAAGTATTTTACTTTAGTTTTTAGAGGGAGCTGTTTTATCTATACCAGCTCCCTAAGGTCCTAGAAATTAACCCCGACCAAATGTAGTTGTATTTATTGTTATAATGCAATAAACCCCCTGTTATCTAAGAACAGTGCCTCTTCTGTAGGAAATGTACAGTGGTGTGTCCTCTACCACTTGTCACTAGATAGGCCCAAGACAAAACAAAGTTAAAGGAAGTTTGGTGAACTACCTCAAAAAATCCTTCCCCAATACCACCTAATGTTAAAGGTGGCAAAAACCACAAGGAGTGTTCATCTGGGAAACTATCACACCAAAGTCAGTTTGTCTCAGCCTTGAGGATATTGAAGCTCTGGGATAGAGGTTGTAAATCTTTGGAATTCTCTAAGAGAAGGAGTTCCTCCTCAACTCTAACTTAAATGGATGACCCTTTGCCCTAAAACTCTGCCTCTTAGTTTCAGAATCCCCCACAAGGGAAAGCCACCTGTCACGGCCTGTCAGGCTAAATTTCCAAAATATGCTGAAGTAGTAATGGGCCATGAATGATCGGACTTCATTGCTGTGAGGTTATTGAGGAGGGACATTTAAATGCCAGGGTTAGTGCTCTCTGATCACAATCAGTGACCTCTGCTGAGAAATGAACTGACACAAAGGAAGAGACGGAAGAGCCGGGGCTTCAAGACGTTATTGTCGACAGTTGAATAATCTGGTGACTTATGATGTGCAAGCTTTGCATAAGATGGTTTTTTTACACAAAATCTCCTGCAGAATGAAGCTTCTACATGCAGAAACATGCTTGACTTCAATTTGTGGCTGTCAGGAAGGTTTGGTGCGTTGGCTACATTTATTTCAACATTCTTTCCAGGTAATTACTGTCAGAAGCAATGAACGTAACTCACATCTTTTATTAATTCTCTGCTTTCAGCGAAGAAAGGCATTTGCCCAGGTCTTTAACAATAAAACACATTCCTCCGATTCAATACTATAATCTGACTTTCCAAGCTTCCAAATTCTGTCTATCATATTACCACTTGTAGAAACAAAATTTAATCTGGAATTATGGAAGATGCAACCTTGTGATCAC
This sequence comes from Ginglymostoma cirratum, assembly GCA_024137785.1. Classification (NCBI taxonomy): domain Eukaryota; kingdom Metazoa; phylum Chordata; class Chondrichthyes; order Orectolobiformes; family Ginglymostomatidae; genus Ginglymostoma; species Ginglymostoma cirratum. The sequence goes on along the minus strand of JAHRHZ010000052.1, from coordinate 25,363,032 downwards.
TGGAATATTTTTAATTTGCCTTGTACCAGATTATAAGAGAACTACAGGCGGCTTTTGGATGTCAGCAATTGATCAATGGGTAACATTCTCACCCCTGTGCCAGACGGTTGTGGGTTTCTATCCCACGCCAGAGAGTTGCAGTGGTCATTTACTCTGACGCTCCAGTTCAGTACTGCAGGGGAGCTGCACTGTTTGACAATGCCATACTTTGAATGAAGCCATGTATGTCCTCACACACATAAAAGATCCCAGAGTCACTATTTCGTAGAAGAGCAGGGAAGTCTTCACCGGTGGTCCAGCAAATATTTATCGTACTAGTAACATATTAACATGTCACTAACACGTTACCATTTGTGGGTGCGAGCTGTGGCCATATTGGCTGCTGTGTTTACTACATTGTAACTATGGCTATACTTCAGCAGTACTGTTTGTACTGTAAAATGTATTGGGGTGTCCTGTTGTGATGATAAATGCCATTGAACTAGAAATCTTTTTTGTGGGAATTTCAAATGTGACGGTCCTCATGTCTAAATCATACAGAGAGGCTTTAGTCTGAACCTAATGCAAATATCACATGCCGATGCTTGGAACCACCCAGTTATTGTTGGGATTCGTTTTAGGGATGAAAGAGGAAATTGCCACCTCGTTCAGGGTCTCTCTTTAATAAACTATGACTGTGTCTGAGGTGGGTCTAGTTGACATTGGCATGGATTCAATCCCTGGAGTATGGCTCTAATACATTATACAGTAAAAGGTTAGGTTAGTTCCAATTTCATTGGCAATTAAACAAAGTTATTGGAAAGTTGAACTGATCTGAATTTAGCATCGTTGACTCCTTCTCATTGATGTTCCAGGTAAAGTGCAGCAACAGCTGTGACATTGACATATGAGCTGCCTGTAAAACTCAATGGCCTGCTGGAAAATCCCGAGTTGCAGAAGGAGGTTGGTAGAAACCCTGACAGAAATGCTGCTTTGCCAGAGTAAATATGTTTACTGAAGCCCTGTTTGGAGCTCAGATGCAATCAGCAGACTTGCTCTCACTATTTCCACAATTCTACCTGTGTCTGAAATTGACTGTCACGGTGGTTAAGGAAAAGAAAGGTCAAGTTGCCAAGAAGGGCACTCAGAAGGCAGTGAAGAGGGCACCAGTGAATTGCTGCAAGAAGAGGAGAAAATCCAGGAAAGAAAGTTACAAAGTGATGACGCAGGCTCATCCCGACACTGGCATCTCTTTCAAAGCCACGAGCATCGTGAACTCATTCGTCAGCGATATTTTCAAACGCATCATGGGGCAGACTTATCACCTGGCCCATTCCAACAAGCACTGCACCATCAGCTCCCGGGAGATCCAGACTGCAGTACACCTATTGCTGCTCAGGGAGCTGGCCAAGCATGCCGTGTCCGAGGGCACAAGGGTGGGACCAAGTACACTTCCACAATTCTATCCTTTCCTACAGAGAATACTCCTCAGAGAGAGTACCTGCATCTCACAGCCTTAGCTGGAAGAAGTGCAGCAGAGTTCTTCCGGCAGCCTGAGCCTAACACTGCTGACATGGCTTCCTTTTTCCACGGTTTCCTGCCCACTGTGATTGACAGGGCACTCAAGCGCATCCAACCAATCACTTATCTTTCCGCCCTTGCCCCTTCCAATCACTCACAACAACACTTTTCATCCCACCAGCCTCTGCATTCAAAGGATCATTCTCCACCATTTCAGACAATTCCAGCAGAACACCGCCACCAAACAGATCTTCCTCTCACTCCCCCGTCTGCATTTCGCAGAGACCGTTCCCGCTTAACTCATTCCTCAACCACCAACACCACACCCTCCCCACTTCCCACATAACTGCAGAAGGTGCAACACCTACCCCTTCACCTCCTCCCTGCTCACCATCCTAGGGCCTAAACAATCTTTCCAGGTGAAATTGCATTTCACCTGCACCTCCTCCAGTCTGGTTTATTGCAATCACTGCACCCAATATGGCCTACTCTACATTGGAGAAATGAAACGCAAACAGGGTGACCACTTTGCACAACAGCTCCAGTCTGTGTGCAAGCATGACCCTGACCTTCCCGTAGCCGGTCATTTTAACACAACGTCCTGCTCACATGCCAATGCGTCTGTCTTTGGCATGTTGCAGTGCTCCAGTGAATCACAGCCCAAACTGAAGGAACCACATCTCATCTCCAGACTAGGCATTTTACAACCTTCTTGCCTTAATATTGAGTTCAACATCTTCATATTGTGAACCCACTCCCGTTCCTTCCCTTTCTTTTAGCTTTACTTGTTACATTCTCTGCCACCATGTCTTCACTCCCCTCCTCCTGTGGGACTATCCGTTCTTGGTTAGTGGCAAAAAAACTGCAGATGCTGAAATCCAAGGTGGACAAACAGGAGGCTGGAAGAGCACAGCAGGCCAGGCAGCATCTGGAGGAAAGGTATTAGCCTTGTTCAGGACTGGACGTCGAGGTAGGGGGAGCTGCAGATAAAGAGGTGGGGGGAGAAGGGGTGGAGACGGAATGGTGGTGATAGCTACAGGGTGCCCAGGCAGAAGATAAGGTGTTGTTCTTGAAATTTGCGTTCTGAGTTGCTGCGACACAGGGGGAGGCTGAGGACAGACATGTCGGAGGGGGAGTGGAGGGAGGAGCTGAAATGGATGGTGACCGGGAGCTTAGGATGGCCATTACAGGCCAGGCGGAGATGCTCAGTGAAACAGTCACCTAGTCTGCATTTGGTCTCACCGACGGAGAGAAGACCACATTGGGAGCAGCAGATGCAGTAGACTAGGTTGGAGGGGATGCAGGTGAACCTCTGTCTCACTTGGAAGGACTGTTTAGGGCCCTGAATGGAGGTAAAGGAGGTGGTGTGTGGGCAAGTGTTGCATCTTTTACACTTACAGGGGCAGGTACTGGGCGGGTTGGAGCGATTGGTGGGGAATGTGGTGCGAACTAAAGAATGGCGAAGGAATGGTCTTTACAGAAGGCAGAGAGGGCTGGGGAGTGGAAACGTTCTGGGTGGTAGGGTCTAATTGGAGTTGGGGTAAGTGTTTGAGGAGGATACGTTGGATGCGGAGGCTGGTGGGGTGGAAAATGAGGACAAGGTGGTTAAGAGCTGTGGAACGGGGAATGGAGGAGGCACGTCGAGGGTTGTCTAGATGACAGAGGAGGGAAAAGAGTGTTGTTTGACAAGGGTGGACATCTGGGATGCTTGTTCTTTCCAGTTTGGCAGTTAGACACAGCATGGTTTTGCCATTGTCACATTCTGATCACTTAATCTGCTCTATCAACTCCCTTGCTCCCCCAGCACTCCACCCGTCCCAACTATTGCATAAATGTTGCCCCCTCCACACCACATCAGCTCTGATGTAGAGGTGACGGTGTTGGACTGAGGAGGGCAAGGTCAGAAGTCAGACCTCATCAGCTCTGATGAACAGTCATCTAGACTCGAAACGTTAGCTTGCTCTTTCTCCATCAATGCTGCCTGACTCACTGTGATTTCCAGAACTTTTTCATTTTCAGTCCTAATATTTATCATGCTTGCAACATTGCTAAATTGCAAATGATCTGTTCAATATCACATTCCTATTTGTGGGATCTTCCTAAGTGCAAATGAGTTATCATTGGGACTCATGGAGTCATCGCGTCATACGGTATGGAAACATTCAATCCAAGTTGTCCATGCTGACAACGTTTCCCAAATTAAACTAGTATCATTTGCCTGCGTTTGGCCCATATCCCTCTAAACTTTCCTATTCATGTACCTGTCCAAACATCCTTTAAACGTTGTAACTGTACTTGCATCTACCACTTCCTCCAGCAGTTCATTCCACATATGAACCACACTGTGTGAAAATGGTGCCCCTTGGGTCCCTTTTAAATCTTTCTCCCCATACGTTAAAAATATACCCTCTAGTTTTGAACTCCCCTGCCTCAGGGAAAAGACCTTTTCTATTCACTTTATTAATGCCTCTTAAGATTTTATAAACCTCTGTAAGGTCACCCCTCAACTTCCTATGCTCCAATGAAAAAATTCCCAGCCTATCCAGCTTCTCCCTAGAACTCAAACCCTCCAGTCCCAGTAACGTCTTTGTAAATCTTTTCCGCACCCTCTCCAATTTAATAACATCCTTCATATAGCAGGGTGATCAGAACTGTACACAGTACTCCAAAAGTGGCCTCACCAACATGCTGTACAACTACAACATGATGTCCCAACTCCTGTACTCACTGGTGTGAGCAATGAAGGCAAGTGTGCTAAACGCCTTCTTCACCACCCTGTCTACCTGCGACCCCACTTTCATAGTGATATGTACCTGCACACTTCCCAGGGCCCCACAATTAACTGTGTAAGTCTTGCCCTTGTTTGTTTCACCAAAATGGTTCAATATATTGCATCAGAGTGGCTGCAAAACAAGTTGAGATGTCCTGAGACTGGGAAAGAAGCTGTGTAAATACAACACTTTTTAAAAAAGAATTGAATGGATAAAAATGACTCACACCTGCTCTGCCAGCTGCAATGAGTTCTCTATCACTGAAGTACAAACACAAAGGCAGACCATATGGCCATCGTGTCTGCTGCAGCTTTTTGCTAGTTATTCCCATTGCCCCTAACAATCTCTCTCCCCTTGGCCCTGTAATGTTTCCAGTTACTAATCCAGTTCCTTTTTCTGAAAATTACAATTGAATCTCTTTCCATCACCCTCTCAGGCACAGCACAGCAATGATTATTTTAATAAACGTGCTGCAATTATAGAATTCTTTTCAATCTGGTCTGTTTGTGCATCTTCAATTTCCGTTGCTTCACAAAGTTGTTAGCTGCCTGGGCCAGAAGCTTTGGAATTTCCTCCCTACACCTCTCTGCCTTTCCATCACTCTCCTCCTTTAAACCAAGATGCTCCTCCTTATCCCCCTCTTGTTTGACTACCTGTTATCTGTGTGCTCTGATTACTGACCATCCTGTCAGTTTTTCCTAACTTGGGAGATTTCAAGACTAGCGGGCACATTTTTCAGGTGAGGGGAGAGAGAGTTAAAGAAGACATGTGGGCCAAACCTTTTACACAGAGGGTGGTTCGCATGTGGAATGAACTTCCTGAGGAAGTGATGGATGTAGGTACAATTACAATGTTTAAAAGACATTTGGATAGATACATGAATAAGAAAGGTTTGGAGGGATATGAGCCAGGATCAGGCAGGTGGGACTAGTTTAGTTTGGGATTATGTTCGGCATGGACTGGTTGGACTGAAAAGTCTATTTCTGTGCTCTATGACTCTAGGACTGTCTGAGAAAACTCTTCAAGATTTTAAGTTTCCCCATAAACTTCACTGCTCTAAGGAGAACAATGCCAGCTTCCCCAAACCTGAAATCACTCATCCCTGATAGTGCTCTGGGAAATCTCTCGTACACTCTCCAAATCTGGTGCCCAGAATTGGATACAATTTCGAGCAGAACCTAAACAGTGATTTGTAAAGGTTTCACATAATTTCTTTGCTTTTGCTCAATTCATAAGCCCAAGGATCCTGCATACTTCTTAACAGTTTTATCAATTTGTCCTGCTACCTTTAGAGACTTATGTTAATATGATCCCTGCAGGTAAGTCAAAATAACCAAATTAACATTTAACATTCAACTGAAGAAACGAGCACAAAGATTTCACTTTCTGTAGCTTTTACTTTAGCACAAATAAGTACCAACAGAATTTACACATGAATTTTTGGCAATGATACTTCAAATAAAAAGGTAAATGTAACTTTAAATTGTTGATAGTAAAAAGATACATCTTAACCAAGCACACTCATTCACGTCACTCCCTGTGCAAATGCAACATTGCAAATGCTGTTCTGTATTCACACAAGTATTTACACAGGATAGGTCAGGAGTTCTACACATCGAAAACCATCACTCTCAACATTCTCTCACTTGAGTCATTGCATTCCTAATGGTGTAACTTTCCGGAACTTCTTTTCAGCTAAGCCACCAAAAACATGGCTTGGACACGTCTAGGAAAAGATCCAGCACTATAGTATCTATGTCCTACTCACACTACTTTCCAGGTTTTAGACCTTTCTAAACAACGTGCCCAGGACCTCCTGTAAAACAAAGAAACTAGCCTCTTCTTCAGAGGGATTTATATCTTCTTCTTACAACAACAATAAGGGTATGACATGATGTCGAATTCTTCCGCCGTCTTCGCTTCCATGTCCATTTCTTTAGATAAGAGTCCTCTCCCTGTCCTACAGGCCCCTTTGCCCAGTTCCAACACTCTCCCTCTGCCTGGACCCCACCCTCTGGCCTTTTACCTGCACTCAATCTGTTCATTGAGAACTGTCGACGTGATATTGGTCGCCTCAATTTCTCTGCACCCCTCACCAAATCGAACCTATCTCCTTCCGAACTGACTGCACTCCATGCACTCAGATCTAACCCTGACTTTGTTATTAAGCCTGCCAATAAGGGTGGTGCTGTTGTAGCTGGCGTACTGACCTCTACCTTGCGGACGCTGTGCGCCAGTTCTCAAATACCTCCTCCTATCTTCCCCTGGACCATGACCCCACCTTGACACATCAGGCCATTGTATCTACTATGGTAACTGATCTCATTTCATCTGGTGATCTCCCCCACACTGGTTCCAAGCTGATAGGCCCCCCAGCCCCGCACAGCTCGCTCTACCTCTTTCCTAAAACCCACAAACAGGACTGTCCGGGCAGACCCATTGTTTCAGCCTGCTCCTGCCCCACAGAATTCATCTCTTCCTTCCTTGACTCAGTCTTCTCTCCCCGGTCCAATCCCTGCCCACGTACATCCGTGATTCCTCTGATGCTTTACACCGGATTCAAAATTTCCAGTTTGCAGGCTCCAGCTGCTCCCTCTTTACCATGCACGTTCAATCCCTTTACACGTCCATTCCCCCCCCAGGAGGGTCTTAGGGCCCTCTGCTTCTTCCTGGAGCAAAGACCTGAACAATTCCCACCCACCACCATCCTCCTCCGCTTGGCCAAGCTCGTCCTCACCCTCAACAAATTCTCTTTTAACTCCTCTCATTTTCTTCAGGTAAGAGGGGTTGCCATGGGTACCCACATGAACCCCAGTTATGCCTGTCTGTTCGTGGGTGGCGTAGAACATTCCTTGTTCCAGTCCTATTCTGGACCCCACCCACAACTCTTTCTCCAATACATCGATGATATCATCGGTGCTGCTTCCCTCTCTCGTCCAGAATTGGAAAAGTTCATCAATTTTGCTTCCAATTTCCAGCCTGCCCTCAATTACACCTGGTCTATCTCTGACTCCTCCCTTCCCTTCCTTGACATCTCTGTTCCCACTTCTGGGGATAGATTGGCCACTAATATCCACCATAAACCCACTGATTCCCACAGCTATCTAGACTATACATCCTCTTGCCCTGCTTCGTGTAAAGACTCAGTTCCTCTGTCTCCGTCACACATGTTCAGATGAGGCCAACTTCAACAAGGGAGTCTCTGAAATATCCACCTTCTTCCTCAACTGAGGATTCCCCAGCACCATTGTCGACAGGGCCCTCAACCAGGTTCAACCCATCTCCCACACTTCTGCCCTCACCCCTTCTCTTCCTTCCCACAACAGCGATAGGGTTCCCCTTCTCCTTACCTACCATCCCACCAGCATCCACATCCAGAAGATCATCAGATGCCATTTCTGCCACGTCCAGCGAGATGCCACCACCAGGCACACTCCTTTTTCCTCCCTTGTCTGCCTTCCACAGGGACCGTTCCCTCTGAGACACCCTGATCCACTTTTTCTTCACCCCCAACATCCCCCATGGCACCTTCCCCTGCAACTGGCAAAACCTGTCCATCTACCTCCTCCCTCCTCAGTATCCAAGGGCCCAAGCATACCTTCCAGGTGAAGCAACACTTCACCTACACCTCCCAGAATCTAGTCTACTATATTTGCTGCTCACAATGTGGTTTTCGGTACATTAGGGAAACGAAGCGTACACTGGGTGACAGCTTCGCAGAACATCTACGTCCTGCTCACAAAAAAGACCCTGAGCTACCTGTTGCCTGCCACTTTCACACACCACCCTGTTTCCTGGCCAACATCTCCGTCTCTGGCTTGATGCAGTGTTCCAGTGAAGCCCAGCGTAAGCTGGAAGAACAACACCTCATTTTCCACTTGGGGCCCCTGCAGCCCTCCAGATTCAATATTGAGTTCAATAATTTTAGGGCCTAAACTCTCCCATGTCCCAGTCCCCTACCCCACATACCAGGCCTTGTTATCACATAGTCTGCCATTACACACTACCCATTGTTAGTCACTAACAGTCCCCATTAACAACTATTCACCCTCCCAGCCAGATCGTTATCAACTCCTTTGTCTGTTCAATTGCTTTTCTCTCTCTCTGGGCTCTATCCTATCATTTACTCCCTATTCCATCCCCCTCCCTATTTTCTGCATATAAACAGACATTTCCCCAGCTACATAACAAGCATGGGGCTGGATGAACACAGCAGGTCAAGCAGCATCATAGGAGCAAGAAAACTTGACGTTTCGGGCCTAAACCCTTCATCAGAAATGGGGGAGGGGAAGAGGGTTCTGAAATAAATAGGGAGAGAGGGGGAGGCGGATAGAGGATGGATAGAGGAGAGGATAGGTGGAGAGGAGGCAGACAAGTCGAAGAGGCGGGGATGAAGCCAGTAAAGGTGAGTGTAGGTAGGGGGGTAGGGAGGAGATAGGTCAGTCCAGGGAGGACGGACAGGTCAAGGGGGCGGGATGAAGTTAGTAGATAGGAGATGGGGGTG
>JAHRHZ010000052.1:25337188-25349257 GCA_024137785.1 Ginglymostoma cirratum | reverse complement strand
TAGATGGTGGCCTGCTGTGTTCATCCAGCCCCACGCCTTGTTATTACAGCATCCACGGTTCTTTTGGATTTTAATATGTGTTTTGTTTTTTTGTTTCTGTCTGTTTTTCTTCCTTCTGCACCTGTGTGTCGATCACCTTCAAACTCCAGCTCCTCTGTTTGTAGATCTCCTTTGTTTCTTCCAGACACACAGCTTTTCTTTTTCTTCATTTCCTTTCTTCCTTTTGGTACTGCTTTCAGGGCAAGTATTATCAGATCAGAGGAATTGTGTTCCTTAATGAAGAAAGGTACAATTGAGTCATTTATAATTCGTGAAAACTCATAAAAGTCATTTTCAAACTTTATAAAGATAAAGATTCTAAAGTCATTTTGATGAAATTACAATTTTTCCTTTCTATGCTACTTCTGGGTTGAAGGCTGTCACATTGTATGTGATACCCACGTTCATTGCTTTTTGCCACATCCTTAATGGCAGGATCACTCATCAAATTATTGGAAATAGTTCTTAGTCCCGACTAAATGAGGAATATGGTCCATTGTACCATAGTACATTGTAACAATGTCACTACCATATATACAATATTAGCTGAATTTAGTATATGATGAGTCGACCATCTTCTTACAGATATCCAGTGCATGAAATACTTGAATCTATTCTTTCAGATTTACTCGTCAAAAGTAACTCAATACTTTATATTTCTTCAATAGATGCCAGAAAACTATTGAGGGAATAAAACACAAGTTGTAGTTTGCATAAAGTCACTGGTAAAAGACTGCCTCTGACTTTGAACTAATTTGATCCTATTCATTTATTTCCCACCTCTGCTTTCCCTCCATGGCTCCACCCTTTGCTATTTCTTTAACCTCTTCCAGCCCCACAAACTTCCAATCAGGTCTTTCATGTATCCCTGATTTTAATCACTTTGCAGTTGGTGTGTGTGTTTCCAGCTGTCTGGGCGTTAAGTTCATCATGTAAACCTCTCCACCTCATTGTCCCCTTTAAGCTGCTTTGACAAAATTTTTGGCCACCTGTCTAACTATCTCCTTATGTGACCCTGTGCCAACTTTCATCCAGTAACACCTTTTGAAATCTGCCTATGTTTAAGATGCTAAAAGAAATACAAGCTGCTGTTATTTTTGCATTTGAGCATTTCTTTGGTCCCTGTGTCAGTCTGTCATTTGTGATGGGCAATTGAAACCTATTAAAAGAGGCAAGGAAATCAGGAGACGGGCCTGACCTCCACGCAGCCGCTTCTTAGAGTCAGACCTCTACATTGAATTCTGATTTCAGTGGCACCGTGAGGGTCATATAAATGGTAAACACTGGATGTATAAAGAGTCTACAGTAAGAGTTGAAGGAAGGAAAGAGCTTGCCTTGGCTGGCCTGGTAAGGTCATTAAATTTCTTCATGCAGTGTAAAAGGAGGTCAAGGAAATGATATAGCTCACTTCCCGCAATAGAGCGCAGAGCCCATTTTTAATTATCTCTCATCATTCTCCAAACAGACCATTGCTCCATTAGGATAGCAGCATCATTTCAGCTTCCTGAAATTTGCCCCTTTTTCTCCCCCAATCTGGATGAATGTTTTCCAATCTGATATTGATATTTAGAGATTAAGTTGCAGGGTTTCTGCTAATGAGGATACCTTGCTATTATTCTATACAGGCATGGTATGGGACAATTGTCAGCTACTTTCTGGGCTTCTTTTCTTGATTAGTTCCTCTTGCACTAATTCCAGTTCCATGGACAGTCCATTATCTAACCTGGACTCAAATGAAAACCACCCAGAACATGAGGGTCAGGAATTTCCGTGAGGTATTTCCGTAATTGCCCCTTCAACTTTGACGTGTCACAGGAAAAGCTTCCCTAGAAAAGGTGCGTGAATATTTTAACAGAAAACCTCATGAGGATCCCATGGAAATTTACCCGAAAGATCTCAGCCTTGAAGATGTGCTTATAACCCAAATGTGCAAACTCTTCAATTCCATTCCATTTATTACAAATGGCTCAACTCCCCACTGAAGGATCTGTGAAAGGAATTTTAGATGCATGCAGGCTGTCCTTAAGCTAATAGCCCATGGTGTAGGAAAAGTCCCTCAGGTCATAAAATTTAATGAACCACTATTAAATCATTTGACATTAACAAGATATGAGTTTCTACAATGAATCAGCTTCATCGGAACAATTAGGAAATTGAAAAACTGATCACTTTCCCAATCCACCGATATTGCCTCACCCTGTTGAAAATTCATTTGAAGGAAGAAACTCTTGATATCTAGATGTTAATAATCTCTTGGAATATATCTGCTACAAAAAGAAGCGCTGCAGAAAATATGAACTCAAAAAAGAAGGAAAAAAGCGAGGAAACAGAGACATTAACTTGTCTGGTCTAGACACTTTATCATGAAGCTTCAAGAATTCTCTGCCCACATACATTCTAGTGTAAAGTGTCTCCATAAATCTTCCCTAGCCCAGAATGAACTTGATCTCTGTCTCACTGAGCATTCTTTCATCGATCTGTTTGGCGAGGTTCTAGAGAAATGACAGAGCAAATTGTGGAAAATGAAAGGCTTCAGAAGGTACTTTCCTTCAACTTAATCTCTGACAGGAAGAGTTGAAAGACGCACTCAGGTCTTTCTCATGAGTTGAAAAGATGGATTGCATTCCCACAAGATAGTGTTAAGTATAGCTCCACCTGCTGAGATGCTCCTTATGTTTCCATAGATGTTACAGGGAATAGAACTGAGAGAACAGAGAAGTCAATCATTGAGTTCCATATTTCAACAAGATCATGGCCAAACCTTAACACCATTTGCCCAGAATGGTTATGAAAAGCAACTTTGCTTGATATTGCTCCCTCCCAATGCCTGACTTTACCGAGTATAATAAAAGCAAAATACTATGGAGATTGGAAATGTATAATAAAAACAGAGAGTGCTAGAGGAATTCACAGGTTTGGTAGCATCAGTGGAGAGAGGAACAAGGTTAATGTTTTGAGTCCAATATGACTGTCTCTTCAGAATGCTTCTTGTAAGTAGGTCATATGACTTGGAACATTATTTTTTAAGAATTCATTCGTGGGATGTGGGCATCACTGGTTGGGCCAGCATTTATTACTCTTCGCTAGTTACTCTTGACAAGGTGGTGGTGAGCTGCCTTCTTGAGCTGCTGCAGTCCATTTGGAGTAGGTACACCCACAATACTGTGAAGGAAGGAATTTTACTCAGTGACTCTGGGTGAGAGGCTTGGAAGACAACTTGCAAGTGATGGTCCTTCCATGTATGTGCTGCACTATCCTTCTAGGTGGTGGAAGTTTTGGGTTTGGAAGGTGCTTTGGATGGCACCTGGTGAATTTCTGAAAAACATCTTGTAGATAGTACACACTGCTGCTACTGAGCATTGGTAATGAAGGAGTGAGTGTTTGTGAATGAGGTGCCAATCAATTGGGCTGCTTTGTCCTAGATGGTGCCAAGTTTACTGAGTGTTGTTGGAGCTGCGTTCATTCAGGCAAGTGAGGACTATTTCATCACACTTCTGACATGTGCCTTGTAGATGGTGGACAGAATTTTGGGAGGCAGAAGGTGTGTTACTTTCCACAGGATTCAAACCTCTGACTTATTGTTGAAGTCATAGTATTTATATGACAAATCCAGTTCAGTTTCGGGTCATTGTAGACCCCAGGATGTTGATAGTGGGAGATTTAATGATGATAATGCTACTGAATATCAAGTGGCTATGGTTTAATTCTCCTTTGTTGAAGATAGTGACATATAAAAACGACATTGATGATAACGTGGTGGAGATGATTAGCAAGTTTGTGGATGACACGAACATTGGCTTTGTGGTTAATGAGGAAGAAATTCATAGGCTAAATAAAGATGGGTTGGTCAGATGGGCAGTTCAATGGCAGATGGAATATAACACTCAAAAGTGTGAGGTGATGCACTTTGAAAGAAGTAAAGGAGTACTCAATGAATGTCAGGATATTAGTAAACTCAGAGGAAGGGAAGGACCTTGGCATCCCTGAATGGGGCAGGACAGGTTAATAAGGTAGCTAAGAAGAGATAGGGGACACATGGCTTTAGCAGTAATGGTGTAGATTATAAGAGCAGGGAGGGTATGTTGGAGCAGTACAAAAGTTTGGTTAGGCCACAGCTGGAGTATTGTACGCAGTTCTGGTCACCACACTATACGAAGGACATGTTTGCACTGCAAGGGGTGCACATGGGGTTTCATCATGATGTTGCCTGGGATGGAGCAGTTTAACTACAAAGAGAGGAAGGATAGGCTTGAGTTGTTTACTTCAGCGCTTAGAACATTGTGGGGGAACCTAATTGAGGTGTATAAGATTGAGGGGCATGGACAGGATGGGTAGGAAGTAGCTGTTCCCCTTAGTTAAAGGGTCAATATGAGGGGGCATAATTATAAGTTGAAGGGCAGGAGATTTGAGGAAGATCTTTTTCACCCAGAGAGTGGTGGGAATCTGGAATGCACTGCCTAGAAGGGTAATTAGACAGGAAACTTCACAACCTTTCAAAAACACATGGACACATGGATGAGCATTTGAAATGTCATGACATTCAAACCTGTGGTCTAAGTGCTAGAAAGTGGGAATAATGAAGATGGCTGATATTTTATTGGTTTTGTAGATGAAGACTCGATAGGCTTAAGGTCTCTTCTGTACTGTGTGACTCTGTGATCATTGCCTAGCACTTGTGTGGTATAATATTAATTGCCACTTTCCATCCTAAGCCTGGATATTGTCCAGGTCTTGCTGCATTTAGATATGAACTCCTTCAGTATCTGAGGAGTCGCAAATGGTGCTGAACATTGTGCAATCAACAGTAAACATTCCCCACTTCTGACCTTATGATGGAAGGATGGTCATTGGTGACACAGGTGAATGGGCCTATAACACTACCCCGAGGAACTCCTACAGAGATATCCTTGAGCTGAAATGACTGACGTCCAACAACTACAACCATCTTTCTTTGTGCTGCGTCTGACTCCAATGGCAGAGAGTCTTCCCCCTGATTCCCAGTCATTCTAGTTTCGCCAGGGCTCCTAGATATCATATTTGATGAAATGTAACTTTGATGTCAAGGGCTGTCACTCTCATCCCTCCTCTGGAATTCAACTATTTTGTCCACATTGGAACCAGTCTGTAGTGATATCAAGAGCTGAGTGGCCCTGTGGTACCAAAACTGAGTATCAGCCAGTAGGTTATTGTTAGGTTAGTGTGCTTGATAGCACTGTTGATGACTCCTTCGATCATTGAGAGTAGATGGTTGCAGCAGTAATTGGCCAGTTGGACTTATTCTGCTTTTAGTGTAAAGGACAAACTTGGCAAATGGAATATAAAGTGGGAAAATGTGAGGTTATGCACTTTGGCAGGAAGAAGAGAGGAGCTGAATATTATATAAATGGAGGAAATCTGAAGAGAGATATGGAACAGAGTGATTTGGACGTCCTTGTCCATGAATCATAAAAAGCTAACATCCATGTTCAAAGGTCAATAGATAAGGCAGATATTTCAAAATGAATCGAATATAAAAATAGTGAAGTTTTGCGCAAATTACACAAAGCACTAGTCAGACCACAGTGAATAGTTTTGAGTCCCTTATACAATGAAAGATATATTTTGGATTGGAGGCATCCACAGAAGGTTTACTAGGTTGATACTAAATATGGAAGCACTGTCTTATGAGGAGAGGTTGAGTAGTTTGGACCTGTACTCATTGGAATGCAGGATAATGAGAGGCAACTTTACTGAAACATACAAGATTCTTAGGGGGCTTGGCAGGTTACATGTGGAAAGAGCATTTAGGACCAGGGGACATAATCTCAAAATTAGAGATTGCACATTTAAGTCATAGATGAGGAGAAGTTCCTTTTCTCTGAGGGTTGTGAATCTTTGGAACTGCTTACTGCAGACAGCTGTTGAGGCCAGGGCATTAAGTACATTCAAGGCTGAGATAGACATATTTTTAATCAGTCAGGGAATTCAGGGTTTTGGGGAAAAGATAGGATAGTGGAGCAATATTAGATCATCCAGGTTGTTATTGAATGGTGGAGCAGACTCGATGGGCTGAATGGCTTACTTTAGCTCTTATAAATTACGGTCTTAAATAGGAATTCAGATCTACAACAATGTGGTTAACTTTTAACTTCCCTCTGGAAAGGGTCAACAAAGCACTGCAGAAAAATGCATCAGATAGACTGCAGCAGTTCAAGAAGTCAGCTCACCACCACCTTCCGCAGGGCAATGAGAAATGGTCAATGATGTTCAGTGGTATTCACGTTCCAAGAACAAAGAAAATTAATCTGATCCATTTCCCAGCCCACCCATAGGAATGTTTCACAGGAACAGGAATGGAGATATCTGAATTAATGAACCCCCTATTTTCTGGATCCCCAACACTCTTCTCCAAACCTGCTATAGTGGATTGGGAAAGTTCAGTCCCTCAAACTAGAGAAATCTCATATTACAGCTGTACATATGTGAACACATCATGCCCCAGTGTCTCCTCTGATAATAAAATTATGACTACATCTAGATACTATCCAACAATACTATAGGCCCTTTCTATGAATGTTAGAACAGATTTCAAATGGGTTCGATCAAATTCCCTGGCAATAGAAGCATAAATTTCTCAGCACTAGTTACAATGGAGTAATCGTTAAATGTAACCCAAAGGCTCTGAAAGCATGGAGACAAGGATCTTGAATTTAAATAAAGGAAACTACAATGGTGTAAGACATTAGCTGGCTACGATAAATTGGGAAACGCTACTTTTTTAAATTCTCTTGTGGGTTGTGGGTGTTGCTGGCTGGGACAACATTTATTGCCTGTTCTTGGTTGCTTTTGAGGAGGTGAAGGTGAGCTGCCTTCTTGAACTGCTACAGTCGATGTGCTGTAGGTAGACTCACAATTCTTTAGGGAAGGAAATGCTGGCAACATTTAAGCGACATATTTCCAAGCCAGGACAGTGAGTGCCTTGGAAGGAAACTTGCAGATGGTGGTGTTCTCATGTATCTGCAGCTCTTTTCCTTCTAGATGGAAGAGGTTGGGAGTTTGGAAGGTGCTGTCTAAGGATCTTGGATCCTTACAGCTCATAGATTGTACACATTGCTGTAACTGGGTGTTGGTGATGGAGGGAGTGGATGAGATGCCAATCAAGCAGGCTGTTTTTAGCTTCAGTAATTTAAAAAAAAGGAGGTTAAGGGAAAACTGGGAATTATAGACCAGTTAGCCTCACATTGATAGTGGGAAAAACGCTAGAGTCCATTATAAAAGATGCAATAGCAAAGCACTTGGAAAATAGTGACAGGATTGGGCAGAATCAGCATGAATTTATGAAAGGGATATCATGTTTGACAAATCTACTGGAGTTTATGAAGATGTAACTTGTACAGTTGATAAGGAAGAGGCAGTGGATGTGGTTTACTCGGATTTTCAGAAGGCTTTCAATAAGGTTCCAGGGAAGAGAAATTAAAGATTGTGAGATTGGAGGTAGTGTACTGACATGGACAGAGAACTGGTTGGCAGACAGAAAACAAAAGAGTATAAATAAATAGGTCTTTTTCCAAGAAACAGCTAGTGACTAGTCAGGAACCTGAGAGATCCGTGCTTGGTCTCCAGCTATTAACAATATATTTTAATGATTTAGATGAGGGAACTAAATGTAATATCTCTAAATTTGCAGACAACTCAAAGCTGGATGTGAGGGTGGTCGGCAAGGAGGCTACAGAGATGCTTCAGTGAGATTTGGACAAGTTGAATGAGTGGGTAGATGTAGCATAATGTGGATAATGTGAGGTTATCCATTTTGGTAGCAAAACAGGAAGGTAGATTATTATCTGAATGTGATAGATTGGAAATGGGAGCGGTGCAATGAGATCTGGGTGCTCTCATACACCAGTCACTGGAAGCATGCAGGTGCAGCACATGGTGAAGAAGGCAAATGATATGTTAGCCTTCACAGAGATAGGATTCAAGTGCAGGAGTAGGCATGTTTTGTTGCAATTGTACAGGGCCTTGGTGAGACCACACCTGGAGTATTGTATGCAGTTTTGGTCTCTTTATCTGAGGAAGGATGTTCTGGCTATGAAGGGAGCACAACAAAGGTTTACCAGATTAATTCCTGAGATTGCAGGATTGACATTTGAAAAGAGACTGGATCTGTTTGGACTATTTTCTTTGGAGTTCAGAAGAATGGGGAATGTGGCGGGGTGGGTGGTGGGGGTAGGTTGGGGGGGGTGAATTTCATAGAAACCTGTAAAATTCTAACAAGATTAGACATGGTAAACACAGGAACGCTGTTCCTAATGACCAGAGAGTCCAGAACTAAGGATACAGTGTAGGTCATTTAGGACTGTGGAATTTCCCGCCACTGAAAGCAGTTGAGGTCAAAACATTTGTTTTTGATGTTTTTGAACATGGAGTTAGATATAATTCTTAGGGGTAAAAGGATCAAAGGATATGGGGAGAAAGTGGGAAGAGGATACTGAGTTGATCAGCCATGAATGTATTGAATAGCAGAGCAGGCTATTATCCTGCTATTATTTTATGTGTTTCTATATGACCAAACTAAATATGACATTTTTGGGAATTAGGTCCTGGCATATATGGGAGCAACTTAATCCAAGAATTGATCTGGCACAGTTCTTGCCCAGGAGGTCATTTTACATCACCTGATACATATGCTACTATACAAACTGTCATCATGTTTTATGCTTCTACACTCTCAGTTTCAACTTTTCAAGGATTTTATCCTCCAGATTTACGTAAGGTTTCAAAAGAGAAAAAAGAACAAGTGATTTTCAATGGCAGTAGGGTCAATAACCGGAGGAAATAGGTTTAAGGTCATTTGCAGAAACACCAACAGGGAGAAGCAGTGATTTTTTTCTTGAGGCAGCAAACTGTTGTGAGTTCAAAAGGCAAATTGGATAAATACTTGAAAAGGTAAATATTTTTAGTTCTTTGGTGACAGAGTAGGGAGTGAAAGTGATTCTTTCAAAGAACCAACACAGTCACAACTCGCTGAAAGGGTTCCCTTTGTGTTGGATTGTTCTAGGAATATGCCCAATGACAGACTGATCATTGACATAATGACATTATGAATCCCAACAATTAGCATTTCCATTAATGTTTATCTGTTATCAAACTGAAAATACTCCTTTATTCTGAAGTGCCCATTTGAGAAAAGGTAGAATGGGTAGGATTAAGAAATGAACAGTCCATCATGGTTTGATTTGGAAGAGATTGGGGATTCTTTATTTTTAGACTATTTTCATCTGGATGGCTCAGTTGTGATTTGGTAATTCTGAAATATAGATCACAATAATGTTGCAAATGTTTTTCCAAAGTATTGCCTATAGACTTACATTGGCTCAGTGTACTCCAAAGCCTCAAATTTAAAATTTTCATCTTTGTTTACAAGTCTGTTCATGGCCGTGTCTCCACCCTATGTTCCGAGATGTCTGTCCTCCTCCATTCTGGCCTCTTGAACGTTCCTGATTTTCACTATTTCATTATTGGTGGCCACGCATTAATCTGCCTGTGCAGAATTTATGGAATTCTCTCTGTAAACCTCTCTACCCTTATCCTAATTTCAGAAACTTCTTCAATGTTTCTTTTTTGACCAGTTGTT
This sequence comes from Ginglymostoma cirratum, assembly GCA_024137785.1. Lineage (NCBI taxonomy): Eukaryota > Metazoa > Chordata > Chondrichthyes > Orectolobiformes > Ginglymostomatidae > Ginglymostoma > Ginglymostoma cirratum. The sequence continues at coordinate 25,339,605 of JAHRHZ010000052.1, read as the reverse complement.
TGGCTACCTGTCTCTTTATGAAAATTAGCTTCCAGTTTTGTTCGATAGTGTTCCCGTAAAACACAGGGAGATGGTTTACTAGTTTGAAGGTACTATTGTTACAAATGCAAGTCCTTGTAGGATGGTTATTTTTAAACTGCCTCTTTTAATTTAGCATAAGACAGAATGTCCTAGGAAGGGGTTGTAAATACTGCTGGACCCTGTCTACGGGCAGGCTGATGTGATTCAGTTGCCACTGGGACAGGTTGAAAGTCCCAGAAACACAAGTCGCCTTTTCACATCTCGACACAAAGTAGTCTTGTAGTCTTGCTGGCTACAAACTCAGTATCAGTCAATCAGAGAGACCAGAAATGGGAGATCAAAAGTTGGTAGTGTCCAGCAGCAGTAAAAAACATTTACTGTTTACCACTAGGTCTGGGCAGAATGCTGGTGACGACTAATTTCATGTTTGATGAGGTGGGACTTTTGTTGATTTAAACATCTAGGAATCTCCAGAGGGTGCCTTAGCGCTAGAAATCAGCTTGAATATACATCAAAGATTGAGTGAAGAGATCTATAAAAATACACCATAAGGTTCCTCTTGGTGGAGCAGGAGAAGAAATCCTGCTGAATTGCTGGGAGAAATGTGGGACTTTATTAGAAGGCAGTGTATATATAAATGTGGTAGGGGTTTTCAGTTGTGGTAATTGGTAAATGTTGGGTATCTTTTCAGTAGTTTGGTGTACTAGTTACCCACTCAATTTTGTTTAGTCACTTTTGATTTGGTTTGTTACAGTAAAAGTCTTAAAGTAGAATCTTGTGTAATTCATGGTGTAAGTCACTGGGAAATTCATATTTCTTCAAGAATTATCAATCTCTACATGCAATTGGTGCTAAGTGAGGAATATAAATGTCTTTTGGTGCTGGGTCAAAGAATGTCAGAATTACTTTTGAAATTGTTAAAAGAACTAGTCTGAGCATTATTTTTCTACCAGTGGTCCCAACCATTCTCCTCTTTTAATATATTGGATCAGAGCCGATGAGATACAGCATACCTGAATGTGTTTTGTGGCTGGTGTTTGTGGCCGGACTCAGTCACTGTCTCAGCGTGTTATTACACTCGCTTGACTCCTTGTAAACCTGAGGCTGTGTCCTGGTTTTCACCCTCATTCACCTTTTTCTCCGTTTTCTTCTCGGAGGACGCTGTCAATCAGCTTTTTTTGGGGTGTGTTTCTCGACTCTTTCATTGGCTGGGATTGGGTGGGGGTGTACCAGGGGAGCAGGGGGTTGGGTATTGAGTTTTGTGTGTGTGTTTCGCGCTTGTAGAGTGAAAAGGAGATAGCATAAGATTGAGCAGGTCTCGCAGTCCCAATCTCAGGGAAAGTGGGGGAGCTGTCACCTCTGGTGCGAGGAAGATTTTCTTTTGTATGAGAATAAAACAACCGATTCTTGCATTAATGCTTCCCGTCTCTCAAAGGTAAGGAAATCTCCCAACTATTTAACGAAATAACCATTTTTGTTTATTTTTAATGGCATAGTCGTATTGCGAAGGATAAGAGGTCACGCCTACCTAAAAATAGTTTAAGGTCTTTCTAACTTTGGAGGTTTGACTTTGACCAGGACTCCCTGCAGTAAATCTTCAGTAAATCTTGTGGACAATGATATTCCGCAGTTGTAGATCTGAAGGTGGTACAGGCTGTGCTCAACTGTCTTAATATCAACTCACACTTAAAACAAGGACGTGGACTATTATTGAACATTTTTCTCTGGGAAGGTACTCTGGGGCCAGCTGTTACTTTTTGGACACACATCTGTTTGGTTCTAAGGCATGTTTTGTGTTTCCCTGGATACCTGCCCTCTGAGGGAGAGTTCGATCTGCAGACTATGCCCTGACTTGCTCTCTCTCCTCGAGTTCGTGTCTGCTGCTGGAGTTTAAAAATGAAATTCTCTCCCCGTCTCGCTGGCCAGCGATCAAAAGCGGCGGCAAGCCCCTGAAATTATTTCGCTCCTTGTGGCTTTGAGCTCCCCAAATGAAACAACGACAGAAAAGTACGCGCGTTTGTAATTTTTTTGTTCGTGTTACCCTTTTTCGTTTTATATTTTAAAGCAATTCTTTGGGAGAATGTGGGTTTTAAAAATTACAGAAACAAATCATCGCACGCTTCCGGTGCGGTCAATCTCACTGAGATCGCTCTCAGAGGCGGATGAATCGGACCGAGTTCTGGGTTCACTTCTCTCCGCTCCATGGACCAAGTCCCAGATACAACGTGGCCCTTATGGCACTGGAGGGAGTCCAGTTGCACACAGGGTGCCCCAGTTTCACTGGAGGGTGCCCAGTTGCACACAGGGTGCCCCAGTTTCGCTGGAGGGTGCCCAGTTACACACAGGGTGCCCCAGTTTGACTGGAGGGTGCCCAGTTACACACAGGGTGCCCCAGT
>JAHRHZ010000052.1:25262705-25337178 GCA_024137785.1 Ginglymostoma cirratum | reverse complement strand
ACTGGAGGGTGCCCAGTTACACACAGGGTGCCCCAGTTTCACTGGAGGGTGCCCAGTTGCAACTGCTGTAAGTTCCTGTGTGACTGGGCTAACTGACATTGTTTAGGGTCATGTCACCGGTTGGCCACAACATCCTGTTGTGTTAGTTTTGAACCCAGTTGATTTCAGTTTGAGTTGGAGAGGTAGCACTGTCGGCTACTGGGGCATCATCTGGAAAACTGCCCGGTCATCACCAGCTGCTCCATCAATGACCATTCCTCCATCATAAGGTCAGGAGTTGGGGATGTTCATTGATAATTGCACAATGTTCAGCACCATTCACAACTCCTCTCAAAGCAGTCTATGCTCATATGCAGAAAGGGCTGGACAACATTCAGGTTTGGGCTAATAGGTGGTAAGCAACATTGTACCAGACAATGGTCATTTCCAACAAGGGAGAATCTAACTATCTCCACTTCACGTTCAATGATATGACCAGCGCTGAATCCTCTGCTATCAACATCCTGGGGGTTACCATTGAATGGAACTGGACTAGCCACATGAATATGTAGCTACAAGGGCAGATCAGAGGCTAGGATTTCTGTGATGAGTAGCTCTCCTCCTGTTCACCATCTACAAGTTACAAGTCCATAGTGTGATGGAATACTCTCTACTTGCCTGGATGAGTGCAGCCCCAACAATACTCAAAGCTCAACACCAGTCAGGACAAAGCAGCCCAACTGATTGGCACTCCATCCACCACATTCAATAATCACTGCTTGCACCACTGATGCTCAGTAGCAGCAGTGCATGCTATCTGCAAGATGCACTGCAACACTCAAGGTTCCTTAGAGAGCACCTTTCAAACCAATGACCTATACCATCTAGGAGGACAAGAGCAGCAGATGTATGTGAACACAACCTGTAAGTTCTCCTTCAGGCCAGGCGCTGTCCTAACATTTTCTTAGTCTTCCATGGATGTGGATGTCACTGGCCGGTCTGTATTGCCAGTCCCGAGTTGCCCTTGAGAAGTTGGTGCTGAGCTGCCTCTTTGAACAGCCACAGTCCATTTGCTGAAGGTGGACCCACGATATTATTAGGGAGTGATTTCCAGGACTTTGACATATAATCATCATTCCTTCACGGTTGCTGGGTCAAAATCCTGGAGTGCCCTCCGGAACAACGCTGTGGGTATACCTGCACCACATGGACTGCAACAGATTTGAAACAGCAGCTCACCACCAATTCTCATGTCCAATCAGGGATGAGCAATAAATGCTGATTTAGTCAGTACTGTCCAAATTCAGTGAATGAAAAAAAACTGGTGTTCCCACATGCAGCATTTCTTGAAATGATTACTGAATACTCTGCTTCTCGCAGGATTCCCAACTGAACTTTGCTGGTTGAAAATTGCCTTTTTTAAGTGTAGTATTCATACCCATTTTAAGAAGTTAGAAACAGGCCACTCTTTATATTGACCACTTTTGGAGATGAATGGATTACCATCTTAAGTCCTGAACAAGAATGGTTTCCTATAGTGTAGATATGGACAGGGGCATCCAACAAAATAAGTTTGTTCTAAATCAAGTAAACCTGAAAGAGCTGTATAGATAAATGGCTATGATTCAATGTTACAAGGTTTAGGATATGAATCAGGTGAATCAGTGGAATCATGAGACAGTCACAGCAGGTTTTGTTTAGTGTGTGTTTGGACATTGGGGTTGCTTTTATTTTCTGGAGTTTTGTTTTTATGATCTTGGTGGGGTGGTAAAGTAGAAATTTCAGTTTTCCTTCCTTGTAATTTACCTGTGTTTGGTCTCCAGACTCAGGATATTAAGCAGGTTTTGGATACAGTTCATGCCACCTTTCAGTTAACTTTTCATCATTTTTTTGTTTGAAAAAGACTTTTTAGGGGTAAAGTTTGTTTAAAAGTTATGCTTTAGAACAACTTGCATTTACAGTATCTATGACACTTTTTAATGTGGACAAGATGCTTCAAAGCAGTGTAAATGATCAAAATTTGTCAACAAGCCGCACAAGGTTCGAGGGGGAAAATATAGTTAAAAGGTGTTTTTTCAAATGTAAATTAATGTAACATTCAGAACAAAATAAATGAATTAACAGCACAAATTGAGGTTAATATGCATGAAATTATAGCCATTGTGGAGATTTAATTCCAAGGAGATCAAAATGGGAGCTAAATATCGAAAGTTATGTAAGTTTTTTGAATAATAGGCAGGAAAGAAAGTGAAGGAGTAGCTTTGTTAGTAGAACCTGGAATAAGTTTAATAGCAAAATATTGGATCTGATGATATAGAATCTGTAGTGGTGGAGCTAAGAAATAATAAGGGAATGTCTAGCAGTAATGTATAGTCCCCCTCATGGTAACTAATCTGTAGATCAGAGAACGAATCAAGCAATCATGCAGACACGTTAAAAAAGGCAATGCATTAATCATGGGTGACTCTAATCTTCATGTAGATTGGGAAAATGTAGACAGGACGAATTTATGTGTGTTTGAGACACTTTCCGCAAACAATACGTTGTGGATTTGACCAGGGAATCAAGCAATTTTGGATCCAGTAATCTGTAATCAGACTGGTTTAATAAATGAATGTTATAGAAAGGGGTTGCCCATTGCAGTCAGATAATGAAGAATTTCGCCTGAGGGTAGTCAATCTGTGGAATTCTTGACTGTGGATGGCTATCAAGACTGGGTCAGTGTGTATTTTTAAGGCTGAGTTAGACAGCTTTTTAATTACTAAGGGAATCAACAGTAATGGGATTAGAGAGTTATATTCTTAGCCATGATCTATTGAATGCCGATTGGACTTGATGGGCTGAATGGCCTACTTCTGCTCCTCAACCTTACAGTCTCTGGCGGGTCGCACAAAACCTTTTCAAAGTGATAGGTTTTAAGGAACGTTTTAAAGGGGTCCACAGGTGTTGTGGTTTAAGGAGGAAATCCCAGCACTTGGGACCGAGGCAGCAGAAGCAATGTGGAGCGATGGAACCTGGGGATGCTGAAGAAGCCAGAGATAGAGGAACATACAGATCTCAGTTTTTTTCGGTAAGGCTAGAGGAAGTTACAAAGACCGGAGGAAGTGAGGCCTTGGGGACAGTTAGGCATGAGTAATGAGAATTTTAAATTTGAGTCTGCATTGTGTATTATGATGAGAGAAAGAAAAAGATCATCTGAGGCAATAGTTGAAGTGCTGATGAACTGGCTTGGATGTTACCTTCAAGGTGATGGAATTTGGCATCTTGTCTTTGTAATCGATACATATCTCAATGTTGGAAAGAATTGGATTTCTTCCTGACTGTAAATTATCAGAAATAAAATTAAGATTTAAACACCAAACACTTCAGTCTAATTTTGCTCGTATTGCCCCTGAACATTTATGCACCAAAGCTGTCTTAAAAGACAGAATGCAGAAATTCATCTGTTTAAGTAAAGGAAGTGAAGTAGTGTAATATATTTTGATATTATCCAGTGAAATATGCTGTAGAAATTGAACAGTTTAACTACTTCATGACATATTAATTCCTTGTATTGTAGAATCTTGTTGTAGAGTCAACCAGTCATAATGATTCAAACCCGTTGTCTCTTCATCTAATGTTAACTTAATTCACCACTTAAAGAGATTAAAGAATTATATGTGTTAAAAAAAAACCACAAGTATTCGGGTTTGGGTCAACAATACATTGGTTTCTGCTGTTGTACTATAGATGTAGACCAGGTAGAGTCGCTTCACAGAAAAATCTGACATTCTAACATTTTTTTAAAAGAGCAATTAACATTTCAGAAAATGTCCAGAGCCCTCTGAACCTGTAAATAGTAACAAAGCAAGGATGTCGTTTATTGAGGGAATGGGCTCGATGGACCAAATGGCTGTTTGTCACTCCGTGTTATATTGCTTCCATGCCACGTACTCCAGTTCTATAATTTCTTTTTTATTGGGATTCATGGGACATGGGTATTGCTAGCTAGACCAGAATTTATTGCCCATCACCAACTGCCTAGAGGGCAGCTAAGAGTCAACCATGTTGCTATGGGTCTGGAGTCACATGTAGATCAGACCAGGTAAGGGCAGCAGTTTCTTTCCCTAAAGCACCTTAGTGAACTAAATGGGTTTTTTCAGACAATCAATAGCAGTTCCATGATCATTGTTAGTTTCTTAATTCCAGACTTCTATTGAATTCAAATGCCATGATCTGTCATGGCGTGGTTTGAACCCTGGGTCTCTGGATTAATATGATAATACCCCTAGGCGATTGCCGCTATGCTCCTCTAGTTGTGGCCTCTTGTTCTTCCCTAAAGTTAATGTCTTCTTTATTTGATGGCTATGCCTTCAGCCAACTCAGCCCTCTCATAAAAACTCATTAACTCTCCCCTTTAAACTCCTGTTCATAACCTGATTCTTTGACTACCTCTCCTAATATCTCTTTATATGACTTACCATGGAATTTTATTTGGTAAAAATCCTGTGTTGCTGCTTATGTAAATGCAAGTTATTATTATTGTTATATCATTCTAAATAATAAAGACACTCCGAGTCACAACTGAAGTTCCTGTAATAACCAGGGGAGGAGCTCACGTCATAATGAATTCATCCAACTATACAGTGTAGAGTAAAATGGTTCACTTCATGACAAAAGTTGACGTACAAACTTGCTGCATTTGGGCAGGACTTAAATTACTTATGCCTTCTGATGATGGCATGATATTAAGTATCGATTTTTCCAAATTTGATGGCCGATCTCTCAAACGTGATGATGTGCTGAACTTAACCATTTGAAGGGAATATGCTTTAGTTTTAAGTTGGTTATGATCTCTTCCTGAGAAACAATGCTTCTTTGTCAATTTTACAGGATTGCTGAGTAAACCCGGCCACAGGCAAGATTTAAGTATGCCGGTCCTTGGACACAGAATAGGGACCTGCCTGCTCCTGGCCTTTGTAGCAGTGACAGCTCATTTCATCAGCAAGGCACAGGGTCAAGGTAATTGTTGACAAGATAAAATAAATGTTTAAGAAATCCCTCTGATGTGCAGATGTGGGCAAATCACTTGATTTATGATCTTGCAATCTTCCATAATAAATGGTATGTGTTAATTTTATTTGTCATGACCATGCTTTTTAAAGTCGTTCATTAGTTCATTGAAACAGAAGATGTGGAATAATGATTAAACTATGCATTAATATATTAACAATGTAAAGTTGTAATTAACTCTTTTTGTGATGATTTCCAATGTGCACAGCTTGATTAACTCATTGTCTGACTGGAATAATGGGTGATCATTTCATTTTTACAACCTTCCTGTAAAGCTGTAGAGAGTGCATATTTCATTTCCAAGATGTGTTTTCATTCTTGCATGTAAGTTACAACATTCAATATTATTTTTACAGTAGAATTTTTACACAATCTTGTGTCACATTTTTTTTCAGATCAGGATATCACAAGTATTTGCAGCACCTGCCATTTGAACCTGCCTCATATCTGAGTGTCAGCACTTAATAAAACTTGAACTCCATTTACACTTGCACTTGTAGACCCAGGCTTTTCCTTTGCTTCATCACAACTTGTAACGTAAGACTGTAGCTAGGTTCTGATCTAACTGGAATGAAAGGGTCAGGTTGGATCCTGCCTTTAAATTAAATACAATAATTCAGCTGCTGCTGTGGAGTACAGTTGAGGTAGAAGGTCAGTTGTGATTCTGTTGATGAGTGTGTGTGGGCTTGAAGGAGCCATATACCCTACTGCTGCTCCTATTTACTATGTTCCAGTTTGCAATGTGAATCTGCTTCAGGTTGCTGTAGTACTGGTTAGACTCCTGATAGCTTAACAAACCATTGCTTGTGGAAATAGAGCCCTAATTCCACAAGTATTCCACAAGCACAGTAGCAAAATAATATTCTATGGTTGCATTGATTGGTTGGTTAGGCTGAATTGTTTAAAGATTATTAATATTTATACTTTTCAGCTGTAAATCAACTGTGTGTTGACAATAGGATTGCAACGTGGTAGGAATAACATTTCAGCTATTGATGGTGAATGTAATTCACTCGCAGTATGGCCAATATGGATGGATGAACTATGGGGACAACATAAGACTTTAAGACCACCTGCTGGCTCACAACATATTGAACTTTATTTTGCATCTCTCCTCCTAATGGCAGACCTCTTAAATTATTGAACAGTCTGCTGGCTTGAGAGCACTGATGCTGCAGAATTAGGAGAGCTTACTTATCTCCTTGAGATTTCTAAAATAAGAACCTCCTGTCATGAGGATACAGTGACACTGTGTCTAGTGGTTGCCACGCTGTCAAAAGTATTGACCTTCAAAAGTACCAGTTATTGGAAACAAACCAGCATGGTTTGATGCTGATATAAGGTTTCTCTCTCTGTTTCCTACTAATCTATTATTTTTGTCTGGCAAACGCAGCAATTTTTGAAAAATTTTATAATTCCCTGCAACTGGGGTCATGCACAGTGATATACAAGGAAGCATCATTCAGTGTTATGGACAGTAACCTTGCTGGTGCACTTTATTGAATCATCTTAGAATGAAACAGAAAGAACTATTGTTCCTGTGCTTGGCCTTTGAAAAAGCCATTCAATTCACACTCCCCCGCTCTTTCCCCATGACTTAAAAACTTTTCTTTAACTACAGTGCAATAATACACAAATATTAAAGTGTAAAATTGAGCTTAATTACAATTGTGACTGTGTTTTGGCAAAATCAGATTCAGAAAAAAAGTATAGAAAGTAATAGCTCCAGTCTTTCAGCTCATTTTGCCGCACTGGTTCCATTAACTGATGCCAATTTCCTGCCTCTTCCCCATATCCCAGCACATCATTTCTGTCCAAATAATCATCCAATGTTTTCTCGAGTATCTCAAATGAACCTGCCTCCAATACACTTCCATGCAGTGTGTGCCATTTCCTAACTACTTGCTGTGTGGAAAAGTTTTTTCTCCCATTAACCTTGCTTCGTTTGTACGTCACTTTAAAGTGATTAAATTACCGTAAGAATTTCATTACCTTCTGGTCAGTTTCACGTAATTTGTGGCTTGCACTTCTAACTACTTGTTAGCTGCTCATCTGGACTAGTCTGAATTCTTCATATTTATCTTTAGATTTTGCAAGCGAAATATCCAACAACATTTTTCTTTAATATTTGTCCTTGATATAAATGCATTCCCTGAATCTAAGACCAAAGTAAATTCTATTCTGATTGTAAGGCATTAAAGTAACTATTTTGGAGGTATACTGACTTGAAAATGCATTTTGTTCTACTAGCTCAAAAGGAAATAATCAATACAAAATCTGCTTTTTTAGTAAAATGGTACAATATTGGATTTTTTTGCACCGGGAGATTTTTGCTGCAGTAGAAATATGATCATTTGCATGGTTTAGTTACATGGTAACATGTTCAATTAAACATACTGTTGGTTGCTTTTGTAATTTAAGAATAGCTTCAAAATTCTTGCACAAAGTTCTTAAAATGTCAAATGATATATTTGGACTTCCTTCACAAAGTTCATAATATGTTGAGTGATGTATCTGGGCAATTTATAGGGTAAAGGTTAAATTGCCATAAGGCTGATCTCTCATTAGAGAGAAATGACTGGTGGTGGTTTAACCTGAGGGTCACCACACCTCAGGCAAGGGTAAAGGTTGGAAAGGAGATTCCTTCAAGATAGCCTCAGCTGGTACAGGAATTGAATCCACGCTGTTGGCATCAGTCTGCATCGCAAACCAGTCGTTCAGCCAACTGAGCTCACAGAATTTATAGGATAATTCTGCTTGGAAGCAGTTAGATGTGTTCCTAGGTGATTTTGCTAAGTAGAACTCATTTGTATGAACTCATGTTGTATGAATTACGATCACATCAGGTAAAATGCTTGGAACCAACACGCATTCATAACCCATAAGTGTTTGCTTCAACATATAAATGAAGTGTTAGAGGTTGTAACAAATACAAACAGTTATTTTAATGGATTTCAATTGAAAATAAAAACTTTACCAAATTTTTCAAGTGGTAGAAATGGACTGCAGAGGTTTAAGAAGGCAGCTCACCATGATCATCTCAAGGGCAACTGGGAATGGGCAATAAATGTTGGACTAGCCAGTGACGTCCGCAGCCCATGAATGAATTTAAAAAAACAATAAAATGGAGATGCAGCAACTTTTGCTGTTTTAGATTGGGAGGCTCAGAATTCCCAGAAAACTCTACATCTTCTTGCCCAGCGAGTAAATTCTTGTTGGTTTCACATTTTCTTTCCCATGTTACACCTTTCCAACATGTTTTTAAACGTGGGCCACAATGCTGTTGTTTGTGGCAAATTAACAGGAAGTTGTGACGTTCTTCAAATGAATTAAATTCTCTTCAGCTGTTTCACGTCTCCTAATAATATTAAACTTTCATTATTGTGACAGCTATGGCATAAACTGGCATGATACTTGGAACTTAGCCGATAACCTTCTAAGTTGATTGCCAAGTACTCCCTCATTCGAGCTGAAATCTGTAGTCAAAACAGCTGGGCGCATTAAATTGCAAACTTCCAAGTGTCTGCCATTCAGTGCTTTGCATTGGTGATTCTAATTAAATGCCATAACGCTGCGCCTTGGGAAGACCTGTGGAAAACAGAGAAAGAACACAATTCAACCTGTAAATGTAATTCTTTCATGACCTTGAAGCTACAAAAGTACCAATTTCCCACCATGAAGTAATGTTTTGCACAGTCTTTTGTCCGAAAATTACATTTATTTTGAACATTTTAAGTAGATCTGTATTGTGCAATTAATTAGTCCTGTATCATCCAAGGTCACAGGTCTGTTTCTTGCGTCTGCTTGCAACAGATGAGCATTTTCAACATGTAAACACTTGCTGCTTTACATAAAATGGATCCTGTTTTGTGTACTCAATTAGACTTCTTACATTCAGGTTTGCAACAAATGCAAACAGTTTATCTTTAGGCGCAGGTATGGACCTTGGAAAGTTAATTGTAGGAAACCACCCTTTGTGTCAGATTAATAAAGGTGCCTCCCTTGACAGAGCAGTAGGGCTGCATTCCTACATGATTATTTTTCTTTCAAAAAGAACCATTTATCTCTCAAACCTTCGATAGTCTTGGGGCATTTTTTTCCTCGTTCAACATTTTAATAAAGCTATGGGCTTCTCAGCTGGGTATTGCGCAGACCCATACTGTATAATTGCACATTTCTTTTGAAATGAATCATTTTTATTGGCCATTTCGACACCCAAGTTTCAACCCAAATTTGTGTTGGCTCATAATTTTTAATTTGGGGGGAACAAGATTTTTGCTGCATGGATAATATACAACAGAAAAAAGGTGCCATCTTCAGGTTGGTGATCACATAACTATCATTTTTGTCTTGTTTTGTCTGTGTTGGCACTCATTGTCCACTGGGGTCTTGGCAGGAAACAAACAGCTTTGTGCCAAAATGCTTCTCTGCACTAAAATAAATCTCTTCCATATGGAATTCCTTATACTTACTTTTAAAAATACCGCGTGGAAACCTGGAGATCGTTGATAGACACAATGATAATTTTACTGCTTAAGGAAATAGCTTAGAAATTATTTGCTTAATAAACTAAGATGCTAACTTTACCCAATGAATCAAATTCTTAGTGGGCCACTTGTCCTTACACATTTCCCCTAGTGTTGACAGGGTGTATCAGTTTGTTTGCCCTGTTATAGGAAGGATATTATGAAACTGGAGAGGTTCAGAAGAGATATACTGGGATGTTAGCAATAATGGAGAGTTTGAGACATAAAAAAATGGACTGGACAGACTGGGACTTTTTTCACGTGAATGTAGCAGGTTGATTGACAAAAGGTGAGGTGAATGACAAAAGTCTTTTCTCTAGGCTGGGGAGTTCAAAACTTGAGGACATATTTTTAAGGTGAGAGGAGGAAGTTTTATAAAGGACATGAGGGGCAACTTTTTTACACAGAGAGTGGTTTGTGTGTGGAATAAACTGCTGTATGACTCTATAAATGTAAACTAGGCATGCCCAAACTTTTAACACTTTGTACAATTAAATGTTGGGAGTCTTGGTATGCACAGATTGGAAGAGCGCTTCATGTTGAGAAACGTCTTGAGAAATCGGTGCCCTGTAATTTTCGAGTGAAAGAAATAGGATGTGGAGAGTAACTTCTTCAGCCTTGGAGGTTAAACCGATGACTTTCTAATGTTAAAGCTGACAAGATAATAACTGTTACTGTACTAAAGATGCTTTTATATTAGAACACAATGGTACAATAATTCCTCAATTGGTTAAAAATTGGGAAAGTTCTACAAAATTTTTTCACGAGCTTAATGCCCAGACAGTGAACTACAATGACATATATTTATTTGAATCTTTAAAATGGTAGTACCTGCAAGGACTTTCCCAGGAAGGATAAAGCAAAATTAGGCACTGAGACATATGATGCAACTTTAAGAGATAGTAGGAACTGCAGATGCTGGAGAATATGAGATAGCAAGGTGTAGAGCTGGATGAACACAGCAGGCCAAGCAGCATCAGAGGACCAGGAAAGCTGATGTTTCGGGCCTAGACTCGTCTTCAGAAAATGACGCAACTTTAAGTTGGCTGACCAAAAGGTCAACCAAAATGTTAGGTTTGAAGGAGTGACTGAGGGCGGCATGGTGGCTCAGTGGTTAGCAGTGCTGCCTCACAGCACCAAGGACCAAGGTTTGATTCCATCCTCGGGTGACTGTCTATGTGGAGTTTGCACATTCTCCCCGCGTCTGCATGGGTTTCCTCCGGGTGCTCTGGTTTCCTCCCACAGTCCAAAGATGTGCAGGCTAGGTGGATTGGCCATGCTAAATTGTCCATAGTGTAGAATAGGTGTGTTAGCCATGGGAAACACAGGGTTACAGGAAAAAGGGTAGGGGAATGGGTGTGGGTGGGATGCTCTTCAGAGGGCCAGTGTGGACTTGTTGGGCCAAAGGGCCTATTTCCACACAGTAGGGATTCTATGATTTCTGTGAGAGGAAGGAAAGAGATAGAGAATGACTGTGGTTTAGAGAAGAAATTCCAGAGGGGCCCAGGGTAGCTGAAACGATGGCCACCGCTGGTGGAATGACTAAGTTCATGGATGTGCCAGAGGCCAGATTGAGCGTAGAAATCTAAGGATTGTGGGGCAGGGGAGGGGTGAGACTACAAAGGGGTTTGAGGAGAAAGGATGAAAATTGAGTTGTTGCTTGACTATTATCATATTTGCTAATCTATTAAAGATCAGTATGCCAGTCGACACAGGAGATATCATTAAATAGTTATCACACGTTTTGTTCTTATGCCCTAGCCTTCTGAGGAAGAGTGCAAAGGCCTCAGTGTTATTTGCATGTCACGTTCTTAGGTATTTATTAGAATTTCCATGAACTAACTAAAATCATTGTCCTGACTTTTCTTTAGAGTAGTCTTGGCATGTTTACAGTACTGTGATGGTTATAGGCTTGTATGGGCTGAACATTCACATACCACAAAGCCCTGGAATACAGAACACAACATGTCAGTCTTGAGCATTCTGAACCGCAGAGCAAACTGTAGAAAAAATTCCACTTTGAGTTTACGTAATTCGTCTGTTTCCTAATAAAAAATTTCATTACAAATCATCTTATGGATGACGTACTAACATCTGTACCAAAAATAATTTTGTTTATGATTGGTAGCTATCAATAACACATCTAGTTAAGCATAGTTGTATTTTGGCACAAAACCATTAATTTTTGTATCTTGTTTCAATACTTGGTGCCTTGCATTGTCTGTTGATTTTATTTTTTTTAACAAGATCAAGGGTCATAGCTGGGAAGCAAGCAAAGTGCCAGGCGCTTGGAGCTGTAAACTTCCCGGGTTCTAAAGTGTACATTTGGATCTGCACAACCTATGACTTCACTGCAGCCCAAAGTCTCTGCCTAGTTATGACCCCTGAATTTGGCCATGGGAATTCAACTAATTGAACTGTTCAGGTTTCTGGTGATGGATAACAAACTTGTTCCTGCTGCTTCGTCCAATGGGCAAATCTTCAAAAAAAATGGAAGGAGCAGTGGAGGCTTGAGTTAGAATTTCCTCACCTTCCATTAAAGAAGAGGAAATACTTGAATAATTGGACAATTCTTATGGATTCTATGTTTGGTGGCGGGGGAAATGCATAGTGTCTTTGTGCATTCTGGCGCCACACAAGCGCACCTTGCTTTGTCTTTGTCTTTTTCTTCCACTGTGTAGATCAATGTAGAAACTATCCGAGGGGATAACCTGCTTGGAAGGTAGTTTCTCATTGTTCAAACTAATACAGTTCTTTGTAGTGTGTTTGGGACCAGGGTTCTACGCTGCAATACCACCGATTAAATAGTGTATTTTTGCACTTAATGAGTTGATTAGAATTGGCATTACTGTGAGCACTGTGAGTAGATTTGAACATTTCAGCGTTTTTCATAGGATTTGCAAAGCAGTCAAGCAGCACATGTAGTTTAGAACCCTGGTAAATACTGTGCTATTTGTAGTTGAAAATGCATAATTGTTCATTTTAATGAATGACTGACTGCCTGCTTTGTTGATTTGTCCTTGAATTATTGGCCTTCATGTTCTGTTACAATGATGACGATGGCTGTTTCAAATGTTTAATTAATTTTTCTTTCTTTTGTACATCTTGTAGTTGCCTCTCCAACGCGATTAAAGTTTACTATAGTGTCTCAGGACAGTGTTAAGATTACGTGGAAAGCTCCGCGGGGAAGGTTTCAGGAATACAGATTAACTGTGACACCCGTTGTAGGTAAGAATTTTTTATCCTGAATCTTAGAACTTATTGCATCTTTATCCAAACTTTGCTTTGATTTGGTTTCGTAAATTTCTATCTATGAAATTTGTTTAAAATGCAATTTGTTTTAAAAGGACATTACCTCCCTGGACCAACCTATCCCCTCCCTAACTCCCCACCGACACTCACCTTTACTGGCTCCATCCCCGCCTCCTTGACCTGTCTGTCTCCTCTCCACCTATCTTCTCCTTTATCCATCTTCTATCCACCCCCCCCTTTCTCCCTATTTATTTCACAACCCCCTTCCCCTCCCCCATTTCTGAAGAAGGGTCTAGTCCCAAAGCATCAGCTTTCCTGCTCCACTGATGCTGCTTGGCCTGCTGTGTTCATCCAGCTCTACACCTTGTTATCTCAGATTCTCCAGCATCGGCAGTTCCTACTATCTCTGTTACTTGCATAATACTTCTCATTTCATTTAAACTTGTATTTATACTTGGTTCTAGCAGGTCACACCATGTTTATCATGACATTTCCTTCTTTAAAAAATATACAGGCAGGTTTTATTTGAAAAGGCCAAAGGTAGGAAAGTCTGAGCTGAGTCCCTCAGTGTTCAGAGAAAAATAATCCAAGATTTAAAAAAAAACATGAGCCCTGTGGATTAATTTTAATCCAATCTGCCCACCAGGAAATTGGGTGTACTGCTGCTTTAAAATCCCAGATCAGTTTACTCTGGATTGATGACCATATTGGATAAGGTGTCAAACTATCTTTCCAGCCATTCCCGCCTGGAGATTTAGACTGAAATTATACTTCAAGCCTTTTAAGTAAATGCAGCATTTGATGGGTGACATTTCTGAACAGCAGTCAGTGTGGGAGGTCAACAATAGGTGTTGGGAGTGAAGTGAGAGGCAATCCAGAGTTGTCTATCTCTGGTAAAGCCTACCAGCATCTGAATATTTACAAAACAACTTTGGCTTTCACTTTTAAATAATAGCTTCTTTCTGTCAAAACTTAGTAAAGAATGACTACCAAAAAGTGCTTTTATTGGGCAGCTTTCCAGTCCGTGATATTGGAAGATAATTCCAAAGGCTAAAAGGTCTGCTGTGATAGTGATTAATATTTGGAATGATATTGATTTCAAGCGTCAAAATAGGCCATTCAGCCCAGTTGGTAAGTGCTATTTTATATTCTCCACACAAGTTTTCTCCCACCTTACTTCAATTCACCCTGTCAACATACCACACTATTCCTTTTTGACTAATCTAGGTTTCCCTTAAATGATCAATCCAATTTATTTTGACAATGAATTTAGTGTAAAGGGTTAACGTGAACCAACAGGAGAAGTGATGCAAGATCACATGACTAAGAACACTAGTGCCATTTAACTCCTTCAACTTGCTGTGACATTCAACGTTCTGGCTGATCATCTACTTTGATGCAGTATTACCACATGATCCTCTTATCCCTTAATGTCATTACTCATTAGAAATCTTATCAATCTCTGTCTTGTGCTTAATGACTAAGCTTCCTGGCCCTCTGGGGTAAAGAATTCCAAAGATTCTTCTCTCTCTAAAGAGATTCCTTTTCATCTCAGTGTTAACTATCTCAGCTATTATTCTGACACTGTGTCACCTGGTTTTCAGCCCTCACAGCTCGAGCAACATCCCCCTTTCTACATCTTCTCTGTCATATCCCTTTAAGAATTTTGTAAGTTTCTATGAGATCACTTCTCATTCTTGTAAACTCTACAGGATACAGGCCTATTCTTTAAAATAGCTCCTCATAGAACAGCCCCATAACACCAAAAATTAGTCTGGTGAGCCTCCATCCATGACAATTCCTCAGGCAAGGGGACCAGAACTGCAAAACCATTCAACAGGTGCAGTTTCACCACTGTTCTGTACAATTGAAGCAAGACATCTTTGCTCCTGTACTCAAATCCTCTTGTAATAAAGACTACATACCATTTGTCTTTCAAATTGCTTAGTGCACCTACGTGCTAGCTTTTGTGAATGAAGCCACTTTGGTCCCTGTGGATATCAACACTTCCCAATCCCTCACCATTTGAGAAATACTCTGTACCTTTGTTTCACCTACCCAAGTGGATAGCCTCATGTTTATCCAAATGATGTTGCATCTTCCATGTTCTTGCCGATGTGCTCCTCTAGCCGCTTGCCCACACCCAAAAGAATAACTTACAGCCACTGTGTGACATCCTTCACCCTAGCAACTGGGAGGCAACATACTATTCTGGAGGCAAGTCTCTGGCCACAGAAATGTCTTTCTGCTGTTCTAACTGTTGAATCATCTGCTGCTATTGCCTTTCTCCTCTTCCTTCACTCACCCATGCAGCAGAAACTCTTGTGATGCCACAATCTCATTCTTGCTACATTCCTCTGATAAACCATTGGCCTCTCTAATATCCATTGTGGACAGCCAGTTAGTGAGTGAGATAAACTCAGGGGACTCCTACATTAGATCTGGTCTTCCTGTTCGATGTCTCCCTTCAGGAATCTATCAGAATTTCTATTGAATGTTACTTCCAAACCGAATTCCTCCACCCAATCAGGCAGTGCATTTAATATCACAAAACGTGCCATGTCACTGAAAATATTTCCATATGTCACCCCTGGCTTCTTTGCCGACATCTGTCCCTCTGGTTACAGACTCTACTGATACTTTAAACAGCTTCCCCGCATTCACCATATCAAAATCCTTCATGATTTTGAATGCTTCTAAAAGGTTACTTTTCAACCTTTCTGCAATTAATTTTTAAATGACAATTTATTGTACAATTTGTGCGTTGTGGTCAGCTCAAGTTCTTTCGATGTGATAATAGCATGCATCTGTATGCTCAGAAAATAAATGAATGTTACCACAACTTTAGTATCACCACGGTTACCTAAAGCCTCAATGTTTTTTTCCAGGGTTAAGAAATATCAATCATTAACATTGCACTTCATGCATGTGGTGCAAGTGCAGATTGTATCAATGAGAGCTATGTTCAGCTGCTATTAACTAATGTGGTCACTTTTGCTTCAGGTAACATAGCTCAGTGAAGCAATATATCTTGGTGTTATCTAGTTTATGAGGTAGTAAACACTCCCGTGTACTGATGGAGCGATGAATCCTGGGGTCACAGTCATCTGTGTGTAGGAGACAATTTTGATAAGTTGATGCTGGGTATTAAACCACATTGTCTGTGTTGACTTTGTAACTCATTAACTGCTTTAGGAATTTCTCTGTAAACTTCTATTTTGTGGATGACAATTGAATAGGTTTTGAACTCTTGAGATTAAATCTAGGGCAGAAATGAAAATAAATTAAAATACCACTTGGAACTCCCCCTCACTCTCAGATGTATTTTGTAATGAAAATTTAACACACTCTTCAAAACATGATCTCAGCTTTGAATAGAGACTCCAAACGTTGGCTCAACTTCAGATAAGTACAGAAAAAAAATTGCTGTCTTAATAATTTATGCAGTTACTAACTGTTAACTTCACAATCAGTGCCCAGTCTTTACTCCAGGCAGCTGAGATACAATTAATCTGCTGTTGATTCCTCGAAATGCAAATTCTCATCCTTGTTTTCAAATTTCCCACCCCCCCCCCCAACTCCCCATGGTTTCACCACCTCCTATCTCTGTGTTCTTCCACAGCCACATACCCCTCTTGGATCTCTGTATTCTTCCAATTCTGGCCTTTTCAGTATTCCCAATTCCCAATGCTCCACTGTTGGCAGCCTTCAGCGACTAGGGCCCTAAGCTCTGGCATTCCCTCCTCTCTGTCTGTCTCTCTGCTTTACAGATAGTTTTCAAATCTGCCCTTTTGGCCAATTTTTAAATCATATATGTGAAGTTGTGCCAGTGTTTGGGGTTTCTGTTCAAAGCTGACATCATGTTTCAAAGACTGTGTTACATTTTCATTACAAAATACATCTAGAAGTGAGGAGGGTTCCAATTGGTATTTTATTTTGACCAATTATTGTGTCAAATTTTATCTGACAGACTTTTATGAAATCCCTTCAAGGAGTCTTTCAGGGCAGACTTCCATGTTGAAGGTGTTATTTCATGGTGGCCCTCTGACCAACATTCATTGCTGTGCAATGCTAAATTCTGCTAGGATTCAAAGTCAATAATCCAAAGGGATTGTCATTGGGATCCTTATACCCAAATCTAGTTTCCTTGCATGAGAAGCAATAACCCTGCTTTGAGAGCAGCATGAGGCAGGTCTGCCTTGGAACACTGTACTGGGATCACAGTCACTGCTTATTACACTGCTGTGAATGGAAACAGAGGTCACTCAGCCTGTTTAGCTGTTATATAATTCTGTTGGGTCATGGCCAATCAGTAGCTTGACTCGATCTTCTCACGTTGTTTCCATTAACTCTTGATACTTTCACTTACCAAAAATCTATCCCTTCACTTTTTTGCATTTTCAGTTGACTCCTGAATGCACAGAAAATGTTTTACTTGTAATGGGGCCCTAAAACTAGAGGCCAAAAATCAAGATAGTGACTAATAACTACAATAGGGAATTCTGTTACAATTCTTTAGAAGGGGGTGGTGAGAATGAAAAATTTTCTGTCATGGGGATGGTTGAGGTAACTACTGCAGATCTGTTCAAAGGGAAGCTGGAAAAAGGTGTGAAGGACAAAGGAATCAAAGTATATCCTGATAGGGTGAGATGACTGGGAAGAGACTAAGCATAAACACAGAATAACCTATTGGATAGATGGCCTGCTTTGTGCTTTACAGCTCTGTGTAAATGAGCCACTGGCTGCATTATTATAGTGGTGAGTGGAGCCACATATAAATCTGTTATCCATTCATTATCGTGTTTCCTGTATATTGTTGAGCACACTTATGCAGAAACTCTTAGAGGGAATTGACTTTCAAAGCACCCAGATGTTTCTCTCGAGTGAACTAATGCACGTCCCAGTTTATTTAACACAAGATCCTGATATACTTCTATTAAACATCTGAGGAAAATTTTCAGATGGGAACCCCAGGGTGTTTCCTGCTTAATAGTTCCTGAGTTGTTGGGATGGGGGAAATTGCTTTTGATTTGGAGACAGTGTGGAAAGTGCATTAATTTGCTTCCTCATTGTTAAGAGTTGCATAGAATATAAACTCTTTCCTGTTCATTAACTCACTAATTGCCCAGCTTTTGATCTGGGATAAGTTCATCTTGTAGCTGCTGGATTGTGTCACTGATGCAAGCTCCTCAAGTTCTTCACCAATGATACAATTGGGTGGGCAGGACTGTGAGCTTGATCAATGGTAAAAGGCTCATGGCATTAGTAGAAATTTTTCCACGGTGCTAGTTTTAATTTCCTATTCATTTGGAAAATATTTCCAAGACTTTTAATTTCAAACCCATTAAAAGCGGGACTCAGAAAATCAATCTCCAAAGGGAGTGTGAAATATCTTTCTGCAACCATCAGTGAAAAACTGTCGGGATGTGGTGAGAAAAAAAATCAGCTTCCAGTTTCCTTTAAGCTCATTCCACACTGCTGCAGACCATTTAATTGGCAAGAACTGACAAGAGTTACATAAAGAAAATTTGCTCCCTTTCCAACTCATGTTCATTGATTCATTCTTAGAGAAGATTCCTCAGGGTATCAATGCCATAAAACTAGCAACACCAGCTAATGAGGCCATAACAAGTGCAAACCAATCACTGGAGTTAATTTTCAGATGGATAAAGTTTTAAAAAGCATTGAAACTATGATTCAACTAAATGTTTTTGATCACTTCTGGTCACTGTCTGTCAACATGATTTTAGAGGCTCCAGACTAGGTGTGGAAGGGATTACAGGAAAAAAACACCAAGAGATGATATCACTTTCAGGAAAGACTGAGCAGTGGGGTCTGTTTTGTCAGGGGTGACCTATCACATACCTTTAATTTTAAAGAGTTTTTGATAGAACAGAGAAGGTGTTTCAACTCCTGAATTTAGGGAGCATGAGTGTAAAATAAATCCAATTGGTAATTCAGCAGAATGCTGTTCACAGAAAATGGTGAGAATGTAAATCTTGCTGCCACAGGAAGTGTTCGAAACCAATAGCAGGTAGAAAAATTTGAGAGGAAGTTGGAAGTACGCAGGGGAAAAAGAAGAATGTACTGATAGGATGAAATGAGCTGCATTAGCAGCCTTCACCACAATAACAGGCAACATAGTGTGCCATCTGCAAATGCACTGCAGTAAGTCATCAAAGCTGCTCCTGTGGCATCCTTCAGACCTGTGACCTTAACCACGTGGGAAGACAAGGGCAGCAGTTAAATGAGAACGCCACTGTCTACAATTTTCTCTCCAAGTTGCATACCACCCTGACTTGGGATCTCGTCGCAGTTCCTTCAGTGTTGCTGGGTCAAAATCCTGGAATGCCATCTCTAACAGCACTGTGGGTATTCCTGCCTTCAAGGACTGCAGTGGCTCAAGAAGGCAACTCACCATCAGCTTGTCCTGGGCAATTAGGATTAGGCAGTAATTGATGTCCACGTACTGGTTATGAATTTAAAAAGGTGGAAAGACAGTTGTGTGGAGCATAAATATTGGACTTAGCTAAATGGCCAGTTAGTGTGCTGTAAAATTTGATGTAAAATTACAACAGATGAGCAAATAGATGTTTGGGGTTCTCTGCATATACTACATCACTGTTAATGCACATCTATGATTTCCTGCATTTAGTGAATGAAGGAAAAAAATAGCTTCGTTGAAGTTGAAGCTGTTGCCAAGTAAGAAAAAAATAACATTGCAAGAGAAAGAAGCCATTCGGCCACTTAAGCCTTTCCCTCCATTTTATTA
Organism: Ginglymostoma cirratum; assembly: GCA_024137785.1. Taxonomy (NCBI): domain Eukaryota; kingdom Metazoa; phylum Chordata; class Chondrichthyes; order Orectolobiformes; family Ginglymostomatidae; genus Ginglymostoma; species Ginglymostoma cirratum. The sequence goes on along the minus strand of JAHRHZ010000052.1, from coordinate 25,317,597 downwards.
GGCCCTGGCCAATCCCTTACACACCAAAAGTCTATCAATACTAGTTTTGAAATTTTTGATTGACCCTTTAGCCTCGGCAGCATTTTTGAAAGGCGGATGAGTTCCAGATTTCCACTACTCTTTGTGTGAAGAAATAGAGTCATACGGCACGGAAGTAGACCCTTTGGTCCAACTCGTATATGCCAACCAGATTTCATAAACTGAACTAGTCCCATTTGCCTGCATTTGGCCCATGTCCCTATAAACCTTTCCTATCCATGTACCTGTCCAAATATCTTTTAAATGTTGTAATTGATTCACCTTTACCACTTCGGGCAGCTTGTTCTATATATGCACCACCCTCTGTGAAAGCTGACATTATCCTGAGCAACCAGTCTCTAATTTTAAGCTCTTTGCTCTGAACTCCCCTCGACCAGAAGCAATAGTGTCTTTGCATTGACCATTTCAAATGCTTTGATCATCTTAGCCACATCAATTAGATCACTCCCTAATCTTCTTACCAGATGTTTCTGCTAGCCTTTAGGCCTGTTACAGATTAGATTCAATGACAGTTTATTATCCAGTAACAGTACTGTATTGGCAAACAGACACAGTCACACTGTAGGCAGATGATGAAAGTATGGTGCAGCAACTCCTCATGTTGGTTCCGTTCTGATGGTATTGGCCCAGTAAATCCTTAACTGCAAATCCTTTCATGGTCTTACCCCTTTCTGTCTCTATGATTTCTTCCAGGCTTAGGACCCTCTGAGAATTCCCCTTGCTCCTCCCACTTTTTTATTGCACCGCTATTGTTTGCCACGTCTTAAGCAGTCTGTTCTCTGAGCTTTCTCTCCCTGAGCTGCTGCCTCACTCTCCTTCTTCAAGGTCCTTCTTGAAGGCTGCTTCTTTTACTAAACCTTTGGTCACTTGCGCTAATATTTCATTAATTGGCTCAGTGCTAAACTTAGTTTGATCATGCTCTCGTGAAACACCTTGGGTTTACAATGTTAAAAGTCATTACATAGATGATTTGATTTGGTTTATGACTATCATGTATACCAAGATACAATGAAAAGTGTTGTCTTATGTGCTTTCCAGGCAGATCATACTATACAAGTGCATCAGGGTAACAGAACAGAGTGCAGGATACAGCGTTACTGCTGCCAAGAAGGTGCAGAGAGAGATGAACAATAACACTTAAGGGATCAATTCAAATGTCTGATAGCAGTAGGGAAGAAGCTGTTCTTGAATCTGTTCATATGTGTAGATGCAAGTTAATGTTGTGAATGGCGATGCATTTTCTATTGTATTATTGCTAATATATTGTAAATATCGCACATGGTTTGTGCTGAATTAAGCTGAACTGTGGTCTGCATAACACTTCTTTTTTGTTTTCGTTTTGTGTCATATTCATTAACTGATGAGTTCTTTAGTCAGTTTAACAGGAAAGTGCAGCAATAACAGATAAAGACAGCTTTGGATATTTATTCAAGTCTTGCTTCCTGAGGTAGACAACTAGTTTAATATGCAATGCTGTGGCTGAATGATTGAATCAATCTTACAGCCTAAAGCTATATTCCTAAGGCTACTTCATTGACCTGCATCTGTCACAAGCATTAATGCAGCCGAGTTAACTCATCTCTGAATGATCGAAATGCATTCTGCACTGGAAAATACTTGTGAAAGAACTGTTGTAACTCGCCATTTGCTGTTTCATTGCAAATTGGTTGAAGTTTTGTAATGATTAGTTGTATCAAGTGGGTTAGATTTCTCTCTTTCAAGTGAACATAAAGTGCAGTTTTGGCTTCCATCTGCCTTTGTTATAAACCAGCCTCCAGCAATCTCCGTAAAGTTCTGTCTGGCAAGGAAAGTAACAACAAACTATGTTCAATAATCCAAGACTATAATTTAAGCAAGGAGTAGAGGAAGTGTTGTTTGTTCATGCTCTGATTACACTATGTCACCTAAAGGAATTCTGAGAGTTAATTGCAGAGAGTTAGCTGTAACACTCTGCTCGAGAGTTAACAATCACATTGACTTCTGGAAATCTGTAACTCTCTTCACCCAAAACCTGTTGAGATTGGGGCTTCAAGTGAAAAGTTAAAAACTGAGAAAGTTAGAATCTTTGTAGAAGAGGTCTTGCAGTTCAGTTGGTAGTGTCCCTGGTTCTGAACCAGAAGTTCTAAGTACAAGTCCCACTTCTCTGGACTCAATAGCCAAAGGAAGTGTGTTCAGGCTATCTGTTTGATAATCAAACGGATTATCAACAGCTTGTATAGAGAGTATCAGTGTAAATCCTTTCAGCAAACACCAGTGGCTAAGACTGGGAATGATTCATAAAGCCATAGAGATATACAGCATGGAAACAGACCCTTTGGTCCAATGCGTCCATGCCGACCAGATATCCTATATAAATCTAGTTCCATTTGCCAGCACTTGGCCCAAAACCCTCTAAACTCTCCCTATTCATATATCCGTTTTGATGACTTTTAAATATTGCAATCATTCCAGCCTCCACCACTTCTTCTGGCAGCTCATTCCATACGCACACCGCCCTCCGCATGAAAAAGTTCCTGCTTAGGGCCCTTTTATAGCTTTCCCTTCTCACCTTAAACCTATGCAGTCTAGTTTTAGACTACCCCACCCCAGGGAAAAGACATTGCCTATTTATCCCATCCATATCCCTCATGATTTTATAAACCTCTATAAGGTCACCCCTCAGCCTCTGACGCTCCAGGGAAAATGGCCGCAGCCTATTCAGCCTCTCCCTATAACTCAAACCCTCCAACCCTGGCAACATCCTTGTAAATCTTTTCTGAACCCTTTCTACTTTCACAGCAGCCTTCCTAGAGGAGTCCTGGTCAGCCATGTGATGGTAAGTAATTGGAGTCATATCCATCAATATCCATGGCTTCAAGCTACAACATATGTATAAACGTGTATGCTGCCATTGCAACTGGAACTCATTGGGCCCTAGTTGGCTTCATTGACTGGACACCTGATGTGGAGTAGATTGGTGCCAGCAGCATGAGATTCAATCCCTGTTCCAGCTGGGGTGGATTTGGGATATGCCACTTTGACCTACCTGTGATGGAGAATGCTGAGCCTTGAGTTGAAACTGCCTTCAGGCAGAGAGCTCAAGCATAAGATGACTTTTGTTTGGCAACAATATTAATGGTTGGGGAACAGAGATGGCTTAATGCAGTTAAGAGGCAGATCAGCTATGATGCAAGAACCTAGAACAAGACCAGGCCATTCAGCCCATAGGGTCCTTCCAGCCATCCAGTTGACCATTGACCAATTTATTTTTTACTTTTCTTGCAGCAGACTCATGTTTTGCATTTCTCTTTTAACAATTTGTGTTTATTTTTCAATGACAGGTGGCAAAACACAGAAATTGAGCTTACCAAAGGGTGAAGCAGCAGCAGTAGTGGAAGGTCTGCTCCCAAATCAGGAATACATGGTCCAGCTATTTGCAATCGGCAGCAACAACAAAGAGAGTTTACCAGCTCAGGGGAAGTTCATAAGTAAGCATTTAACAGGATGTCTGTCAAATGTACCTTGTTATTTTTGTCAGGTGGTAGGAGGATGGGGAAATGATCCTGTACAAATAACGTTTTGAATAAGCTGGTGGAATCACGTAGTATTGAGTAAATACATGAACATATTAACGTAGCATATAAATCTCTTTCAATTTATGTGACTATTCTAATGCTTCTCAACTACTGTGAAACCTCCATCCTTTTTAAACCTTAGCTGCAGTCCCTTGTCCAAACCTGTTCTGAGTACCCAACATGACCTACATTGACTGCCAGTGTGGCAACATCTCAATTTTTAAGACTGTCATTTTGTTTTCAAATGCCCTTCATGGCCTCACCCTCTTCTTATCTCAGTAATCTCCTCCAATACTACAACCCTCCACAATATCTCCACCTTCCAGTTCTGAGCGTTTCAAGGCTTATCTCAGGCCTATCCTTATCTGATATGTTCTGTAATCTCAACTGGAGTATTGGGTTGAATCTTTCTTACTTTTTTTGGCTCAGTGTGAATTGCATCGAGTCTTTTTTGGAGAGATTCTTGCCACAAGACCCAGTGAGACTTCTCACCTACTGTTACCAAACTCAGCTCATTTACCTAGCCACCCCTATGGCGTCTCTTATGTTTGATTCCAACCCTATCTTACTTTGCACTGTTCCTGGAACAACTTGCCATTTAGCCAATATCTGCCGACAGAATGGCATCCCTTATGCCACCTTTATAAAAATCTGTTGTGCACCTGGACAAACACTCAGCTGGAGCTGTACTGTACAGTTGCTGACATTTCCCTCAGGCATGGCTGACTGAGAGGGGAAAGTTTGTATCCAACTTTGCGGGCATGGACCTGGTGATCCTGCTGGACAGGGTGGTGCAGGCATGGGGCTTGCTGGTCCCTCAGGACAGGAATGATGAGCTGAATGGTCTCTTGCTGTAGTGAACAGGTCTATGTTAAGTTGCTACAATTTTTTTTTACCACACAGTGAAGGCTTCGAGAAGCAGAGGCAGACCAGGTTCATCTCACACACCAAAACACAAAAAGGAATCGGATTCCCGTGGCAGAGATAAAGCAACTAATGAAGGTAAACTTCATGGTCTTGAATTTAGTTAAAATGTTTGTCGGAAACACTTTCTCAATTTAGACAATAAAAGGTTTTAAGGACAGAGAAAAATTAAATCATGTTTCATTCATATAGTAATATACAATTACAGCATGTATAATAGTGACAAACAGGAGATGTCCTTAAGCTCCTGCGTTCCTTCAAAGTATTGATTACACAGAAAGACATACGGGTGTGATATAGTAAAGTGAAACCTCCCAACAAAACAGATGTTTGCAAAAAGCAGACACTTACTGAGAGATTTGAGTAACTTGGGTGGTGAAATCTGTAAAGCACCCTGAAGCCATGCACACTCTCAAATTACAAACTGCAGACTGCCTTTATGTACTAAGTACCTGTTACAGTTTAAAAACAGAGGGCACACAACCTGCTGCAAAGTTCCTGTTTCTGGAATTTCCATAGAGTCAAGATCATTGGGTTTTGTCTTTGCTTCCTTCCTGGAGCTCTAAAATCCTGTTGGGTCAGCAAGAGGCGGCAATGAACTTTCACAAACGATTAAGTCTTTGTTGGATGACAGAGCTGTTTAGCCAGCTTGTAATGTGACAGAGGAACTCTGGTTTTCATGCTGGCTCTATCCTGGGGTTTGAAGACTTTCTCTGCCACAATAGAGGTTGGGTGAGAATCCATTGAACCCCTGAAGTGTGGGAACAGACTGTTCAGCCCAACAAGTCACACCAACTCTCCAAAGAGCATCCCACCCAGACACATCCCACTGCCCTATCCTTGTAACTGTGCATTTCCCATGGCTAATCCATCTTATTCACACATCCCTGGACACTGTGGGAAATTTAGCATAGCCAGTCCACCTAACCTGTACATCTTCGGACTGTGGGAGGAAACTGGAGCACCTGGCAGAAACCCATGCAGACACAGGGAGAATGTACAAACTCCACACAGACAGTCTCCCAAGGCTAGAATTGAACCCAGGTTCCTGGTGCGAAGCAGCAGTGCTAACCTCTGAGCCACCCCATTTTGGGCACTTAAGCTGTCCTCATCCTACTGAAATGGAGGTAGGAAGCATTTTCTTCAATTTTTGTTTTCAAATTGATTTTAATTTCAATTTCAGAAAGATCTTAAGTACAGCGGCCAAAAATGTTATACGGAGTATATGAGAATTTTTGCAGTGACCCTTTTGAAAGTAACATCTGCAAGTAATGACAGCTATTGGTCAATTTCTGAAGTCTCACTAACTTACAACATTCACCGTACTTAGCTTATCATATTTCATAACTGTCGGATTCCACTCTGACATTTCCAAATAATTTTTTTCTGTAAAATAGCAGCACCAGTGAACTTTGAATCATGATTAATCACAACCCCCTCACTATCTGGGCTCCCGGGACTAGTGGCACTTTTTTCACAGTAAAAAACAAGAAAAATGTCTTGCATATAGTGTATGAGAACTATTAGCTAAATTGCAGAAGCTGCAGTTTTTAATGAACATCCCATTACTGCTTCTGCAAAATGTATAGCTTGTGTTATTTCCTAATGTTTTGGGACGCAAATGGGTTGGATTGTTTTTTTTCCCCGTAAGTTTAAATCTCCGATGATATTGTAAGTTATGACTTCTGGTATGAAATCTTGTAACTCTTGCATTCACACGCATCACCGTGATATTAAAGCCATTACCATCTTGGAAACAAAGACAGAAATTATTTTAAAAATTTCAGAAAATGTATTTTGGGTAACATCTGGTATTTGCTGCTTAAAAGGCTGATGGAAGTGCAAATAATGATTTCAAAAGGAAATTGGATGGACATTTGAAGGAAATACATTTGCTGGGCTATGGAAATTGAGCAGGTGAGTGGCATGGGATTTTTCTGCAGAGTTAGCATGAGTTGATTGGCAGAATGGACATTTTTGTAAAATAGCAGCACCAGTGAACTTGAATCATGATTAATCATAACCCCCTGACTCTATGACTATGGATAAATTCCCTCTACAAAGCTACCTGACATCAGCTTAGCTGGCACAAGTCCAGTTCTGTTTGGTTCCATTCTCCATTGCTCCACAAAGAATCTCCCTTCTGAAGAGAAGACACAGCCACTTTATCACCTTAGGTATTTAGCACAATTGGGGTTACCAACTGTTCAAATTTGTCCTGGAATCTCTAGAAATTAAAAATAAGTTTGCCTATTTATGAAACAAATGAAACAATGAAAGAAACAAATGAATGATGAAAGATATGGAACAGGTGACTCAGAAGCTCTCACTGACAATTGAAAAATCCTGTCACCTTTTCTGCAATTGAAGCTCTATCTGAACCATCAGGTCTTTGCAGGAGGATGACTTAAAGGTCATGACTGTGTGACCTAGAATTATGGAGTAGTACAGCAGAAACAAAGCCATTCATCCCATTGTGTTTGAGCTGGTATCTCTACCATGTCTCATCTTAAGATTTGATTGGTTTAAAGTGGAATTCAACTTAAACTGATGAGAGACAACCTCTTTTCAAAGTTTAAGTTAGAGAGGAGATGTGTGCATCTCTGTGATCCCAGGGGATGTGTGAATCTCTGTGACCCTGCCTGGATGTGGTGTAGCAATGACTGGCGCTGTAGAGATGTTCATGGGGATTGGAAACTGCTGGGAATACTTGTTCTGTTGGTTTATGTGGTGTCTTTGTATTTTTACTTATGGTGGTGGTGAAAGCTCAGCATAGTATTCGCCAAAAATAAGGGAATATCTGGGATAAATTGGATAGTACAAATTGTGAAGGATCTCTAATTCCCTTCATATTAATAACAACCTGTCTCACTGCCATGTACCTGCAGGTGTTATAATGGTAATGTCACTGGGTTAGCAATTCAAAAGCACAAAGGATCTGAGGACGCTAGTTCAAATCCCACTATATCTGGTTGTGAAATTTTAATTCAACAAAAAATACCAGTAGAATGGTGACTGTGTAACCACTAACAATTGTTGTAAAAACATTTTGGTTCATTAATGTTCTCAAGGAAGGAAATCTATTGTCCTTACCTGGACTGGCCTACGTGTGATCCAGACCCACAGCAATGTGGTTGACCCCTTAACTGCCTTCTTGGCAATTTGTAATGAACAAAATATGCTGGCTTAGCCAACGACACCCACATCTCATGCGGTAATTTTTATGAAAGGGCAGCTGGTGGGATGTGATCTCCTGCCATATTTCTGAGCTGCGTGATCGTCACAACTCTACAGTGAGAAATGGTCAGGTGCCATCCATTAGAATGAGAACCACTAAACTGATCAAAACAGTGTCTACCATCTGCTCAAGTGACCTGCAGCAACCTCCTCCTGTCGTCTTTACCTGCTCTCCTGAACTAGTCTGGTTAGGACTTTAACTCATTCAAAACCCATTCCCCACACGTGAATAAAATGAGCCCAGTATATTTGTTATGAGGGGAGAAACTGGGACATGGAATAAGCAGGAGCTATAGCTTTACAGCTGAGAATATGCAAGAACTTCTGCACATAAGCAGACACTGTTACTGTCCAGGTTGCGAATGGGTTCCGTTTGAGTCCTTTGGCAAATTGATTTGTATGCAAGTTGGAACACAATGTAGGACAATCTAAAGCAGTTGTATTTAAGAACAGGAAATGATTGTATGTCAGATCTTTAAAATTACACCCCTGTTCATACGTACAAGTGTTTGTAAGTTGGATGTTCGTAAATTGGGACCCATGTAATGCGAGTCCAATGCATTTTATTAACCAACTATCCTGCTAATCAGTACACTTTCAATCACTTTGCTCGTCAGAATTACATTCTGCCACTTTCTGATGTTATCTAGCAAAATAATAATGTTACTGTAGCACAGGAACTGCCATGTGTTATATTTTAACTGAACTTTAAGCACTGCACACCACAAATAGTAATTAGTAACTGAGAAAAGTGGTTGTAAACAGTGATATAAGATCTAGAATTCTTCTGATTAAAACACTCAAACTTGACTCTTCTCTTCTCAACCCAGGATTGTACTATATTCCTGCCAGACACGTTTATTCAACTTGTTTTTATATATTTTTGCATCTTTGTTTGGTTTGGTCTTTATATTTTGTTGTAATGATGTGCTTAATTAAAGCTTTCTTTTAAAAGGATACATCTGTGCTTATTTTAAGATGGTTTATATATTTTAAATATGTTTAACTTAAAGTAGCTTAGAGTGATCACACTATGCAATTTTTTAAAGAAGGAAGCATACAACAGAGGTAAGAGGAGATTAGAGATTGGATAGAAGAATTGTGGAACATCTGTCTCTGAAATCCGTGGCTTGGTATGTGTATGTGCACATATTTCTATGTGTGTCACATTCAATCAAAGCATCTGGTTTCATTGATTAATTTGTTCTAGGTAATCAACAGGCGTCAACTCTGATTTTGATAATAGAACAGCTACTAACACAGTTCTTGTTTGATGCATTGATAGTAACATGGCTATACTTTTTTCTTAGAAATACAATGGCGCTCACAAGTAAAAGCAAGCGAAGGGAAATAACAATTCCCTAATCCTTCCTGTTGCAATTACATTTGAACACACAATATAGGAGTAGAAGGGGACCATTTGAAACATACAATAAGATCAAGGCTGATCTGTTTGTGTCTGAATTCCACATTTCCATCTACCCCAATAATCTTTGATTCCCTTGCGTAATAAAAATCTATCATTAACTTAAAATTATTTAATGAATTCCAAAGTCACGCATCCTTCTGAGAGAAGAAGAAACTCCTCATCATCTGCTTAATTTCAAAGCAATGCTCCCTGTACTGAATTGATCCACAAGAAGAAACATTCTTTCCAAATCCACCATGTCAACATCATTCAGGATCTTATACCTTTAAACATGTCACACTTCACACTTGTAACTCCAGTGCGAGCAAGCCCAGCCTGTCAAAGCCCATTTTCATAAGGCAACTCACTCATTACAGGTATCAATCTAGTAAACCTCCTCTGTACTGCCTTCAATGCATTAACATCATTCCTTAAGGAGACCGAAACTGCAAGCAGTATTTGAGATGTAGTCTTAACAATGCCTTGGTAATTGAAGCATAACATATCCCTACATTCAATTCCACTTGTAATGAAGGATAATATTCCATTAGGCTTTTTGATTACATGCTGTACCTGTATGCTACTGTTTTGTGACTCATACACTACAACACCTAAATTCTTCTGCACCTTCAAATTCTGCAATTATTCACTGTTTAAGTAATTCAGTGCTTTCTTATTCTTCCTGACAAAGCAAACAGCTTCACATTTTGCCACATTATACTCTATCTGCCAGATTTTTACCCACTCACCCTACCTATCTATAGCTCTCTTCAGATTCCTTATACATTTTTCACCTCATACTTTCCTATTTATGTTTGTGTTGTCTGTAAATTTAGCTACCTTCCCTTCACTGCCTTCATCTAAGTCATTGATGTAAGTTGTAAAAAGTTGAGGTCCCAGCACAGACCCACTCAAGCCTCTATTCATTACATCCTGACAAGTAGACAAAGACCTGTATATGCATGCTCTCTGTTTTCTGTCAGCCAGCCAATCTTCTATCCATGCTAATATGTTACTTTTTAGACCACAAGCCTTCATTTTCCACAATAATCTTTGATGTCACACCTTATCAAATGCCTTCTAGAAATCCAAGTACGGAATGTCAGAGGTCAGTGATCAGTGGTGTTCCACAAGGATCAGTGCTGGGACCTCTGTTTTTGATGTAGCAAACTTTTTATTAATGTGCACTTATGGGACTAGGAGCGTGCCAGCTGATCAAGAAGTCTGCACAACCAATGCAAAAACACACACTAAATAATAGAAACATATTGCAAGGGGTATACACATCACTGTTATACATTATTTACCGCGTAAATCACTTAAATAATAATCCAACTTTGCCTTAAATAAAACTTAATGGCAGAGAGCCCGCTCACTTGCACCCTCTACTGACTACTTGGACATCATGGAGATCATGATAATACAGTATACAGGTATTTGAGATATATAATTTTTGCCGATTTATTGAGATTGCTGGCTCATAAAATGCCAGTTAAAACAAAATCTGCTGTAAACATAAATACCTCATATGAAAATGTAGCTGGTCTGATTAGTACGTTTGCAGGTGACACAAAAGAAAGTTGGTCGAGTTGTGGATAGTGAAGAAGGTTATCAAAGGATACTGCAGGCCATAGATCAGTTGGAAATTTGGACAAAGAAATGGCAGATGGAGTTTAATCTGGACAAATTTGAGGTGATGCATTTTAGGCATCAAAGGCAAGAGGAAAGTACACAGCAAAATGACAGGACTCTTAGGAGCATTGATATATGGAGGGATCATGGGGTCCAAGACCATAGCTCCCTGAAAGTGGCAAAACAAATGGATAAGGTAGTGAAGAAGGTGTGTGGCATGCTTGCCTTCATCAGCTGGGGCATTGATTATAAAAGTTGGCAAGTCGTGTTGCAGCTGTATTAGACTTTGGTCAGGCCACATTTAGAGTATCGTGTGCAGTTCTGCTTGCCACATTAGAAGAAAGAAGTGGAGGCTTTGGACAGGGTGCAAAAGAGGTTTACCAGGATGTTGCCTGGATTGGACTCTATTAGCTATAGGGAGTGTTGGATAAATTTGAATGGTTTTCGCTAGAGCATCAAAAGCTGAGGGGCAAACCGATAGAAGTACACGAAACGATGAGAAGCATAGATGGGGTGGATAGTTGGAGTCTTTTTTCCCAGGTGGAAATGTCAAATACTAAGGGTATTAAGATGAGGGGAGAAGGAGATGTGCAAGAAAGTTTTTTTTATGCTGAGGGTGGTAGGTGCCTGGAAAGCCCCGCTAGGGGAAGTGGTAGAAGCAGATACAATAGCAATATTAAAAAGGCACTTAGGTAGACATGTGAACAGGCGAGGAATAGGGAAATATGGAGCATGTGCAGGCAGATGGGATGAGTTTAGAATGGCGCCATTGGTCAGCATAGACATAGTGGGCCAAAGGGCCTGTTCCTGTGCTGTACTGTTCCTCATTGCCAGGCTCCCTGTTATCCACAGTGCATATTACTTCTTCAAAGAACTCCAACAAGTTGGTTAAACATAATTTCCTTTGAAGGAAACCATGTTGATTCTTCCTGATTACCCTGAACTCTTTTAAGTGGGCACCTATGATCTCCTTAATGATCAGAGCTAACACCTTCCCCATGACAGACATCAAGCTAACTGGCCTATAGTTTCCAGTTTCCTGCCTCCCTCCTTGTTGAATAACAGAGTTATATTTACTATTTTCCAGTCTGATGGAACCTTTCCTGAACCTAGAGAAGTTTGGAAAATTAACATGAACGTATCTACTACCTCACTAGCCACCTTGTTTAAGACCTTGGGATGAATTCCATCAGTACCTGGAGATTTGTCAGCCCATTGCTCCATCAGTACCGTTTGCCTTCTGATTGTGATTTCCTCCCCCTCTTCCATTTCCTGTTTTACAACTATTACTGGAATTTTTTTATCCTCAATAGTGAAGGCAGAAACAAAATATTTTCTAACTTCACCTACCTTTTCCATATTATCTCCTGTTAACTCTGTTTTCACACACTAGTGTACCAACATTTATTTTACTTACTCGTCTTTTAAATTCATGTAGGAACTCTTTCCAACCATTTTTATATTCCTAGCTGTCATCCTCTCGTGTTCTGACTTCCTCCTGATTTTACTTTAAGTAATTCTGTTTTGGTTTTTACTTTCTGACCAATATTTGATCTGCTGCTCATCTTTCCTTAAGTTTAATACACTCCATAACTACTTTAGTTAACCTTACTTTGTGGATCCTCCCTTTAGATTTTACCTTTATTGTAGGAATATACTTATTCTGACCATCTAAAGTAACCCCTTAAATGTCTGCCACTGTGTGTCTATTGATCTGTCCCCTAGTCTAATACTTCATATAGCTCAGCTTCAATGCCCATAGAGTTACCCTTATTTAGATTTGAAATATGAGAATGAGATCCAATCTTCTCCTTTTGACATTTGATGCAAAATTCAATCATATTGTGGTTGCTGCTACCTTGGGGTGAGTTTATACTGAGTTCATGAATTAATCCTGTCACATTACACAATACCATGTCTCTTAAAACCAGCTCTCTTATCAGTTCCAGAATATATTGCTCAAGGAACTACCTGAAAGCATTCAATGAACTCTTTATCCAGGCTACACCTACCAGTCCGATTTTTCCAGTTTATATGTAGATTAAAGTCAACCATGATAATTGCTGTCCCCTTATACCACTGTCCCTGTTCCTTGTCTTGTTGACATGGGTTCAAATGGATTTTAAGCTTCCCTGTTCTCACCCAAATGGCCATTCTTTGTGTGAGCCTACATGGTATAGGTCAGTGCATTATTTAACCGTGGAGCTTAACGTGGGCAGACCCAACCTGGGTGCGTGCATCAGAACAGAAAAGCCGGGAGCAGCAGATACATGGGAACATGACCAACTGCATGTTCCCCTGCAAGTTACGTGTCATTCTGACTTCATGCTAAACCAAATGCTTCCTCACTGTTATTCAGTCAAATCCGAACAGCTCTGTACATATACTTACACTGTGTAAACTGCTGCAGTTAATGAAGGCAGCTCACCACCACCTTCTTGACAAATGTTAGACCTTCTTTTCAAAACATATTTTTCCAAATTTTATGAAGAAAGTACACTACGTTAGCAGTTCACATTTGACATGATATGAAGTGTGGTACAAATCTGTTGCTTTCAGCACAGTACGTGAGGTGCCTCGCTGTGCTTCTATTATAGATTATATTGACAATTTATGCTTACTTTTCATGTAAAGCTTTCCCTGGTGCAGTCAGTCTGAGAGATCTTATAGAATTTCCGTCTCCTCAGTATGTTATAAGCAGGAGGGCCTGAGACAGTGGCCTTTCCCCACTGAGCCTTTCAAGTGGCTGCACCTGGATTGTAGAATATGCCAGTCAGCAGTAGCATCATTGACAGCAGTTTACACTGGGAAACCAGCAAGCTTTGGATAGATCAAACAGCATCTTTCATGTGGTGATGGTCCTCCAGCAGCAGTAGATGTTTGCCAGAGGTGGGCCTCAGCCTTAAGTTCACAGAATTCCATGTTACAGTTGCTTGGGATGAACTTTTGACAAGAGCCACTTCATCTCTTTCCAGACTTCTCTGCAAAGGCACTTTCCAAAAGGAGCGGGGTGATAGTCTCTTCTCTGCCATTGCTAACCCGAGGGCAACAGTGCAATTCTGGGTTTGCATGAAGACATTGCTGGGGCAGACCTGACCCTGTTCACCACTGGTAGGGATGGGGAGTAAATCCTAGCCTTGCCATTGAAAACCACATCTCATTAATAAATAAAAGGACAAGTCCCACAGGAAAGGGTTCCCATCTCTTGCTACAACCCAAATGCAGCATCTCTATTGCCCCTCTGGCTGAACTCAACCAACTCAACATTTCCAGGATTAACATCCTTAAGTCATTGCAAGTTACGTCTAGTGGTTCCGCTGCCAGAGATGTCAAAGGCCAATTTGTGTCTCATGGGTAGCCGGGCCCTAAAGTTGGAGAAGGTTATTAGGAAGCCAAGAGATAAAAGAAACTGGAGAAAATCAGAACAGAAATGCAGAGATGAAGCAGGTTAGATTTATTTTACTGAAATCATTTATATTCTCTTTTCCAAGTAAAAGGTAATGTCGCTGTAGTTCTAGAGGACCACAGAGAGAGATGACTGGTGGTTTAACCTGAGGGTCACCATGCCTCAGGGGAGGGGAGAGGTCGAGAAGGAGAGTCCTTTATGGTAATCTCAGTTGGTGCAGGAATTAAACTCATACTGTTGGCACAATCTGCATTGCAACCCAGCTATCTAGCCCATTGAGTTAACCAACCACAAGTTGGAAGAAGGATCACTCGATTCAAGACGTTAGCTCAGCTTTCTGTTCACAGATGAGGCCAGACCCACTGAATTTCTCCAGCAATTTCTGTTTAAATTTCAGATTTCCAGCATCAGCCGTTTTGTTTTTAAGCTAACAAACCCCTGTTTTCCAAGTAAAGAGTGAATTTAAGGATAAAGATATTGTCACTGGATCAGAATGGAGATCAGACATGATTAGACCAGCTGTCAATTTATTTTCTCAAGTAAATATTCCGACAACTTGTCATTATGGTATGACCTATTTTGCAGAATAACTCATACTTGAATGATGGAATGAATATATTTAATGAGAAACCTGTATTGTTGCCAGTGTTTGATGTGCTTTTTTTGTGTAGTTATGGATTTATAGAATGGTGAGGATCTGTTTGGAAGCCTCAGTTCTAATTGCAAAATGCAGGTTCTGCTTTCTCATGTGATTGGGGAAAAGAATGGTGCATTTTTCTTGTTGAATGTGTTCATGGCAGTGTATGCCCGATGCTACATTTGTACCGGGTATGTACTAGAACTCTGCTGGTTGCTACACGCGCAAAGCTGTAGATGTTTAACCTTTGAACAGTTTATCCATTTGCCACTTGATTGACACAAAAATACGTTTAGAGTGACAATACTGAATTTATTTTGTGACCAAATTCTCTGTTTATAGCTTGTGCAGGGAACTCACCCTTTCACCTTCACTAGTACCAACTAACTAACCTTCACTGTGGTTAATGGAGGCCAAACCATGCAATTTAAAAAAAGGGAACTAGATGATTGAAAAGGATTAAACCAACATATTGAGGTGTGAAGACTTCTCCACAGTACAAAGACGGCTGCTGTATGGGTAGTGTCGTTTTTTTTGTTATTTACTTATATTTGGAAATAATATTTGTAAAAGTACATTCATCTGTTGACATACAAGTCAATAATTAATGGTGCCTGTCATTTGATAAACTTATATTAAATATGCTTTCATGATCTTGCAGTGTGGCCGGTTTAACTTAATGATCAGTAAGTTTGGCACAAAGCTACAATCCTTTGCTAATTCCCCAAGATTTCCACATTAACTATATAGAATGGCATATTCAGCTTCAACTGCTCTGTTTACACAGCTGAGAAAAGAAATTGAAACTAATTTTATAAAATCATATGATTGCAAAAATAGGAGCAAGAGGCCATTAAACTCCTCAAGACTGTTGCATGTTCAATAAACTCATCATCTCCCTCAACTCCACTTTCCCGTCTTGTCTTTGATTCTCTTATTACCCAAGCATCTCTCCATCTGTTTCTTGAACATACTCAATGACTGAGATTGCCCTTGGAGCAACAGGGATTAATCAAGAATAGTTAACATGGCTTTGTTGAGGGGGGCTCATATCTGACCAATTGAACTGAATCTTTTGTAGAGGTGACTCGGTGTGTAGTTGAGGCTAATGCATCCTATGGTTCACAATCCTCTGAATGAAAACAAAATCTCATCTTGATCCCAAGTTGCTAAACCTTTGCCCCAAGACTGTGATGTAATGTTCTCACCTCTCTAGCCAGGGAGAAACATCTTCTCAGCATATATCTTGTCAAATCCTTAAGAATTTTATTTTTTAGTGAGATCACCTCTCCTCCGTGTAAACTCCATGGTATGTAGATGTAGTCTGCACAGTCTCTCCTTGGGGCAATTCTTTCATATTAGGAGTCAGATTAATGAAGCAGGTATAACTTCATAAAACAGGTTATGTTAGGAGATTAAAACTGTTCACAGTACTCCAGGTGTGAGCACACCAAACATAGAAGGAAGCCATTTGGCCCACTGTGCCTGTGATAGTCTCTCTCAAAGACCTTCCCAATTTTTCCCTAATTCATTCATAGGGTGTGTGGATATCACTGACTAGGCAAGTATTTATTGCCCATCCTTAATTGTTCAGAGGGCAGTTATGGGTCAGTCACATTGCTGTGAGTCTGGAGTCACATGGAGGCCAGACCAGGTAAAAATGGCAGATTCTTTCCATAAAAGATGTTAGTAAAATGAGATGGGTTTTACCTGGCAATAATTTCATGGTCATCATTAGATTCCAAATTTCAGTTATGGAATTCAAATTTGACCAACTGCCATGGCAGGATTCAAACCCAGGGCCCCAGAACGTTATTAAGGTCTCTGGATTAATAGCCTAAGGATAATACCACTCGGCCAATGCCTTCCCAATAGTTCCTCTTCCCACCTCTGCTTGTCCGTGCTCATTTTCCCCAAGTTTTTTAAAGCAACCTCATAGCTCATTGGCCAGAATCAGAGTTAAGATAACATCCTAATGGAAGTCACAATAAACCCCTTGGGCATGAAACCAATCTGAGTGTTGGCAAATTGCTTGTTACCTTGAATCATTTTCTCTAGTCACTGATACAGTGCATGTTGGCTGAAAGCATTTGCCTCAGTTAGCAGGAAGCAATGCCCTCACACTTGAAATTCTACAAATAAATATAGAATTGGGTTCCCTGTAATGTCAAGAGTGCAGTCTGTATTTGGACTCTCTGATGATGAATGTAACTGCTCAAATATGCTTTTGATATTGTTAAAACGTTTGAAGCAGCCTGTAATCATTCCAATGTGTTGTATTCTGATAATTAATGGCACCTTACTTGCCAACAAAGTGTCCTCTAAACCTTCACTCTGTTATTTGTGAGCAGTGAACCATAACATTCCCAGAACACTCATGATCTTGAAAAAGGCACCAAAAATAGAGCAATATTCTTGCACCAGAAATTAGTTTACAATAAAGCAACGATGTCTTGATTGGAGCAATTCCAATCTGAAAACGAGTGGATAGTTTGTGATGTCTTGTGAGTCCGGTAATGCTTTCTTGTAAATATGTCTGTGTCAGCTGTAAGGCATTTTGGAATGTCTGGAGATCATCACTGATGCTATAGAAATGTGAACTCTCTCTTTTCTAATCTGGGCTGCTTTTTCTACATTGGTCATGTTCTTTTCCAAAGCTAATAAAAATGACACAGCTGATTGTGAGTGCTGTTGTCCTCATTGTATTCTTTAGTATTCTTCCTGTATTTGGAGGAGGTGCTGAAAAGGTACATGAGGATTGTTCCAGGAAAGAGGGACTTCTGTCACATGGAAAGATTGGAGGAGTTGGGGTAATTTTCTTTCATAAAGATTAAGTTCAGTGTTGATTTGATAGAGGCGTACGCAATCATGCAGTAACTAGACAGAATAAATAGTTCTCATTGATGGAAGGGTCGAGACTAGAGGACACTTATTTAACGTGATTGGTAAGACAGCCAAAAGCAACATGGGGGAAAGTTCGGGTGCAGCAAGTGGTTTGAATCTGGAATGCAGTGCCTGAGAGGCTGGTGGAAAACAGATTACACTGTCGCTTTTGAAAAGGAAGTGGATGAGCACATGAAGAAAAAAATACATTTCAGCACTACTGGAAAGGTTGGAGGGGTGGATTTTCATGAATTGTTCTTGCAGGGCATCTGTATCGATAGGCTGAGTGGCCTCCTTTTGTGCAATAATCACAGAATCATAGAAATTGCCAGAATGGAAGGGGGCCTTTTGGCCAAACATGCTCATGTTGGCCAACATGTAGCCATCTAGCCTAGCTCCGCTGTGAGCCCTGAATCAGTTTTGGTTGCTGCATACATCTTTTTCTTTGCATTTTATTTTTTTTACCGTGCGTGTCCCTGGGCATCTTCTGGATTGGTTTCAGTTCCTCAAATTGTTATGAGAAATTTTTCCTTGAGCTCCACTTATAATTTTTCCTTTTATTTGGAGGGGGTGAGGGTTGATGGGAAGTGAAGGAGTTGTTTAACATGACTATTTGGCCAACGTGAATCTGGTTTGAAGGACCAACTAGTCTTTCCCAGTCTGTCAACTTTGTAAGCTTTACATACACAATAGCATAAATTAGCATCTTTGCTGAGGTCTACTATCCAAACTGGATTGCTGCTTTTTTAGCCAGTGCATGCACTTTACAGCCAAGGCTTCTTTGTGGCTTGGTTAAATGTTTATGATGTTAAGGGGTTAATAGATTATGTAGGATATAGGCACAAAAATGGACAATTGAGCCCTACCACTTCATGCGTGTGTATATTGCTTCGCTCACATTTGTACAATTCTCATTTGTAAAAATAATCTTGGGTTATCTCAGTGTGATACAAATGAGATATGTGGATCCTGATCATTTAAAGATCTGGTGCATTTACTTACAGCTGAACAAAGACATACGGTATGGAGTAATCTCTAGATTCAGATTGTGCCTCTGGTGCAACAGTGCAGAGAACCGATTATCATGTGATAACATCTGGATATATGGCTCATTTGCAGGTGGAGCCCTTAAAGGTGTATCACTGCAAAGTTGATAATACATCCTGAGCATTGCTCCATTAGGTATTGTGACATGGGCTCAATGCGTACTTTGGAAATCCCGTGAGTAACCAAATTGCCATTGTGGTGTGTAACTTTAACTTTTTATCCTGGGTGTTAATGAGGTAGTTCTGCAAGGGCCTACCAGACATGCACAATCTTCGTCTTCCCTTGTTTGTCAAGAAGTGTGTCCTGCATCTCAGAGAAATTGAATTAGTGGTGGCTTGGCAAAATTGGACATACTTGCCTTCCAAACATGATCTCTGCTGGCGTGTAGTGTAACATAAGAATACAAAATCCTTGTCCAGTTGTTCTACACTTCAGAATGAGTGATTTAATTGTAAACCTTTCACCCTTCAAGAGTGAGAGATCTGGGATAGTGCACTGATGATAGCATATGATTCATGGCCCTATTTGGCAAACCTACAGGGATATGACTGCCTACATACTCTGGCCCGATGCCACATGCTGAATATGATGCTTAACTTGTCTGCTATTGATGATCCTAAAATATTCTTAACCTGTCTGATGAAATTTGTAAAAATAATCAGTGACAAGCATAAAGTTGTATTCATTCATGTTAAGTGGATCAGTGGCAATTTTAGACAAAAGGACAGACTGAATCTCATGTGGTGTAGAGGTTCTCTACATTACTGGAGCTAGTGATATCTGGTATTCCTCTCACGTTCTCAATTAGGTCTTTATGGCATTGTTAATCCTTGGCCAAATGACCACATCAAACACGAGCATCTCTTCTACTCTACACCCATATGACTTTGTAGATTTGTGACAATGTGCACTGGCAGAGAGCTTCCTAATTTTTTGTTGTCTGTTAGTTGTAAATTAATGCTGCAACCTTTCTTATTTCTGAGAGGTCTTTGTGGAATACTTCATGAGGTGTTAAGACAATCGATAACTCCATTACCCACTCCAGTAGTTCAGCCTTTGAAAAGTCACATTTGTTACCCTTGCTATAACATCTAATGACATATTGATTGATATATTCATTCATATGGATTTTGCCTGTAGGTCATTAAACATTAATTCTAAGTGATGGATTCTAAAGTTGACTGTTACATGCAACTGATCCTCTCAGATTTTCCATATCTCTGCAGGATCTTACCGATCCTCTTCAAATAAGCCTGAGGTAATGATTCTGTGTAATCTCTTATTCCCAACTGCTATGACTATTTTCACAGCTAGCCTAACTCATTCTGCAAGCACTTAGTCCCTTCAGCATAGCTGTATCCTTTATTTAAAAGCTTGAACTTGGATATGGCCTTCTGCTTCATGCTGGGGTATTTGATACCCATTCTTCTGTGCTTTCAGCATTGTATTTAAAGTTCATTTTTTTTTTGTCTTGAAACCGTTTTAGGTTTGTTTTTTGTTTTTGGTTCTGTTTTGTTTCTGAACGTCAGCGGCATTTCATTTCTTGCTGTTTGAATATAAGTGCATATTCTCATAGTTCAGCAAAGGGCTGACTCCCGACAGTTGTCCCAATTTGAAACAGGCTTTAAATGGGACAGATTGGCACAGCCTGTGCCTGAGGTGCTGCAGTGCAAGGAGTGCTTGATAATGTGCTTACACCCAGGTACTCAGATTGTTTGTATGTTAAGGGGACATGGCTCCAAAGATGATAATAGAATGGCATTATTTCTCATCTAACCCAAGAGGCATAATCTGCAGTTTCATCTTTCATGTCTTTATTTAGCCTTCTGTCAAATGTATCTGCAGTCATCACTCCAACTTGCACATTCTTCCGAAATCAGGAGATTCTCTTGACTTCCCAACCCTATTGGATTTTTTGGTGACTATCTTATATTGATGGTGCCTGGTCATGCGCTCCACCACAAGTGGAAACATTCTCTCCGTATTCACTCTGACAAAGCCTTTCACAATTTAAGACCTCAGTAGGCCACCCCCCCAACCCCCAAGAGGAGAAGAGAGGCCTCCCATATTCAACCCATCCACTCACCACCCATCCCTCCTTCCATAGTGAGCATAGATCAAAAAGTGGGCTTGAAGCTTTGGAAGAAACCTATGGGCAAAATTTCTCAATTGCTGCTCAGAACTGAATTGTACGTGAGTAGGCAATTTACAATTTTTGAAATAGACCAATTTTCCATTCCTTCAGTTCAGTATTTTGAATAATTAATAAGAGAAGGCACAAAGAAAACTATCCAAGAGGCTAAAAAATCAAAGGGAGTGCCTAGATTCTGGAGGTTTAGAGGGGTACTGAGCGATTAGGGATTGGGAATAGGGTGGGGGAGTGCAAAATTATGGAGGCATTTGAAAACAAATGAAGATGTTAATATTTGAAGTGTTGATGGACCGTGAGATAATGTATGGCAGAAAGCACAGGGTGTCACGGGTGAATGGGACTGGATGGAGTTTAGGAGACAGGCAGAGCTTCCATAAGATGGGAAGGATGGAAAGTGGGAGCCTGGCTGTGAGAGCACTGAAACAAGGTCTCCAGCAGTTACCTGTCAAGGTTTTCATTGTCAAGGCCTGTGATAGCATGAGGTACTAGCCCCAGCTCGCCTGATAGGCGGGCAATCAGGTGGATTATTTAGCCAGTAAATATGGCTTTTTAGACAACATCTAATATATTCACTTCCAGACGTTTGAAAAACTGAAAATCCTGCCCTCCATATTTGCTTACCTGGTCTAATATCTCTTTCATACGCACGTTGCTAAAGTTTTTATGATAATGTTCCTTTGAAGCACTTTGGAAATGTTATACTATGTTAAAGGTGCTGCATAAACACAAGTTGTGTCAATGCATTGCACACCGTGCCAAGTTCTTGTACAATAAAATTTCTCATCACACCTTATGATTTGAAAACACGAAGAAAATACACAGCGGCTATTTTTGCATTTTGTTACCAAAACGACACCTTCATTTTGATCAGAAGTCTTAAGAGAGTCCACCTGTATTCATTGGTGCTGATCTTGAGAGAAAAGCTTGGCTTGCTCTTTATTCAGTCAGGCTGCCCTAAAAGAGAGGTGATTTGTTTGAAGGTGGATTTAAGATTACATTGATTTTAAACACCAGTGGAACCCAATGCTGCAAAATCACTCAAAGAAGTAGGCATTCAAACTGATTTTTGGTTTCTCAGTAACAACTGATAGACTGTTAGTTCCCTCCCTCGGTGAAAAAATTGTTCTTGCCACTCTGAGCTGCCATGTGTGCAGAAGTACATGCAAATGACCTTGTAACAGATGTAGTGGTGACACCCTATTCTAATGCAAGATTCACTGAGTAAAGGAACTATTCATAAAGAAGAATTATTTCCAAGTAAAATTTGTGAATCCCTGTTCGCTTAAGGCTTTCAATACTGAGGCCATAATTATGTCTTTCCTTATGGACTCTGATTTTCCCAGAACCTTACAATCGGGGTTAGACTCCCATATACTCCTTGTTAGGTCTTTCGGGATTAATTGCTTGCCTAAAGGGTACAGCTTGTTCAGGCAGCAACCTCCCTTTATAAGATGGCCCTGTGAAGTCAGAAACATTGGGACAGTGTATCAGAGGCAGGACCTAGACTAGCCCCTCCAGGCAGTAGGTGTCAACTTCGAATGTTAGCACCATCACCTGCTGCTGCTCACCTGTGCTTTATAGCCTGAAGCTTGACAAGCTTTTCAAGGAAAGTTTACTATGCCAGCTCTGTGGTTTTGCTATGAAAAAACTGCATTGCAATACGTGTAAAAAAAAAGACAGATTTACAAGGGTGATACCTAACTGACAGATTGTAAGTATCAAAGAAAAATTGGACAGACTGGCTTCCTTTCTCTGGGTTGACTCAATAGAATTTTAAAGAACAGACGAGGGCAAATGTTTGTGGTTAATAAAACTTGTTGCATTTCTGCTAATGCCAACTTGTGTAACAGAGAAATGGGCCAAGATTTCCAATTTGTGGACCAAGTCTGAAAGTGGGAGAGATTCCAGGAGGGAAACTAAGGCAGGAGCATTCTTTGGATCATTTGGTAATCAGGCAGCCGCCAGGCTCTCTGCTGGGATTAGGTGCCGCAAGACCATAAGACATAGGAACAGAATTAGGCCATTTGGCCCATTGAGTCAGCTCCACTATTCGATCATGGCTGATATGTTTCTCAACCCCAATTCTCCTGCCTTTATCCCATAACTCTTGATCCCTTTACTAATCAAGAACCTATTATCTCTGTCTTAAATGCACTCAATGATATAGCCTCCACAGCCTTCTGCAGCAATGAGTTCCACAGATTTAACACCCTCTGGTTAAAGAAATTCCTTCTCACCTAAGTCCTAGTCCTTCCTACTAGTGGAAATATCTTCTCTACATTCATTTTATCCCAGCCTCTAGGTACTCTAAGTTTCAATCAGATCCACCCTCATCCTTCTAAATGCCATCAAGTACAGACCCAGACTCCTCAACCGCTCCTTATATGACAAGCCCTTCATTCCTGGGATCATTCCTGTAAGCTTTCTCTATGCCCCCTCCAATGCCAGCGC
Organism: Ginglymostoma cirratum; assembly: GCA_024137785.1. NCBI lineage: Eukaryota > Metazoa > Chordata > Chondrichthyes > Orectolobiformes > Ginglymostomatidae > Ginglymostoma > Ginglymostoma cirratum. The sequence goes on along the minus strand of JAHRHZ010000052.1, from coordinate 25,294,227 downwards.
ATCCTCCCTTTGATATGGGACCCAAAACTGCTCACAATATTCCAAATGCAGTCCAACAAGACTCTTACACAGCGTCAGCAGCACATCCCTGCTGTTGTTTCTAGCCCTCTTCAAGTGATTTGCAAACATTGCATTTTTCTTTGAAACTGCCAACTGAACCTGCAAGTTAACCTTTAGAGAATCCTGAACTAAGACTCCTAAGTCCTTTTATACTTCAGTTTACCAAAGACTTTCCCACCCAACTGGAGCTACTGGCCAATCATACACCCAGACCAGAATGCGTCAGTACCATAGTGGAGTCTGTAGCTCCTGCTGGGATACCACCCCTGGACTGCCGGGATAGAGGACCACCTGGAGGAAATGTGCATGTTGTTTGTAGGGAAGAGGGTTTCTGGTGTTGTTTTAGGTCATAGGGAGAGGGTGGAAGGCTGGAGTCGGGCTGGGACAGTGCTCAGCAGCCATTTCCCTGCCCAGAACCAATCCCTCTTGAGCACAGTTTGGTGCAGATCAATGGAGAGTGCCCCCACAAATAGACAGCCTGCCTGCACTAATTTGGACTGCACCAGCTGCACCAACTGGCTGCACCAGTTGGAGAGGCCAACTCTCTCATGCCCAGTCTGAAACAAAAATAGTTGCAGCCCAGGTGGCAGTATGAGGCTCTGAAATGGATGTTAATTGACCACTTGAGGACTTCCATTGGCGGCAGGAGGAAGGCCAAACCATGGGCCTTTCCACTAAACCTAATTTCTGTGGTGGCCGTAAAATGCTGTGCATCTCCTGATGCCACCCTGCCTGACAATCTTCCCTTCCTACCGTCTTTCCTGCTGCTTTCAGGAGGGGAAACTCATGCCCACAGTCTTGATATTATGTCAAGTTTAGGTAATACAGGCAATGGCAGCCACATTCAATCCCAGTCTTGGCCTCTTTGTCATCTGATTAACAAGTGCTCACCATGTAGTTGGGTTAGCTTGCAAGAATTTCTCATGTCAGTTTTTGGGTGCTGTTTGACTCGGTGACAAACTGACTTGGACGTAATATACATTTTAGGATTTAGTAATCTCGTGCCCTCTTGAAAGGGTGAGTTTTAATGAATCATTAAGAGTCTGTGTGCAAGTTAATGTTGTGTCAGGGCACTTCCAAGTTGGAGATTTAGTCTTTCAACTGCTGTCCCGAGGCCAGCCAATGCTCTCAGGATCCATTGACCTCGGGAGACTGACTCTATGCTGTTTTCTCTTTTATTAACCACACATTTACAGTGATTGGTCTGTCTAGTGAGTGGTGCTATTCAACACCATTGAACTATTTATGCTCCTGCCCTTTTTGTGTCAGAGCTTTTAGTATCTAATTGACAAAATAATTCTTGTTCTCTGAATCAGAAGGTTGTGTGTTCAGGTTCCACTCTAGAGACTTGGGTTGCAGAAGTCAAATCTGACACTTCCAGTGCAGTTCCAAGGGTTGTATTCTCCCTCAGTACTGCAGTTTGCAGTGCTGTATTTCAGATATGATGCCACACTGAGGCCAAGCTTTCATCAAGGCCCCAAGAAACAACTCTGTTTCCACACAATGAAACACTTGATTAATAAATCAGCAATGATTATGATGTCCAAAATTCCTTTGAAATAAAAGTTCAACAATCAGCAGTAGATATATCATGGGAATAATAAATCCCAAAGACCTGACAAAACAATTTGTGGAAAGTGGAAAGGTTATACAAGCTTAATTATTTCTGAGCTTTTTCCAGAACTTGTTCCATAATCAACGACTGTTAGTGATCATTAAGATTTTCCTGTCCATGTCTTTTGTAATTTGATATTTTTTGTTGAAGGGAGACATCCTTTTCATGTAATTTCTCTGTCTGTTTTCATTCTTAATGAACTCGTAACATTGAAACGTGAGATGGTACAGTTTGGTTAGAAGAATAATGAGGTTACATCCTCAAGATTATTGTCATCTGTCTGTCAATTTGGGAATCACTTCTGATAATGGTTGTGACCTTCTGTCATGAGCCTTCATGTGACTGCAGGCCAATTCTCGAACCCCAAGATTTTTGAGCATGTGAAGCAGGTAGTGGGATCTGAAGTGATCTTTGGAATATAACTGTCTAAATGACAGAGAAAGGGATGGAAGCACAGAATGGGAGGAGATTTGTGAAGAGTGTGAACTCTAGCATGGACTATTTGGTCAAATGGTCCATGCCTGGTCTGGAAATGCTTTGCAAATAGGTGGCCATTTAGCTTATCTTGTCTATGTTGACTGTTATGATCCCAGACTAGACCAGCAATTTTATCTCATGATCTCAGACAAGACCACCCAATTATGCCGGTTTCTGGTTAGGGACTAATAACCTTTATTTTTAAAGTAGACAATGTGTGAGTTTCAAGGGAATACAGTAACAAGTTTCCACAGTTTTGAACAAAAAGTACTTCACTATAAAAAAAACAGTGATACAATCTACAATAGTGTACAATTTATTTCTAACGTGCAGAATTAACATGCGGTAAACATGGGTAGTACACTGTGATTGAACACAACACACATCAAATGATGAATTCACACTGAACAGATCCCACAGATTTCTGAGCAACTCCCATCAGACCTTAATGACATGATGGAACTCAAATCTCAGTAAGCATTGCGTGGATTAGAATTCTTCACTTCTGCTGCTCTGTCCTTGAGAATCTCTCCCAAAGATAGTTTTGCCATGGACTGCCTTAATGAGTGCTCCTCTTCTGGTCATAAACATGCCTTTCTGGGGTTTATACTCCCCTAGACTCTAAAACTGCACTCCAATATCATTCAGAAGCTCCTCCAGCTCTTTTCAAGAGCTATCTTCACTGAGTCAGATATGTCAGCTTTTTCCTGACCTCTAATCTTGCTTAGTTGTATGAAGCAAATATGGTTTCTCCACCTCCACATTCCCTCATTTTCTGTATGCTTTCCTCTTGCATTTGACTTCTCAAAACACATTAGCTCACACTAAACTCAATCTGCCATTTCTCTCCCCAACTTTCCAACAGATCCATATCCTGTTGTATCCTTTGACAACCTTTCTCGCTATCCACAACTCCACCAATTTTCATGTCATCTGCACACTTTCTAATCAGACCAGGTACATATTCATCCAAGTAATTTATATTTTATAATGGAAACTAAAATCAGACAAGGAATAAAGGAAGTAGGAAAGAATTTAAACAAGGAATTAGGAGGGCTAAAAAGGGCCATGAAATGTAAGTAGGATTAAGGACTAAGTAGGATTAAGGAGAATCTCAAAGCATTTTATTTGTATACTAAGAGCCTGCTGGATGCACCTAACAAATTATTTTGTCCCTTTATCCAGTTCAAGTTGTTTTAGAGACAGAAAGGACTGCAGATGCTGGAAGCTAGAGTCAAAAAAGTGGAGTTGGAAAAGCACAGCAGGTCAGACAGCATCTGAGCAGCAGGAAAGTCAATGTTTCGGGCCGAAATCTTCGTCAGGACTGGGGAGGGGGAGGGAAGCCCAGAAATAATTGGGGGTTGCGGGGGGGGAGTTGTGGTGGGGCTGGAGGTAGGATAGGTGGGATGGGAATAGGTGGATGCGGGTAGGGGGTTATTGTGGTTGGTCAGTGGGAAGGGTGGAGTGGATCGGTGAGTAGGAAGATGGACAGGTTGGGGGTGGAGAGATTTTGAACCCGGTGAAGTCAATATTCAGGCCATTGGATTGTAAGCTCCCAAGGCGAAATTTGAGGTGTTGTTCTTCCAGTTTGCGTTTGGCCTTATTCTGACAGTGGAGGAGGCCAAGGATGGACATGTCACCAGGGGAGGGGGAGGGAAAGTTAAAGTGAATGGCAACCAGAAGGTCAGATTGGTTGGTGCGTGAAGAGTGCAGATGCTCTGCAAACTGATCCCCGAGTCTGTGTTTTGTCTCCCCGATACAGAGCAGACCACATCAGGAGCAACGGATACAGTAGATGAGGTTAGATGAAGTGCGGATGAATCTGCCGGATTTGGAAGGATTGTTTGGGGCCTTGGATGGAGATGAGAGGGGAGGTTTAAGAGCAGGTGTTGCACCTTCTGCGGTTGCAGGGAAAGGTACTGGGTGTGGTAGAAAGGATGGTGGGGAGTGTGCAGCTGACAAGGGAGTCACAGAGTGAACGGTCCCTGAAGAAGGGAATTTTAAAGGAAACATATCCCTCAGTAAATAGTCCCGTTGAAAACGAAGACCAGTAAGGATGTCACTGACTGCAGCAAACAGTAGAAGAGATCATTGGGACATTACTTGAGTTGTACTCTAGGAGAATACTCATTGAAGAAGCTCTAGCTTGCATTCATTATTGGAAATTGAACCCATAGTAGAGGAATTTAGCGAAACTCCAGACTTAGTTGCCATTGGCAAAGCTCCAGGTACTGATACCATACCATTTGACGCAATCAGACATGGAAAACCAGCTATCTTGCAGTGCTTGCACAAACTTCTCTGTCTCTGCTGGAGGAAGGGGCCTGAACCCTAGGAAATGCATGATGCAAAGAGTGTGATCCGGTACAAGAATCAGGATGGCAGCTTCGCATGCAACAACATTGAGACATTTTCCCAATCAGCAATGCGGCAATAGCAATTGTCTATGTTACCCTGGCAGGCCTGCAGATCATGGCTGAACACACTTACCTTGGATCACAGGGTGGTTTTAGAACAGGATGATATTCTCCACCAGTAACTTCAAGAGAAAAAGGAGACCAACATATATTGGTTTCATCAAACTCACCAAACCATTCAATCATGTGAGACCGTCTGTTTCAAGCTGTTGGTGAAGTTTGACTGCCCTCTGAAGCTGCTCAATGTGATCTCATCTTTCCATGACACCCGGGTGGATAAGGTCAGCTACAATGGGACAATATCAGACCCCTTTGTGATCTGCAGCGGGGAACACTCGGAATCAGAGGTTTCATGCTGCAGAAAGAGGTCCTTCGGCTCATTATGCCTGTGCCTGCACTTTTAGGCATATTCTTTTCTTTGCTATCGTATGTCTTTAGTTCATTTACAGAGAATGTCTAGTTACACAGCAGAATGGAAGGAAAACTGTCAGATCCAAAACAAAGGTGCACCAAGTCTTCATCAAAGAGTTGCCCTACACTGATAATGCTGCACTAGCATTCCACATTAAGGAACACCTTCAGCAGCAAATAGATGGACTCTGTCACACCTGTAAAGAGTTCAGTTGACCAGCAGAATCATGGGTACAAATGTCATGGTGCAGGATATTGCCGTACCATCATCTGTTAACATTGACAATGTGATGGTGGCGATTGTTCACAATTAGAGCTTCACAATCATCAGCAATCTGTCAGTAAATGCTGAACTTAACATAAAAGCTGCAGCTGTAATAGCCAAGCCGAGTAACTGGTGTAGACCAACAGTAACCTGACTGAGAACACCAAAATGTGAGTCTACCAAGCGTGAGTCTTCATTGCACTGTTCGACAGTGGTCAATCCTGGGTAGCGTAGGATAGGCAGCGAAAAACATATCCTCTGCATCGCTTGCCAGTTGAACCTCAGCAGCACAGGTCCTGGAGAATGTACGGTGCATTACCCACTGGTTTATGATCACCTGGTATTATCCAGTCGCACTTTCATCTTCATAGTGCAGCAAATTCAACTCAATGGACTCATTTTGTTTAAATTACTTTTGACGATTGATGATGTCTGAGAGCAGGTTGTCTGCTGGTCCTTTCAACCAGGTGATAGCACTTAGCAATGGTCGCAAGGGTTGAATGGACTGTGGGAGCAAACTTTTCGAAAGGAAATAACTTGTTAATTATGTTCGGTTTTCTGATTGTCATATGAGCTGCATGTTGAAGCAAGTCTTGTTCTTGCTTCCTGTCAAATAGAAACTGTGGCAGGTCAGGAACTCTTTCAGTGGCAAAGACCAGCAAGGCCATGTGTATTGTTTAACCTGCAATTTCCTAGTTTCCGTGCCTTACAGTGGCCACCTCCTCAAAAGTTAGTGCTTGCTTTATTCAGAGTTACTGCAAAAATAATAATACATGAAAGAAAAATAGCATGTTCTGAGGGTGATTTCTCATTGCTTTCAAACATTGGCAATCAAAAAAAAACTTTGCCCAATCAACTGGGGCATTACTCCCCACAGAAATTCTTTGTTTTGCTTCCGGAAAATACTAGATTTGCCAATCAGCTACCAAAACTAGTGCATGCTCCTTTAAAAGGATCTTACAAGGTTTAAAATAAGATAAAAGTCCCTAACACAGACCCAAAAAATGATATCCATCCTTAATTTTCTGGTAGTAGCATACAGTAATTTAGATGCAACAGTGGGTTTGGGAATTTGGGAATACATCTGGACTCTATAGCCACTTAGGGACCAGCATGCAGGATTCACAGCTCGCTCCATTTCCTGGTTGTTAGTTTGTATTGACTGGAAAATTGGCAGGGCTGCAGATTGATGTACTGATTTCTGTGGAGATCTTCCAATCTGCCCTCCTATCAGGTCCAGTTAGTTCTAAATCTTTATACCCTTAGCATACAGCAACTTTGAGACTGCAGTGCAAGTTCACAGCTAACAGTGAAGATTTAGGTGGAGGCTGTTAATTACATTCGTTGAACTTCAGTCTTAACTGGTAAACTTTGAGCATTTTGAAAACATAGGCAAAGAAAGGGTATTTTTCTCCAAGCTGGACTTTAAGTGCCCAGGCACATCATTTTAATATCCAGATTAAAAAGTAAAGGTTAAGTCTCCATAGTCCTAGCAGACCATAGTGCTGCTGTTTCATCAGAGAGAGAGAAAGAGACAGACTGGTGGTAGTTTAACCTGAGGGTAATCATTTCCGCAAGTGAGGGAGAGGAGGAGAAGGGGAATCCTTCATGGTAATTTCAGCGAACCCACACTGTTGCCGTTACACTGCATTGCAAACCAGCCACCCGGCCTCCTCAGTGGAACCACTAGATAGTCACAGATAAACAACACTGTTTTTATTCATTCACAGGATGTAGGTGTCACTGCCACGATCAGCATTTATTGCCCTCAAGCCACTTATCAACTTTCTAGGCTGTTTCAGAGTGCAGGTAATAGTGAACCACATTACTGAGAATCTGGAAGCAAGTGGAAACTATACCAGGAAGGAGGGCAGGTTTCTGTCTCTTAAGGACATTCGTGAATGAGATGACTTTTTAGTCATGTCAGCTTTTTATTTGAGATTTTCAACAACAACTATGTGATTAAAATTCCTCATCTGTGATGGGTTTTGAAGTTGTCACTCCTGATGATTGGTCTGGGTCACTAGACTACTTGACCACGACCATACAGCCCATGCTAATTCATGGAGCATCTAATTCGTTCGTAAGTAATTCCTGAATTTGTGATTCGAAACAGGAATCCATTGTGTGTGTCGGTCATTTTTTGTGATTTGAATCCTGAATTAGCTTTTAAACCCTGGCTTATTCTAACTGATCAAAATCATTTTCGGGGCTTTTTTTTGTGTTTTTTTTCAAACCACTTAGCCTAATATAACATAAGGTGTCAAATGTTATATAATCACAGAAGCCCTATCATATGGAAGCAGGCCATTCAGCCCAATGAGTCCACACCAACCCTCTGAAGAGCTTCCCGCCTGAACCTACCCCCCTATCCTATTCTTGTAACTCTGCATTTCCCTTGGCTAATCCACCTAGCCTGCACATCCCTGGGCCCTATAGGCAATTTAGCATGGCCAATTCTCCTAACCTGCACATCTTTGGACTGTGGGAGGAAACTGGAGCACCAGAGAAAATCAGGTCACCTCATCAGATCATCTCTCAGATACCTCCTCTCAATGCTGATGAGCCTAGGCTTCTGCAGTTTTTCCCCATTATGCAGACCTTTAAACATTAAAGGACCATTTTGTGTCTCGACTCTGCACAGCTTTAAATATTTGACTGTCTCCATCAAAATGGCAGCTTTCAGGGCATGAATGCTAGCTCTACAGTATGATTATGAGTTTTTCAAATTTATGTACAACTTAACTCTGTCAATGAGCTGCCTGTATTCTGAATCTCCCACTTGTCTTGCCAACCTATGTAGGCATCCAATTGAACACTGCTCGACTTCAAAAATCTCACGCTTCTATCCAATTAGTCCCACTCCACTCCCCTGTTCTTTCCCCATTGCCTCACAAATGTTTCCCTTTCAAATATTTATTTTTGAAAGATGCTGTTGAATCTGCTCATCTCTTTCATGATTAAAACTTAACATGTTTCGATAAAAGTCATCTCATCACCAATCCTCCTTCCCCACCCAAAACCTCGTGGCATCACTTGCTTTGCCAGTTGGCTTAAAGATTTATTGAATTACATTGCTTAGGGGGAGCTTTGAAAATATATGGATCAGAGGATTTAGAAAGAAGGCAGCTTAAATACCTATTGTCCTAATGGCTTATGTTTATCCATCTGATTGTTGGCAGCCTGAGTTTTGGAACTGGAGTACTGACCCTGGTGGAGGTTCCAGGTCAGGCTCATCAAAATGTTTGTGATGAACTCGCAGTGTTTGTGTTGCCTCAGCTAGACAGGGAGGTGAAACAATATGGTAAATGTGGCCTGTGCTGTCCTCAGCCCATGCACCACCACCTAACCCATTCCCCTGAGCTGGAAGAACAAACTGCATTCAGGCTCTTCAGCTTTTCAAAGCTGACCTCACCTCGTTTAACCACTCTTTGCTGAGGCTTATGGAAGCACCTTGCTTGTTGTAAAGTCATCATTTAATTGAATATACCACCCAGACTTGTGAATTGCATGGCCCAAAAGGTTTGAAATGCGAGATATTCTGGCCAAATGAAATATCAACAGAGAGTGCTTGGAAATTATTGTTCAGTCAGGATGTATGGGGAGAAAACCAAGATAATGTTTCAAGTCAATGTCATGTTTTTCAGAATTTCTTTCCATCAGGTGACCAAGCAGCTGTCCAGGCTCACTTCCGTCCCAACACTAGCAACCTTTTAAGAATATCCAGGAACTAAAGATTAACCTCTAGCACAATGTGACTTTTTAATCACTGCACCGTTGTAGCAGTATATGACATCAACAAGATGTAGCAACTCATCCAGACTCCTTAGACAGAAACTTCCAAGCCCATGACCTCAGCCACCTAGAAGGGCAGCAGATATATGGGAAAACCAACACCTGCATGTCTTCGTCCGAGACACTCAACATTGTGACTTGGAATTTTACCACCATTCTCTCGTCGTTGAGTCAAAATCCTGGAATCCTAAAATCACTCAGTCAACTTACCGCACATGGACTGCAGTGGTTCAATAAAGCAGCTCACCACCACCTTCTCAAGGGTAATTGCAGATGGGCAATAAATACTGGTCTAAATCTAACCTGCAACACTTACTAAGGATTGGAAAAAAGGTATAAGTGATTGGATCATAAAAAAATAGTTTTCTTTGAGCACTCTTGTTTTTCACTAATTGGGCGGTTATAGCCTCTTTATCAGAGGAAGGGTGTTCTGGCTATGGACGGAGTGCAAGAGGGTTTACTAGACATATTCCTGGAAGGTCAGAATTGACATATGAAAAGAGACTGGATCGTTTAGGACTATATTCATTGGAGTTTAAAAGAATGAGGAGGCAGTCTCATAGAGAATGAAAAAATCTGATAGGACTAGAAAGGACAAACATAGGAAGCATGCTGTCAGGGAGTCCAGAATCAGGGGCCACAGTCTAAGGGTACGTGGCAGGCAATTTAGGACTGAGATGAGGAGAAGTTTCTTTATTCAGAGAATTGTGAGCCTATGTCCACGAAGTGGTTGAGGCCAAAACATTTAATGTATTCAAGAATAGTTAGATATAGTTCTGCAGGCTACAAGGATCAAATGGTGTGGGGAGAAAGCAGGAACAAGGTACTGAGGTCAATGATCAGCCATGATCACTCTGAATGCCGGAGCAGGCTTGAGAGCTGAATGGTCTACTCCTATTTTCCATGTTTTTATGTAATTAAAATTCCAGTGTGACTGTGTTAACAATCAGCGGCTTGGAAAACGTGGAATTTGCATTCTAATAGGCCACGAGAAGTTGAAACATTGCAAGGATGGGTTTCAAAAGCACAGTGGGTACTTTAATAAAAAGCACACGTTATAAAGAAACTAGCTTTTGTATAGAACCTTTCACAAACCTGGGGCAACACAAATTGCTTTACACCCAATGAAATACTTCTGACTTGTATTTTTGCAAAGTCTTGTGTGTTTTGTTCACGTACTTGTGCTGGCACATATCTTCAAGACTGTAATCTTCAATGACTTGCCCTTCACATTGTTGTTGTCTCGTAGCCCTTAAATAACACTGGCATCGAAGCTGTTAGTGATTGATAGCTTTTTGTGAAATACTTGGACATTGTTAACTTAGTGTACAGGAAATGTGGTTCATCTACTGGCACAGTAATAGGAGGTGAGTGTTACCTGGAAGCAGGTTGGCCTGGGTTGGTTTGAGTGAATGGCTTTAGTTTTTAGAAGTAGTGCACTGGCCTTTTGTTATAGCAAAGTTGAAGATCTTTCAGTCGTTCTGCTAGAGTCAGTAAATGTTCCAGATTTCTCAACAACATGTGTGTTGATACGTGTTCCCATGTTGCATGCCCCTCTTTGCTAGTTATTGCTGGTGCATCAGCCATCTGTGGCTTGGCTGGGGGCCAGAAGAACTTGATCTTTGTTTAAACAATCCACCATGTGAAGCTGCTTTCTGTGCTTATGCAATGCATGCTTTCTTCCTGTAAGAGGCAGTGGCATTAATCATTGTATCATCTTTGATCATCTGATTGGATTCCACAGGCTGCTGTTCAGCAATTTTGGATTTTACCAACTTTAGCAGCTTTAGCTCATGTCCTCAAACCTCCAGGAACATACATATATTAGAAAGAGTAACATGTTTGTGTCAAAAGAAATCACTGGGTTAAAAGCTGCATATTCCAAGGCCTCGTTCCAGGATAAACATGGGCTATATCTGTTGCCTATAAAGGAAAAACTCAGAGAACATGCATTTCTTTAGTGTCTGTCATGACCTCAGAGAGGGTGTCTCAGCACTTTACACCAGTGACTACTGCATCTGCTAGGAATGTAAAAAGCACTCCAGCCAGCTCTTGCACAGCAGGATCCCACAGACATTAATGGGTTAATACGGGTAGTATGGTTCATATCGATAGTTTATAAAATTCATTAACTTTATTATTAAGAAGTCTTAATATGGATAACATTGTAATATTACTATTGATTGACTAGGGAATTAAATAGAGTTAATACTGTTGACAATAGAGATTACTTAATGGTATAAGTAGGACATACGGCGACTTACAATGTAAATTAGATTCCTAAAAGGAAATTAAAGTTAATCCTACCAGAGGAAATAAAATGAACAAACAGATCTTCTTAAGAAGTATTATATTTTTACTTGTTTTGGAATCTACCAGTCTATTGTTTGCTTCTGGCGTGGTCTAGGCAGGGAGTTTGGTGCTCTTTCCGTTAGAGCTTAGCTATCATACTTTTTTTCTAAATGACTGTCTGGTTATATCTGCCTCTTGAGCATACTTGACACTCAGTTACATTAAGGGGCTGTTCTCTATCTTAACTCCATCTACTAGCAGCACACTGGCTCAGTGGTTAGCTTTCCTGCCTCACAGCGCCAGGGACCTGGATTTGATTCCACCTCAGGTGACTGTCTGTGTGGAGTTTGCACATTCTCCCCATGTCTGTGTGGGTTTCCTCCCGGTGCTCTGGTTTCCTCCCACAGCCCAAAGATGTGCAGGCTAGGTAGATTGGCCATGCTAAATTGCCCATAGTGTTCATGGATGTGTAGGTTAGGCATGTTAGTCATGGGAAATGCAGGATTAGAGGGAAAGGGTAGGAGAATGGGTCTGGGTGGGAAGCTCTTTGGAGGGTCAGTGTGGACTTGTTGGGCCAAATGGCCTGTTTCCACATTGTAATGACTCTATGATACCTGCATTGGTTCTATTACCCTTACCAACAAATACCTAGCATCTAATTTTTACAAATACTGTAGTTTCTTGGTAGAGTGGAACTTGAACATTAACGCTCATCAGTACAGACACAAGAGTATCACATTTCGAAGGGAACAACAATTTAGACAACATGAGAAAAAGTGCACTGTTGGTTGGCAAGTGGACAGTTATTCAGGTGTTGTGATGGAGAATGTACCAAGGAACAGTTATCCCTCAAATGTTTGTTTAAATTCAAGAAAGACTAGTTGACTCAGGTTGAGGCGTTGACTTGGGGAATGCACTAGTTGTCATTGACGCTTTTGTGCAAATGAGAAAGCATAATACTTGTTGGATGTGTTCATTCTTTTCTTTTGTAGTGCCATATTTGCAAACAGAAAACTTGAGAGGGATAATCATCCCCTAGTCTATTTCTCATGGCAAAACATTGACAATCGGTCCACTTGCCAACCAATCAGTGCCTTTTTCCCATGCAACATGGAATGTACTGCCCTTTGAAATTTGGAATTTTTGCATCTGACCTGATGAGTGCAAACAAAAATCTTCCAAAAAGGGTTTAGGCCCGAGGCGTCGAGTTTTCCTGCTCCTATGGTGCTGCTTGGCCTGCTGTGTTCATCCAGCCCCGTGCTTGTTGTCTCTCTTCCAAAAAGCTGTCTCTTTTTCAGCAATATCAGTTTGAAAAGGGCAATCGACCAGCTGCTTCAACAACTTTTTGGGGAGGGTTTTCTGGATTTCCACTATCCTTTGTGTGCAGAAGTACTTCCTGACATCACGGTGGAATAGTCCAGGTTTGACTTTTAATATTGGCCCCCTTTTTTCTGGACTCCCATATCAGAGGGAGGAGTTTCACCTCGTCCTACCAAGTCTTACAATCATCGTGACCAAAGCAGTTTAGATTCCTTTACTCTCCTATACTCTTATTCAAAGATATTCTCTTCGTTGTAAGGGCTTACACTGCAAAAGTTGAAATACTGTTGTGCGAAGAAAGGAGTTTATGGAGATTGAACAATTTTTCAGTAGGCATATTGCTAACAACAATTGATCACATTTAAAAATCAATTGTTGATGCAATTCAATTATTATATGGACTTAGTTTATCTTCTACTTCTACCACATAACTTTTGTTCTAATATTTTGTTCATGCTTTTTAAAATATATTGAAGGTTTTGTTCATTTAGTATAATCTTGTTTTACATCCTCAAATCCTTTTTTTTGTTGCTTTTTGCAGCTGTTCACAGATCTATCATATCTGCCTGCATGTTTATTGTGCTCATTATATTAAGATCAATCACTTACTCTTTTTCCCTTGATCTTTTGTGATAACATGTCTGATTCCTTTCTTCCTTTCATTTATCTCCTTTTCATCTTGTATCTCAGCTGTGCTAATGACTTTGATTCCGGTTGCAGGAAACTTGCGAGCTGCTACATGCTCTTTTTTCCAATTCCCACTGTTCCACTACACAATAATTGTGTTCAAGAAAATTAGAAGCTTGAAATAAGACACTAAATGAAATCTGAAAGATTTTTGGAAGTTCTGAAGAAGGGACACTGGACCTGAGATGTTAATTCTGCCTTCTCTCCATTGATGCTGCCAAACCTGCTGAGTTTCTCCAGCCATTTCTGTTTCTTTTTGTGATGTCCAGCATCCACAGTTCTTTGTTTTATTTTAGTAAATAAAATCTATTCAAGGACTGAGTTAGAGTTTCTGTCAGTTTGATGTCTTCAGGCTGGGAACAAAGACAAAGGAGCCTGGCTGGCCTTTCTCTAGAATAGAGAAAGCAGAGGGGTGACTTTTAAAAATTATGAAAGAGTTTGATAGGATAAATGTAGAGATGCTTCCATTTGTAGTGAAGTCCAAAACGAAAGGCCACAAATTTAAGATAGTCATAAATAAATCCACAGGGAATTCAGACAAAGCTCTTTGCCTAGAAGTGGTGAGTTTGTTGAACCTGCTGACACAGAGTAATAGTATGGATGCTTCTAATAGGAGACTAGATAAATGAAAGAGCAGGTAATAGTGGATTGTACTGCTTGCTGGGGTGAGATGAAGAGAGATTGGATTAGGTTCTTGTGGATGTCAAACTCCTTCATCGTTTTACCTTCAACATTACCTTCTCTAGACAAAAGACGCCCAGCCTGTTTTATCTTTCCTGACACCAGATTGTGTTTTTTTTTTATTAGTTTTAATTGATTTGAGCACAAATTCCAAAAGATTGAACAAGTGAAGTTTAAGCATCTTTTGACTTTAACTAGTTAATAGGAAAATGACGCCATTCAGTCATGTATTGACTTTCGTGAGATATGTGGGATAGAATTTCCTGTTGTTAACCTTTGTGCGAGCTTAGTTTCCAAAGGAGCAGATTACGTTATTTATAAAAGGATGTTTTAGTTAAAACCATGTCTCACTAAATGATTAAACCAACAATGAAGTGAAATAACTATCTCCAGGGAACCAGAATACAAATCGGTAAGAGTTATTTTAATGTTTAGATCTCTGGTCAGATCCCATCAGGAGTAAATGTATCCAGACTTGGGCACTGCATCTCAGGAAGGATATGTTGGCCTGCAAGAAGATGTGGTGCAGATTCCTTTGAACATTATGTAGACTAAAAGGGTTAAATAACAGTTTACATTCCCTTGAGTACAGGAGATTAAAGAGTGATCGATCCATTTGAGGTATTTAAGATGATTAAAGGAACAGAGAGTTTTCCCTAATTACCTCTGGTATGGGGAATCCAGAACAAGCACTGATTAACCTTAGAATTAGGACTTGGTTGTTCAGGTATGATGTCAGGAAACACTTTTCGACGTAACGGATCTGGAAATCTTTCCCCCTAAACAGCTGTTGAGGCTGGAGGCTCGATCTTAAATTTCAGAACTGATTGCGAAACCTTTTGTTGAGTGAGGGTATGAAGGGCTAGGGAACCAAGGTGATTAGCGTTAAGTTACAGATCAGCCATGATCTGATTGAATGGATGGAACAGACTTTAGGTGCTTGATGACCATCTCCTCTTCCTACATTTTTGAATTCAGCTCCTTAAACTGCACAGTTGTGAAATGTGCAAGTTGGTAACTGTGTACAGGCCAGTGTTTGTGTGAGAGGTTAACTGTGTGTATATTATAAACTTGAATGGATTAGCATTAGCAAAATACAGGTTGCAGCTTAAACACTCTGTTTTAATTTAGCTGAATATTGATAACTGCGATCATTTTGTTTGCAGACTGACTCCCGGGTGGGTTAAGTAGAAACACCTTAGCTTCAAAATAAGTAATAAAGTGACACAGAGTAACTCTTTAGACCAATGAATCCTAAGCTGTTTTCAAATGCAATTTTATTTTAACACTCGAAAATTAATGACACACCCAAAAGCATGATGACAATAAAACAGTGGAGTAACAATGAAGATATAGTTATTAAAGTTTGTGTATTGTGGATCAACATATATATATATATATCATTTGAAAGTCTGTGATGCCTTGTAGACTGGGCTGCCACAAGTCATAAGACTAAAGCCTATCTTCATTGCTACAACACAGAACAGTCTCTATGCAGATGCAAAATTAGGTCATAACGTACCTGATTGGAGCCAATGCCAATTGAAAATGAGAGTTTCTTTTTATGTTTTTTAATCAACCTGTTCAGAGATGTTACAACGTACCTCTGGAGCAGGTGGGACTTGAACCCTTAAATTGAGAGCTTATCACGTGATTGGTTACTTCCCAATTACTGGGCCAACACAAGAGGAGATAGCAAGAACTGCAGATGCTGGACTCAGAGTCAATACAGTGTGGAGCTGGAGGAACACAGCAGGTCAGGCAGCATCAGAGGAACAGGAGAGTTAATGTTTCGGGCCTAGACCCTTCATCAACACAAGAGGAGTTGAGGATTGACAAGCTTTTATATCTCGCGATTGCATTCGCTGTTTTCTTTGACCCCAGTCAGGGTTACGACCCACCGTTTGCGAACTGCTGATTTACACTGCTTTTACACTGTTTACATTTTGAGCTGCTTGATCCACAAAGGAGGCTGTAAGTAATTCCAGGAGAAGGAGCCGGGAAATGCTAGAGAGTTAAAACCAATGTCTCGCTCCTGGGTAACTATGCTGAGCCCTCACCCCACAAGCAGATTTCCCACTGGAATCTCCTGACTCCACCCTATGACACTCCCCTCCCAGGCTGATCTTGTCCCCAACTTGTACACCTGACCTAATCCTCTGACCTCCCTGGTTACCTGGTTAATCTGACCAACTGTATGCCTGACCCATGTGAGTCACCCCCACCAACTATTCCCTCTCCCACTGACCCAAATTGACTGCCCCTTTCCCCAAACCCACCTGACATTCTATGATTTACCCATTTCCCTCAAACACTTGTCTTCACTTTATACCTTAGAAAGGTGATGGCCTAGTGGTATTATTGCTGGACTGTTAATCCAGGGACTTCGGTAATGTTCGAATCCTGCCATTGTAGGTGATGGAATTTGAATTCAATAAAAGTCTGGAATTAACAGACTAATGATGACCAGGAATCAGTTGTTGTTGGTCTGAAAAATCCATCTGGTTAACAAATGTCCTTCAGGGAAAGAAACTGCCATCCTTACATGGTCTGGACTACATGTGACTCCAGACCCGCACGTATGTAGTTCACTCTTAAACTGGACAATTAGGGATGGGCAATAAATGCTGGCCTAGCCAGCAACGCCTTCATACTGCGGACTGAATTTTAAAACAAAGCTTCTCAAAGAAGGTTTGGGACATTTCAGCTCTTCAGTTACTGGAATAGCCTATATTGCAAAAAGGGAGCATCACACCTGCAAAAATTCTCTGTGAGGATCGAGAACCCACTTAGTGAGTTTTGCAGGATTCTCCACTGGAAAGTGAGCATGAAGAATCTTTGGTGAGTAACTGTGTAATCTTTCTTTAATCAGGGTAAGCTTCTACCGCTTTGTCTTGGAAATCGAGATTCCAACCCAGATCGGAAGAAATTAGTGCTTGAAATTTTCTTGGGCTACTTGATTATCCAACCAATATCAACAGGCATAAGTGTCTCAGCAGTTGATCAGATGGGGTGGGGTGTTCAGGTGATTCACTATCAGCCAGAAGTAACCTCACTCTGCTTAAAATATATGTAGGGGAAGCTGGGACAGATTAGTTCACCAAAGAAAAAAGTCATGATCAAGGAGCAGTGAGGGTATTTGAATCGCAGATCTGCGGACTACAGCAGCAGGAGATCTGCAACAAATGTATCCAGATTTTCCATTCATAGTTCACCGTACAGCAATTGTTTGAACAGAAAACAAGACCCAAAGAACTAATGACTGTAACTGCAAAAGTCATCAACCAACAACAATCACAGATTAAAGCAGTGATTCATTCAAATTATTTTAATGTGGCCTTTGGTCAGTGTCCCGCAATAATGAAGTTTATGTGGTTTCATGTTCACGTTACCTACTCTAAAACTATACCTCCAGGATGTTGAAGTAAAATATATATTGTGTTCATGAAAAGAACAATGGGTTTGTTTTCTTAGCCAGTTTGTTTCTTTTTGCTTAGTTGATCCATTCAGAGATTTTACTTGCCTTTTTAAGCATTTAGTTTAAGCATTACACAAAGTTATTTTTTTTTTTCTGAGTATTTTTTCCTGCGATCAGAATCTTCATGCATTTTACTTCCAAATCCCAAGGTCACTCTGTTCAATTACGGTGCCACAAGCGATAACGCGAGTGAGATTACAACAGGTTTAAGAATGGAACCTGGACCTCTTCAACATTGCTTAGGGCTACACCAGTTTATTGTATTTACTTCCTGCCCATTCAAGACTTTAATTCTTCTTAAAGTTGATTAGTTCAGCGGATTGTGGCTTTGAGCCCGATGTATTGACATGGAAAGTTTACAATCCCAAAAGAAAGACTTGCATCTATATAGTGCCTTAACAACCTCAGGACACCTTAGAGTACTTTACAGCCAGTAAAGAACTTTTGAATTGTTGTCATTGTTGTAATGTAGGGAATGTTGTAACCAATTTATGTGCAGCAACGTGAAGTGACCAGGTGATCTATCTTTTTGATTTTTGTTAAGGGATAAATATTGGCCAGGATAGTGCTTCCCACGTTTGTTTGAGAATGTGCCTTTGAATTGTTTGCATTCACCTGAGAGGACAGTCAGGGCCCTTGTCTTTAATATCTCACATGAAAGTCCTCCCCTCCGACAGTCCAGCTCTCCCTCACTACTCTACTGGGAGTGTTACCCTGGATTTTGTGCCTAAGTGTCTGAAGTAGGACTCTAATCTATTATCTTCTGAAGCAAGAGTGCTATTCATACAAGCTCAACTGACACATGAGTGCAGTAACCCGGAGTATTTCTCTGTCAACGGCATTAAGAGACTGATTTTCTTCAGGTATGTTTTTCTCATCACAACCTAAAAATGGCAACAAAAGGCAATGAGTATTCTGGAATGGAGTGAAAATGGATCATTGCCTCTAAATTTGCATGTAGGATTTCCAGTTGTGTCCTTGTTTGAGAAAAATCATCAATTTTAGTAACGCTTTTGCAGCAAACTTATATTGGCAGACAAAGATAAGCGTTTGTGAAGTTCAACGGAAAGAATTAGGAATGCAAGTGTATTTCTGGGGATTTTATCCATAACCCCTTGTTTCCAACTGTCCCACCCAGCCAAATTACATTTTTTCCCCTAATCTCCAACAGTTTAGTAACTAATATATTGAAGTTATTCAATGGAATGCTACTTCCTTTTTTCAAAAGATGTCCTTAAAGCAAAATAATGTGTAGCTGTTGCCAAACATGAAGTTGCAGAGCCACGGAAGCAAATTTAAGCTCCGAAATAGAATGAATTGAGGATTCACAAGAACAAGACAAAAATGCTCAGTTTTGTTATTAATGGATTGGGCTGACCCCACTTTGCATCAGAACGTTGTGGGTTCACTGTATTGAAGAAGAGCGGGTGTCTCGGTGTCCTGTCCAATACTTATCCCCTAACCAACAAAGAAAAACAGATCATCACATTGTCTGTGGGATCTTCCTGTGTGTAAATTGTTTGCTGAGTTACTATATTCCAAAAATACTTCCTTGGCTGTGAGATGTCAAATTGTGATGGTGAAAGGTGCTCTAGAAATGTAAGCCTTCCCTTCTGATTTCTGGCCTGTGAGTGTGATGTTTAACCAAAGTCACTAGCCTTTCAGATGAACAATGACAATCCAATTCATTGTCGTAGTGTCCTGGCCAGCAATGTCCCTCATTCAGCACCTTTAAAAAGCAAGTTAATCGATCAGCCATCTCTGGACTGTTTGCTGGCTTCTTGTCCACAATCTCTTGACTTCAAAAATCTATGTGAAGTGCTTTTCAAACTGTCAGGGATGTTGTTCCCTGGAGTATGACTTGAAGCTACAGCTTCCTGTTCTGCTGCCCTTTAGTAATTTCTCCTGATTTCTATTCTCATTGAAATGAAAACCACTGGAGGGTTTTGCAATGTATCCAATGTAATTAGTTTTACATTATTGCAAAGTCTAAATAGGAAAGAAATCCAACTCCCAACTTACTTTCCCTTTGGCGTGGTTGAGCAAAATTCTTACACAGATGCTTGGTGAGATTGAATAGAGCCAGGACAGATTGGAATGGATATTAGTGACCTGCTGGAGGCCGGGGCTAACTTGGACTGGAGAGTTTGTGATGTTGTCAAGGCTGAGGGTAGCAGGAAAGATATACACACTAGCTGCAGTAAATTGTAACATGATTGCTTAAATTGAAAGTAATGACCTCCAAGAAAGCTTAGGTTTTGTCTATCGTGATATCTGGCTTGTGTGACATGTGGGTCAGGCTGCCTGGCCTAGACTATCTGAACTCGGGTATGCAGGCAATAGGTTGTGCCTGCTGACAGACTCAAACCCAAATATGTTCTGCTTGCCTCACCCCCAAAATTGCAGACAGGTGGGAGGAAGTGCAAACCATTGAATGATAGATCACTGAAGCCACTGCATGGGTTTGTAACTTCGTGTCTAAGTTGTTGAAATTGTTATATTCTTTTGACAGGTGAATCATATTTTTAGAGGGGTTAAGTGAGCAAGGTGAGGAAACATCAGGGCAGGTCCAAATACAAAGAACCCCATAGAACTTACAGGGAAAACAGTCCATTCAGCCTGTTTGTTCACACTGTCATTCATGCTCCACGTAAAACTTCTCCCGCCCTTCTTCAGTTCACTCTATCCTTCTCTTCGTTTCTCCCTGATATTTAAAATTGGGACTGCTTTGGGGAGCTAGATAATACTTTCCATTAGTGGCCATGCATTCAACTACCCAGGCCCTCACTCTGGGATTTCCTCTTCAAATGTCTGAACCTCTCTAATTTTATTTACTCTTTTTAACACTCTCCTTAAAATCTACCTTTTTGATCATGGATTTTAGTATCCCCCAAATACAGTGATGTCATATTTTGCTTAATAATGCTCTTGTAAACTTCCTTGGGATGTTTTATTACTTTAAATTTGCTTGATAAAAGCAAAGTGCTTTACAAAATATATGTACTTTACAAATATAAATTAAATCTCTCTATTCTACCTCCACCTCAACCATTCCCTTTGGCAGCAAATTCCATAATCTCAGCACTTTCTGTAAAAAGGTTTCTCCTGCATTCCTTTTTGGATTTATTAGTGGCTATGATATAGAATCATAGAATCATACGGCATGGAAACAGACTTTTCAGTCCAACTCATCCAAGCCAACCAAGTTTCCCAAACTAAACTAATACCACTTGCCTACATTTGGCCCATGTCCCTCTAAACCTTTCCTATTCATGTACCTGTCCAAATGTCTTTTAAATGTTGTAATTGTACATGCATCTACAACTTCCTCTGGCAGCTTGTTCCACACACGAACCACCCTCTGTGTGGGAAAAAAAATGCCCCTCAGGTTCCTTATAAATCTTTAAATCTTTCTCCTCTCACCTTAGAAAATATCCCCCCTAGTTTTGAACTCACCCACCCGAGGGAAAAGACCCTTGATGTTCATTTTATCTATGGCCCTCATGATTTTATAAACCTCTATAAGGTCACCCCTCAACCTCCTGTGCTCCAGTGAAAAACATCCAAACCTATCCAGACTCTCCAATTAACTTAAACCCTCCACTCCCAGCAACATCCTTGGAAATCTTTTCTGAACCCTCTCCAATTGCCTCCTCCACAAGGGTCAATATCTTCTCTGTCTCTTCCATATTAAACCTCTTTATATTCTTCTGGGCCACTGTCTGCTCACCCTTCAGTTCCAAGCTGTTTCAATCTCCAGGAGTTCTTTTTTTCCGGATGCACAACTGGGTAGATTACTTCAGTGCAATGTGGTTCTTAATTGATGAGAAATACTTTGTGATGTGAATATTGAATCACGAGTGAGGTACAAAACAAAATAATCCATTTGAAAAGAAACTTAAAGAATCAAGACTTAAGCAGTTATCGAGGGAGGAACAATGAAGGTAAATGATTCAAAGGTCCAGTAAACAACTGAACAAATTTAACTTATTTAAAAAATATACACAAGAAATTATCGAAGGAATAAGAGAGAACCTCTATAAGAAAGATCTTTTCCATGTTGATTTCAGCAATGAAATACAAAAATCATTCTGAAAAAATCTGGATTAAATATCTATAGTTTGATTGAAAGTAGCTTTAAACTGTCTTTGAAAATTATATTCACAATTTTAATAATTCATGCAATCAAGCCTTGAAATGATCTTAAAACTTGTAATACTATATATGTAAAGAATTCGATGAATATGGGCTATGTTTTTGTTAAATGATGATTACCTCTTGTAATCCCCTGGTGTTCCTTGTCTGTTTTTATAAAGTATTCATAAATACTAAATAAGTTAGAGGGAACTTCTTAGGGAACATTCATTATGGAATGTAACATCAGTTAGATCCGAAACATATGTTTTATGTGGTAGAGTTTATCGAAGCATTTAACAGTTTATGTGCTGTATCTCTGCCCAATGTGACCGTTCACAGGTCACTGCCTTGACTGAGCTACAAAGAGTCTATGAGTGAAATTGGCCAGATGTTTACTCACATGTGAGAGAACATCTGGCTAATTTCACTCCCATTAAAGGAGCAACTTCATCAAAAGAATGTAATTTTAAAATTGTTTAGGGAGATGGAAAACATCATTTGTCATGTTTAATGTCAAACATAACAATGCATTTTATAACGCTTCTAAAAGCAAGATTTGAATATATTTAAAATACCTTTCACCACCTATGGGCAAACAAAAACAAGATGAGTTCACGATCTGGTTTCAGAGTGAGTTGATGGTGCAGTGGTGTCTGGTCTAGTAGTCCAGTCTGCGAGCTAATGTTCTGAAGATGTAGGCTCAATTCCCACCACAACAGTTAGTCTCAGTCATAGTGACTGTGACAACAATCAAAAATTGTTGCAAAAAATCTTCTTGATCACTAATGTCCTTTAGGGAAGGAAAGCTAAATCCTTATGGGGTCAAGTCTACATGTGGGTTCAGATACACAGCAATGAATCCTGGCCTTGCCAGTGGCACCCATATCCCAGGAAGGAGTTTATATTCCAAACCTTCCATGACCTCATTCTTCCCTATTTTTGAAACTTCCTCCAGTCTTACACTGCACCAATATCAAAAAGATCACAAAAGATGGCAAAGCAGGTGGTAAGAACAATTAAAAGAAAAGAACGGAAGCGAATGGAAAGAAATCTGCAAAGGATATCAAAATCAACATGAAAATTGTTATAATTGTATTCAGGACAGGAGGCTGGTCAGGTACAAATAGGACCCCTTAAACCCTATGCAGTAACATTGAAAATACGTCCAAGAAACTTACTGAATAACTGCTTTGGGTCACTACCTACAACAGGGGGAAGCAGTCAACATTCTGGGCATGCCAATTAAACTAATCCTAAATCAAGGACTCAACAAAATTAATGTAAGCAGTATAATAGTACTGGCACGTATAACGACACGATTTCTTAGGACGAGAATTTTCTTTAATCTCAGAGTTTTAAAGGAAGTAGGTGGGAACAAAGCTGACACTCTGATTATAATCTTCCAAAGTTCTCTAGATTTGCAAAATTTTCTCTTAGATTTGGGAAATACAATTCTCTCTCTGCTGTTTAAAATGGTGCAAGAGGGAATCCAGGAATTATAGACCAGCTAACTGTAGTCTGGATTGTGGGAAAAAGATTGTTGACACCTATATGAGCAAACATTAGCAACCTTTATAAACTATAGCTGTATATAAAGGGTGGTAAGAGATCTCTAAAACCCTACACACTTAGTTCCCATGTGGTCTGACAGAATAGCGCTTAGAAGCTATGACTGGAGTAAAGATAAGACTTTCCTCCACATTAACCGAATAACTCTTGTCAGAAAATTGCTGAAGTCTATGACAAATGATAGAGTGAAAATTTAGAGTATCTTAAGTTCTCAACTGACCAGGGAAAGGTAGGATGCATCTGTAAAGGATAGGTCATTCTTGATGTACCTTGAATTAAACCTTTTGAAGAGGTGATAGAAGTGATGAACAAGAGAATGTATATGATTTATTTGTATGGACTTCCAGAAGATAACCATCCTCATCAACTGTTGGTTTATGGAATTGAAGGTAAAAGATCAACTTGGTTAGAAAATTGGCAGAGGAACAGGAAACACAAGAAGGATAAAGGGCAGGTATTCTAATTGTCAGGTTGTAATTGTTTATATTCCATGAAAACTGGTGTTGTGGCCTCAACTATTCACTATGATTAATGCTGACAGCTTATAGGATGGAAAATCACATACCTAAGATTGCCGATGGCACAAAGGTAGATGGTACTGTTAGCAGTACAAGTGTAAAATTATAGAGATATTGATAGGTTAAATGCAAAACAGTGGCAAATGGATTTTATTGTGGCAAACTTGAGATCGTCCACTTTGTACCAAAATTGAGTAGAAAAGGGCTCTTTGTAAATGGTGACAAGCTAGAAACAGTGAATGTCCTAAGAACTTGGGAATCCATGTACACAGATCATTATAGTGCTATGGGCAGGTTCAGAAAATAACCAAAAAGTCAATGGAAAGGTGGCCTTTATATCCAGAAGACTAGAATACGAGGGATTGGAAGTTATTCTACAACTATGTAAAATTCTGGTTACACCTGGGGTACTGTAAACTGTTCTTGGCAGCAATCTTAGGACAGCATGAATTGGCCTTGAAGAGAGTACAGTGCAGGTTTACCAACATGATATCTGGACTTCAAGGATTAAGTTACAAGAGTAGATTCCGCAAAATAGTGTTGTACTCCTTCTGAATTTAGACAGTTATGGGGTGATTCAGTCAGAGTTTTCAAGTCATTAGGGGAACAGATTTGGTGACTAGAGGGAAACAATTTCTGTTAGCTGGTGAGTCTGGACCTAAGGGTTATAGTTTAAGCATTAAAGTTAAATTTGAACGAAAAGTTAGAAAACACTGCCTGCACAAAAGGTGGCAAAAGGTTGGAGCAGTTATCTACCAACAGTGATTGATACCAGATGAGTTGTTAATCTTAAATCAAGTTTGCTGGATTTTAGTTAACAAGTGTAATTAAGTAATGGAGTCAATGCAAGTATGTGGAGTTGGGTCACAGGTCAACCTTGAGCTCACTAAATGGGGGAAATAGATACAAGAGGTTAAACAGCTTGCTTCTGTTCCACTGCTCTTCTGCATATTTCTGAGCACCTCTAGGACATCCCTGATTTTAACTCCTCCACCGCTCAGGGCCATGTCTTCAGTTGCCAAGATACTAAGGTGTGGAATTCCTTTTTTAAACCTCCTTAACTTTCTACCTCAGTTTTCTCTAACTTGGTCCTTAAAAACATACCTCTTTGATTAGCTGTCCAAATACCTTTTTCTGTATTTTTATATCAAATTTTGTCCTTCATTTTAGGAAACAGGAGAAGGAATAGTCCATTCAGCCCTTTGAGTCAGCTCTACCATTTAACTAGATCATCTCTGTCACTGCATTTTCCTGCACTATCCCTATATCCCTTGAAATATTTAATAACTACAAATCTATTGACCTCTCTCTTGGACATGCTTGGTGAATTGAGTCTCCATGGCTGTCTGGGTCAGAGCGTTCGAATCATTCTCCACCCTGCGAGAGAAAGTATACCTTCTCAACTCAGACCTAAATGGTCTAACCCTCCTGGGCAGCTCCTTGTGACCTTTTATTGTGTTAAGGTACTATATAAATGTAAGTTGAGAAGGACACTTTATTCAAGGAGGCTATATATGAATATGACTCTGTGCCATCCTGACTTTAATGCTCCATTTTCTCATTTCTTTATTTGTTTGTCAGAAGCAGCTCCACTTACAGACCCCAAACTATCATCTTATATTTACTGTGACTATTTTATTCACTGGTCTTCACACTTGACCAATCCTCCTCAACACAACAAGCAAGAGCAGAGCTTCAAACTGCAGCAATTACTGTGTGAACAATCTGCGTGTAGACATTCCTGAACTGAGAATTCAAATCGCCCATGATTTCTTTCATTGAATGATGAAACAGACTTGAGGGGCTAAATGGCCTTCCCAGTTCCTATCCCATTACACCAGATGTGGCTGTATGAGACTTGTGCTAACCGTGAAACACTCACTGAGCTATAACATCATGTTGTGTTTAGAATATGTTTGATCAGGTAATACATAAGTTTATCAAATTTGTTGCATTTTCTTTCAGATCTCCATTGGCTGCCTCTAGGATCCTATACATAGGGAGAGAGAAAGCAAACACAATTAAACTGCATTGGTCGACTGACAACAAGAGACAAAAATTGTGATAGCTCAGATGTGCAAATAGGTGAAGATCATGGCTTTTAGAGTAAATTAATGAAGCACAATTTTACAAGAAATGGTATGGCTCAGCTTCTGAATTGTGTCCTTCATCAATCCCTTAGGGGGAAATAAAAGACTGAAAAGTAATGGCCTTGTTAAATAGGAACTTGAGAAGACATATCTTCCTCTGCAAGGAAATAAGGAGGCACTTTAGAATTTACTGATCTCTGAAACGAGAATATATGTAATGTACAGTTACAAACACCATGAAATATTTGGTGATTTTGATTAATCATTCACTCACCTAGGTTATGCCAGGAGTCCAAATCATTACATTGTTACTGCAGTTATAATATTTTTTATATTTTGAACTGTTGAACTATAGACACACTACCTGCAACAGCAATTCTTTTCTTGTCTGAAGTTTAGTGATTTTTGACATGAACAACAACGTAGTTCTCCAGCTTTATTGGCTTTGTATTATTTGAACATATTTCTATAAACTGGCTGTATATAATTCTGCATTGTATAATTCTTCCTGCCTTTTGTAATGACATTAAATTAAAGTTTTGATTGCCTCTAGCCTCTTAGGAGGTGATTATCCTGTCTTTTGTTATTTCTAATTATAGATGGTAATCATCTAAACACATTACCCTTGAAATTAATGAAGCACAGAACTTTGGAGTAGGACGTATGTCAGATGTGTGGTTATACTTCTGATCAATTTGAACGCTGCTTTGTACACCAGCTAGTTAACACATGTTTGGCTTCTTCTGCTCATCTGCACATCAGGGGCTAATATCTCAATCATGGGGTATATTTAAGGATTGATCAATGTTGATTTCAGAATGATCACTGATTTAGTGTTTTCTATGTTTCAGTTGCAGGTGCCCAGTTTATGTGCAAGACTCCGGCTATTGCAGATATCGTGGTCCTTGTGGATGGTTCCTGGAGCATTGGCCGACTTAATTTCCGCCTTGTCCGGCTATTTTTGGAGAACTTGGTTAGTGCTTTCAATGTAGACTCTGACAAGACAAGAATAGGTGAGTTTATCTTCTGGCAACGGCATGAAAATAGCAGGATCCCTTTGTTTTTCTGTGTTTAAAGACTGTGCAGATTCCCTTGATTATATGGGATTGCAGAATAGAAAGTAGCCTGTACAATCAGCCATTGCTGGTACTGTCATCCACCATCCGATTCCTCGCCCCAGCCTGAACTCAACACTCCTGATGCTGTTCCCCTCTTCTTACAGCTTGTCTCACTAATTTTGGATGGAGACTTATAGGGGTTTTGGGATTTCCTTGCCTACTAGTAAAAGTCAGAAAGTACCTCATTCATGACTTTGCTAGCTAGGTGGCCAAAGTGATGACTGCAGATTTTACAATGCCCCCCACCAATCTGCCCAATCGAATTTCAACCTTGAAAGCTTCACTCAAAGCCACTTTCTCACACTTGCCATTCATTTGTCTCTCTCTCTCCTTCTCCCTGGGCTTTGTGGTGGATTTTTTTGTTTTGAAAATCACTTGGGTTAGCAGACTAGAAGTGTATGACCAGAGGAAGTTAAGAACTCTTGATCAACTCTGGTTTCAGTTACGATGAAGCTGGTGAAGTATCAGCATTGAATACACGCCCTGATGAGCAGGAATTTGGACAGAGCAAGAGCTTGGGAAGGGTCTCCTAGACAACTTTACTGTAGGACATGTATTAGCATGGGGAATAAGATGGAAATATTAACTGCATTTAAATTTCAGCAGACGTTGCGGTGGATTTTGAGCCCATGTTCTCAGCTTTAACCTAGGGCTTTGAGCCGTAGTCCAGCAATGTTGTCATGAGGCCATTGTCTCCTTTTGATAATCCATGAACCTTCCTTCACATTTTCAACAGATGCACTAATAAATCGCAGTTTGTTTAATTAACACAACACCTGCGACCATTCACTCCTTCCGCCACCATTGCTTTGTATCAGCAGCGTGTCCAACCTACAAGATATCATGTGGACATTTAACAAGCTCCTTTGACAGCACCTTCCAAACACATTACCACAACTATTTCGAAGGGCAGGGGCAGCAGACACAAGGAAAAACCACCAGCTGCAAGTTCCCTCCAAGCCATTCACTACACTAGACTTACAAATATATCACTGTTCCTTCAGTGTCACTGGGTCAAAATCTTGGAACAACTCCCCCCTCACTAACCACCACCACCACCAACAGCAATTTTGGGTCTGCCTACAGCAAATAACTGCAGCTGTTCAAGAAGACAGCTCACTCCCGTTTTCTCAAGTGTAATTAGGGATGGATAACAAATATTCTCTCAGTCAGCGATACCCATATCCCCTAAAAAAAAATCAGTACTTTCTCATGGTTGTTCATGTATCTAATGAACAAACTCATCCATGGCCTCTGCTTGGAACCTTAGCTCAGGTTGAAGCTGTGTTCTTGCAACGTGGAAGACAATTTTTCTAGCACTTCAATTTACCAGCGCATTATTATCCCAGCCTGCTGAATGTATACTCTATATTGTAAGTGCTCCATTGTAAAGTTGTGATATTTGAAGGGAATTCACCCTTTTATAGGATTTCACAGGTGAGGAGAAAACAACTTGGCTCATTGTGCTTGGGCCAATTCTTTAAAAGAATTATGCAATTAGCCCCTCTCTCCCTGATCTTCTGTCTGTACCAATGCTAATTTCCCCAATTCCTTTCTGGAAGTTACTATTGGATCTGCTGCTCCTGCTCTTTCAGGCAGAGCCTTCCAAATCATGACTACTAGCTGTATTTTGTTTTAAAAAAAAAAGAAATCTCAATTCCCCTCTGATATTTCCAGCAAGTATCTTAACTAGTCACGGAGTCATAGAGATGTACAACATGGAGATAGACCCTTCGGTCCAACTCATCCATGCTGACCCGATATCCTATGTTAATCTGGTCCTATTTGCAGCCATTTGTCCCATATGCGTCTAAACCTTTCTTGTTGATATAGCCATCCAGATGCCTTTGAAATATTGTAATTGTACCACCCTCCACCACTTCCTCTGGCAGTTCAGTCCATACATGCACCAAATTATCAGCCCCCATGTTCATGAAAACAGTTTCTCTGTATTTATTCCATCAAACTTCTAAATCATTTTAGCCTTATCTGCTCTGAGGAGAACAATCACAGACTCTCCAATCTCTTGACATAACTGAAATCCCTCATCCTTCAATAAATTAATCTTGGTTAAGATATCAGTAAGCTCAGAGGTCTCACTAGTTTCAGAACAGTTCAGATTTGCTGCTCCTGATCATACCCAGTTCTATCTGCTTAAGTTTGTGGGTAGGGTTGGCCTTAGAATTGAACTGTGCTATATTAATTCCTGCTGTTAGATGGCTCACTGATAATATGCTGAAATGATAAGAATGGCATTGGGTGAAAAAACAAAAATAAGTTAAGCTTTTTTTAACTGAAGGACTGAGACACTGGTGTTTTTACTTGGTGCTTTAAGACTTTGCTGATTTGTTTTGGTTATGGAAAGGCAACATATTTTAAATGACATGGGAAATGTTTAACCTTTGTGAAACTTACTGTATTAGGACATGATTGGCACTGGTCTGCAGAAATACTTTTAGCAGATTACACTTATTCAGATTTTACAGGAGTGATCTTGTAGAATTGCTTATATGTTCGATGGAGATAAATCAAATGGGTAACGATTTCTATTCATAAAAAGACTGAACTGTTTCATTTCAAAATGGTTGGGTGATTACTCTTTAGTGCACAATAGTGTTCATTCAAAGATGTCACAAACTAATACATTGCTGCATTGCACAAACATGTAAAGCTTTTTGAACTAGTCATCCATTTGTTTCAGGGTTGGCACAGTACAGTGGAGACCCAAGGATAGAATGGCATCTGAACCAACACAGCACAAAGGAAGCTGTACTGGATGCTGCCAGAAATCTTCCATATAAGGGCGGGAACACACTTACAGGTATTATGAAATGTATAAAATGTCATTTTTAAAACAAAAACCATAAAAGCTAGAAATACAGATCAGCCAGCATCAGGGGGTTGAGCACAAACCTCACACTATTCTCCCAGAGCAGCACAGAGGGAGTGGTAAACAGTTGGAGGTGCCATTTTTTTGGATGAGATGTTTCACTAAGGCCTAGTTTGCTCTCTTGGGTTGATGTAAAATATCCTGCTGCTGCTAGGTTGAAGAAATGCAAAAGAGCTCAGTCCAGTATTTTGGTCAATGTTTATCCCTCAACAAGCATCACTAAAAGCAAATTATCTGGTTATTTATATGGTTGCTGTTTGTGGAAGCTTGCTATATGCAGATTGGCTGGTGCTTTTCTCACGGCAGTAACTGCACTTCAGAAAATACTTCATTGGCTGTAGCGTGTTTTGAGACATCCTGAGGTTATGAAAGGCGCTATAGAAATACAAGTCTTTTCTCTTATAATGAGATCATCGAGAGAAGTCTGAGAGCTATTTATTAGGAACAAAGAAGGAGTTGAGAAAATTGACGTAATGGGTTCCCAAGGAATTTAGCAGCCCACAGATGCAAACTTTCAGTAAGCCGCAGAGAATGCTGTAAAGATCCTGAGATAGTATAAGTAGGTGTTCTGCCATTCTGAGTCAATTTGCTGTTGTACTGATTGTAATAAAGGGTTACTGTTAAGTTGATATTTGGACCTTGCCTCGCTGATTTGAAAATGAGTTGAGCTAGCAGGTCAGAACTTCAACAAAACGTCAGTGACATTAATGCAGGGCTCTCTTTGCTCCTCCACTTGTGACCTTTGACTCATCCACAGCTGTTCCTTCAGCTGCCTGGATCCTAAGCTCTGGAATTCCCTCCCTAAACCTCTTCACTGAGACATTCCTTGAATGTTTCTCTTTGACCAAACTTATGGGCAATGGGCCTCATATCATATGGAATTCTGATAGATAACCATCTTGTGAAGCATCTTGGGAAGTTTTTGCCATGTTAAAGGCATTAGAAAGTGCACATTGTTGTTAACAACACACGAGGATGCATTGTCTGCAGCTTTGGTACAGTCATTAAAACAGTGGAAAAGGAGTCTTTCATTGTGCTGAGAATTCAACCCATTTCAAAGACTAGGTTAATATCTGGTTTGATGAAACTACTCAGTAAATGGCCTAACTGGCATCTCATAGACTTGGGAGGGAAGGAGGATGGTGATGGTGGTGAGGGTATGCTGGGCTCATCTGTTTGGTAAGCTCAGACTAGACCTCTTCAAATCTTTTCAAATAGTATCTATTTGATGGTGAGTTGTATAAATCCCACTTCTAGACTTCATTTGTCATTGACATGAGGAGCTGCCCTGTTTGGGTTAAACAGGAATCGGTTATTATTTGGGGCCTAAGGCCACCACTACATATTTATGAAGTCTCCTCATCCAGACCACTGCCTCCGTTAACCCCATACATGTAACTGTCTCTTACGGATTATAGAGTTGAAATGATTGAGTTTTATTTCTGCAGTGCTACATGAGCACATGCCAGTCATATGCTCAGTGCGGATGCTCCATTCATTAGCTACCACTCCACCTGTGCCAGCAGCTTCCCTGGTGAGGACAGAGGGCATTCTGTCTCATGTGAATGCTGCGTAACAGCCCCATGACTGAAAGGCTGAGACAGCCCAGGGCATTGATTGCTGCTTTTAAACACTGATTGATGTGAAATTACGACGGGGCAGTGTGTGTGTGTGTGTGTGTGTGTGTGTGTGTGTGTGTGTG
>JAHRHZ010000052.1:25237998-25257705 GCA_024137785.1 Ginglymostoma cirratum | reverse complement strand
GTCCAGGTCTATCAGTGTTCGCAAGTTCAATCCCCCACCCCAACATTCTTCTAAACTTCTTTCGTGTACAGGCCCAGAGTCCTCAACTGTTCCTCATATGACAAGCCCTTCATTCCTGGGATCGTTCTTGTAAACCTCCTCTGGACCCCCTCCAAGGCCAGCGTATCCTTTCTTAGATATGGACCCGAAGCTGCTCGCAATATTCCAATTGCAGTCTGACCAGAATCTTATACTGCCTCAGCAGTACATCCCTCCTTTTGTATTCTAGCCCTCTCAAAATAAATCCTAACATGGCATTTGCATTCCTAACTGCCCACCGAACCTGCATGTTAACCTTAAGCGAATCCTGAACTAGGATTCCAAGTCTGTTTGTGCTTCAGATTTCCAAAGTGCAGTCACCATTGCTCCCTGACACCCTTGAAGTTCTTGTGTGTTGTTGGTGACTTCCACCATGAAGACTGATGCAAAGTACCTGATCAGTTCCCCTATTACTTCTTTGTTCCCCAATACAACTTTACCAGCCTCTTTTTCTAGTAGTCCAATATCCACTCTTTCCCCTATTTTGTATATATTTAAAAAAATCTCTTGAAGTCTTCTTCTATTTTACTAGCTAGCTTACCCTCATATTTCATCTTCTCCCTTTGTGTTTTTAGCTATCCTCTGCTGGTGTTTAAAAGCTTCCTAATCCTCTGCTTCCCATTCATCTTCACTATATTGTATGCTTTTTCTCTGGCTTTGATGCTGTCCCTGACTTCCCTTGTTGGCCATGGTTTCCTCTTTCTCTCCATTAGTATTTTTCTTCCTCTTTGGGGTGGAAACACCTACCATTGCTGGTCCACAGTCTTCCCTGCTAGACTCTCCTTCCGATCAACTCTGACAAGCTCCTTCCTCATGTCTTTGTAGTACCTTTACTCACTTGTAATACTGTTACATCTGATTCCAGCTCTCCCCTCTCGAACTGCAGGGTGAATTCTATCATATCATGGTCGCTGGACCATGTAGGTTCCTGCACCTTAAGCTCCCTAATAAAGTCTGCTTCATTACACATCACCAAATTTCCTATTCCTAGTGGACTCTACCACAAGCTGTTCTAAAAAAAAAACCATCTCATAGACACTTCACAAATTCCTTTTCTTGGAATCTGCTATCAATCTGATTTTCCCAGTCCACCTGCAAATTGAAGTCTCCCACGGGTAATGTTATTGTACTTTTTTGCCTTTTCTATCTCCTATTTATTTTCTTCCCCGCATCCTGACTACTGCTAGGAGGCCTGTACATAACTCCGATCAGGCCTTTTTTACTTTGTGGTTGCTCAACTCTAGCCGCACGGATTCTATGTCTTCTGGCTCTACATCGCTTCTTGCTGTTAACTTCATTTCATTTCTTGCTAAAAAGGCAAATTTGCCCAAGAGCCTGTCCTTTTGATTGGACATGCATTCTTGGATATTTAGTCCCCAACCCTGAATCCCTTGCAGCCACATCGCTGTGATATCTACAACATCGTACCTGCTAATTTCAATCAGCACTACATACTCATTTACCTTATTCTGTATACTGCGTGCATTTAAGTACAACATCCTCAGTCCTCTGTTGGTTGCCCCACCTTCTCATAGTTGTCTCATTATCTGCTGTGCCTCAAGTTAGACTCCTGACCCTTTCCATACCTCTGTCCTATTACTTGTTCTGTAAAATTTAATAACCTCCCCTGAGTCCTCTCTCCACCTATAACTAGTTTAAAGTCCTGATGACCACTTTATTTAGCCTTTCTGCTGGATCCTAGAGTAGGAGGCCTAGGTTCAAAAATAACATCTCTGAACAGGTTGATGAGGAAACATTTTGTTTAGATTTCCACAATTCTTTAGGAGGTTTACAGTTCATACAATGACCATTTTGAAAATGAGGTAAAAAAAGACAATTGATGCCAGTTTGTTAGCTTCATTGCTTTTCTCCATTATCAGCAGCGAATCATGTCAAATTGAGATAGTAAGAACTGCAGATGCTGGAGTCAGAGATAACACAATATGGAGCTGGAGGAATACAGTAGGCCAGGCAGCATCAGAGGAGCAGGAAAGTTGACGTTTCAGGTTGGGACCCTTCTTCAGAAAAAAACGTTTTTTTTTGCGGGTCCTCAAGCACACGCTCTCAGCAACGCGCCTCATCTTCTGGCACTACAATCAAGCCTACGCCAGCTCAGAGCCTCCCTCTCCCAGACCTGCAAAGAATCATGTCAATTTGTTTGCTCAAGAATTCTTATCTTTTCTGTTAAACAATAGGTGTGAAAAATGCAGATGTGAATGAGCTAAAGGCAATTGCCTCTGAACCTGATGAGACACATGTATACAATGTAGCTGACTTTAATATCATGAACACAATTATTGAAAGCCTCACTAAAACGGTGTGCTCACGTGTGGAAGAGCAAGACAAAGAAATAAAAGGTATGAAACTGTACCTTTGCACTTGGCATCAATGTCATTATGTAATTATGCTGTATACGATATGCCCCTCTTTCTCTTAAACTTCCTTATTTTCTCCCTACCTCTCAGCTCGGTACATTTTCTACAGTTTATTACAACATGTGAATCAGTAAACTGTTTGATTTTCCTCATTAGGCACTCAATATAAACTTTACCTCAGTGAGGTTTTTGAAAATTTGTCTTGTTTTTCAAGATTGTTGGAATAGACAATTGGCCGTAATTTTTTAGCAGCTGAAGTAAACTATTGCATCAGAATAGATGACTGTTTCGTATTAGATGTAAATCTGACAACAAAACCCAAATTAAGTCACAAGTCAGGGCTAATCTGTTACACTAAGCCTATATGAATTAGGAAAGTTTGATGTCTTTAATTAAGAACTTTTAATGAAGACTTAAAATTCAGTGGATACATTTAGTTGTGCTGTTGTGAAGTGCCTAATTTTTATTTCAAAGGAGGATTGCTTAAACCTGCTTAAGATCTTAAAAATGATAAACCTGTTGGACTATAGTCTAGTATCGTGTGACTTTGTCTACCCCAGTTCAACACCGGCACCTCCATATCAGAATTATGTGATCAGAATGATGAATTAAAGTAGGCAAAACCTGGGTTAAGTGTTGAAAAGGAGAATACCAAATAGTTGAGAAAATCTGGAACAGCAGGAAATGAAATATTACAGGCAGGAAGTGAAATACATAAATGAAATATTTCAAACAGGGTTGAATTTTTACTTTGGTCTAACTTCATATATCTTCAAGAAAATACTGATTTTTTAAAAAAAAGTATAATTTATACGTGAAGTATCATCTATGGCCAAACAAACATCATTAGTATGTTAACAGTGCAAGTATGACATTCACTTTCAACATTGTGTTAAAAGGCATTAGTATATAATCTGGTCATTTTGGTACCTACAGAGCACACAAAATCTCCCCCAATCAATACCACGATTTTATGGCTTTATTAATCTAAAGAGGAACATTCCTTCTATCTTTCCATCAAACTACTCAGACTATTAAGGGTAAGACTCATAGAAAAATGATTTCCACTAAGTAGGGAGTCCAAGACCAAGGGAAATAGTCTAAAAATTAGCACCGGGCCTTTCAGGGGTGAAATTAGAAAAACTTTTGCATGCAAAGTGGGCTGGAAATTTAGAACTGTCTACTATAAATGGCAATCGGTACTAGATTAATTATTAATTTTGCATCAGAGATTGGTAGATTGTTGTTAACAAAATGGGGCATAGACAGGTATAAGAAATTAGGACACAGATTACCCATGACAAAATTGAATTGAGGGACTGACTGGCCTTGTCCTGTTCTTAGTTTTCTAATTTGGCTTTTTGGTAACAATGTCAATAGGCTTTCTGCAAATTTGTGGTTCCAAACTAGAGCACCAGGTTTTTATTTTGTCTCCAAATCTTTAGAAGCAACTGGAAGTTTGAGTTCAAACCCAGTGGCACCTGCAAACCTTGTAACAACTGACATAACAGCTCGGAGTTTCCGTGTCAGCTGGTCTCACGCACCCGGGAAAGTGGAAAAGTATCGTGTGGTTTATTACTCTACCACAGCAGGTCAGCCTGAAGAGGTACGTCAGTGTTCATTCCAATCAGAAGTAAATATGTGCAAAGTTTTACTAAGCGTCAGTGTATGTATAACAGCAAAATGCTACCAATGATTCTGAAATAAAGGAGAAAAAGGGTTGGAAATACTCAAACAGTCAGGCAGCACCTATCATGAGAACAATCAGGTTAACTGTTAGAAGTTTCCCCTGGGCATTGGGAATCTGGCTTAAGACCCATATAAAGGCCTTCAGCCTAATCTTGCAGTCAAGGCATGCCCTGGCACAGAAAGCCAAATTGTCTATCCCCTTGTTCATTGCCCTTCAACTTGGGCTGACTGTTAGCTTCTGAAGCTGGAGGATCCAAGAAGTGGGTCTTGGCGCTGTTTGGCCAATTGCCCCACCAGGAGAGGTGGCAATGCTGAGACAAAATGGTGAACACGACCGTGAGTCAGGATGGAGGTGCTGAAACCTTTTGTAATTCAAACAGGCAAACTGTTGCTATGGTGATCAGCGTGGAGGGCAAACATTTGGCTGAGCCTACTGCCTTTTCATTTTCCGTGTGCCAATGAAATGATGCACCTGATAGGTCTCCGGCCAGCAGCTGGAAAACTGCTTCAAGTTGATGTTGCCTGCTTTTGAAATCCTTTGGTGCTGGACACTGCTCTGATGCCAGGGAAATGTCAGTGATTTTGTTTTCAAAATGGCCATAAGTAGGACCTTAATTTTTTTTCCAATACTCTGTGTACCTCTGTGGAATGGGTTGTCACTTCTCACCTCTGCTTTATATATTTCTGAACAGCCTGTCTGGACTAGTTCTGACATGGCAGGTGCAACTTAAGTCCAGACCATCTGGTCCAGGGATCGGGACATTTTTAAAAGACCCCAAAAAGCAAACATGCTAAGAAGCGCAGTCTCTTACCCAT
The DNA here is from genome assembly GCA_024137785.1 of Ginglymostoma cirratum. Lineage (NCBI taxonomy): Eukaryota > Metazoa > Chordata > Chondrichthyes > Orectolobiformes > Ginglymostomatidae > Ginglymostoma > Ginglymostoma cirratum. Next base: position 25,252,747 of record JAHRHZ010000052.1, on the reverse strand, counting down.
TCAGTATCAGTTGCTCTTAATCATTATACCATTCACATATATATACACCATTATTCACACACCATTGACTCGTACTTGCAGCATTAGCATATTAGACCCTTTGGTGCTCATTTTCAGGAGACCACATCACAAAATAAGTGCCAGATAATTTTCATATTCCTATTGGGAAGTGCTATGTTCAAATTGGCTGCTGTGTTTCATACATTATAAGAGGAGCTGCACTTCAAAAGTGCTCTATTGGCTGTGAAAGCACTTTGGAATGTCCAGATGTTGTGAAAGATGCTGTAGAAGTGCAATTCCCTTTCTTTGAGAATAATCTTTCGCCAGAGAGTGCGAGAGAATCTACTAGATGCAGAAATGCTCTTTTGCGCCAAAGTTCATAAATTATCCGGCTTTGAACTGATTCCAGCTAGGCTGTGTCACAACTAACCCTGAAAGCTGAGAAATGCAAATCCTTTTCTCTGTAGGTGGTTGTGGATGGAACCGAATCAACAGCTGTCATTCAGAATCTGATGTCCCTGACAGAGTATCAACTCGCTGTATTTGCCATCTATGAGAAGGCAGCCAGTGAAGGTTTACGTGGGGTCGTCACCACATGTGAGTAACACGTAGCTTAGTCCCGATCCTGTGGTTAAACTAGAGTGGCCAAACTCTCAAGGAATGTCCTGGAGCATTCATGAATGGAAGATTAATGTTCAGAATGCTGCTGGGAACAAAATCCTGCCAGAAAATTCAGAGAGATGTTAGAGAAAATCAATTGTTCCTCTCCATTTTCTTTATCTTATTTTATATTATTAATTAAAATAATATTGAGGGTGGGGAAATGCTATTTGACCAATGGGTGGTGCAGTAGCTCAGTATTAGCTTCACAGCTCCAGGCATCTGGGTTCGATTCCAGCTTTGGGTGACTGTGTGGAGTTTGCACGTTCTCACATTCTCCTTATGTCTGTGTGGGTTTCCTCCAGGTGTACTGGTTTCCTGCCACAGTCCAAAGTTATGCAGATTAGGTGGATTGGCCATGCTAAATTGCTGTGTAGTGTCTAGGGATATGCAGGCTAGATGGATAAGTTGTGGTAAATGTAGGGTTATAGGGATAGGGTAAGGGACTGGGTCTTGGTGGGGTGCTCTTTGGAGGATCAGTACAGACTTGATGGGCTGAATGGCCTCTACCTGCACTACAGGGATTCTATGATTCTTAACAGGGATAGATATTGTCGAGGTGGGTGGTTATGTTTTTAAAACTCAAGGATTGCCTCCAAAGCAGTCAATGACCCTGGCTTAAGCATCAGCTCTGACATTTGTGATTTGAGAACCAGTTGTGCCTGGAATGCAACACATTGCTGAAAACAAGTTTAAATGAAAAGTACAGACAGTGCAAAAGAATGGTTTTGCTGATGCTTGGAGGCTGGGGTTTTGGCAGAATCCTTTGCAATTAGAATCTGAAGCAAGAGCACAATAAATGTTGAATAATGCTTTGTTGTATTGCCCTCTGTGGGAGCAGACAGAAGTTTATTAATGTATACAACATAATTTATCAACTTAGCTACCACTCCAGTCCAAGGTTCAGTTTAAGGTCAGGCTTATTAGTAACCTCTATGAGACTAGACAATCAGAGGATTGATTCTATACAAACTGTGCATAAAGGTAAGTCAAGTTTGGGAGTGCATTATGAAGCACTGTTCCACTTTATAATCATAGATTTGATTGAATTTGAGGTTTAAACTCCTCACCAGTCACTTGATATTCATTGTACTGAAGCCTTTTATTAAACTATTGGTAAATGTGGAAAGGTTTGGCGTGGAATAGGGGGCGTTGGTAGGGTCATAACCAGAGGCAGCACCTTCTCCAGTGCCTACATATCCCATTTATAATATGGTGACCAGAACTGCACAGTTCTCCACGTACGGGCTAACCAAATTTGACAAAGGTTAAGGAAATCTTCCGTACTTTTCGGTCCTACCTCTCTAGAAATACCATCCGTGCTTAATTTGTCTTCTAAAGGCTTTGAAAACTTGTAGCACAGCTTTTATTGACAGGAGTTAAGATGCAGCCATAATCTAATTGAATGACAGAAAAGGCTCAAAGGGTTGAATGGCCTACTCCTATCTGTGAACAGCCATTTGTCTCTCCTCTTCCAGTGGCACTTCCTGCAGCTGCAGATCTGAATATCTATGATGTGACCCACAGCAGCATGAGAGTCAAGTGGAAACCTGCACCGACTGCCACTGGTTACATGATCCTTTATGCTGCACTCACGGGGGGAGAGACAGCTGATGAAAAAGAGGTACATGTTTTTGTCACGTGTTCAGTGTTTAACTCCACTTGGGCTGCTTCCATCCAAGCTGTGTGGAAAGTTGCATTCACAATTTTACAAACGGGACAAATGGACATCATCTCATTTTTCTATTAAAAGAAGAATTCAGCCTTTTATCGTCTAATATGAAAGACGCAATCATTTATTATCAGGAAGATATAATTTCCTAGGTTTCTTCCATTTTAAGCAGGTTTATTGAAAGGATGAGATTGGACTCGGAACTGTCAGAAGTCTTGGCTTTCCATGAGACTTCAAGCTGAGGCTCTGTTTATCCTCTAAGATTGAAGTACAGGGTTTCATGGCTGCTATTTTGAAGATGAGCAGAGTAAGCTTGTAGTATTGTAGAGGAAAGAACAGTGGGAATGGCACCAATTGGATAGGTCTTTCAAAGAGCTAGTACAGGCATGAATTACAAAGCAGCCTTTTCGTGTGCCATTTCATTCTGTGACTCTAGGTCAGACATAGGCTTCCAGAAATAAGGCTGTAAATTCAGAAGATTGCCTTTGTGTGTTGAACTCAACCTATAGAACTTGTGTTTTATATTGACAGTAAGATCATCAGAAGTGTGATTGAGAAATCAGCTTGTATTTTCTGCTGTAGGTCAAAGTGGCTGATTCAGTTACAGACATAGAACTAGAGGGATTGACTCCAAACACTGAATATACTGTAACAGTGTATGCCTTGTACGGTGATGAAGCGAGCGACCCACTGACTGGACAAGAAACAACATGTAAGTCTCACCTATGCTTTTACTAGTTTATATTCCTGCTGGACAAAATTCTCAGGTAAATCTTCATCTTTATGGGAGACACCATGAGATGTGCATTTCTAGAATCGTATAGCACAGAAAGTGGCCATTCAGCACATTGCTTTAATCTGACCAGTCTTGTCTGTGTGATCGGTGACCTGGCTTAGTTGTTGTTAATAGATGCCACACTCAGAATGACAGACCATTTTCTTTACGGTCTTTTTGGGGGTCTCATTAGACGGGAATAGTATGCACAGTTTCAGGGATCACATCCCACTTGGGGCACAGTCTAAAATCTGGACATTTGTGCTTATCTTTTGAAATAGAAGTTTGAGTTGTTATTATTTTTGTTATCATTCAATAACAATTGTGGGGAGAGAGTGGAATAGTAGTAAAGTGACTGGACTAGTAATACCGAGTCCAGACTAATGTTCTGGGGCCTTGGGTTTAACCTCACCATGGCAACCAATTGAATTTTCATTTCAGTCAATAAATCTGGAATGTAAATTAGTCGTGACAGTTATCATCAATTGGTGTAAAATCCCATCGGTTCACTAATACCCTTGAAGGAAATCTGCCATCCATACCTGCTCTGAGCGACATGTGACTCCAGACCCATAACTAAGTGGTTGACTTAACTGCCTCCTAACATGGCCTAGCAAGCTGATAAGGGATGGGCAATAAGTGGTGATCATGTCAGTGACACTCACATCTTATGGAACAATGGTGAAATGTATCAAGGTGCTTCAAAAGAGCAATATCGGACAAATTCTGATGGTGAGCAACATTAGGAGATGTTAGGCCAAAAGGTTGACCAAAGAGGTAGATTATAAAGTATATCTTAGAGGAAGAAAGCAGAGAAACAGAAACATTTAAGGAGGGGGATTCGAGAGCATAGCGTTTAGGTAGCTGAATGCATTGCTGCCAACAGTAGATTAGAAATCTGGGATGTTTAAGTGGTTAAAATTGTAAGAGTACATATGCCCCAGAAGGTTGTAGGGCTGGAGGACATTATAGAGTTAGGGAAAGGGTGATCCTTCATTGAATCCCTACAGTGTGGAAACAGGCCATTCAGCCCAACAAGTCTACACTAAACTTATGAAGAGCACCCCACCCCGACCCCGCTCCCCCCCCCCCCCATTCTATCCCTGTAACCCATTTCCCATGGCCATTCCACCTAACCTACACATCCCTGGACAAGATGGGCAATTTAGCATGGCCAATCCACCTAACCTGAACATCTTTGGACTGTGAGAGGAGCACCAAGAGGAAAGCCACGCAGACACAGGGAGGATGTGCAAACTCCACACAGCCTGAAGGTGGATTCCAACCTGTGTCCCTGGTGCTGTGAGGCAGCAGTGCTAGCCACTGAGCTGATCCTGTGTAAGCATTTGAAACTAAGGATTAGAATTTTCAAATTGAATGTTTCCCAGTCCAGAAACACATATAGGCTAGGGGGCTAAGATTAGTGAGAAGTTTATTTACAGATTGTGTATAATATTTTAATATGCAGATTATTTCCATTGTGGAAAACATATAGCAAAAAAGATGATTTGCGAACTCTTTCTTACATTATGTGTGCATTTACATGAAAATAAATTTTTTTTCTTCCTTTTACTCAGTGCCACTCAGTCCTCCTCGAAACCTGGAATTCTCAGAAATCGGGCACAGCACTGCCAGGGTCAGCTGGGAGGCAGCTTCAAAGAAAGTTAATGGATATCGAATCATGTATGTGAAAACCGATGGCGCAACAATAAACGAGGTAAGTGCAAGAATTATTTACTAAATGATGGTTAATGGGGAGAATCAGAAGACAAATTTACTGTTAACATTCTTTGAAGACTGGCTTGGGAGGGGAATTACTATGCTTTGCTGGGTCAGTGACTCTGTTCCTGTGACCTACATATTGGTGAAAAGGGCTATACTGCAGTTTGATTTGTTTGTTTGAACTCATTCATTATTGTCTCTTTCTGGCAGGGAAAGCTGTTCCTAGACTGGGCCTATAGGTGACTCCAGTCCCCTAAGTCAATGTGGTTGATTCTTGAACACCCCTCACGAACCTCTCACTTGTACTAAGGGTGGTGATAAATGCTGGCCCTATCTGTATCACCCATATCCCGAGAAAAGACTTCTAACAAGAAATGGTGGTCACACTTTGCAGGTCTAATACAATGTCTTGATATTTCCTAAGTTGTACATGGCAATGGTTCTCAAAGGGTTAATGCTGAAACTGTGTTGAGCTCTGCCCAATCTAATGATGTCATACAGTCTGGGGTGTGGTAAGGAGGAGTCTAGCTCAAGATTCTGAGGGAGACAGATACGTCATCAGTCTCACCTAACGGTCTTCAATATTATGTCTAACTAGCCAATGTAATTTGTATGTATTGATATCATGTGGTAAACTCCTCTTGTTAAGACTTGCTAGTTGTCCAGCCTCTACCACTGTTAATCAAGTAAGCCCTTAGGCCTAGTATACAAAAGAAGACTGTGGGTCTTCAGACACAGTGATAGTGTTCTGACCTCTAGGCCAGGAGATCCAGGTATGAGACCCACCAGCCTGGACTCTCACAACAGGTCTGAGCAGGTTGACTAAAATAGTTAGGAAGAAGATTGGTACCGTTAGCTGGTAGTGGTAGGTATTGCATATAACAATCTTTAGTCTCCCCACTAGTAAAAGTTGAATCATTCGTGAGCGTGTATGAGCAACTTTTTTAAGCTGGGAATAATTCTCTCAGCTCGCCTCATCACCATTCCAATGTTGCTATGGCAGCTGCCTTGCAGGGTACTGAATTAGTTCATAGGAATAAACCCTTTAGCTTCAGTCTGTCATCAGTTGTGATCTACATTTGAGGCACTGCAATCCCCCACCCTGTGACTCAACAGAGAATGAAGGATGACCCAATGTCAAAACTGTGGCAAGTCTGCACAAACCACAGAGCATTGCAATAACCATTACCACAAAGAACTTTCCCTGAATTATCTCTGTTCACTCAGTGACACCGTTAACATCAGTAATCAACTTGTGGCACTGAAAAAAATGCAAGCTTGCTGTACGAAGGAATATAAAGATACTGGCAACTGTGCAATGAAGAGATTGGAGTTATATCAACTAAATGAATTGAAAAGCTGGGATAAAACAATGAATTTATATGAAATGCACAGCACAGAAACAGGCCATTCAGCCTAACTGGCCCATGCTGGTGCTTATGTTGCACATAAAGACTTCTCCTAATGCTTTTCATCCCACACTATCAGTAAATTCTTCAATTCCTTTCTCCATCATGTGCGTATCTAGCTTTCCCTTAAATGTATATATAATATTCACATCAACCACCCCTTTGGTAGTGAGGTGCATATTCTTACTACTCCCTCAGTAAAGAAATTTCCCTTGAATTCCCTGTTGGATTTATTAGTAACTATGTTGTATCCATGATTTCTCTAGGATGAAGTTGAAGGGTCAACGACAACTTTCTTAAGTAACCTGACATCACTTACAGAATATACGGTTGCTGTTTTCTCCGTTTACGATGAGGGGCAGTCAGACCCTCTCACAGGCAGTTTTACCACAAGTAAGCAAGCATCTTCTCAGCAAACATTGTTGCTCTGGCCTTCAGTCACATTGTGTCTTAAGTTAATGGTTCAATATGAAACATTTCTGCTACAGAATGCACTTCATTCATTCATATATTTGCTGTTCCTTTGTTTCCATCTTTGTCCAATTCAGAGAAAGTTCCAAAGCCCTTGGATTTAACAATCAGTGATGTTTCTACAGACGAGTTTAGAGTTAGTTGGAAGCATTCTGCTGATGATGTTACTTTGTATAGACTGGCTTGCACTCCCCTGAGTGGTGAGGAGGCAAAAGAGGTAAGGCACAATTTATCTAGAAACAGAAATGGTGTAGGAATTCAATCTGAAATTAGATCTGATCATTCTGTACAACTCTGAATACCTGAATTCACACAGTCACAGTTTATGAATGGGAAAAATAATCAGCAAAATCTTCTTCAGTGTGTTTGTTGTAGCAAGGTTATAAATCCACGACATTTACAATTTAGCTCTACCCAATGAACAAGGATCATTTCAGCTTTGTGTCTTCTGCAAGGTACCAAAGCAAATATGTCATGCTCAAACTGGTCAGAGGATGTATTCATGTGAATTGTCACATGAGGTTGAATTGTGTGAACAAACATCAATAAATATTTAATTTTAAACACACAAAAACAGAAATTGCTGACGAAATTCAGCAGGTCTGGCAGCATCTGTGGAGAGAAACAAAGTTAACGTTTTGAGTTCCATGACTCATCTTTGAAACGGTTCTGAGTTCTGAACTCGAAATGTTAACTCTGTTTTCTTTCCACAGATACTGTGAGACCTACTGAGTTTCTGCAGCAATTTCTATTTGTGTGTTCCAGATCTCCAGCATCTGCAGTTTTTAAAAATTTTATTGTTACCTTTAATTCTTGTCTCTTATTTTTATTTGATCTTTCCAAATATTTCTACTCCACCTTTCAATGATCCCAGGGTATGTAGGTACAGGTATCCAATTAGGTAATCAGGTCATTTTATAGCTTTCATTCATGTTCAAACAACAAAGTAAGTCGAATAAAGTCTCTACGTACTAAGACTACTTCTCTCAAGCAGATTTATGATTTTAGAAGGGCATCTGAGATCTAACATTTAGAATTTATTGTCAGGAGTTCTCCTGAATCCTTTATTGACCCTGATCTGCTCTCTTCTTTAGGCAGAAGCATCAGTCTTTATCTGCATTGTTGCCTGTGACTTGTGAACCATGATCCAATGGGTAGCACTCCTACCTCTGAGTGAAAAGGTTTTGGGCTCAAGTCTCATCCCTAGAGACTTGAGTGCGAAATCTAAGCCGACTCTTCACTCCAATATTTGGAGGTGCTGTATTCTGGGTGGGATGTTAAATGGAGGCTTTGTCTCCTCGCTCACTATTTGAAGAAGAACGGGAGATTTCTCCTCAGTGTTTTGGTTGATATTTATCCACAACTGGTCTGTAAAACCTTCAAATAGCAGATTGAGGAGCTTGACTGTTACATTTCCAACCCTAATCATTTCCTACACCTAAAAGTGACTGCACTTCAAAAAGCACATAGTTGGTTGTGAAGCACTTTGGAGCATCCTGAGATACTGATAGGTTCAACAAGAAATGCAAATTTATCTCTTCATAAACAGATTAAGAAGGTATTCCTGGTTCCAGATGCACTGGATCCCCCAGGTACTGTAAATATTGCAGAGGGTAATCTTGACTTTATGTGATAATGTCACATACGGGCCGCAAGGACACAGAATAGACTCCGGGTGGAGGATTTGAACATCGACCATAGCTCAACAACAACACTACTGATTGAGCTGGTTGGGTCCTAAAGAACATAGCTGCTAGACTGGGTCTGTGGCAGGTTGTGAAGCAAGAGAGGAAAGCGGACATAATTTCATCCTTTCCAATCTGTATCTGCCAATGTCAGTATCGTTAAGAGTGACTACAGCACAGTCTTTTTGGAGATGAAATCCTGGCTTCATAGTGAGAACACCCTCCATTGTGTTGTGTGGCACTATCACTGTGCTAAATGGGGTGGACTTCGGACAGATCTAGCAACTCAAGACTGGGCATCCATGAGGCACTGTGTGCCATCAACAGCAGCAGAATCGTACTCCAGCACAATCTGCAGTTTCATTGCCTAGCAAATCCCCCACTCAACCATTACCATCCAGCCAGGGGATCAACCATGGTTCAATGGAGCAGCATCAGGCACACCTAAATATGAGGTGTGAAGCTGCCTAACAGGGCTACTTGCATGCTAAACAGCACAAGTACCAAGCAATAGAGCGAAGCAATTCCACAACCAATGGATCAGATCTGAGCTCTGCAGTCTGGCCACATCCAGTCATGAATGTTGGTGGACAAACAAACAACTCACTGGAGGAGGAGGCCCCACAAATATCCCCATCCTCAACGATGGAAGAGCCCAGCACATCAGTACAAAAGATAAGGCCGAAGCGTTCGCAGCAATCTTTAGCCAAAAGTGCCGAGTGAATGATCTATCTCAGCCTCCTCCAGTGGTCCCCAGAATTACAGATAACAGTCTTCAGTCGTTTTGATTCACTCCATGAGGTAACAAGAAATGGTTGGAGACACTGGATACTGCAAAGGCTACCGGCCCTGACAACATTCCGGTAATTGTACTGAAGACTTGTGCTCCTGAATTTGCTGCTGTCCTAGCTAAGCTGTTCCAGTACAGTTACAGCACTGGCATGTACCCAAATTGCCCAGGTATGTCCTGTATTCAAAAGCAGGACAAATCCAACCTGGCCAATTACTGCCCCATCAGTCTGTTTTTGATCATCAGTGAAGTGATGGCAGGTGTGATCAAAATACTACCAAGCAGTACCTGCCTAGCAATAACCTGTTCACTGATGTCTAGTTTGGATTCCACCTAGGCCATTAAGCTCTAGACCTCATTACATGTTTGGTTTAAAACATGGAGAGAAGAGCTGAATTCCAGAGGTGAAGTGAGAGTGACAGCCTTTAACATCAAAGCCGCATTCAACTGAGTCTGGCATCAAGGCGCCCTAGCAAACTGGAATCAGCAGGAAGCAAGGGGCAAACTCTCTGCTGGTTGGAGCCACACCTGGCACGTATGAAGATGGTTGTGGTTGCTGGATGTCAGTCATCTCAGCTTCAGGACATCTCTGCAGGAGTTCCTCAGGGTAGTGTCCACAGCCCAACCATCTTCAGTTGTTTCATCAATGACGTTCTCTTTATCATAAGGTCAGAAGTGGGAATGTTTGACAATGATTGCATAATATTTAGCACTATTCATGACTCCTCAGATACTGAAGCAGTCTATGTCCAAATGCAACAAGATCTGGACAAGTCGTAAGAAACATTTGTGCCAAACAAATGCTGGGCAATGACCATCTCTAAAGGCAGACAATCTAACCCTTAACATTCAATGATGCTACCATCACTGAGTTCCCATCCCATCAACATCCTTGGGGTTAGTGTTGACCAGAAACTCAACTAAACTCACCATATAAATATAGTGGTTACAAGAGGAGGTCAGAGGCTAGGAATGCTGCACAAGTAACTCACCACCTGACTCCCAAAAGCCTGCCTATCATCTACAAGGCACAAGTCAGGAATGTGATGGAATATTCTATACTGGCCTAGATAGGTGCAGCTCCAAGAATCTTAAGAATCTTGACACCACCCAGAACAAACACACTGCTTGCTTAGCACCACATCTACAAGATGTATTGAAGAAATTTGCCAAAACTCCTGAAGCAGCACTTTCCAAACCCATGGTCAGTTCTATCTGGAAGGACAAGGACAGCAGATACGTGGGAACACCAGCACCACCCCAACCTGCAATTTCTCCTCCAAGCCACTCAGAATATTGACTTGGAAATATATTGCCAATCCTTCACTGTTGTTGCATCAAAATCTTGGAATTGCCTCCCTAATGGCATTGTGGGTCAACCCACAGCATGTGTACTGCAGCGGTTCAAGAAGGCAGCTCACCACCACCTTCTCAAGGGCAACTAGGGATGGGCAATAAACACTAGCCAGCCAGTGACACCCACATCTCACAAGAGAATATAAAAAAAGGCCAAGAAGGAAAAGTAAATGGACAAAATATCTTCCCTTATCCATAAAGTATCCTACATAATTTTTGACCACTGAATTAATTGGAGGAAAATCTCCAGAGAAGCCTTTGAGGGATATGTAAACTGACTCTCAGAATTCATTAATACTCTTCAGTATTAGATGTACACCTGATAGGAATGGTGACAGTAACATAATATTAACAATGCATCTTTGCCTTTCTACATGAATAGATTTAAAATATGGGAATGAGTGAATTGTACTGGAACCTTTTATTTTGCAGCTTGTTTTGAGTGGGGACGTAGACACCATTGTCCTCTACAATTTGTTGCCTGGGACAGAGTATGAGGTTTCTCTCTCTGCGATTTACAGTGATGAGACAGAAAGCGATGTTGTGGCTGTTCTGGAGACAACACGTAAGATGACACATTTGGAAGTACCCTGCTCAATTTGCTCAAATTGTGAACTCTCTTATGTAAAACAATAGCTTCGGTTGTGCTCTGGTCTCCTAAAATCTTAACAAGAATGATGGCTGCTAATTTGAAGCAGCAAGTTGCACTTATATAACATCTTTAACATGCGAAAATCAGCCCAAACTTCATTGTGAAACAAAATTTGATAGTGAGCCGCACAAAGGGATGTTAGGACAAATGACTACAATTTGGTCAAAGAGGTAGGTTTTGAGGAACATTTTAAAGAAGTGAGAGGTGAAGAGTTTTAGGGAGGGGATTTCAGAGGACGTGGGCTCAGTAACAGCAGGTATGGTCACTAACAGTGGAGCAATGGAGATAACAAGCATGGGGCTGGATGAACACAGCAGGTCAAGCAGCATCATAGGAGCAGGAAAACTTGACGTTTCGGGCCTAAATGGAGCAATGGAAATTGTTAAAGTGCCAGAGATCAGAATTAGATCAGTATGGAGACCTTAGAGAGTAGTAGGGCTGGAGAATGTGACAGAGCTTGGAAAGGGTGTGACCATTGAAGGTCAGGACATAAGGATAATAATTTTAAAATTGAGGCATTGCCTTTGGGGACCAAGGTAGGTCAGTAAGCAGTGTGGGTTATGGGTGAACAGAACTTGGTATGAGTTGGGATACGTGCAGTAGACGTTTGGATGACCCTAAAATTATGGAGAGTCTGCTATGAGAAAATTGGAATAGTGAAATCTGGAGAAGAGAATTGTGAAGGCTGTTCCCATGTACATACATTTGTTTTAACCACCAAGGTGAGTGTCTAGTGTCCTTGGGCTCTCTGTAGCTGTTTTGCTTGTTGCAATGGAGCAAGTTGGGAAAGTAAACTAAATGGGCTGAAATTGGTTGTGGCCCATTAGCAGAATAGAACACAAGGCCTTAGTTCGCTGAGTTTATTGAATTAATGTCAGTGCTGCTGTATATCTTATTTAAATGCTGGCATAAACATTACTTGTGTTTATGAAGGTTTTACCTTTTATGTGTACAGTGCTAACCTTTAAGGTAAGATGTACATTTATTAGTTTATCCTAGCAGGTGTCACACAGTTTAGAATTAATTTTTACTTTAATTACAGTTCAGCAGATACTTACAACAACAGCAGCTACAACAACAACTCAGAGACCAACGACAGGTATGTGATTATCAGCGGTAAGAACACTTACAGACTGAAAAAAAACTACATTTATTTCCAAACAAAATTAAACATTTCCCTGTATTTAATAAGTTGGCCTCTTGTTAATTATCTCCTCAGTAAGAGATAAGATTGACGTAGGTAATTAATTGTTTCTCCATGAGCATTATTCACTGAATTTTACAGAAATGAGCTATTTAGACTCGACTGATCTTAATGCTGCACACCTCCAAACCCCTTTCATCTTTCTTCTACTTCTTTCTCCTTGGACGATCTATACTATCTACCTCAACTCCTTGTGTGATAGAGGGTTCCACAATCTCACTCCAGTCTTGGTAGGTAGTTCTCCTGAATACCCTATTGGATTTATTAGTGACTCTATCATATCTTTGAGATATTTCTCTCAGGTTCAGCATCTCGGAGCATTCCTTTGAGTGACTCGCTCACTCTTTACAAACCAGGACATGTCTTCACTGGCCCAATACTGGATGAGCTGAATAACTGAATAACCCCATTTTTTGGTATTGTTTCTTACTGGAATGGACACATGCCCGGTTTGGAAATTTCTTGACTTCAGAACACACACTTTGGCTGCCTGTAGCCAGCATCATTAAATCAAAAAATTGGTCACACTATTAAAGAGGTAATTTTGCTGAGTTTGACCTAACTGCCTGCAAGAGCAACTCACCTAGCTCCACTACCAAGCACCCACCCTCCTACAACCTTTCCCTGTGGCCGTGCAATTTTGTTTTCCTTCAGATAATTATCCAATAATATTGATAAAGACTAGTAAAGTGCTAAGCTGATGTATTTATCAGTAAACAATCGACATTTTTGAAGGATAACAATAATATGCAGTGTACATTTTGGTCTCTTTACTAAAAGAGGGATTTACTTTTACGGAGACAATTCCGACTGGGTTCACTAGATTGATTCTTGGGATTTGGAGATTAGCTATGAGGAAAGATTGGGCCCATTCTTTTCGGATTGTAGAAGAATGAAAGGTGATCTTACTGAAACATTTTGTGGAGTGCTGGGATGGTGGGGGGGAGGATTGACAAGACAGATGCTGATAGGATGTTTCTCCTCATGGAGGATTATATAACAAAGCTGCACTGTTTGCAATGAAAGAATTTCCCACTTAAGGCAGAGATAGGAAAGAATTTCTTCTCACAGAGGATGCGTAGAATTTGGAATTCATTTACCCCAGACAGCAGTGGAAATTGGGACAATATTCAAGACTGAATAAGCCATTTTTGATTGACAAGGGTTATGAGAGACAGGCAGAAAAGGGGACTTAGACTCAATTGTATTAGCTATGATCGAACTGAATGGGGAAGAAGCCTTGATGAGCCAAATAGCCTGCACTGCCTACTTATGATGTGTAAATTAATACAAACTGCATCTTTCAGCATCTGTTTCAAGAAGATAGCAAATGACAATAGGTTAATGTAATATTAATCTTGGGACAGGTTGCAGTGTAAAAGAGCACAAGCAAGTGGAACTTGCAGTTCCAGGTCTTATTACTGCTTCCTTTTTAAAATGTCTAAAGAGCTAATAATTTAAATTTGAGAGATGAGAATTATTTTTCTGATTCACAAATTGCACTTGCAGTTATTTGTTAAATTATTCAAAAATCTTAAGTTTAAACTTGAATTATCTAAAAGTGCAAACATTGCCAGGTAGTCGTGCTGATTGTCAATTTGTTGTGATTTGTTGGATCCAGTTTTTCGATCTGGAATAAGAAATCTAGATGTGGGTGATGAAACCACATTTAGCCTACACGTGTCCTGGGACCCTGCTGATTCCCGTGTTACTCAGTACAGAGTGTCCTATGTCTCTCTTAAAGGAGACCGTGCAGAAGAAGCGGTAAGCATGGTCTGTATAAGTTTTTATGCATTTTATTAGGAGTGGGAGTGTCGTTATGATTGGCTGCGTGTAAGGTAACCTCAATTTGAAAATCGGGGGAGCGCACCTTCACTGGTTACAACGTCAAGTTCTTCCAGTGTTGCTGTTCACACTTCGAGTGTTAACCGAATCACTGCCTTCCCTCACAACCTATACCTCAGCGCTGCTCAAAGATATTCCCTCGGTGATTCCATTTCAAGAGTTGATTCATTGCTGTGATGACTGAGCGAGAACTCTGAGAGCAGGAGTACAGCTGTTATAATGGGGCCAGGGCTCAGTGAGTGGGAGTACAGCTGTTATAATGGGGCCAGGGCTCAGTGAGTGGGAGTACAGCTGTTATAACGGGGTCAGAGCTCAGTCAGTGGGAGTACAGCTGTTATAATGGGGCCAGAGCTCAATGAGTGGATGTACAGCTGTTATAATGGGGCCAGGGCTCAGTGAGTGGGAGTACAGCGGTTATAATGGGACCAGGGCTCAGTGAGTGGGAGTACAGCTGTTATAATGGGGCCAGGGCTCGGTGAGTGGGAGTACAGCTGTTATAATGGGGCCA
>JAHRHZ010000052.1:25151054-25237598 GCA_024137785.1 Ginglymostoma cirratum | reverse complement strand
GTTATAATGGGGCCAGGGCTCGGTGAGTGGGAGTACAGCTGTTATAACGGGGCCAGGGCTCGGTGAGTGGGAGTACAGCTGTTATAATGGGGCCAGGGCTCGGTGAGTGGGAGTACAGCTGTTATAACGGGGCCAGGGCTCGGTGAGTGGGAGTACAGCTGTTATAATGGGGCCAGGGCTCGGTGAGTGGGAGTACAGCTGTTATAACGGGGCGAGGGCTCGGTGAGTGGGAGGACAGCTGTTATAACGGGGCCAGGGCTCGGTGAGTGGGAGTACAGCTGTTATAATGGGGCCAGGGCTCAGTGAGTGGGAGTACAGCTGTTATAATGGGGCCAGGGCTTAGTGAGTGGGAGTACAGCTGTTATAATGGGGACAGGGCTTAGTGAGTGGTGATTATTGCTCCTGAATGCATCACCCTAAAATTACAGCTTGCACTTGGCGTAATGACCCTCACTTTGGGAAGCCCTCCTGTGTCTTCACCCTCCTGTACCTATTCTATCTGTGGTCTTACTTGAAAGCTGATAATACTCATAAATAAGTTATTTGTATTTAATATGTTATCTGTGTACTCTAACACACAGTACAGAATGCAGTCGACCGTTTGTTTTTATTTTCTAAGTTAGAGTGACCGGCATTTTGTGATATAGATTGTACTGTACGCTTAATTGCTATTAGTGATGTAAATGTTTTATACTTTGATTTTAATTGCCTCTAACTGTTATAAATTGTGATAATTTGTTTTCTTTATATTATCACCACAATGTCATCATTTTTAATAACCATTATCTATCTAACTTTAAAGATGAGCCCAGAATCCCCAGGTTATAACAAGCAGGGTGACAATTTTCATTCAATATTGAACTTTGAAGACTGGAAGGAAAGTGAACACATTGTTTATTAGGTAGATTAAGTGGAGGAGATGACTGGGTTGTTAATGGGACTTTACGCTGATGTAAAACGAACTTGGTTTGAGCGATTTTAAAAAAATGACTTTTTTGGTACTTCCATTGGCTATTAGAATGTTAGAAAATTGAGAGATAAATATATCGCATGCAACAAGCTTTTAAAAATTTGCGTTTTTTCCAACATTAGTCTTTTTTCTTATCAGGTATCAACTCTACATTTGGCACCAAAGTTGCTGTTTAATCTCTGGTGATACCGATCAAATGAGCTGGCAGACCATAAATAAATCAACACTACATAATGCATGTGCAGTGCTGAATTAAAATCTGGTCAGATTTAAAATCTCATCTGATTCCAATCCTATCTATGCAGTTGTAGCCCGAGTGTTTCCTGCAATGATTCCTCCTCTTGCTCTGGCACCTTTAGATCTGATGACCGCTACGATTTTTCATCTACCTGTTGAACCTCAGTGTCTTGGCTGAAAACACACTCAGGTTCCACATGTAAACTGCCAGCACTAAGGTCACCTTCACTACCACCTTTTCTGAGGTGACCCTGTTTGTCCACATCTAAGTCCTGGTTGAGCCGCAGTTTTCTCCAATTAAGTGTTAGGAAGGCTGAAGCCATTGTGTTCAGCCCCATCACAATTCTCTTCCTGTGCTAACCACAGTCTCATGTTGAACCAGACTGTTCACAACTTCAGAGCTACCTTAAGACAAAGGAGCAGACATAAACCATCCAGCCCATTGCGTCTCCTCTGCCATTCGGTGAGATCATGGCTGATCTGATAATTCTCAACTTCGTTTCCTGCCTTTTCCCCACAACCCTTGATTCCCTTATTGATTAAAAATCCATCTCTGCCTTGAATGTACTTAATGACCCAGTCTCAACATCCCTCTGTAGTAATGAATTCCACAGATTCACTGCCTTCCGAGAAAAGAAATTCCTCTTCGTCATTGCCTTAAATGTGTGACCCCTTATTTTGTGATTATCCCCTTTGATCCAAGAGTATCCCACAAGGGGAAACAACCTCTCTGCATCCACCCTGTCAAGTCCCCTATGAATCTTGTAGGTTTCAATAAGATTGCCGCTCTTTTTGTATGCCAACGATTAATGTCCCAACTTACTCACTCTCTCCTCATAAAACAGCCCCTCCATACCTAAAATCAACCTAGTGAACCATCTCTGGACTGCCTGCAAAGCCAGTATATCTTTCCTTAGATAAGGGGCCCAAAACTTTTCACTGTATTCGACCTATAGCCTTGTATAGTTTTAGTAAAACCTCCTTACTTTTATACCCTGTTCTAGGTAGAAGATAGAATCCTTAACAATGTGGAAGCAGGCCATTTGGCCCAACAAATCCACACCACCCTCAGCAGAGCATTCCCCCCAGACCCTTTCCACTACCCCTGATTTTCCCATGTCCAACCCAAACATCATTGGATACTATGGGCAAATTAGCACGGCCAATTCACCTACCCTGCACATCTTTCGACTGTGGGAGGAAACCGGAGCACCCGGAGGAAACCCACACAGACACAGGGAGAACGTGCAAACTCCACACAAATAGTCACCTCAGGATAGAATTGAACCTGGGTCCCTGGTGCTGTGAGACAGCACTGCCAACCACCGTGCTGCACCGTGTTCTCTTTGAAATAAGGACCAACATTACATTTGTCTTCCCTATTATCCACTGAGCTTGGATGCTAGCTTTTTGCGATTCGTGGATGACACTGTCCAGCCCATTTTCTGTCCCTTATATCATCTTTGTCCACCTTCCTGTCTTATTGCAAACAATACTGAGATCCTCATTGTTGCAAAATTAACTATTGCAGTGATCTCCTGGCTTCATTCCCCTAGTTCTATCCCTCATAAACCTGAGCTCATTCAAAACTTTACCACCTGTGTCCTAGCTCCCATTTACACATTTGCATTCAGTACAGATTGACAACTTTTTGTCTTATCCTCATGTTGTAATTCCTTTGATGCCTTGCCCCTCTTGCAGTGTCTGTAACCTTCTCCAGCCTACAGCCCTCTGCTGAAAATCTGTCCTTCTACTGTACTTCTGATAACTGCTCCTTCAGCTGTCTAAATCAAAGGCCCTAGAATTCCATCCTTAAACTGTTCCAGCTCTCTTTTCTTCTAAGTGGCACCTCAAAAACCTACCTGATTCTTTTGTTCCACTTGTCCTAGTATCTCCTCCTTTGGCTTGAAGTCACTATTTTTGTTTGTCTGATATATTCTCCGGTGAAGTGTCTTGGGATGCTTTTCTACACTAAGCTGCTATATAAAGGTAGTTTTTTGAAACTGTATGTTGTGATGTGCAGTGTACCAACTGAATTTACTGATAACCTATTTCACTCAGGTGATGGTTCCTGGAAGGCAGAATGACCTCGTGCTCCAGCCTCTACTCTCGGACACTTTGTATAAAATTTCTGTGACACCACTCTACGTTGATGGAGAGGGCACTACTCTCACTGTCAATGGCAAGACCTGTAAGTGGAGTATCTGGTTTATGTCATTTTACAGATCTTATTGAATGGTGCAGCAGGCTTGAGGGGCCAAATGACCCCTCATTTCTGACATTCGCATACATTGGAACAGTGACTCTCGGTACAACAAAAACGCATATCCTTCCTTCATCCATGAGGTGTGAGGGTATGTGACAAGGCCAGCGTTTATTACTCATCCTTAATTGCCCCTGACAAGATGATGGTGACCCTCTTTGTGATTGACCGAGTGGCTAGGTAGTTGACCGTGGCCCACCCACATTGACATGTACCTCATAATATTTGTGGGACTGGGCATGGTAACTGCTCTTGAGTCTACTGAGACACTTAACTAAATAATTAACAGGCAAATAACAGTTTCTTGCTACCTGCACTGATGTAAAATTCTGATTAGTGGCAGGAGGACCTGAGTGCCTGTTTTTGAAAGGGCTTCTTTGAAACAATGGAAAAGTAGGGGATGCCTACTGCGGATTGGGGCAGATCCCACAATATATCATCCCACCACTTCCTTCTTTCCCACCTCCAAGACTTGGCCCCTTCTTCTTCCTCCCCTCCCCTCTCCTCCCCTCCCTCAGATCTCTGATTCCTTCCTGCCCTAAAACCCTGGACGTATCTGTCTCTGGGATCTGTGGCTTCTTCTCCCTGCGCTTTGTGGTGCCCACTGCAAAGGATTGCCATGACTGGGACCCCATTTGATTGGCTGCCAATCTCTTGAGGGTGTGACTTCCTCCGACTGTGGGGGCAGTGGTCAGGCCCTCTGAGCCTGCCTGGCCTCCCTTGGAGTTATCACTGCAGAAAAGTCATTCCACTCAGAACCAGATTCCATTCTGCTGCTCCCTCTCCCCCGTCTTGTAAAATCTAACCCTATAGCTCTGGATCATTACTCTAGGCCTCTGAATGACTCACCAGTAAAATAACCGCTGTATAGCCACACACGATAAATAGACTCAATCTCTGAGGAAATGTTAGCCTATGACCTGTACTCAATTCTAACCTGACTTTCCTTCATCTTATTGTATCTTTGGCTCCACATTCCATTTACAGAAAGAAAGAGTGAGTGTGAAAAACAAAGAAAGGTCAAGGTATGAAAAGAGAGAGGGGGAGAGAGAGAGAGAGAGAAAGTCACATGGAATAACAAGAAAGGGTAGAAACTGAAAGAATATTACCATGGGGTCTCAATTTGGCATCTCATCGGAGAGATGGTACTTCTGTCATTGTAGCATTCTCTCAATACTGTACTGGGTGTGTCAGCCTGAATCTTATGCTCAAATTTTGCCAGTGGGACTTGAGCCCACAACCTTCTTATTAAAGGAGCCATAACACACTCAAACTAATGAATTAAAACAGTTTGTTAATTTGAAAGTGCATTTAGAACAATTTGTGTTGATTACTTTTTGTTGTAGTGCCACTTTCTGGACCAACCAACCTACGTGTCTCGGAGGAATGGTACAATCGTTTCCGAATTAGGTGGGACCCTCCACCAACAGCAACAATGGGTTACAGAGTGGTGTACACTTCTGCCTCAGGTATGACATCCACATTATTGAACCAGCGGTAGTCCTGTGCCCCACAGTAATATTTATTTTCATTGCAAAAGCCTTCAGTTATATCAGTATTTGTGCTTATAATGTTTAACCACCAAAGGCTGAACTTTCCCTTTTCGTTTTTGGTAAAATGTTTCTATAGCTGAGATTCACAGTGAACAGCCCATGTGAGCCTTTCTCTCTCAGTCTTCCACATATCAGCTCCTTAACTATAGCGTGGGCCTATATAGTGCCCAGCTCATTGGGTCGTGGTGAAGGACTGGTGGGAGTGCTCCGTGCTGCTGGAATTTCCATATTCACGCCACTGGCGCCATTTTTAGAACCCAAGCTCCACACCACTCCAGATGCTGTGTGATGAGCTGCCCTTTGTAACTGAGCGAATGGGGCAGAAAGGGCACCCTGTTTCACAGGCAGTGACCCAGCAGCTCTGGTGGATAGGGTGGTCAAAAGAAGTGCAGTGCCGTTTCCTTCAGAACACTGAAGGCAGCAGGTGTAGCCAGCCCGGTCAGAGATTGTGGCCTGAATCAATCTTTTGGCTAAGGTCAAACACAAATCCCAACAGTGCTGATAGAAGGTTTAACAATCCTCTGCACTTTGCAAGGGAAAGTGCCATCATCTTCTCTCTGCTACCTCACAATTACAAAGCCACCATTCACTCTAGCTCTGCATCTCACCAAAGGGTCATGGAACGCAACTCTCTCAAATCATGTTCACTCAGCATCCTCCCAGACTACA
This sequence comes from Ginglymostoma cirratum, assembly GCA_024137785.1. Lineage (NCBI taxonomy): Eukaryota > Metazoa > Chordata > Chondrichthyes > Orectolobiformes > Ginglymostomatidae > Ginglymostoma > Ginglymostoma cirratum. Next base: position 25,231,906 of record JAHRHZ010000052.1, on the reverse strand, counting down.
AACTCTTCCTGCTCTCAGTCCTTCTGACTCTCTTAGTGGGGATACCTCACTATCTCTCCACCCACTCCTATCACATTCGCACACTGAATTTGTGTCATTCCATAAAAGACGTTTCAGTATTGGACATAGAGGATAGAGACCAGCGGAACATAGAACATAGAACAGTACAGCAAAGTACAGGCCCTTTGTCCCACAATGTTGTGCCAACCAAAATGGAGGGTGGCAGGCATTGGGCTCTTGGTCCCTTATGAGAAAAGAGTGTTGGAATTGACTGGAGAAGAGAGTGGCCATCTGCGTAGGGATGCAGACACCTTTGTGGGTAACCAATCCAGTGAGCTATATGGTGCTGCACTGCTTTCCCATTAACACCAGCACTGATTCATTCTGAGCAAGCATACGATTGTCATTCACAACATCTTCCCTTCCTTGGACCGTTGGGGCTAAGTTGTTCTATATATTAAAGATTGGCGGCTAAAGATTTTTAATCAGTAAGGGAATCAAAGTGGAGATGAGGATTGTCAAATCAGCCATGATTTCACAGAACGGCAGAGCAGACTCGATAGGCTGAATGGCCTACTTCTGCTTCTGCATCTTATAAATCATTATAAATCATCATGCACTGTTCGCTCGCACTCCTAAAATGTCTGTTCTAGACTCTTTGTTGTTGTTGGACTGGTGAAGTTGCAACCATTTTTGTGTTGATCAGCCTCTTTAGACATCTTGATGTTGAAAGAAGTTGTAACGGCCAAGAATTGCTTATCCCTCACAAGTAGCTAACTCCTTGATTGCAAACAGCATCGGATGTTAGGGATACTTGAACTGTCATGTTGTTGACTGTAGCCAGTTTAATGTGGACGGTTAAAAGGAGTGTTATGATTGCCTCTGACCTGCTGCCTATCATGAGAGAATGCATTCCACAATACTTGGTTATTATATATTGACTGAAGCTTCGAAAGCTATCTAAGCTCAGCACAATGCCATATGCTCTATCTCACTGCCAGATGCTTTCTCTGGAACAGTAAAGGAGGATTGGTAAAATGCAATGAAGGGAAGTCCAAAACTTGCTCATTTATCCTGGAACCAACTGTCAATGAGATTCTCTTTGGCCTCTCCCACCTGACAGTGCATAGCTCCATCATGCTGTTTTGGATGTCCCCTCAGATCAATGCATCGATCCTTGTGCACAGACTATGCTCAATCCCCCATTTCTTCTGCACGCAGGACAACTCTGTGTGTTGGCTCCAGTTTGAGGTGTACAGCATGCCATCTTTTCTGGACTGTACTGCACTGCAAGGCCCTGCTGGAGTGGATCAGACATTAAAACCTCATTCACCATGGTCCTGGTAGAAGCATGGGCAGCAACATACCTCCATTCTGTGTTGGTCTGATGGTTTTTTAAAGGTGTAATTGGCCAGGTTTGAGGGTATAGCCCTTATCTCTCAGCAGCAAACCCAGTAAAGTCTGACGACCTTGGAAGGAGGCAAGAATCTGAGAGTTTGCCAGTACATACACATCATGGCAGCACAGAGCAGGGAAATAGACTTGAGGTGGAATTTCAGCCTTCATCTTACTGAATGATGGAGCAGGCTTGTGTGGCATGTGGCTGGCTATCTGGTTTGTCCTTGTGTGAAATGTGTTTTACGCTAAGCTTGGATATTTTATCACTATTTCTACAACTGCTGCAGTGTTCACCGACAGCTCCTGTTCTGACTTGACAAGGAGTTGGACATTTATTAATATATATGTAAGTGAACACTCAGCATCAAGAATAAGTCAAAACTCTTGCTAGTTGATCAGAAACTGGAGATTTGGAAAAATAAAAGTATGTCCCGTTTTTGTTGTCCTATTTTCTTAAAACCCTCTGGGGCGATTTTAACCTAACGCATCTGTCAGAGAAACTGCTCTGTTCAGGAATGACATTGGTTTTACACTCTATAAAGTTTTGTGCTGTATTAAAGTCAAGATTTGGTTCCCAAATAACATTCCCAACCCAATCCCGTTGATTGCTGTGCAGGAGGTTAGGTTAAAGTTAACTCACTCTACATTAACACCTCAATGAGCTTTTGTTACACCAGCATTGGCTTCTGTTGAGCGAGTTTGCTAAAAGTGCTTGTTAGGTGAGAATTGTAAATGGATCTGACAGGATCCTGAGGTTTAATGCAGATTACATTCCCCAATTCTGATATCCATAGTTTTCTGCTGGCCCTGTTCATTTTCTGCTCAATCGTTTGGGAGGATGTGGGTGTCACTGGCTGGGGAGGGGTAAATAATTATTCCCTATCCCCGTGACTCTGAAGGAACAGTGATATATTTCCAAGTCAGGCTGATGAGTGACTTGAAAGAGAAAGTGCAAATGGTGGTGTTCCCATATATCTACTGCACTTGTCCTCTGGGTACGAGAGATCGTGGGTTTGGATGCTGTTGTTTCAGGAACCTTGTTGAGTTGTTGAACTGCATCTTATAGAATGATACACACTACTAGTGCTGTGCATCAGTGGTGGCAGGAGTGAATGTTTTGGGATAGGGTGCCAATCAAGTGGGCTGCTTTTTCATGGATGGCTTCGAGCTTCTTGAGTGTTGTAGGAGTGGGACTCATCCAGGCAAATGAAGAGTATTCCATCACACTCTTGATTTGTGCCTTGTAGATGATGGACAGGCTTTGGGAAGCCAGGAAGAGCATGTTACTCACTACAGACGCTGACTTGCTCTTGCTGCGCCTATATTCATACAAATAGCCCAGTCAGTTTCTGGTCAATGGTAAACTCCAACATGTGGATATTTAATACATACCCTTTTGCAATCTTAGTTTCTTGCCGTATTCTTGATATGTTCCAATTACGTGGCTGTATTTAACAATGAACATTAAGAAAGGAATGTAAGCGAATTATGCTGGAAATTTGAAGTAAAAGCAGAAAATGCCAAAGACCTTCAGTAGCATCTGTGCAGAAAGTTAAAAGCAGAACTGATGAGAATGAAGTGATGAATAATGAGAGTAAAAGTTACTGATATTAAAGGGGGTGCTGGGTCCTGTAATACATTTTGATCAGATTTAGAACTGATATTGGGGAAGAGGCAGATTAAAGGATCATGGCAAACTATTCACTTGCATAAATCTTCTTTCCTGTTTCTGTTTGAATTTCAGCACCAGGTCCTACCCTGGATACGTTTGTGGGAGATGATGTGAACACAATGGTGATCCTCAACTTGCTCAGTGGCACGGAATACATCGTTAAACTCTTTGCAACATATTCCACCGGTTCCAGTGACGCAGTTGTTGGCAGAGCGAAAACATGTAAGACTTATTCAGACTTGCCCTCTGTATCTCAGACAGTATGAGAAGGGAACGAATCCCTCCATCTGAATTCTCCACTATTGAATTTGTTATGGTCAATAATCACCCTCAGGCTGTGAGTGTTGCATTAAATCATTTGGGGATCAGTTAGCTCTGTTGACTGGACAGTGGTGTCTGGACTGGTGCTGATACCAGTCGCGTGGGATCACTTCCTGCACTGGCTGAGGTTACCATAGAGACTGTCCTTCTCAATTTCTCCTCTTGCCTGAGGCATGGTAACCTTCAGGATAAATCACCACCAATTACCTTTCTGTTAGGGAGGTGATGGCCTTATGGTATTATTGCCAAACTATTAATCCAGAAACCCTGGTAATATTCTGGAGATCTGGGTTCAAACCCTACTGTGACAGATAGTGAAATTTGAATCCAATAAATTTCTGGAATTAGGAGTCTAATGATGACCATGAAACCATTGTCAACTGTTGGGGGAAACAGCCCTTGACCCACAGCAACCTGGCTGGCACATAACTGACCCCAGGGCAAGTAGGGATGGTAATAAATGTTGGTGTAGCCAGTGATGCCCTAATGCCATGAGTACATTTTTATGAAGAGCTACAGTTCCTGTAACTGTAACTGAGTCAAGAAATCAGCTGAAGGCAAGATTTGTTTTCCTTTCTGGTGGAATAAATGGCAGTTTTGACTAACACAAAAACCACTGATATTGAGGGAAATCTCTGATTTTAGCATCAGTCAGCACAGAAGGAGGCTAATCGTCTATCGAGTCTATGCCGGCCCTATCCAATTAGTCTCACTTACCCCTGCTTTTCATGTATCGGTGCAGTCCTCCTTTTGAAAGTCACCGTTGAATTTGCTTCCACCACCTTTTCAGCTGCTGTAGAAAATGTGATCACTTACTGTTTAACGTTTCGAATTTGATTTTGTAATGATCAACAGAAGTCAACGAGAAAAAGATAAGATGTTGGTGCACTGCAGTGGCTTGTACCTGTTTCATGTTGTAGCTATGTCATCACCTAAATTTCCTGATGGCCGCTGTAGCTCTGTGGGGTGCATGCTCATCTCTGGGTCAGGAGGCTATGGGTTCAATCTCCACTTCTTGGATGTGAGCACAATTCTCCGTTTTCCTTTACCTCCAGCACTGTAGTAAGGGAGTACTGCACTGTCGGAGGTGCTGTCCTTCAGATGAGATATTAAAACAAATCCCTTTCTACCTCTTCCATTGATGCAAAAGATTCTGCAGCACAATTCATAGTTTCCTGGTACTGAATGATCCCTCAAGCAGTCATCACTATAATAAAATATCTGGTTATTGCTGTTTGTGGGAAATTCCTGTTCACAAATTGGCTACTGTGTTCCCCTGTGTTACAACAGTGGCTAGACAACTAAGTGCTTCGTTAGCTGTAAAGCACTTTGAGATGTCCTGACGTAGTGGAAAGTGCTACATAAATGTAAGTTTTTTTTACTGAGGTGTGTCTGCTGTCCCGTGAAGTGTCCTGATGCTTCACACACTCTTTGTTGTCCCTTGCAGTGTACCTTGGTGTGACAAATCTCACCCCATATCAAGTCCGAATGACCAGCATGTGTGCACGTTGGCAGCAGCATAGGCATGCAACGACTTACAGAATAGTCATTGAATCTCTACGAGGTAAGAACAAGAAGCAGACCTGCATGAATTATATGCCCATTAGGGTGGGCGTTGAAAACCTAGGGGAGTGTTCTTTCCACTTTGCGTGGTGACAGTGGGAGGATGAGTAAAATGTCCAACTATCCAACTTTAGTAATTCAGACCAGAGATGTAGAGCAGTTTCAAAATATGGCTTGGTCAAGAGTGTGGACAAGGATTATAGTTAAGGCCATGCCTTAATTTTGGGGATTCCTTGGTCATTTTTCCACAGAATGGATTTGGTAAGCAATTTCTTCCATCATTGGATCAGAAAGAAGCCAATTACTCCCCACTTATGTGGATGATGGCGGCTTCAACAACAGTTTGTTACTGTTGAGGGTGGAGCAGTGTGCTTGATCAGCACTCCATCCGCCACTTAAACTTTCACTCCCTCCACCATTAGTGCATAGAAGCTGCTGTGTGTATCATCTGCAAGATGTACTGTAACAAATAGTGCCAAGTGCCAAACAACTCCCTCCAAATGTGCAATTTCTTCCACGTAGAAGAACAAGAAAAGCAGATGCATGGGAAAATCAATATTTGCAGGTTCTCCACCTCCCCCCTCCCAAGACCCTGGAACTACATTGGCTGTTCCTTCATGATTGCTGAATTGAAATCTGGGAATTCTGTTCTGAACAGCGCAGTCGGGTGTATTTTCACGACAGGGATGGCAGCAGTTCAGTGAGGTATCTTCCCCACAACTGTTTTAAGGGCAATGAGGCATGGGCAGTATATGCTGACCTAGCCAGTCATGCTTCTATCCCAAGAGTGAATAAACAAAAAATTTCACCATGCTTCTTTGAAGGAGCAATTCACTTACACCCTCCAACTGGTTCCTTTTCAAGTATAAACCAGTTCCCTTGTGATTGGATACAGATGAAGAAGTAAGATGAAGTTGGCAAAATCTTAAACAGGGGCCATATTCAGTATTTGGCTGCTCTAAATGTCAGTAGTAACTTTGACTTTAACTATGTTTGAATAAGCATTTAGCATGAGTGTGTGTTCAGTGAGACATGTCAGAGCCAATTTTCTAAGCACAGCTACCATCTATTTGCACTTTATTGTGAGTTTGAAGGTAAAGTCATTGCTTAGGTTTGAATAGAATCCAGATGCCCAGAAAGCTCACACAGCAGTTTATAAAAGTAGAGGAATTCAAATTCTGCTCACTGTCTATGAATGGGTTCAATTCAGGTCTCTCATACCTTTTCTTTTCAGCGGGACTTACTTACATTGAACTTTGGACGTTAATTACTTGGCGCAAGAGAACTGTGTTTTTACAAAGTAACAATGTGTATTCTGCCAACAAGCAACTGTTTAAATTAGTTAGCGCTGAAATCTGTTCAATTCTTACTGCTAATAATGCTAACAGGAATGAAGTTATAAAGAAGCAAAATAAAAACCCCCACAGTGAATATTTATGCAGCCCTTGATTACTACTCTTTATCTACCTGATTTTTGAGGAAGTAATTGATTTTTTGCTAGGATGTAGCCGAGTTGTCTATGGCTACATTGCCCATTTTCAAACATTAGTGGAGGGTTTATGATTTGAGCTTCGAACAGTGAAGAAATCATTGAGCAAGAGACAGCTCCATTATATAATAATAGTCTAAGAGATATTGCACCGTTCAGTTAAATCCAACTTAACCTACCTACTGCAGGCTTGTTAGACTTCAGAATTCTTCCCTTTACGGTTTACACATGTTCTATAGAGTACTTCAGAGCAAAGGTTGGGGGGATGTTGGTGGTGGAAAGAACTGCATTTCTCTTTGCCAAAGAAAAGTCTCACAATAACTTCGAGATAGCAAGAAATGCAGTTGCTGGAGTCAGAGATAACACAGTGTGGAGCTGAAGGAACACAGCAGGTCAGGCAGCATCAGAGGAGCAGGAAAGTTGACTTTTTGGATTGGGACCCTTCTTCAGACATGGAGAGGGGGAGGGGAGCTCCGAAATAAATAGAGGAGGGGTGGGGCTGGGGAAGGGAGCTGGGATGGTGATAGGTGAGTGCAGGTAGGGAGTGGTAGGGATTGGTCAGTGGGATGGGAGGGGCAGATACAAGATGGACAGGTTGTGACAGGTCAAGGAGGCAGGGGTGGGGAGGTTTTAAAACTGGTGAATTCCATGTTAAGGCCTTTGGGCTGTAGACTCCTGAGGTGGAATATGAGGTGTTGCTCCTCCAGTTTGTGGGTGGTGTCATTGTGACACTGGAGGAGGCCCAGGATGGACATGTCACCGCAGGAGCGGGAGCTAAAATGGCTGGTGACCAGATGGCGTTCTACAAAACGGTCTCTGAGTCTATGCTCGGTCACACCGATGTAGAGGAGGCCACATCGGGAGGAGTGGACACAATAGACCCAGTTGATGGATGTACAGGTGAACCCCTGTTGGATATGAAAAGTTTGCTTTGGGCCTTGGATGGAGGTGAGGGGAGAGGTGTAGGGGCTGGTATAGCACTTCCTGCGGTTGCAGGGAAAGGTGCTGGGGTTGCTGGCATTAGTGGGGAGTGTGGAGTGGACAAGGGAGTCATGGAGAGAATGGTCCCTATGAAAGGCAGAGAAGGGTGGGAGGGAAATATCTCTTTGGTTGTGGGATTGGATTGCAGGTGGTGGAAGTGGCGGAGAATGATATGCTAGATGCAGAGGTTGGTGGGGTGATATGTGAGGACCAAGAGGAGTCTGTCTTTATTTTTGTTGGGGGGAGGGGTGTGTGGGCAGAAGTGCGGGAAATGGAAGAGATGTGGTTGAGGGCATTTTTGATCACCAGAGGAGGGAAGCCATAGTTCTTAAAATAGGAGGACATCTGGGATGTGTGGGAGTGGAATGCTCCATCTTGGGAGCAAACGCTGTGGAGGTGGAGGAATTGGGAATAAGGGATTGCATTCTTGCAAGAAAGTGGGTGAGAGGAGGTGTAGTCCAGGTAGCTGTGGGAGTCAGTGGGCTCAAAATAGATGTCAATTTTGAGGCGGTTACTAGAGATGGAGACGGAGAGGCCCAGGGAGGTATCAGAGATGGTCCAGGTGAACTTCAGGTTGGGGTGAAAGCTGTTAGTAAAGTTGATGAACTGTTCAAGCTCCTCGAGGGAGCACAAGGCAGTGCTGATACAGTCATGGATGTAACGGAGGAAGAGGTTGAGGATAGTACCAGGTTAACAGCAGAAAAGGGACTGTTCCAGTATCCTACGAAGAGTCAGACATAGATTGGGCCTGTACGGGTGCCCATGGCCACCCCTTAGTCTCTAGGAAGTGGGAGGAATCAAAGGAAATGTTGTTCAGGGTAAGGACAAGTTCTGTTAAGCGGATAACGGTGTCGGAGTAGGGGACTGGTTGGGCCTGCAGGAGGAGACCAAGTGTAGACTCGAACCGTTTGTAGAGAGTCTGCCCACTGTACGTGACAAATGACAACACCTTCCGGTCACCAACCATTTTAACTCTCCCTCCCACTCCGTGGGCGACACATCCATCCTGGGCTGCCTCCAGTGTCACAATGACACCACCCGCAAACTGGAGGAGCAGAATCTCATATTCCACCTCAGGAGTCTACAGCCCGATGGCCTAAACATAGAATTCACAGTTTTAAAATCTCCCCAACCCAGGCCTCATCCCATGTCCAACCCTCCTTCTCATCCTCACCTTCTTGAACTGACACAACCTGTCCTTCTTCTCTCCCACCTATCCACCCCTCCCATCCCACTGACCAATCGCTACCACTCTCTTCCTGCACTCACCTATCACCATCCCACCTACCTTCCCCAGCACCACTCCTCCTCTCTATTTATTTCCCAGCTCCCTTCCCCCTTACCATTTCTGAAGAAGGTTCCTGACCCAAAACATCAACCTTCCTGCTCCTCTGATGCTGCCTGACCTGCTGTGTTCCTCCAGCTCCACATTGTTGTCTCTCTCAATAATTTCCTTTTAAGTTTCTTGGGTATAGGCGCAAAAAAAGGCCTTGGCAATGCTCCAAAAAGAGCTGCCACCAACAGAGCATTCCATGGTAGTCGTACTTTGATTTGGCAATGCCTGGAATGGGTTAGAAGGTCATATTTCAAATCACGAATTTCATTGAATCAAAAGATGTGCAAATCAGACTTATTTGGTAGGAGATGATTCTCTGTTAAATCAAATTGGCAAGAAGGCCAGTGAGAGTGGAGGACTGCTGCTTATTAATTATTATTGGGTGAAGGCTATTATGTTGTTATGTGAAGTAGAAGTTAGATCCTGTTTGAAGCAACTGAGTTAAATTTTGAGCACCATGCTTCAGAAAAGATATATTGGTCCTGGCATGGCTGCGGTGCAGGATCACCTGAATGATACTGGTTGCTAATTAGTTAAATTATGAGGATAGGTTATGGAGGTGAGGATAGGTTATGGAGGCTAGGCTTGCATTCCCATGAGTATGAAAAATTAAGGGCTGAGTATTTTTACATGTTTGTAAGCTTATTAAAGGATTTGGTGGGACAGCTAAAAGAGAAACAATTTCCTTTGGCATGGAAGACAGGGTGGTGTGGGGAATAAGTCCAGAACATGGTCAGAAACATAAAAGTAGAACAGGACATTCAGGATGATGTCAAGTTGCATCGTGAAAATCTGGGGCTTCCCGAAAGCTGAAGGGGGCGGGGTGTGTGGGAAATGGTTATGGGGGAGTGTGAATTTAAACTTTCAGAACTGAGATTTATAGATTTGATGGGGTTGGGGGGATTTAGGCTATCGGAACAAAATCAGTCAATGGAGCCAATACACAGATCAGTCTTGACGTAATTGGATGGTGGAACAAGCCCAATGGGCTGAATGATTCTTGTTCCCAGATTCCTGTCTCAAACATTGCAACGTTTCTTTTAACATTTGTCACTATCTGCATTTGTTGTTTAACCACTTCAACATACAAGTTGTACACTCCAAAATGCCACAACTTCCTGTGACTATTACCGTTAACTAATACATAACATTATGTACAGTGTACATTAAAGAATCTGAGTCTTATAATAAGATACTTAATAACTAAGACAAAGGAGCACAAAAGACCATTTGAGTCTGCTCCACCAAACAATGAGAGCATGGCTGATCTGGTAACCCTCAACTCCACATTTCTGCCTTTTCCCTGTGACCCTCGGTTTCCTTGCTGATTAAAACTCTTATCTATCTCAGTCTGCTGTAGACTTAACACCCTAGCCTCAGCAGTCTCTCATTGTGGTTGCCAAAAAAATTCTGGGAAAATGTAAGAAATATGGATGTAAGAGAAGAACCAATTGGGATTTGGCAAAGAATAAATTCCATCTGCCTTTCTGAGTCCAGACTTCTATTTCTTCTACTGTAATTCACACTGCTGAAGCCGATGTCTCATCAAATTTGAACTCCTTCAGTAATCTCTCCTTCACCTTGGAGAATGCTGTCTGTGAGAACATTAATGAGTTCAAACAAGTAGTCAACTCTACATTGAGTTTCTACAGGTGTGTGCAGCTGCTTGGAGCTTTTCCCTCACTGTGTCTACGTTGGAATGACCAATAGCATCCTGATTAATCAGTTATGTCTTTTGGGGAATTTCAGATGGAAGGAAGGAAGAAGTGATTGTTGATGGAGGCACATCCCGCCACTGTTTCTACAATCTCATTCCAAACACAAAATACAAAATTAGTGTCTATTCACAGCTGCAAGAGATAGAAGGACCAGCTGTGAGTCTGCTAGAGGCTACAGGTATGTAACCGCTTAACTTAATTGTGTTCACTGTTTGTCCCACATTCATCTTGTGTTTAATTTAAGATACCTCACACTCTTTTACACACTCTATGCAGCAGCATTCAGCAGTAGAGTTATTGAATGTGCAAGACTTACATACCCCATCATGTGAAACACTGTGTCTTAGCGTTATTTTGATTGTGATTTGTTCTCTGACAAGTAGCTGACGGGGCAAGATTGTGGTTGCCAGAGAGTGTAATCACAACTCCAAATTTGTTACAGCACAGTGGGAGGCCATTCAGCCCATTGGCCTACACTGGCTCCGAAAATGAGTTCCATTCCACTGCCTTCTCCCTCATTCATGAAATTCTTGCTTTTCAGATAATTATCAAATTCCTTGTTAACTGTATTAATTGAACCTACCTTAACCACACCCTCAGATATTGCCTTCCTTGCGCTGTGGGAAAATGTTTCTCTCATTCTTGATCCTTCCTCCAGTGTGAACAGTTTCCCTCTATCTATTTTAACCCAGACACCTCATGATTTTGAATACCTCTATCAAATCTGCTGACAACTTTCTTTATTCCAAAAAAACAGTCCCAACTTCCCCAAACTGTCTATATGGCTGAAGTTCCACATCCCTGGAACTGGTCTTGTGATTCTTTGTTCAACCCTCTGTAATGTGTACATATTTTTCCCAAAGTGTTTCCTAAACCCAGAACTGTTTGCTATACTCTAAGTGAGTTGAACCAGTGTATTGTACAAGTTAAACATAAGCACATTGCTCTTGCACTATATGCCTCTGTTAATAAATGCTTTATTAACCATACTGTCAGCTTGTCATTCTTCCTTCAATGACTTATGCAGATGTATGCTGAAGTCTTGCTGCTCCGAATTCACTTGCGCCCTTTATTTGCTTTATTTTCTAATGCCTCTCCATGCTTTTCCTGCCAAACCCAGTCACTTCACGCAGGTCTGCATTGAATTCCATTTACTGCCTATCTGTCTGTTCAACCAGCTTGCCTATATCCATTTGAAATACTACACTGTCTTCCTCACAGTTCACAATGCTTCCATGTTTCATATCATCTACAAGTTTTGAAATTATGATTCTTTCAAAGACAATGATAGTAAATATTGAATCGCTGACACTACAGTCAATGGCCGTCGCACACGCTTGAAAGTGGACACAGAGGCTGGAGTTATTTTTCTATCAAATGACCTTAAATCTTATGCAACCGTTTAATTTTGTTCACTGTTTGTCCAATATTCATCTTATGTTTAATATAAGATACCTCACACTCTCTTACCAATGCCTCACGGCAGCAGCATTCAGTAATAAAATTATTGCATGTGTGAGACTTCCATAGCAACATGTGAAACACATCTACTGTGCCTTAATGTCATTTTGGTTGAAATTTGTACTCTGACTAATATCTATGTAAGATTACCCTGCAGCCTTGATCTGTCACACTTCAGGGCCCAAGAGGAAACGTCTGAAAGTCAAAGGTCAGCATCAGGCAACGTTGAGACACAAAGACAAATTTTTGAAACACTATGGTAGAACAACCTATCAATCCACCGCTAAGTGAGAGAGTCTGCACAGATCTCAACCTCATTCTTGAAGTGAAAGCAGTCACGCAACAAGGATCAATTTCCAAAACTCTTTAGAGACCTGGGGAAATTGACACTGCCTATTCCATCACACTGAAAGTAAATCTAGACCCAATCCCTTGTTCAGGCCCAGGTAGGTCCTATACCCACTTTAAGCAACAATACAAGCCACGATCCAATAGAGAGTTATTTCAAGAATCTCACAACCAACCGCATGGTGCCTTTATGGTGCCAATCCCAAATCAAATGAATCCATTACAATTTGTGTCAACTTAACATATTTGAACAAGGCAGTAAAATGAGAGTATTATCCAATAACATCTGCTGATGAAAGCCTAGCTAAACTTTCAGACAAGTTACCAAGCTGGATTTGAACAGGAGCGTTTGGTAATATCCCTAATTGGAGTCCAAGTTGTAAACCATCTTTGTAAAACCTCTTCAATGTTATCTTTTTAATTGTGTGTCCTTTGGAATTACCTGAGATTTTCCAGTAGACAGTGTTTGGCATACCAGAAGGAATGGAAGGCATTGTATGCCATGTACATGACATTCTTATCCATTTTCCTCCATGAAGCTCAATATTGCAACAAGGTGCAGACAGTCTTAGCAAAGTAATGGGATGCTGATACTCAGAGATGAGTTCTGAGTTCCAAAGCCCCATGACAAAATTGCTGGACCATGTTGTCCAAGCAACAGGCGTCATGACAAACCTGCAGAGGACAGAAGCCAGAAGGAAAATTCACCACAAATAAAAAACATCAAAGAATAGTATATGGGAATGGTAAATGGAAAAATCCTTAACCCATTTAGCACAACTAAATGGACCTTAAGACAACTTCTGCCCAGGGATCAGGCATTGGACATGTTGAGCCTTCGAAGACAATATAAATCCTGGACATAGCTGTCTTTGACAATGGGCCACAATTCATTTAATTCATTTGGAAGATCTGCTGAATAAGTGATTGGCTGGCGTCTCTTGCACTCAGTCTTGCCATGGAGGAAATTGCACCTACCTAGAGCTGTGGAAAGCCTAGGACAAAGTTAAATGGAGTAGCAAGGTGTTTCACAATTTTTCTAACTGTTTGCGATCTCGTGTGGATTTGCCCTGTTACAGATTGGCTGAAGTACCCTCAAATCAATGGTGAAGCTGAGTGAGGAGCAAGTACCATGAAAATATTGTAATGAAAATCTTAAGAAAGGAGATCTTCATTTAGCCCTACTCGACTATCATTCTTAGCATCACCAGTACAGGATTGCTTTACCCAAAGCCAGCTTTGGGTGGGCAGAAGTCTGCCAATTCAACTTGCCTCTCTTTCCCAGATACTAAAGCTGAATATCATGGCGTGGCACCATGAACAAGCAAGACAGCAAGAAGAATGTTACAGGGTAGCCCAAGCTCACACCGTTGTCAACCAGGGACACTGGGTTTCTGATCTTCCCATGTCAGAAAGTGGAGTGCACAGTTTCCTGCAGAGAGAGAAGGTAGTGGTGGTTGTGGACTATAACAGCTGAGATCTGGACACCAAGTGCATTGTCAGAAGAAACAGGACTGCATTGATTTTGCTGAAAAAGAAGTTTACAGCCAGATGGGCTGAATACCCTGATTGTCAGCGGAAACTGTGATAACACAGCTACTAACTACAGGGCCTAGGGATGAAGGAATGGACAGATTGTCAAAAGTTTCAAAGGAAACTCTGTACACGTTTAAGAGACAGATATATCCTCCTTCAGTCTTTCCCTGTAAAGCACATAGACTTTGGAGGGTTGGGGTAGTGAGAAAATGTAGGAAGATGTGGAGATAGAAAATGGGATAAAGAGTTGGGGGAGACATGGAGTGAAGGGTTAACTATATTGAATTTGGGCTTTGAATTGAATCAGCTTTATTGTCACAGGTACTCAAATGAGTACAGTGAAAAGTTTGCAAACCGCCATTTGATACAGATTCTTCAGTACACATTTGTGAGAAAAAATATTAGAAAAATAGGGAAATAAGAAAAGTTCAGCATTGCAGATTATAGGAATAAATTAGAAAATAGAGAAATCGAAAGTTCGAATAACGGTCCTTCCAACCCAATCCACCTTGCCCCCAGTCCGCACTGGGCCTTTACTCCAGACTGTGCTGGACTTCACTTCGAAGCTTTTGAAACTAAGAGATGACTTTGGAATCACCTCAAGACCAGACGTCCATAATGAGGCCATGCTGGCCCGAAAGACCACCATGGGCCGCTGAGAGACCATCACGGTGAGATGGGAGGCTCCCACGAAGGGTGGGGAATCTGCCACATAAGGCTGTGAGGACACCTTGTCGGATCTGCACTGAGGCCAGGAGTCCAGGGGCTAGGAATCTGAGGCAGAGAGTCCAGGCCTGCGCTGATGTAGGGAGTCTGAGAATGAGAAAAAAGAAGAAAGAAGAGAGAAGAAGGAAAAAAAAGTCAAAAAAGAAATAAAGAGAAAGAAATGGATGGACTGGACTAGCCCTGGCTGAAGCATCCTACTCTGCCACCACTGGTTACTCTGTGGAGGAGCTGGAAAAATATATATAGGTATCTCTTACCCTAGTAAGAAATAGCTGAGTGTGTACATTAGAGGCTCTGTCATAATGACAGAAGGCCACCTAGAGCTGGGATCCGAGCTTGTAAAGTTCCAGAGCTATCCTCTCTCTTCTCATTTTTGTGTACACTTACGGTTGGTAAAGGTTGTTGGTAGTCAGTGGCATGAGTGTATGTTACCTTCAGGCAACAATGCCGACATGATCACACGACACTAGGTGTGGAAGATCTGCCCAGTAAGTGATTGGCTTACGTTAAGTCATGGCATGGAGGAAGCTATTACTGCTGCAGGAATTGCACCCATTCAGAGCCTCAGGAGAGGCCAGGGTAAACGTATATGATGCAGTGGGGTGGTACCCAGTACGTGGCAGCCACAGCTATTACCGGGCACTTTCCTGCCAGTGTCCAGTACCTCAATCAGATACTGATTGATTGAGAGACCATCACCCACATGCGGGGTAGAAGCTTTTCAGAATGCCCCATGAATGACAGGGCCAGCAGGCATCATGCCAGCAGCAGTGGGGCAAAACTCTACATGATCATCACTTGACCACTTAAGGTCCTCAACTGGCAGCAGGACTAGAAGATTCATTCTGTTGGAACAAACACAGCGAATTCTGGACAAACTCAGCAAGTTTGGCCAGAAAGCAAAACAGAGTTAATGGCTTAGGTCTGACAGGATTCTTCTTCAGAATTCTGTTTCTCTCTCCACAGATGCTACCAGACCTGCTGAGTTTCTCCAGGATTCACTGTGTTTGTTTCAGATTTCCTGCATCTGCAGTATTTTGCTTTAGTTCCGGTGGAGGTAGGGATGTGGCAGGGTTTGGATACACCATCATCTCATCAATTCCATTCCCACCTCCAAACCTGCCATCAGTGATAGTAGAAGTTTCTGCCCATTAGCTCAGTTTCACTATTCGCTGATGCTGCCTGATCTGCTGACTGCTCTTATATGCATATCATATTTGGCTTGAAGTCCAGTAATCCCTCCATTTTGAAATGCTGTCATTGTTTGAAAAGCACCCAAAGACTTGTCGCCCCCCCCCCCCCCCCCCCCCCCATCTCTGTCACCTCCTCTGGCTCCGCAACCCTCTGAAATCTTGATGTTTCTCTGGTTGTGGTTGGCACAGTGGCTCAGTTGTTCACACTGTTGCCTCACAACGTCAGGGACCCAGGTTTGATTTCACCCATGGGTAACTGTCCGCATGGAGCTTCCACATTCTCCCTGTGTCTGTGTGGGATTCTTCTGGGTGTGTTGGTTTCCTCCCACAGTCCAAAGATGTGCAGATTAGGTGGATTGGCCATGCTAAATTGCCCACAGTGTCCAGAGATGTGCAGGTTAGGTGGAATGGCCATGGGAAATGCAGGGTTACAGGGATAGGACAGTGGGCTCGGTTTGGGTGGGATGCTTTTCAGAGGGTCAGTGTGGACTTGATGGGCTGAATTACCTGTTTCCACACTGTAGGGCTTCTGTGATTCTGTGGTCACATCTACGTCCCCAGTTTTAATTTCTCTAAAATTGTGGGCTGAGATATTAGCTGTATAGAGACCAGAGTCTGGAATTCCCTCCATAAACCACTTCACTTCCCTTTCCGTTTCAAGAAACATTATAAAGAATATCTCCTTTTAACTCCTGATGTAGCTCAGTGTCACATTTTTAATGAGAACCATTCCTGTAGAGCACCTTGGGATTCTTTGCTAAATTAAAGACACTATATAATTGAAAGTTGTTGTTGGCATGGAAGGATTTCATTTTAAATATATTTTCAGCCTTCATACCTGCCATTCCTATAACGATCAACATCTGGTAACTTTTAGCCTCTAATCCCAACAGTGCTGCCTGATGATTATGTTGCTTTATTCAAGGAAATGAAACAAGGTTTTCTTGTTTGATGTGACCGAAAGAAAACCTGGCCATTATGTTTCTCTGGCGTCTAATAAATCTCATAAATTAAAGCTTTCTGACCCAATGATAGATTAGGTCAGAGGCTGGTTCCGTCAAGCATCAAGAAACCTGTGGTCATGGGACAAGCTGTTGCGTCTGATCGCACTCAACAACACCCTGCTGGAAGTGGTTAGCAAATTCTGCTACTTCAGCTCCAGCATGACAAATAGTCTGTCCCACGCAGCAGAACTCAACAACACATAAGAAAAGCAGTTACCGCGGTAGGTATCCACACAAAATAAATGTGGGATAACACCCAGCTGCTGGGTTCTGAGGCCAGTCTTCTCAGTGTCTTGCTGTATTGCCGTGAAATGTTGCCGACTTGCAGTTATGGAGAAAAGATGCTCCACAATTTCTGCGGTGTGCTCTGGCTGTATCCTGGCAGCATGAATCATGAATGCAGCAGTTCTGCAACAGGCAGAGCTCCCAGGTTTGTTCGCAGTCACGAAATCGAAGCAGTTTTGTTGGTTCAGGCACGTCCCCAGCAAAGGAGAGGGTCACATAGACTGTGTGGTGAAATAGCCAGGATCAGCTGCCTGGTAGCACCACCCAAAGCTCCACTTTAACATTGCTTGCGAGTGTGACATGAAGGCTGCAGACATTGATGTAACATGATTCATGTGGGGCAGAGCTCACCTCTTGAGGATTGGCTTACTCAGATCCCAGCAAAGGTGCAGCACATGGAAAGAATTCTGAAATGGATTGTTTGCCGTGTGGTTCCATCTGTTGTGGATGGAAGGATGTGAACCTCTATCAAGAAGAACATTCAGATTCCAGATGAGGATCCCGTCTGGCTTTTTGCGAACAGTGGGGAGCACTTATCACTTCATTAGAGGAAGCCTGACGTTGTTGAATTGCCAGGCTGTGGTTTTCACTGGGATATAGGATCCAGCCTGCAAAGGGGTGCTGGCCATTCAGGGGCCAGTAGTTTCCCATTTCTGGCAGCAACATAAGGGGGAGTGGCTGCTGCTGGTATTTATACTGAGGACTTCCCCATGGGATCACTGTGAGAACCTCGGCGAGAGGAGTGTGTGGCAGGTTGTGAGTCACAGGAAGAGGTTTGCCAACGTGTGTTGGGGTAGGAAGGTGTGGCTTTGAGAGGGCAGCCCCTTTCCCGATGCTAAGCCCCTCCACCAGGCATTAAGCACCTTTGAAAAGGTTCATATGATGGTCTGAAGATAGGGCTGAAAACGCATCAGTCTTAGGACAGTCACGGAGTCTTGGTGGGCTCAGGTGTAATGACTTTTAAGTATCTAGTTAATCAGTCTTATTAGCCAGATTTCGGCAGGTTTCTGCATCAACCCGTTCCCTGTTGTGTTTAAGACCCTGGAGCAACCTTGTGATGATATCACGGTACTGCATGGCACTGAGTATAAATACCATGGAGTAGGCGGTGCTGGAATACGCTGGAAGAAACTCACTAGAAGACACTACAATGTGACTGTCTGGAAGACACACCGAGTACATTGATGTGAGCATTCAAAAGATAGACTGGTCATTACCTAACCTAACTATAGAATATGGTATACGTTTACCGTGTATAGTAGTTGGCATGAATTATAATAAATATAAGCCTGAAGACAATTCTTGATTTTATCTTCTTGACTATTCTGTAAAGAATCTAAACTCTTAGTGTGGCATCAAACTTGTGATAAAAGATCGGGTCCAAACTAGGATAGACAACATACAAGAGACGACAGTTCAGGATTCACTGCCTAGATCTTTCACAGCATCTAATTGTGGAAATGAGCTTGAAGAAAGAAAAGAGGGCAGTAAAATGCCCACTAGCAGTTAAGGGCATAAATCTGAATTGCGTACGTGATAAGAGAATTTGATTACTGGACCCCTAAAGCAGATTTATTCCCTGAAGAGAAGGTTGTTGGGGAGAGCGGGGAAACAAATTGTTTCACCTGTAAAACCTGTTGCAAACGAGGCGACCTCTTGAAGACGGTCTACCAAGCAACTAACCAAATTGTTCATAACTCAACATATACATTCATGCCTTACTCCTTCCTCAGAGAGTTAATACCATCATGAAATCAGGATGTTTATGATAGAAAAGAAGAGCCAATCTAACTTCTCTGTATATTTCTGCAGTTACATCAATATGAAATCGAGGTGGAAGCCAATAAAGAAACTACAAAATCATCAACTTCACCTCGATTGTCTAATACCTTGTTATAGTCTTTCCTTCCCTATCTTCTGACAAAGATAAATCAAGACAAAAGATTTGGAGAAGGCTGTGAGAAATAAGGAAAAATGTATTGTAAATCCTATAAAAAGAAATGAGCTAAATAAGTCATTTGAGAAGTGTTAGATAATGCTTATGACTGGGGAAGAAACTTGGGAATGGGCTGAAGTGTAAGGGCATTAGAACCCGGGAGCAACCTTTTGTTTGTCACGGAGCTGCACATCACTGTGTATAAATACTACAGAGTGGGCAGAGTTCAAGCACTCTGGATGAAACTTAATAGAAGACATTAGATTGTGATTCTCTGGAAGATACACAGTGAGCACATCGACATAAACATTCAAAGATGATAGATCAGTTATTCCCTAATGTAACGTTAAGTCTGAGTCTTGTTTATGTATGTCATGTATGCTGGTAGTTAGAATGAAAGCATAAATTGTGTTACTTTGAAGTTTAAGCCTGAAGTCAGTTGTTGGCATTGCCCTTTTCCTTGACCAGTCTGTAAAGAGCCCAAACTTAGTGCAGCAACAAATACATAACAAAAGATGGGAGCCGAGCTGGAATACGAAACTTGTGATTGAATTCCCACTGCTGACTTAAAAGGGGTGAGGGTCACTTTTCCTGCTGGTGGAAAAGGAATGTGTAAATTCCCCTGTGATTATGTGGATCAACCTCACATCTCACCACTCTGGCTGGTTTCATTAAATGTGATTCATTTCAATGTCTTTGAGAAGTGATGACAAAAATCTTGGCGCATAAATGAAACATTTCGCCTTTCTATCAAACTATTAAAGATGATGATAAGCTAATGAAGTACATTTTGAAGTACGGGTGCTGAAGTAATGCAGGAAGTGCAGTCTCCAATTTGTGCACAGCCAGCTCCCACAAACAGCAGTAAAATAAACTACCATCTGATCTTTCGGTTTATGATTTCAAACATGTTCTGGACTTCAATTTGTCTGTTGTTAATTGCATCTCAAGTAATATCTAAAGAGGGGTGACTGGACCTGAAATGTTACCTCTGCTTTCTCTCCACAGGTGCTACCATACCTGCTGAGTTTTCCCAGCAATTTCTGTTCTTGCTTCTGATTTCAAGCATCTGCAGTTCTTTTCTTGTCAAGTAATATCTCCTCAGGATACAGTAACCATCTCAACTTCTTCAGTCTGTCATTATGACTCAAGATGCCTTAAACCAGTGGTCAGTTTGCTTCTCAGAATTCCCTGATGGGGATATTATGGTACAGCAACTAGAATTGTGTCTGTACTGTTTCGGACTTGGCTCTGTGGGTCACACTGAGTCAGAAAGTCTTAGCTGTAAATGCCCTACTCCAGACTATTGAATACAAAGTGTAGACCGACACTGCCAGTGTGGCACTGAGGGAGTTCCATTCTTTTTGAATGAGTGAAATGTTCAACTGAGGCCTGGTCATCCCCTTTGTGTGTATGTAAAAGATCCCATGACACTACTTTTAAGAAGATCGAAAGAGTTCTTCTAATGAATACTGAGGCCTGGCCAATATTTATCTCTTCACATCATAAAAAGAAATGAAGGATGACTTTGGGATCTTGCTATGTGCAAACTAGCAGCCATATTCCAACAGTGACTACACTTCAAAGAAAATACTTCACGAATTGTAAAGCACTTTCTGATGTCCTCACTACCACCAGAAATGCAAATTTTTGCATGATCAAATTCACACTTGTGAGCACAGGAAGTGGCACTTTCACCATGTGCCTATTCTTGTTTTAAGTTTAATTTGCTGGTCCACTATTGCTTGAACTGTAAGTCCCTTCTTCCTCCTTCATACACACTTCAGTGTATTGGTAAACATTGATGTGTAAACTGTGATGACCCCAGTGCTGAATCTTGTTTTAGCCAGAGAGCTGTTGTCATGCCAACAGAGCTCAATTTACAGTTGTCCATTCTTCTTTCTGCTATGCACAACTTTGATTTATCAGTTTCACTTCCATCTCACCGGCTGGTTTCTCTAATAGTTGCATTCGGTTGAATTACTTCTTTGATGTGGTATCAAAAGCTGTTGTCTAACTCTAAGTGCCTCAAAAGCACAGATTGCTCATCATGAACAAGGATTCCCATTTCCTCAGGAACGTCCCTAAATTTTAGCTGCCCCTATCCTAACTCACACAAAGTCTCATTGATCTATTGCCACTGCAGATGCTGGAGAATCCGAGATAACAAGGTGTGGAGCTGGATGAACACAGCAGGCCAAGCAGCATCATAGGAGCAGGAAAGCTTGACGTTTCGGGCCTAGACCCTTCATCAGAAATGGGGGAGGGGAAGTTATCCGAGATAACTCCAGCATCTGCAGTACCTATTACTTCTGATACAATTTTAACCCCACTGCGAAGCCTCTTCTAAGGATGCCTATCCTGAAGAAGTTACCCTCCTCCCTCCGGACAAACCTCAGGGGAGCTCTCTCCCACTGCAACTCTCTCATAATCTCTTCAGACTTGTCTGTCTCCTCTCCACCTATCCTCTCCTCTATCCATCTTCTATCCGCCTCCCCCTCTCTCCCTATTTATTTCAGAACCCTCTTTCCCTCCCCCATTTCTGATGAAGGGTCTAGGCCCGAAACGTCAAGCTTTCCTACTGCTATGATGCTGCTTGGCCTGCTGTGTTCATCCAGCTCCACACCTTGTTATCCTTGATCTACTGCTGTTGTCTTCGTTGATCTACATTGGTTTCCGCTTAAGCAAAGCCTTGATTTTAAAATGCATTCTTGCGTTTAAACTCCTCCAGGGCCTCACCCTTCCAACTTCTGTAATATTCTCCAGCCCCATTTCCTTCTGGATACCTGGATGCTCTTTCAATTCCATCCTCTTGCACAGCCCGCATTTAACCATCTCTCTATGTCTTAGGTTCCCTGGGCCCAAAGCTGTAGAATTCCCTCCATAATTGCTGCACATGTTGCTCTACACTTCCTTCTTTAAGATGCTGCTTAAAACCAACTCCTTCATCCATGTTTTTGGTGACCTGTGTATTACTTTCTCAAGTGATTTGTGGTAAATCTTTGTCTGATGATACTCCTATGAGATACCTGAGCATGTTCTACGCTGAAAGGACCTATGCAAAAGCATGTTGTTAAGCAGAATGTTCTGTGAGGGTATTATGTCTGTGTGGAGAAGTGGTTTTAACTGCAATGTGCCTTTCTTTTCTTTAAGCTCCGGTTCCAACCCAGCCACCTGCACCTCTTGCAACAACAACCCCATTACCTACAATTCCTCCTGCCCGGGAAGGTAAGGCATATGTGTTACAATTTAGATCCTTGGTTTGGGGAGTACAGTTATTTGTATAGCTCTGTATTTTTGTTCCAATCGAGATTAACCTTCACACATGGTTGAGGACATTTTTACCATTCCACTCTATATCTCACACTGTGTATTGTTTACAGAATATCCAGCACCTCTGTTCGAACAACTTTAATTGGTTTTGTTAGTTATTAGTCACATTAATCATTACAGCTATGGTTTAGAACAGGATTAAGGGGTGATCGGATTAGGGGGATTTGAGCTAATTTAAGGGCGTGATAGTGGTAGTGAGAAAGGTAGTGAGAAACTATTTCCTCTTAAGGAGAGATGTAACTTTTGAATCTTTAGAATTAGAGCTAGGATGACAGAGGTGATGTCAGGAAGACTTGGTCGTACAGCAGGGCAGTGCAAATCTGGAATCCAAACCCACCAAAGTGGGTCAATTGGAAAAAGCCCAAACTGAGGTTGACCATTTTTTATTATGTAAGGGTATCAAGTGTTAGATAACCAAGGTTGGTCCTAAGACACAGACCGGCTGAATGAATGGGCAGGTCCAAGGAGCTGAAAGGTATCTCTGATGTTCTTACATCCCTCCTATTTCTGCAGGAACTCACCTGTGAGAAGCAGCTTTCAGTTGTTTTTGGTAACAATTCATTCTTTGTCTTCTTCCTCCAGTTTGTAAAGCTGCCAGATCGAACTTGGTGTTTCTTGTGGATGGGTCATGGAGCATCGGTGATGAGAATTTTGTCAAGATCATTGGCTTCCTGTACAATACGATTGGAGCTCTGGACAAGATTGGCCCCGAGGGAACTCAAGTAAGCACTAGAAAAGAAGTAGGGTCGGGCATATATAAATTCAGAATCAACGCCATATTGGATTGTTCTCTGATTCTGTCTGCTAGTTGGAATATGATCGGATTTATGTGTCTTTTTTTGTGCCAATTGCCTTATGCCACAGCAAGACCAGACTTCAAATTCCAAATTGTTAAAGCACAGAGAGAGGACACTCAGTCCATTGTGACTGTGCTGGCTGTTTGTAAGAGCTATCTGATTAGTCCCAGTCAATCCCTCTTTCCCCATTGCCCTGCATTTTTCTTTTTCTCTTCTAGCAATGATGTAGTTTCCTTTTAAAAGTTATGATCGAATCTGTTTGTAATTCCCTTTCAGGCAGCATGTTCCAGATCACAATAACTCATGAAAAATAAATCCTCTTCCCTCCTTTGGTTCTCATGACAATTTGATAAATTGGTGTTGTCCGATTATCCATCCTGCTCCCAGTAGTAACCATCTTTCCTTATTTATTCTCTCAATGCCCTTCATTATTGTGAACACATTAATGAAATCTTTCACAGCTGTAGGGTGACCAATCTCAGCTTCTCCAGTGTCTCTCAACCCTTTTCACTAAATCTGCTCTGCACCCTCTCCAAGACCGAGGGAGCCTCCCTAAAACACGATGACCAGGCTTACACACCATTCTGTAGCCTGAGGCTTGTTTTGTAATCTATAAAGGTCAAACAGAATCTTCATTGTAAATTCTTTAGAGAACCCATTGATACCTAACACACTAATACTAAATGTGTGACAATTCTAACTCTCGCACACACATACAAACCCAGAGTTAGGAGCAGGAATTCGCTATTTGCCCCTTCAGCCTACTCTGCCATTTAATAAGATCATGGCTGTCTTGATTGTAACCTCAACATTCCCACCTACTCCAATACCATTTACCCCCCTGCTTACTCAGAATTTATCCATGTCTACCTTAAAAAAAATTTCAGCACTTTCACTTCTCAAAGGGAGAGTTCCAAAGAGTTGCAACACTATCTTAAATGAATGACTCCCTATTCTTAAAAAACAGCCCTCTATTTCTAGGTTCTCCCACAAGAAGGAGCATCCTTTCTATATGTACTCTGTTAAGACCCTTCAGGACCTTCTATGTTTTAATCAAGTCATTTCTTGGTTTTCAAAACTCCAGTGCATACAAGCTTAGCCTGTCCAAGTTTTCCTCATAAGGCAATCCACCCATTCTAAATATTAGTACAATAAACCTTCTCTGAGCTATTTCCAAAGCATTACCCCCTTTCTTCAATAAGGAGACCAAGACTGTACAAGTACTCCAAACGTGGTCTCGCCAATGCCCACGTAACTGAAGAATAACCTCCCTACTTAGGCATAAAACTCCCCTAGCAATAAACAGTAACATTCTTAATTACTTGTTGATTCTGCATATGATACATGCGTTGAATACGTTTTGAAAAAATGGACACTTTTGCAAACTTCTACACACAACACATACATCCTCCATTGGTAGAATGTGATACAGGAGAAAAATCACCAGTTATTCATTTGAGAGGAAGTTAGACAACACACAAAGGAGAAAGGAGTAAAAGATTTGTTGATGAGGTTGTGATGACGAAGGCTGGAAGCATATTGATGTGAAGCACAAGCTGAAAGGCCTGTTTCAGGATTGCAAATCCTGTACAACATATATTATTCCATGTGAGAAAGTGATTGTCCTGAAGCTAACAGAGACAACAATTTCTGACTCTAAACTGAGTAGTACTATATGGGAATTTGCATGTTTAAATTCGGCATTAACTATCCTCAGTGCTCTTTTAAACTGTCAGCCTTTTGACCCAGTGCTAACCTCAATAGCTCATACAGATAGACATTATTCAGAAGAATGTGCACCTCATATACAGCTTTACCCTAGTGTCCCTTTGACGGTCGGAAATTGGGTCTTTGCTTTTGCACTCATTTCAAGTGTACTCAACGTGAAATTCATTGTTTTTGTGAAATTGACCTTGTAACTCTCTTTGCAAATTCAACTTCAATGCATTAACTAAAAGTTTTAGGGATAACTATTTCACATTAAATATAAACAGAAAATGCTAGAACTACCCCATTTTTCAGCCAGCATCTTGGAAAGACAGAGAGACAGGCAGAGAAACTGAGTTAACACTTTTTCTCTACAGAGGTTGCTTGACCTAGTAAGTATTTTCGGCACATTCTGTTTTTATTTCAGATTTTCAGCATCCAAAAGTATTTTGCTTTCCTGTTTTAGATTTATATGTGCTTCAACGTTCAGTTTTCTCATTTATTGGATCCCTTGCGTGGCTGAAGAAATGTTTAAGCAACCAGTTCATGTGTAGGGGTCAGAGAGACTGCCCCTCTGGGATTACAAGGTGTAGAGCTGGATGAACACAGCAGGCCAAGCGGCATCAGAGGAGCAGGAAGGCTGATGTTTTGGGCCTAGACCCCTTTTCTGAAGAAGAGTCTAGGCCCAAAACGTCAGCCTTCCTGCTCCTCTGATGCTGCTTGGCCTGCTGGGTTCATCCACTCTAGACCTTGTTATCTCAGATTCTCCAGCATCTGTAGTTCCTACTACCTCTGACCCTCTGGGATTGTTCCTTTCCACCTTCCAGCTTCCGCACCGCACCTTGTTCCAGATAACCCATCAACATTAAGAAATGTTCATACGTGCAATTCATTGTAAATTGGAATGTAACAAGTGGTTAGATGGTTTACCAATCTGATATTTATTTGGAATGGAACAGGTTGCAATTGTGCAGTTCAGCGATGATCCCAGAACAGAATTTCAGCTCAACTCGTACAGTGACAAAGAGAATCTCCTCAATGCCGTCCAGCGTATTAGATACAAAGGTGGAAATACCAAGACAGGTACAGAAAAATATTGTTTAGCATGAAATCAGAGAAATCAGAGTGCAAGAGATCAGTAAACGCATTGGTTCCATTTCAATGCTGATATAAAACTTATGCTATTTACTGTAGTTTCATTTCTCGCTATCCTCCCGGTATCCTTTCATTATAATGTCCCTTTTCAAATGGTCAACCCTGTTCTGTTTCTTATGGTGTTTCATTGTCTGTCTGATTTTTCTGTGTGGAGAGGGAAGAAGTTCTAACTCATTCTCTGTGTTTCCCTGGTGTTAATCTCTGTTAACTAACGACAGTTGCAAGTTATATTTCGCTTCTGTGACATCTGTCTACAAAAACAATTACAAATCCTGCTATAATTTTTAAGTGACCTTCATTATTCTTAACAACTCCATGTGTGTTTCTCACCATGAAGAACAGCTGAGTTAACTGGGCACATAGTCACTGAAGTTTAGAATGATCAGAGGTGATCTTATTGAGACATGCAGGATTCTGAAGGATTTAACATGGGAGAGACAGATTTTTTTCATTGTTCAGGGATTCTAAAACACTGGAAGTAGTCCCAGGATAAGCGGACAATCATTTAAATAAATTACTTCATTCATAGGGTTGTGAATCTTTAAACTGATCTATCGCAAAAGAATGTGAATTCTCCATCAGTGAATAGATTTAAGGTTGGGATAGATTTAGGAATTGATGGATGTGGAGAGTGGTTGGGAAATTGCAGTTGATGCCCAGGATCAGCCATGATCATGTTGAATGGCAGAGCAGGCTCACTGTGTATTATGGTCCACTACTCCACCTATCTCTTGTGCCATGGTGAACATGCAGCATCGACTATGGTGACAGTGGAAGAAAAGCGATTGAAAGAAATAACTTTCATTTCTATTGTGCTGTTCATAGCGTCAAAGCATTTCCAGCCAATGAGGAACCTTGTTGAAGTGTAACCACTATTATAGTTTAGGAAGCATGTCATACGATTTGAGCAGAACACAATCTCACAAACAACAATGATCTGATAATCTGCTTTTAGAGATGGTGACTGAGGGATAAATATTGGCCAGGACACCATGGACAACTCATATACTCTTCAACATTGTTGCCATGAGATCTTGTAAATCTTGAAAGTATCCAGCAAAGGACAGGGCCATTTTGTCTATCATGCCTCTGCTGGCTGTCTGAAAGAACTGTCTAATTAGTCTCATTCTTTGTTCCCACTTTCCCACTTAGCTCTAAAGTTTTGACCTTTATTTATTTTTTTAAGCACTGAGCCTGTTTTGACTCAACACAATAGGTGACAGCCGTTCTGTAGCTCACTTCGCAGGGCAATGCCCTGTCCAATCAGAGCCAGCCTGCTGCTTAAAAATTTGTATAAAGCCTGCCACTTAACTGTCAATTTTCATTTAATGGGTGCATTCTCCATGGCAACCTATACCAATCAGTGTGCACTTGCAAATTAATCAGTACTCTCCGTACTTCCGGTATAAATATCGACTTTCCCCTTGAATTGGTATTCTTGCAAATTGTCCTGCGAAGTTCAAGACAAAAAGCTTCGGCAAGATGTATCTTTTTTTAACAGTGCTTAAGTTCTGTACACTCAGACCACCATAAATAGTTATCCAATTTCCATTCGAAAGTTGCGGTTGATTCTGCTTCTATCTCCCTTTCAGGTGGTACATTCCAGATGACAAAAATTCTGTGCATGAGAAAACAACCATCTTCCTCCCCTCTCTGAGATATTTATTCAAGTCCTTGACCTGTTGTCAATGGAAGGAAGACAGTAATCTGAAAGGGCAGACAGGCTCACAATTTAGTTCCTCACCTGAAAGACAGCTTCTCAAAATGTGCAGCACCCACGTACAGTATCTCTGCCAGCAGATAATGTTTGGAGAGATTTAACAGCTGTTTATCATTCCATTATATCTATAAATACTTCTATTGTTGAATTTAACACCAGTCAATAAGGGTGGGATCCTGTACAATGATGCCTGGCCTATGTGGGATTTTGCAAGAAAATTATGCCCTTATATTAAAAAAAGCCTGAATACTGTGCAGCGAGCACAGTATGGATTCTGTTGCATTGTAATCCCGCAGGACTTTGAAAGGGAGCAAAATAAAATTACATTGAAGTTAGAAATGAAAATTATCTTAGATATAGCAAAACCAATTAGGCTTTACTGTTTATTTTTCTCAAATTAAATGGCTGTTTAACTGAATTGAAGGGACTGCAAGGTTTTCATTTTGTTGAGTAAAACTCAATACAAAGCTTGAAACGGGCCTCACATTACATGATGGAGTGCATCTTACCTGATATCAGGTCCCCTTCATCTATCACACCTGTACTCGCTGACTAATATTAGCTCCTGTTACCCAATGCCTCCATTTTAAAATTCACGTTCTTGTTTACAATTCACTCTAGGGTTTTGCCCTTTCCTCTTTTCCTACACACCTCCAAATTACTTCTGCTTCTCTAATTCTGGTCTTTTGTCTATCTTCAATTTTAATTGTTCATCATTGGTTGCTATGATCCAGAGTTCTGAAATACCCTCCTTACACTTCTCCGCCTCTTTTATCTCACCCACCTCCTTTAACACACTGAGTAAATCTTTGACCAAGCCTTTCATAATCTGGCCTTGTATCTCCTCATGTGGCACAGTGTTATAGTGCTTCTATTGGGTTACAGTGCTCCTATGAAGCATCTTGGGACATTTTATTATGTTAGAGTTACTATATAAATGCAATGTTTTTGTAATTAATTCCTGCTGTTAATTAATGCTGTTTTGTCTGATGTATTCAATAGGCAATGTCATGGTGAAAAGGTTAGAAGTATTCATTGAGATGAAATGGTTAAAAGATGACTGCTGACTAGTTAAGAGGAGAGAATTGAATTGTAATGCGCAGAGAGAGAGAGAAAGAGAAAGAGAAAGAGAAACCACTTGCTCCAGAAGAGGCAATCATTTATCATTAGGACACCTACTTCCTTTCTCAAGTCACAAATTTCCTTTTGCAATAAAACATGGTAATGATGATGCAAAACTTCAGATGTAATCATATTTGCTGTTGTACTTCATCATCTTTATACAACCAGATTGGGAAATACAAGAATTAAATCACATTTGGAGGGAAATGCAACTTTGTAATAATGACTAAAAAAGTTGAATGAGAAATTAAGTTAATTAAGTTAAGTTAATTTCTTTACTTGTGCATAGTTTCCATGTCTTAGTAAATTACAGTGGATAAATAGTAAAGAACTTAGGAAAATGGAACTTGAGTAGGACATATGGCCCCTAAAGCCTGCTCTACCATTCAATAGAAATAAAGCAATCTTGCAGGATCCCTACACTGTGGAAGCAGGCCATTCGGGCCATCAAGTTCACACCAACTCTCCAAAGAACATCCCACCCAGACCTACCCTTTCCCTTTTACCCTGCACTTCCTGTGGCTAATCCACCTAGCCTGCACATCCCTGGACGCTATGGGCAATTTAGCACAGACAATCCACCTAACCTGCAAACCTTTGGACTAGAGGAGGAAACCCACGCAGACATGTGGAGAATGCGCAAACTCCACACAGACAATTGTCTGAGGTTGGAATCAAACCCAGGTCCCTGCTGCTGTGAGGCATCAGTGCTAACCACTGAGTCACTGTGCCACCCATCTTCAACTCTACTTTCCCATCTCATTCCCATTTCCCTTGTTTCTTTTAATATCCAAAAAATTATAGATCCATTTATTAAATATACTCAGTGACTGAGAATCCACAGCTCCCTGAAGTGGATACATGTTGCGAAGAAATTTCTCCCCATCTCAGCCACAATTGCTGCCGTCAGTTCTGGATTCCCCAACCAGGGAAACTGCCTCTCTGCATCTATCCAAGCAGTCTAATTGTCTTCTATTTTTCAACAAGATCACCTCTCATTCTTCTAACTTCAGAAGGTATGAGCCCATTTTACACAGTCTGTCCTCAAGGGACAATCCTGTCATCTCAGGACCTGAACCTTCCTTGCACACCCCTTGGAACATATATCCTTTAAGTAACAAAAACAAAGCTACGCTGTATCCGGTATGGCCTCACCAAAATCCTGTATGCCACACCAAGATTTAGTTGGTGGATGTTCTTTTGCCCATTTACTTGCCTTTGTCTAATATTTAAATCATAAAGTTTAAATCAAAGCTGTTAAAGTTGATAGAACCTAGGTGGGCAATTGGAATAAGGATGGAGGTTGACTGTGATCTATTTGGATGGGGCAACATGCTCAGGAGGTTGAATGGCCTCCTCCTAATCCTGAGCTCATAGGTCATACATCATAGATCATAGAACCCCTACAGTGTAGAAACAGCCCCTTCGGCCCAACAAGTCTACACTGACCCTCAGAGCATCCCACCCAGACCCATTGCCCTATACTTCAGCTACACGTCCCTGAACAATATGGGGTAATTCAGCATGGCCAATCTACCTAGCCTGCACATCTTTATACTGTGGGAGGAAATGGGAGCACCCGGAGGAAACCCACACAAATACGGGTAAATGTGCAAACTCCACACAGACAGGAGTTCCATAGTATTTCCAATATCTTCCTGCAAAATGATGAGATCAAGCACCAGGTTTTCATATTCCAGCATTTCCACCCATTGACTCTGGGAAATGGGGCAGTAGGCAAACGATATGCGCCAGAGGTAAGCACAGCCAATTGACTTCTCAAATTATACATCAAGTGTTTTTATTGTGTCCTTTCAATGTGTGGCCAACAATCCCACACTGTATCAGTCCTCCTGTCCACATTTAAATGAGAATACTTCATTATGATTTGCACGTAGTAGTGCACAGCAATGAAAGAATTGGATACTCCCTCTTAGTAAGGGCAACATACTCTTCCTCACTCAGCTTGCACTCAGGACATACCAAGTACTCATATTTGCATTAAAGTAAGTCTTCTGATAACTTTGGTGTTAAGTATATGGAACTGAAGGATACAGGACAAAGAGAATAAAAGCTCATAGACAAGATATGCATTTTGTTCCGTTCATGTATAGATCAATCCATTGTGCATTTGGACAATTTAAGATTTTGACTCTCTTACTAATGCTTGTGATTTGATTTCTACCCTGATTCATCTGCTACATGCTTCTCTTTGAATTCTCAGGCAGGGCTATCAAACATGCCAAGGATACTGTCTTCACCGTTGAGGCAGGTCTACAGAAGGGCATTCCCAGAGTCCTGGTGGTAATTACGGATGGTCGATCGCAAGATGACATTGACAAGATTTCCAAAGAGATGCAGATTGATGGTAACGGAGTAAAGTAGTTCTAGAAACCCACAACAGATGCATCACTCTATTCTAATCTTCACTGTGTGGACACTTAGTGATAAGAACTGTGCCCGTTTGGGCCTGGCTTAGTGATGAACTTGTTTGAGTGAAGGACGCTTTGAAGATTGCGAGGTGATCTCATTGAGAAGTATAACATTCTTAGAGAGTTTGACAGGGCAGAGCTACGAGGACATTTCTCCCCTGGTTGGAGAGTCTTGAACCAGGCACCATAGTCTGAGAATAAGGGGTTGGCCATTTAGGATTGAATTAGGGAGAAGTTTCTTTATCAGGGCTGTAAATTTCTGGAATCCTCCACTCCAGAAAGCTATGGATGCTTAGTCATTGAGTGTACTAAAACCTGAGATCTGCAAATTTGTGA
This sequence comes from Ginglymostoma cirratum, assembly GCA_024137785.1. Classification (NCBI taxonomy): domain Eukaryota; kingdom Metazoa; phylum Chordata; class Chondrichthyes; order Orectolobiformes; family Ginglymostomatidae; genus Ginglymostoma; species Ginglymostoma cirratum. The sequence goes on along the minus strand of JAHRHZ010000052.1, from coordinate 25,200,337 downwards.
ACATTATGGGACATGTAAATAAGGCAGGAAATTGGAGGTGATTTAAAAGATCACCAAGGATTTTATTGGATGGGTGGAGCAGTTTTGAGGAGTCATGTAGTCTGCTGTGGTTCCTGTTTCTTATTTTAGGTGTGATCACAAAAAGAACATTTTCCTTTGTCTTTCAACAATATCAAGGGATCTGAGTGCTTGCAATTGGCTGGCAAGCCCTTGAGAAGAGCAAATTAAGATATGGTCAAACTGAAATACTTGAGGTTGTTAAAGGAATGGATGGGGTGGATAGAATGAAACACCTTTGCTGAAACAGTGTAACAGAGCCGCTGAGAATCACCAGTGAAAGAGAGGTAGGAAACAAGTTGTGACTGTTCAATTAACATGTAACAGAAGCTAATTGTTCATTTACATCTCATATGGAATGCAGTGCTAAGAGAGCGGTGGGAACTCACTACTGTATCATAACAGCAAGTAGTTGAAGCAAAGGGTAAAGGTACATTTAAGGGGAAGCTAGATAGGCATAAGAGCGAGAAAGCAATGGAGGCATTCACTCATAAAGTGAGATTAAAGGAGAGTGGGCTGAGGCTAGAAATGCTGGCATGAGTCAGATGGGCTGAATAGTCCATTTCTGTCCAAACATTCTGCATGATTTCAGATAAAGACACTGCAAGCATCAACAAGATTCTTTAAAGCATCCAATAAAGGGATTAAAACTAAAATACTCTAACATTGCATTGTATGCGTTACATTGACACTGCTAATGTTGAAGGAATTCCCAAATAATGTCAATCACAAACAGCAAGCTAGGTGCACATTAAGCATTTTTACAGTTCAGTATGGGCAGAAATATGTTAAACTGAAGCACACTGTCATATCTATTTCTGCTCCAGGTTACAGTATCTTTGCAGTGGGTGTTGCTGACGCTGATTACTCAGAGCTTATCAACATTGCAAATAAACCCAGTAACAGGCATGCATTCTTTGTGGATGATTTTGATGCCTTCAAGAAGATAGAAGATGAACTTGTTACCTTTGTCTGTGAGACAGCGTCTGCAAGTGAGTCACAAAAAAATTAATCTTTCAGCCTTTCAACAATTTTTATTTATAATTAACATAGTGAAATGTCCCAAATTGCTATACAGGAGCTTTGTAAACAAAATTTGATGCCAAAACCCATTGGGAGATATTAGGTGAACTAACAAAAGTTTTGCCAAAGAAATGCTTTCAATAAGCATAATAGGAAGAGCATGAGGTTGTTTTAAGTTGAAGCGTACTGAGGTAAGAATGTGGATGACTGGCCTAGAGAGTGATGCAATAGACAAGTCTGGAGGAAGGAAAGGTATAATCGATGTATGATTGATTTTACTTAAATTGTGTCTGTGCTGATGATTTGAAAACCCAAAGAGCCCTGTTACTAGTGCTATTGGCCTCAATGTTTCAAGGAATGTGTACCATGTCAGCTCATTTCCCATGACCCCTCCCTGCCCAATATGGTGGACAGCAAGAACTGATTCTGTACCAGGAAGTACCATAATTGGTCTGTGTTCATGCACTATTGGTCAGCAACAACCCTATAGGTGTCCAAGTCATGTGTCTAAAACTGGTGTGAGGCCCCTTGGTGCCTACAAATTGAGGTTGAATTCCTGTATAAGAAGGCACTCAGCAAATGGTCAGTTCCTTTGGCCAACCAGCCACTAAACCTGTGGATCCATGAATTGGGGCTACCAGTGATGAGGAGAATTAAACTTAAATTACCAGCGCGCCATGGGTCGGATGGAATGGTGTGCATGAGGACAAGGAGCTTCTCTTTATTGTTTCATAGGATTTGAGCATCGCTGTCGGGTCCAGCATTTTTTGCACATCCTTGCACGTGTCATTGAACTGAGAGACTAACTAGGCCATTTGAGAGGACAGTTAAGAGTGAACCACATTAGCATGAGTCTAGATATAGGCCAGACCAGGGAGGATGGCAGATTTCCTTGCATAAAGGACATTGATGGATTGTTACAACACTTGATGACAGTTATTGTGGTTAAGACTACTGTGACTAGCTTTTGATGGCCACCACATGTACCCCTCTCTCTCTCGGGATTCTCAAAGTTTGCCCAGTACCTGAACAATCCCAATCTGCTGCCCCTTGACTGGTGAGCTGGCTGTGTGATGTTGAATGCTACTTACACACTGAACTGAGGTTTAAGATAACTGTGGGCCCCCACCATCACTCTCATTAGCCACACTCTCCTTTCTCTAGCTCACATTTGCCATTCTAGCTCTTAAACTAAGACAGCACACAAGGTGGCTTTATCCTTTCACTGTTCCATGTAATTTGATACTTCCAAAGAAGACTGACTGAATTGCTTTCAATTTTTCTTGTGACAGAAGCCTAATTTGATCCAGATTTCACGATGTTTTATTATTGCCAATCTCACAGTAATGATGTTTCCAATATTGGCAGCAGCAGTGTGTCTCACATGCTGCACTTTTCAGACATTTACTCATGATTTCATCGAGTGTTTCAGATCAGCTGTCTCCGGCTGGGGCCACATGCCACTCTATATGTCACAGGTTGGCTAGCCTAAATGAAAGAGAAAAATATGGGGAACATGCATTTCTGTAGCACTTTTTACATCCTCAGGCTGCTCCAACCAGCCAAGCACATTGATGGTATTGTCTGTGTTATGATATAAGAAACACAGCAGCAAATAAGGCGCAACATTTTCACGCAAAGGGTGGTGCGTGTATGGAATGAGCTGCCTGACGAAATGGTGGAAGCTGGTACAATTACAACATTTAACAGGCATCTGGATGGATATATGAATAGGAAGAGTTTAGAGGGGTATGGGCCAAATGCTAGCAAATGGGACTAAATTAATTTAGTATATCTGGTTGGCATGGACGACTTGGACTGAAGGGGCTGTTTCCATACTGTACGTTTCTATGATTCTATGACTCTATACTTATGATATTAATTCAGAGTGATATTGGCCAGAAAGACTGTTTCCTGTTCTTCTTTGAAATAATGTTGAAAGATCTTTTACGTGACTTTGCAATGGCAAATGCCAGGTAGGAGTGCATGTGGACACCTCTAACAATGCAGCCTTCAATAATGCTGCATTGGGAGTGTCAGCCTGGATCTTTATGTTCAAGTCTGTAGAATGGAAATCAAACCCACCATTTTCTGACTTTGAGACATGGATGTTACCCACTGAGCTGTGGCTTCTGCACTGCTGTCCAACAGTCTTGAACCTTGTGACTGCTGCAAGATTGGGAGAACACTGTCCTTTCACATTTGTGCAATTTGGCTGGGAAAGTGAAATCACGTCTGGATATTAACATGTTTCAATTCTTATATTTTCAGCTTGTCCATTGGTTATGCTTGGTGATAACAGTGTTGCAGGTAAAGGAATCATTACATATTTCATCATTTGTTGCAAACATTGAGGGAAATACATCACAATCTTTGTGCTGATCATCCAATGGCAGTAACAGACCAGAATTGTTAGAATCATTTCTGTTTGAGTAAATATGTCTCCGTTTGTCATCCATGTGAAAATAACCACATCAGAATAGAATCTTCACAGCTCCAAATAAAGCCATCAATTGTCCTAAAGATATCTTTTTCCTTTGTAAAATTGAGGACATTTCTATTTTCAATACGGACCATGTAAAACCGATGTAAGTTTAGTGAATGGATCTAATTTTATCTGTACAAAGGAAAATCTAATCTGTTGAAAACAGCTGAGCAAGAAAGAAGACAGTCCCTGAGGAATTTCTTCATTCTTAATTCTGAGGTGCCAATTACAATGGAAGACAAAGCCCATCAGTCATGGCAATAATTGAGTTTTCCAAATGAAGATTTTAACCCTATTGAAGAACAAGCATAGACTGGTTGGACCAAAGGGTCTGTATCCATGCTGTATGACTCTCTATAGCATCTTTCACAACTTTGGGATGTCCCAAACTTTGCAGTCAAGGAAGTATTTTTGAAACATAGGGCACTGATGTGATTTGAGAAGTATGGCAGCCAGTTTGCACACAGCAAGATCCCACAAATGGTGGTGTGTTAATGACCAGATGATCCATTTTGGTGATATTGACAGAGGGATAAATATAGGCTAGGACACCAGGAATAAGTGTTACGGTCTCCTTCAAAACAGTGGCCCGCCACTAGAGTACAATATACAATTTGGTATAGTTCTGCAGTGCCTGTCTAGGAATTTTGTGCTCAAAACTTGAAATGGACTCGAACCCATAATATTCTGACTCAAAAGGAAGAGTGCTGTCCCTGAGCTACAGCTATTTATTGTGAAATTATAGTGTGTATTCGTCAAATAGAGGCAGCCTCTGTCCTTTGTTGACACCGAAACTATCATATGTAAATGTGTTCCCTATCATGTGTTCCCTCCCCACCCTTATCTGCTTTCCGGAGGGACCACTCCCTCCGCGACTCCCTTGTCCGCTCCGCACTCCCCTCCAGCCCCACGACACCTGGCACTTTTCCCTGCAACCGCCGGAAGTGCTACACCTGCCCCCACACCTCCTCCCTCACCCCAATCCCAGGCCCCAAGAAGACTTTCCACATCAGGCAGATGTTCACCTGCACATCTGCCAATGTGGTATACTGCATCCGCTGTACCCGTTGTGGTTTCCTCTACATCGGGGAAACCAAGCGGAGGCTTGGGGACTGCTTTGCAGAACACCTGCGCTCAGTTCGCAACAAACAACTGCACCTCCCAGTCACGAACCATTTCAACTCCCCCTCCCATTCCTCAGACGACATGTCCATCCTGGGCCTCCTGCAATGCCACAGTGATGCCACCCGAAGGCTGCAGGAACAGCAAATCGTATTCAGCCTGAGAACCCTGCAGCCCAATGGTATCAATGTGGATTTCACAAGCTTCAAAATCTCCCCTCCCCCAACCGCATCCCAAAACCAGCCCAGCTCATCTCCGCCTCCCTAACCTGTCCTTCCTCTCACCTATCCCCTCCTCCCACCTCAAGCCCCACCCCCATCTCCTAACTACTAACCTCATCCCGCCCCCCCTTGACCTGTCCGTCCTCCCTGGACTGACCTATCTCCTCCCTATCCCCCACCTACACTTTACTGGCTCCATCCCCGCCTCTTCGACTTGTCTGCCTCCTCTCCACCTATCCTCTCCTCTATCCATCCTCTATCCGCCTCTCCCTCTCTCTCTATTTGTTTCAGAACCCTCTTCCCCTCCCCCATTTCTGATGAAGGGTCTAGGCCCGAAATGTCAAGCTTTCCTGCTCCTATGATGCTGCTTGGCCTGCTGTGTTCATCCAGCTCCACACCTTGTTATCATGTGTAAACTACGTGTTCTTAACTGTGAGGGCAGAAATAAAGTCTCATTGAAACAATGCAGATTTACTTCAAGCCCATCATCCTAGCAAGAGAACTTGTTGAAGAGAGAAAATCTGCTAGTGGATATGATGTGGGATATTCATGGTGATGTGTTTTCTGAGTACTGCGCAAAGTGTGTGTGACACATTTGAACAGTGTGATTGATTGAGATAATATTTATCTGAAAATTATATAAGTTTCTGTACTTGCTTTCTCACTACCAGAACGCTATTGTCTTTCACTTTCTAACAAAGCCAGGGTCCCTCTCAGTTTGACCAGTGGAGCTGGAATTGGTCTCTTTGAGCAGAGAATGCTCAGAGTGCAGTTTAATGTGGGAGCTGAAAATAATGTGCTTCTGATAATAGACAGGAATGCAAAACAGATTTCACTGGCAGGAGGGGAGGCAACTGAAGGACACAGATATAAGATAATTGGCAATAGGAGAGACGAGGAGAATTTTTTTTAACACAGTAAAGTGTTCTGATCCGTGGAATGGCCTGCCTGAAAGGTTAAAGAAGCAAAGCCAACAATAACAATCAAAAGGGAATCGGATAAATGCCTGAAAAGGGGAATTCTGCAGGGTGTGAGAGAGAAAGAAAGGGACCTGATATTATTGGATCTAATGTGGATCTAATATTTATTTGAAATGCTGTAAGATGCTGCGAGGTCCAATCCATTTCACTTTCACAGTTGCTTTGCCTGTTGATTTTTAGTAGCATTTTGAGTTTGTGCTGGAAAGCCCCCATGTTTTTGATTTCTCACTTTACTTTTGTGGAGACAGAAGTCATTGCTTGGAAGGCAGGCGAGGGTAAGTCAATTTGAACATTCACAACTGAGTACAAATTACACCCCTTTCAGCACCAGAAGCATCAGAACCAACCCCAACCTGCCCCAAACTAAATCCCTATTCTCTGTCATTGAAGACTTCACAGAGATACACGTGGGATTTGGCCGACTGGGAGAAGAAAAATAATGTGAAAACATGTTTTACAAGTTTCGGACCATGATCTGAAAACACAATTCATTGTTACTTGCAGGGTTTAAAATGATGGAGATGTTCGGGCTGGTTGAGAAGGAGTACGCTTCCGTTGAAGGCGTGTCACTGGAGACTGGCTCTCTCAATAGCTTTCCCTGTTTTAGACTTCACAAAGATGCTCTTCTATCACAACCTACCAAGTACGTGTTGTAATTATAACTGACATTTTGGAATGAAGGTTTCTCTATCGCTCATATGTTTGTTACTCAAGACAAGAACACTTGATCGTTTCTAGCCTTTGTTGACTATTTCTGCCTTGTTCTAATGGCCAAGACATTTGGCTGTGAAATTACAAGGAGAAATTAAAACAATCTAACACTAACGTAAATCAAGGAACCGCAAATACTGGAGATCTGAAAGAGAAACAGAAAATACGGGTGAAACTCAAGTCTGACAGCATCTGTATAGAATAAAACAGTTATCATCTTGAGCCCAGTGACTCTTCGTCAGAACTGAAAGCAGGTGGGAAGTGGTATCTATGCTGATGACCGAGGGGTGGGCTGGGACATTGAGTGGTGAGGGAGACAAATAGATGGAAACAGTACCCAGAGAGAGGGAGAGAATTGGGAAGCAGACAAATGGATTGCTGATAGTTATAAATGCTGAATAGCTGCTAAATGGAAGTGCGAATAGTTGAAAATGAGTTGGTTGTGCTGGAAGCAACCCATATAGGACCTCAGCATGTGGGGATGGGTAATGAACATGGAGGGAGGTGTTCATATTCTGAAATGGTAAACTCAATGTTGAGTTCTGAGGGCTGTAAGGTACCAAGGTGGAAGCTGAGGTGTTATTCATCCAGCTTGCGTTGAGCTTTGCTGGAGCAATGCAGCAGGCCCGAGACAGAAATGTTGGCCAGGGAACAGAATAGTTTTTGACATGACAGGCAACTCGAATCTCAGAGTCATTTTTATGTATAGGCCAGATGCGCTGGAGAAACTGGGAGAAGGGAATGGAGTCCTTACAGAAAGCAGGATGTGAGGAGGTATAATCAAGGTAACTGTGGGAATTGGTAGGTTTGTAATGGATGTCGGTGGCTGGACTATCCCCAGAAATGGAAGCAGAGGTACGACAGAAAGGAAAGGAGGAGTCAGGTAGACCAGGTGAAGGTGAGGGAATGATGGAAATTAGAATCAACATTGATAAACTTTTCCAACTCCAGATGGGAGAGGGTGGCTTGCTACAGTGCTTCAGCGGAGCTCAACATAAATTGGAAGTACAACACCTAATCTTCCAAATAGGTACCTTACAGCCCTCAAAACTCAACACTGAGTTAACAATTTCAGAGCATGAAAACCTCCCTCCATATTCGTTACCCACCTCTACATTTCTAGATTCTGGTCTGTGTGGGTTTCTCCCAGCACAGCCAACCCATTTTCAACTATAACCCTTCCCATTATCACCTATTCAAAAATTATTATCCCCAGAATCCCTTTATCTGCTTCCTCAATTTTCTCTTTCTCTTTGGGCACTCCTCCATCTATTTGCCTCATTCCCTTTCGAAACGCAACCCCCCTCTCCCCACCCCCCATCATCAACATAAATCCCACCATTTCCCATCTGCTTTTTGTTTTGACGAAGGGTCATTGGATTCAACATTAACTCTGTTTTTCTCCCCTCAGAGCTGGCAGACCTGCTGAGTTTCTCCAGTACTTTCTGTTTTTGTTAAACAAACTAATATTGTGTTTCCTGCAATCTAGAAAGTTAAGGGGTAACTCAATCAAAGTTGTGAAAATATTAAGGAGAATAGATAGGGTAAACTCAAAAACACTACTTCCATCACTTAGAAATCCAGAACATGGTGGGGTTATTTAAACATAAAGTATAAATTATTTTGGAGTGAATTAGGAAACACTGCTTCACACACATAATGGAAGAAGTTTGGAACTCTTCCACAAATGACAATTGATGCCTGATCATTAGTTAATTTTAAATCTGAGATTTTTGTCAACCAAAGTTATTGAGGACTATGGGGCAAAGGCATATGGAATTAGTTTGCAAATCAGTCTTGATTTCATCAAAATGGTGAAGAGGATTGAGGAGCTGATGTCATTTTATTGTTATGTCCCATCAAGCTGCTTAGAGCAAAAGTGAAGGAGATCAGCAATTGTTCATAAACAGATGTGGTGATTCGGGATGCAAAATTGGATGATTGATTTTAAAATTCCTTCATTGAAGAAGGAAAGTCAGGAGCTGGAATGGGAAATGAAGCCAGATTATTGATCGAATGTAGAGGAGTCATGGAAGACAAGAGTGTGCAGTTTGTGTAGTTGACTGTACGGTCATGTGATTTTAAATTCGATGATAGTGAAATGAAAAAGTTTGTAGTTTGTGGACCACAGTTTGCTACAATTTGGGCTCTTTTCTTTAAAGAAGGGAAGGTTGAAGGGCACAGCGATAGAAATCGTCAAAATTACAGAGGAGTTCAAGAGAGAAGATATCCTCACTTATAAACTAAGTTATAAATATAATTTGGTAATTATTACACCTGAGTGGCAAGAATGTGGAACTTGCACCCATGTAGAATTGTTGAGGCAAATATCAGAGCTGTTGTGTAAAGAATGTAGCAAATAACATAAAGGGAAGTTGGATAAACATAAGCGAGATAAAGGATTACAATGGTATGCTAATCGAGTGAGATGCAGTAAGCTGGGAGAAGGCTCTTGTGAGTCTTAGGATTGAGCTATTGTTGTATGTTTCTGTGATGCATATTGAATGTAATTAGTTGGATATGGGTTACAACAAATCATAAAACTGAAATCTCAAACAATTGAAGATATCTCACGTCTTTTAGGCACAATCCGGGGGTTGTGTGCAGATAATGTTGAGGACCAAATTTCAGAGGAATGCAGGGTTGTTTTAAGTTGAGTTAGCCAGGACAGAGCCTGTGGTGAGAGCAGTGACACTAGAGATGATATTAAAGTGACATGTCATTGGGTTCTATTAATTGCACTGTATGTTTGTCAGGAATGTCCACCCTGAGGGATTGCCTTCAGATTACACCATCACTTTCCTATTCCGCCTGCTGCCTGACACTCCACAGGAGCCCTTTGCCCTCTGGGAGATTTTAAACCAGCAAAATGAACCTCTGGTTGGAGTCATCTTGGACAGTAAGAGTTCAATATCCACTCACTTCCGTTTTGCATGGAACAGTATCAAAGTGAAATTGTTCTCAAGCCTTCAACTTTGGCGAGCTTTTAGGAGGGGGAACTAGAGATCAAATGTACGCTACTCATATTAATATGCTGTGTAAGGAAAGAATTTGCATTCCCATAGCTCCTTTCACAGCCTCAGAATCTCCCAAAGTACGATAAAGCAAAAAAAGTGTAGTCACTGTTGGAGGAATTGTAGCAGCCAAGATCTCTCAAATAACATGATCAATGACCACTTTATTTTAGTGATGGCCGATGAATAGTCTAGCACACCAGGGAGAAATTACATTCTCCTCTTTGAAATATTGCCTTTACACTCTTTGGATGACACAACCGTGACCTTGATTTTAAGTTTCATCTAAAAGGTGAGACCCTGACAATTCAGCACTCCCTTGGTACTGCACTGGAGAGTTAGCCTAAGCTCAATGCTCAGGTCTCTTGAATGGGACTGTGAACCTACAATCTCGGACTGAGGTGAAAATTCAATCCATTGAGTCACCACTGACTCCTTAAACGGCACAGCAATATTGGTTAAAAATTTAAAATGTTTGATTGCCTCACTGAGTAAATATCCAGTAAGTTCTAATCATATCTTCAATTGTTTTTCCCTGTAAAAATTTTCTGTGAACTGTTATAAGCTGAAGGAAAGAAACCTCAACGTTTTTTGGCATTATATCACAGAAGGAAGCCATTCAGTGCAATGAGTCTGTGCCAACTCTCTAAAAAGAAATATAGTCAGGCCCATTCCTCTGCTCTATCCCCATCACACTTCAAGTTTATTTCCTTCAAGTGCTCATCCTGTGTTCTTTTGAAATCATTGATCCCTGCTTTTGTGACCCTCGTAGAGCAAGGGTTCCAGTTCAGTTGTTAATTGCTGTGTAACATCCCCTTCTATCACTTACCTAAAACCTTTAAGCTGTACCTCCTAATCTCCCACCATCAGCTAAAGGAATCAGTCTGGCTTTGCCTATCTTATGTAAAGCTGTCATAATTTTATATACCATTGTCAAATCTGCCATCAACTCCCTTTGCTCCAACTTTTCCAACCTACAGTAGTAGCTAAAATCACTCCTGCTTGGAACCATTCTAGTTAATCTCCTTTACTGTGTCTCATGGGCACTCATACCCATCCTAAACTGTGGCAACCAGAATTGGATTCTGTACTGTAGTCCTAAGCAGAGCTTTACAAAAGCTCGGCATGACTGTGATGCATGTTTTACTCAATGCCTGCATTTTCTCAATTTTAATTGCTTTTTGTTTGCCGTGTATAGATGGTGGGAAAACCCTCACTTACTTTAACTACGATTACAAGGATGAGTTTCAGACAGTCACTTTTGAGGATCCAGGTGTCAAGAAGATTTTCTTTGGGAGTTTTCACAAGGTCCGTGGATGTAAACAAATGAATTGCCTGTCCTGGATTCAGTGTCTGAGTTTCATTGCTGTTATTTCATCACCAGTGTTCCTGAAAATAAATTCAAGGAACCTTCTCAATTTAAGCATACCCCCAGTTTATTTTGCTGCCATTTGGTGTTCTGTTCTTTTGGGGAGTAATCTTATTTAACCTGACGTGTATTCATCTCGTGAGACAAATTACCAAATTCTTGGAAGATAAAGCTATGCCAAATGTAAAATATGCTGTACGTTCTATGTAATCCAGTGTAACCCTGATGATAAATTATGAGGAAAATTGCACAAAATAAGGTTGTATTTCCTGGAATTTAGATGGATGAGAGATGATTTGGTTAAAGGTTTTAAGATATTAAGGGGAGCAGATATAGATAGAGAGAAACTGTTTCCAAGGAATTTGAGGAGTGGGTGTATATTCTAAAAAATTAGGCCAGTCAAGAGTCTAACTAGGAAACACTCTTTCATAACAAGTTTGGGCCTTTCACCTCCGTATGCTTAAGGATATGGGGATAGAGTAGGAAAATGGCGTTGAGTAGGTTATCAGTCATGATCAAGTTGAACCAGGGGCTGTTATCTGTTTCCTACAAATTGGAATCAATACATGATCAGTTAATGTTAAATCTGAGATGGGCAGTTCTTTTTCAGGGATTAGGGATAGAAGATGAGTTTGGGTATGTGGAATTGGGTCACAGTTCTGACTGAATGGTGGAGAGCAGGCTCAAGAGGCTTACTGACTGTTTGCTGTTTCTGTGTTCCAGTTTTTGTCCCGTATATCCTGTGTAATGCCATTCCATATTCTTTTCCAACAGTTGCATGTGGTTATTAGCAAAACCCATGCAAAATTGATTGTTGACTGCAAACAAGTTGGTGAGAAGGAAATCAATGCAGCGGGAAACGTTAGCACCAATGGAGTCGAAGTGTTGGGTCGAATGGTACGGTCAAGGAACCCCCGGGGTAATTCTGCACAGGTGAGTGTCTCAGCCTTTTCTTCATGATCGCTTGCCTGAAAACGTGGGCCGTATTAACATGACTTAAGTATTGCGAAACAAAGTTAAAGTTTTTCAGACCGTTCTGAGGAAGGGTCACCGGACCCGAAACATTAACTCTGTTTTCTCCTCCACAGATGCACCAGACCTGCCGAGCTTTTCCAGCAACTTTGTTTTTGTTCCTGATTTACAGCATCCACAGTTCTTTTGGTTTTTAAAGTTTTTCATCTTGCTGTAATCAGGACAGACTTGCAAGAGATGACTCATCAAAACTGACTTGCAAATTTAGAAAGGGAACACTGATCTATTCAGCATGTGTAAAAGGGTTGGCATGAAGATGCAGCAGGAACAATTCACATTGATCTTAGCTGAGAAATCTCAGGCCAAGCAGGTAGAAAGACTCTGATTGGACAGGGAGTTGCAATGGGAATGTAGCTGAGATTGGCAGTCTCCATGACACTTTTCTCAATGGAAAAATTACAGTGTGTGGAGGAATTTATTTTGCCTACATAAATACATTTCCTTCATTATCTATTCTAATTGCTTTCGGAGCTGTTTGATTTAATTCTGAGGACTAAGACATTTGAGCTGTGTTTATGTGTGTGACCTGTTTGATTTAATTCTGAGGACTAAGACATTTGAGCTGTGTTTATGTGTGTGACCTGAGTCTCTGAAACTGAGAGAAAATCTAAGGGAGGTGCAACATTTGTTAACATTAGCTGTGACCTCAAATGTAATTATACCCAGACAAACTTTGAAATCTAACACAACTGAACAGAATGCCTTTTGGTAGTTAGTTTTAGCTGGAAACTGTGCGTTTGTCGTGACATTTAAAATATGCAAATCACTATTAACGCAAGTTCCTTATAATACTTTAAAATTATTTTGATTTTGTGATCTGGGCACGATTTCTCGTGAATTCTTTGTGGTCTACCATGAAACAAACAATTTTTAGAGAGAGACTTTCCATCTGGTGTATTTGATGTCTTCTAAAGAGTTACATCCTTTATTGTAAAGACTGAGGCAGAAAGAATTTCCATTAACTATGATGTAGTGTATTAGACTTGCCCCGAAGAGAATGTTTAAGGCCTGTTTTATTATAAATATAGAGTAGGGAATACGTAACTGCTTTATTGACGTGCACACTGAGGCAATAAAGGAATAATGGCTTGTCAGTCAGTGCCCTCAGTGACGTTAATGTGCCTCTGTGATACAATAACACAACTTAAAGTGCAGTTAAATAGTAAAATATTTCACACTGCTTCACAAGCATGTTATCAATAATATGTTTGATGCTGAGCCACACAAGGAGATGTTTAGACTAGTGACCAAAATCTTGGTGAGAGAGAAGAAGTTATAAAGTGTGTCTTAAAAGTGGAGAGACATCAAGAGGTTTAAGTTGGGAATTCCAGAGCTTGGACACCAAGGAGCTGAAGGCACAGCCACCAATTATGGAGCAATTAAAATCAGGGATATGCAAAATGCCACAATTGAAGGAGCAAAAATATCTTGAGGCGAGAAAGCCTGGAAGACACAGAGGACCATGACCATAAAGTGTTTAAAAACAATGATAGTAATTTTAAAATTGAGGTCCTAGTGGACTGGGAGCAGGTGTTGCTCAATGAACATGGGTTGATGGATGAAGGGGATCTGGACTGAGTTAAATATGGCAGCAGAGTTTTGGATTACCTCAAGCTAATGTCAGGTATATGATGGGAGACTGACCAGGAAAGCATTGGAATAGTCAATTCCAGAGACATGGATGCAGGCTGCAGCCACTGACAAGCTGAGGCGAGGCCAGAAACAGTTAAGGTTACAGATGTGGAACTCAGCAATATTAGTGATGAGGTGGATATGTGCTCAGAAGTTCATCTCTGGGTTGTTAAAGATATAGAGATAGTGGGAACTGCTGATGCTGGAGAATCTGAGATAACAAGGTGTAGAGCTGGATGAACTTTGGGTCCACCCGAAACATCAGCTTTCCTGCTCCTCTGATGCTGCCTGGCCTGCTGTGTTCATCCAGCTCTACACCTTGTTACCTCTGTTAAAGATATAGCTTAGTTTTAAACAGTTGTCAGAATTTGAAATGGCGGCCAGCAAATAGAGTTTGTAAGCATTGCACCATTATACAAACATCTGCTCCAATCCAATTGCTATCTGCCTAAACAGCATTATGCCACAAATCCAATATATAGTGCTGGCCATAGCTCAGAAAGGTCTTATGAGGAAAGGCTGAGGGACTTGGGTCTGTTCTCATTGGAGAGAAGAAGGCTAACAGGGGATTTAGTAGAGACCTACAAAATGATCAAAGGATTAGATAGGGTGGACAGCGAGAGTCTTTTTCCTAGGATGATGACGTCGGCTAGTACAAGGGGGCATAGCTGCAAATTGAGGGGTGATAGATTTAAGACAGATGTCAGAGGCAGGTTCTTTACTCAGAGAGTGGTAAGGGCATGGAATGCCCTGCCTGCCAATGTAGTTAACTCAGCCACATTAGGGGCATTTAAACAGTCCTTGGATAAGCATATGGATGATGATGGGATAATGTAGGGGGATGGGCTTAGATTAGTTCGCAGGTCGGCGCAACGTCGAGGGCCGAAGGGCCTGTTCTGCGCTGTATTGTTCTATGTTCTATGTTCTATAGCAGTCTTGCCTTTAAGTTGTGAGGTTGTGCGTTCACATCTCTCTCCAGAGACTTAAACCCATATCTGAGGCTGACTGACAGTACAGTACTGAGGAAATGTTGCACTGTTAGAAGTCCCATCTTTCAGATTAGACATAAAACCAGGGGCCTGACCAACATTTATTCCTCACCTAACAAATTAGAAGTAGTTTACGCAACCATTTACCTGGTTGCAGTTGATTGGATCTTGCTGTTGTAAGTTGACTACTGCATTTTAAATTGGCTCCTTCAATATTGAAGTGATTGAGCGACTGAAGTGGTTTTTCTTTTCAATGTCTTTACAAAGAAAATATATATAAGTATGACAAGCTCTCATTTTGTTCAATTGTATACATTATGACTGTCTCTAAATCCTTTTGAATACTGATTGTGAATATTAAGTATGTAAATAATTTCACTCCAGTCAATCTGTAAATTTGTTCTGCTTTACATTATTTCTCATTAACTGTTATACACCCCATTTAGATGTTAGCAGTCTAGCTCCAAAGCTGAATCTAAGGAATGAGTTTTCCAGTTTCACTTTGACCAACATTAATTTGGTTGTAGTTAGCCACATAAATACTGTGGCTACAAAAGCAGGCTAATTAGTGGGTCACCTTTTGACTTCCAAAAGCTTATTCACCATTTACAAGGCACATGTCAGGAGTGTGATGGAACATTGCTCAATTGCCTGGGTGAGTTGAGATCCAGCAATACTCATGAAATCCACATTAATCCAGGATGAAGCAGCCTGTTCAATTTGCACCACTTTTATTACCTTAAGCATTTATGCCTTCCACCACCAGCACATGGTGATGGCAGTTGTGTTCCATCTGCAAAATGCACTGCAGCAACTTGCCAAGCCTCCTTTGACAACACCTTCGAAACCACCTCCACCGAGAAGGACAGAGGCAGTGATGCATGGGAACACCACCACCTGCAAGTTTCCCTCAAAACTACATGTCACCCTGAATTGAAAGTATCTTGCAGTTTTTTTTCACTGGTAGGTCAAAACCCTGGATTTCCCTCAATAATGGCACTGTAGGTGTAACTAACTACCTACAAAGGCTGCAGCAGTTCAAAAAGGCAGCTCAGATGCAATTATGTGAAGGGCAGTTAATGCTGGTCTTGACCATGATGCAAAATAATGTTGTTAGACCACTAGAACCATCAATTCTGGCATGGCTTTAGAACATCTATTTAATTCACTGTTTACGAAACTCAAGTGCAGAACCTTGCAAGTTTCTCAATCTGTTGATTTGACTCTGGGGTCACATGTTTTAGCTATGACTATTCCTGGACTCACAACACACAACCTGAGATCAGTCCAAGTTGTTAACTTGTAAAGAGGGTTGTGTGGGATGTTGTATTACAACATTAGAATCTGGATGTTCAGCAAGGGTGATGTGTTTTGTGAAAGCTCATCTCGAAATTTTATATCCAAGAGGGGAAATTGATGTGGCCACATCCCTCCATTTGTGTTGGGGGGATTTCCATGAAGCCTGAGTAAAAAGGCAATACATCTTTGGTTTGTGTGTCATAAATACTTCCTCTGGCTTGAGTGGGTATATTGAATTTCTTGGTAGGACTGACTGAACAGAACTAGGCCTGTCAATTTCGTTACCTGTATCTCACCTTTATCGATTCAACCCAACTCCAGATCTTGGAGATTTGGACGTCACCATTAAATCCCCCAATGCAGAAGGAAGTGAGTCAATAGATTAAACTGTCAAATGCCTGAAACAGAGTCTGAACCCATCAGATGTAGGCCCATTGCTGTTTCTAGCAACATGGAGAAACAGATCACTTCCTAAACACATGTTTAAAGCAGGAACTCACAGTACCGTTGGGTGCCCTGTTTAAAATAGTCTGTTGCTGCACAGGTTTCCTAGGATTCTGGAAATGCAGTAGTGAGAAGAAAGCCAGAGCTATTTCCTTAAGGAGGTTAACAGCCTTTTTTAGAGCTGTCTGTGGACAAGGAGGAATAGGAATGGTCCCTCACAGGCTGTTTGAGTGAGCCTTATTAAATGTGCTGGATATTTCACAGATGTTTACCTTTCATTCTTTTATTTTGATTTCAGTTTCAGCTGCAAGGATTTGATATCTCCTGTTCGACTTCCACTGCAAACAGGGACAAGTGTTGCGAACTTCCAGCCCTGGTGAGTAGGGAGTCAAATAGCATCACTTTCTGTACAGGTACTATCCTTGGATTCCTAGATATTTATAATTTGGATTCAAGAAGATGGTTCTGTGCATGTGCAGGGTGTTTATCCAAGTCTTCCCAGTTATTCAATTGATTTAGCCTCTTTCATTGTAATAACCTTAAAAATCAATGAATGGCTACAGAAAGAGAACAGATTAACAACCAGGCTAATAAGCACAAATGAGCTTTTACGACACACATTGTGTTGAATGACTGTGGGCAGAGAATATGCATCAGGTAATGGGGAACGCTTTGTTACATTCTCTACACACCTTGTTCCTTGATTTGATTGAAATTTGAGGCATTGCATTCCAGCCTTACAATCTCTCCGAATGTTATGTTCCTCCATTCAGGCCAAGCATAAAACGGGTAAAGAAGCATCGAGACACATGGAGCCACGTTTAGTTTCCTTACTTGTCCCATTACCATCTCCTTTTGCCTTGCACCATCATCTCTTTTGTCATAGAGTCACAGAGCTGTACTGCACAGAAACAGACCCTTAGGTCCAATTCGTCCATGCCAACCAGATATCCTAAATTAATCTAGTCCCATTTGCAGCATTTGGCCCATATCCTTCTAAACCCTTCCTATTCATGTAATTCAAGATGCCTTTTAAATGTTGTAATTGTACCAGCCTCCGCCACTTCCTCTGGCAGCTCATTCCACACACGCGCCACCCTCTGTGTGAAAAAGTTGCCCCTCAGGTTCCTTTAAGTTTCTCCCCTCTCACCTTAAACCTATGCCGTCTAGTTTTGGTCTTCCCTACCCCAGGAAAAAGACCTTGGCTGTTCACCCTATCCATGCCCTTCATGATTTTATAAACCTCTATAAGATCACCCCTCAGCCTCCGACACCTCAGGGAAAATACCCCAGCCTACTCAGTGTCTCCCTATAGCTCAAACCCTCCAACCCTGGTCACATCCTTGTAAATCTTCCCTGCACACTTTCAAGTTTAACAACATCTTTCCAATAGCAGGAGACATCTCTCCTGCCTTTCTTCCTATCATAGAGTTTTTTGTCCTTTCTCCTTCTCATTTTCCCTGCCTCTGCATTTACTTGAAACCTGTCACATTTCTGACCTTCCCCATTTCGGTTGGAAAGTCATCAAGCTCTTACACTAACCCTGTTACTGTCTCCACACATGCTGCCTGACCTGTTGAGTATTTCTGGCAGTTTCTGTTTTGAGTTCCAATTTCCCATATCCACAGTAAATTGCATTTGTGATATTTCCAGTCAGTGATTTCATTAGAACTCATGGTGTACCTCCTTAAAGCTAGAAATTCATCCTATGGTGTGAAGTCCAATGTTGCACACAGTACAAGTCTGGTTTTAAATCAGTTTACCGTCATCCTGTGGATTCTGTATTCCATGTGTGTAATACAATAATAAACTTGTAATAGAAATGCAGAGGTTTCTATTTGCTGAATTGTAAAAAAACTGACTGTCCACGTTTTCACAATTCAGAAGCTGAATGATGCTGGAGTTAAGAAACCTCCAAGGGTTCACTTTTGTATGTATGTGGTCCAAGCAGGCTGCAGCTGTGAATTCCTGCCCGCCCTTCATTTCCCAGGCAGCATCTAAATAGAATGAGCTCGGCAGGCAGCTGCATTAAACAGGTTATGTCATTAACAGCTGACAGAATGGATCAGGACCCCCAGCATCTGGAAATGTAATCCCATGTTATCAATGCAGCAAGGCATATTGGATGAGCTGAAGTTGTTGGAGGGTGAATGGGGAGAGGCTGACCAGGAGAGCATCGGAATTGTTCAGTCTGCCATTGGGAAACCAATTTGATTGACTATATTGTTTGTCAGTGGGTGATCTCTGTGTAAGTAAAAGAGGGCTAGCACACTCAGAGGCACATGGATAGATAAATGGTTTTGCCCTTTTGTTGCCAGTCATGGGTACCAAATGTGTGCTGTCAACTTTGACCTGACTTTTTGCTCCTGGTTACATCATGCGCAGTTGTCATCCCAATAGTGCAGGCCATCAATGAGATTGTTTCCAGCCTTTACAGCTCCAGCTGTGATCTGCAGGGGTCTAGGAAAAGAGCAGGGGGATGGCACTAATTGGATAGCTCTTTCACAAACTCTGCATGGATATAATGGGCAAATTTTAAAAATTCTTCCATGGGATGTGGGCATGGTTGCTAAGGCCATAATTTGTTGTTCACCTTCCCTGTCCTGGAACTGAGCAAAGCACAGTTAAGAGTCACTTACATTACTGTGGGCCTGGAGTCACATATAGGCCAGGTAAGGTTGGCAGATTTCCTTCCCTAGTGAATCAGATGGGTTTTGCAACGACCATCATCGTAAGTACTGAGACTAGTCTTCAGTTTCAGATTTCATTCATTAATTAAGTTTTTGTCTTGGCCTCTGACTTGCTGGTTCAAGTCACCATCTCACCTACAGTCTTTCTGCAATAACGGTCTGTGAATAGCTGGAATATATGAGTTTTGCATGTTAATATTTTTAATCAACCTGTTCAGGCATGTTGTGAAACATAGGTAGGATTTGAAGCCAGACCTTCTGGCCCAGAGGTCATGACACTTTCTGAAGGCATTCTTAAGGCACTGTATAACAATCTCCCACAATGCTAAGCTAAAGCATTAACAGATTTCTAACAAAAGAAATGATTGTGGTAGGGCTAACATATTGTGGCCAGATTCATCAGTCCTGAATAAACGTATATTGGGGACTCATGGAGATAAGGACTGAGTTCAGCTTTAGTCTCTGAGTCATTGCTTGCGTAGCATTGTGCATGTAGGAGAGAAAGGAGTCAGGAGAGAAAGAAAAACAAAGAGATAAATCACATCCTTG
The DNA here is from genome assembly GCA_024137785.1 of Ginglymostoma cirratum. Lineage (NCBI taxonomy): Eukaryota > Metazoa > Chordata > Chondrichthyes > Orectolobiformes > Ginglymostomatidae > Ginglymostoma > Ginglymostoma cirratum. The sequence goes on along the minus strand of JAHRHZ010000052.1, from coordinate 25,180,720 downwards.
TAGGCTTGTGAAAACAACTTCCAAAGCATTCCAACCTTCAAACTTCTGATTTTAAAGGATGCTGTTGTTTACAACAGGGAGAACATGTTTTATTATTTCCAGTAAAACTCCATAATGATTTATCTAACTTAGACAGTGTTACTTCCCAGATTTTCCTTGTGATTGTAAGTTAGTGACTCTTGTTGTTTTGGTAACTGCCGGAAGAACCAGAAGAGGGGTAGGGATTTTTGTTTTGACCAGTAAATTGATGTAATGTGTTGCCTGAAAGGATGATGGGAGCAAATTCAATAGTGACATTCGAAATGGAATTAGATAAATACTTGAAGGAGAAAAATTACAGGGCTGTGGGTAAAGGCAGGACTAATTGGGTAGCTTCTTCAAAGACTTGGCACACCCACACATTGGGTCAAAAAACCCGTGGTCTCTTTCTGTGCTGCATCATTTTCTGCTTCGATGGGCATTGACAGCTCTAAGATGCCTTGCTCATTGTTCGTGTGTGAATCTAGGGAGAGAACGGCAGCATTTTAGTTTGCAGTGGGATGGGGAGTGGGGGTTTTCTTCCAAATTTTATGTTGAATTTATACATGCAGTGCGGGAGAGGAGTGAGGGAGAATTAGTTTGACTCTATCAAACTGTTACCTATTGCCACTGAAAATGCTTTCGGTGAGGGTTACAGGGTAGTGATTAGATACAGGAACCTGTAGTGACTGTAACGAGGTCAGGCAGGTGGACCTTACAGAATATGAGTTCACTTATTAGGGTTGTTAACCTGGTCCAATCAGGGAGCCCTGGCTGACAGATAGAAACAAATGTGTTAGGGGTTCTGTTTACTCTAAGAGCCGGCTCTGTGCTAGCTGGGTCAGTCTCGTGTACTATGCATGTGTAAATAAAGGGTAACATGGTGATGGGATACCAGCCTTCTTGGGGTTATTTCAGAACCCTTGCCCACTTTTCCTCTCCATAGTCCTGGGGCGGCTGAAACTAATTATACCCCACTTGTTGACATTGGAAAGTCACTACAACAAGTTGTGATCTGATCTGTCACACGCTGCTCAGTTTTCCCCACACTGAATAGAATTACACAGAATTTATGTGGAGACAGGCTATTCAGCCCTGCTCGCCCGAACTAATGTTAATACTCCAGGCAAGCCTTCTCCAAAACTATTTCATGTTGCTCGATGAAGTTATCTTCTTTTTCCTTTCTCCATTTTGATTGTCCAGCTATTCTTTATTCACCACATCCACTCTCTGTGTTAATGAATTCATTCTCATGACTCAGGGTAATGAGGTATCTCCTGAATTCCTTGTTGGATTTATTGGGGATTATCTTGTGTTGATCACCATCAGTTTCACACACCCCCGTAAGTGGAAACATTTGTAATTTTAAAGACTTCTAACAGATCACCCCTCAGCTTTCTTCTTACCGGACAAAGAAAGCCTAACTTTAATCCCTTCGTCCTGGCATCTTGTTGGAGCCTTCCCTCGTTCCTGCCCGTCCTCTTACAATATTCTGCTGTGTCACAGAACAGAAATGGACACTTGGTTAATGTTCCACTGGCGTCGTATTTCTGCAGAGTGCTAGATTTGTGATTTTTTTTATAAAAGGTAATTTTTATCGAGAGTTCAAGGTCAGAGTGATCTTGTAGACAAGCCTCAACAGCCTAGAGTACTTGGAGAAAAATGTCCATGTTGCCCTGGCGTGGTTGTGAGGGATGGGAAGAGTGAATATATGAGCAAGAGTAGGCTATTCAGCCTTTTAAGCCTGCTATGACATTAAATAAGCTCATGGCTGATATGCTTTTAACCAAAATTATGCATACCTGTCTACCCCCAACTACCTTCTATCCCCTTGCTAATCAACAATCTATCAACCTCCAACTTCACAAATATTTAAAGATTCTGCATCCACTGCTGTTTCAGTGGAATTCCAAACATTCGCAACCCTCTGAGAAAAAAGTAACGTTTCCTCATTTCTGTTTTAAATGGATAATCCCTTATTTGTAAACTGGTTCTGGTATCTCTCACAAGAGAAAACATGCTTTCAACATTTACCTGGTCAAGTCCCCCTCAGGATCTTGTATTTTTCAATAGGTAAATCTGATTGCCTACTGTCTGAAGAGACTGTGCGGTTTTGAGTGGTCTGGGAGTGTCTATATTGTGATACATAAAGGACTGGATTTTATAGCTCACTTGCACACAGGAAAACAGATGGATGGATCAGTAGACTAGAATACTATTCCATTGTTGGCAAGTCCACCCACACATGCCTTGCCACAATTTTACGGTTGGAAGGGGTGGCAGAGGGTGTGCTGCTCGTACCCCAATTGGGACCATTAAGTGGGCGGTGGCTTCTGTCATATAACCCTGCAAGCTGCTGGTTCGTGAAAGGCATATTCCTCCTGGGTCCCTTTAGCAATTGAAAGCCCCCGCCCCATAATTTTGACTCCCAGCATCTACTCTTCCTCCTCATCCCACTTCCTGGTCTGTGCCCTCTCCAACATGATTTCCCCCATGCATACATTGCACCAGGGCCTGACGATCAGGCCCAGGCAAGATTCTGGACTTAACTGAGTTTTGGAGCATCCTTGATGCTCCTTTTTCCCTGCAGTACTGGTTGAGGCCACCAGTGTGTTGCAGAGCTGCCTTTAATTGACGACTAGCTCAATGAGGCAGGAATAGACCCAGGTTCAAGTCCAACCTGTTCCAGAGGTGTGTAATAATATCTCTGAACAGGTTGATTAAAAAACAGAGATAACAAGGTGTAGAGCTGGATGAACACAGCAGGCCAAGCAGCATCAGAGGAGCAGGAAAGCTGACGTTTCGGGTCTAGACCCTTCTTCAGAAAAGTCTAGACCCGAAATGTCAGCTTTCCTACTCCTCAGACGCTGCTCGGCCTGCTGTGTTCATCCAGCTCTACACCTTGTTATCTCAGATTCTCCAGCATCTGCAGTTCCTACTCTCTCTCAATTATAAATTTTTTTTTAACCTCCTGGATTGAGAGACACCTATTTCTCTTGCACTTGTTAAACAGCCATCACAACAGCCATCACCCAAAGCATTTAATTGGGGTTTCGAGGGTCATGAAAATTTGCAAAAAAGAGAAAGCTCAAATTCATTGGACAGCCCTGGAATTTGGGGCAGAATTCTAACCTTTTCCAATGCTTTACCCTTCTCTGTAGTCATTTGCTTCACCTTGCAGGTCCCAGATCCATTACAGCTCAATATAATGGTGACCCAAGAATCATTTCACATGGAACACAAACATTCCACAAAATAGTAGAGTCTTGGTGGGAAATTGTGTTGGTTGCGTAACTGACTCACACTGCAAGTTTGCCATGCTTGTATAAAACGATGAAAAACTGAACTTGTGATTTTGTTTTTGAAAGAAAATAACAATTATGAACTGTATCAATTTGGCAAAGAAAAATGTTGGGCAGCTGACTCACCTCCAGAGTATACGCTGGGTGGGTTAGCTCACCTTGGTGTATAATTCAGGCTAAGGTATCACTATTGTGGGGAGCAGACTGAAAAATAAAGAAGCTCTCTACCTGCCTGTCATTGTTCATTTGATTAATCGCAATGTGATTTATTACAGAGGGATGAAAGCAATTGCCCAGCTCTTCCACATGCCTGTACTTGTTCGCAAGACAGCAAGGGACCGCCCGGACCCCTAGGACCTCCCGTAAGATGCGATATTTGATTTGCAAAGCTTTACCTGGATAAAATGCAGCACTTTTGAACTCAAAAGCAGATCTTATTTGTAAAACTGTGGCCAGTCTCCTTTTTTGTTAATCCTGTACTCAGTGCACTTAGTAAGATATACAGGGTTTTATTAATCAGGGTGTGGAGTATAAAGCCAAAGAGATTTTGCTAAATCTTAGTAGGTCACTGGTTAGGCTTAGCCTAGAATATCGTGCCCAATTCAGGGCACTGTATTTCAAGAAAGATGTCAGGATCTTGGAGACGGTATAGAGAAAATTTCTGGAATGTCAGTAGGGATGAGGGATTTCAGTTCTGTGGAGAGACTAGAGAAGCTAGGGTTGTATTTCTTGGTGCAGAAATCGTAAAAGGGGAGATATGATAGAAATGTCATAAATGGGACTGATGACACTGGGAGTTACTACTTTCTGGATCTGCAAGAACCCAACATATGACTGGAGGCACTTGCGTAAAGTAGGGTGGGATGTCTAAGCATCAAGATGGAAAGAAATGACAATGATCCTTGACTTCCAAAGAAGGAATGTTAAGAGATCAGCTTGTTGTGTAGTGAATAGAGGATGGGCTGCACTATGTGGTCTTAGAGTGGAGGGTGGGGTTGCAGTGAGAATGGTCCATAACATGGGAGCAGGTAGTTGCATGAATGTCCTCACTGATACCTTTCCTCTGACTCTGCAGTCTCCAAGTCTGGTCTCAATCCAGCAGCCACACTAGGATCACAGCCCATACATGCTACTGCTGCGAATGTGATTGAAATTACAGGAAGGTTTGCAACAGTGAAAGGCCGAACAGACTGAGCCTTTACTCTCTAGTCAAAAAATACCTGATCGAGCATTTTAAGATAATTGAGGGGTTTGCTAGACCAGATTTAGAAATGAGATTTCCACATGGGCTAGAGTTTAAATGAAAGGATCGTAGATTTAAGGTGGTCACTAATAAAACCATGGAGAATTCAGGAGTAACTTTTTTCCCCAGAGAGTAGTGAGAATGTGAGACTCTCTAACATAGGGGAATGGTTTAGTGGAATAGCATAGACGTATTTAAGAGAAACTCAAGGGAAACTATATCGTAGATCGTGATCTGTGATATTTAAGAGAAACTTGTTAAATGCAATTGAGGAGTAATAGAAGAAAAATTGATCAGATGAAGGGAGGAGTTTGTGTGGAATATGAACACAGTTATGGAACTGTTGGGCTAAATTACTGTTTACGTGCTGTGAGTTGTCAGTGTTGTCTTTCTCCTTTCTGAGTATATTTAATGCTGTATTGTATTGTTTTCAACATTATATTGCAAACTTTTTTTTTGAAGCACGAGGTTTGAATTAGTTGGTGAGCAGTGTTAAGTTACATGCCTTGACACAGTCCAGAAGTCTACAGACAGTAAAAAACATGATAGGAATATATAAAATTGTTGAAGAAGCTACTGATTCCCTATCAGCGAGTAATCCCATCAAGGAGAAATGTGAGCAAAGCTTTGGCAATTTATGTTTGACATCTGGATCCTTTGTGACTTGAATTTTTTTATTCAAAATATACTAATGTTTGATGATTTTTGTTTTATGGCATCACATCAGAATTCAAGGAATGTGACTTCTTGTGCAGTCCAACCTGGAAACTTAGGACAAATACCGAGAATTCGAAAGAAACTCAGAGGTCTGGCAGCATCTGAAGAAGAATCATGCCAGATTCGAAACGCTAACCCTGTCCCATTCTCCACAGATGCCCCAGCCCTGCTGAGCTTCTCCAGCATTCTCTGTACTTGTGTTTGATAGGCAGGACCTGATTTGACAAGAGAAGTGAAGGCTAGGAGAGAACAGCCTTTAAAATGAAGGAAGGAAGGCTTTGATAGAGTACAAAATGTTTCCGTTTGAGAGATTAGAAGCAATGGTCATCATTATAAGATAGTCCTGAATCAATCCAGTGAAGATGTCAGGAGAATCAAAGTGAAAAGTGGACTACTACTGTGTTTGAGGTGAATAGAGTAGATGTATTTAAAGGAAGTTAAATAAATACCTGAGAGAGAAAGGAATAAAAGGATATGCTATAGTATGAAATGAAGACGGCTGGGCAGATGCTCCACAGAGCTTTAGCAACAATACAGACATGTCTGGCAGAAAGATCTGTTGACATTCTGCCACTATTGTGTAATTTGAAAATAAATATTGATGAGTTTGCCGTGTATTTCCAGTATTTTTTGTTTTTGTTTCAGAAATGCAGCTTTCACAGTTTCTTACAAAGACATGTATGATGTAAGTTTGCTCAGATGTCATGTGAATGTGTATTTTACAGGGTGGCCCAGGTTTGAGAGGCCCAAGAGGAGTGAAGGGAGAACCAGGTCAAAGGGTAAGAGATCTCTTCATAAATATAACAGAAATACATGAAATTAATGGAGTTCATATTTTTCTCTTTTGAAAAAAATACCCATGTCATCAAAGGAACGGCATGATTGTTCTACTAAATGGCTGTACTCCATGGGGTAAATATTGTGGTCATATCACAGACTTAGTCAATGGTTTGATGTTTGAGCACCAAACTTTGCAGCAAGTTAATTTTAATAATTACTTAATTCTGCATCCAATTCTCTTGTTCATGTTCAGAGCCAAGATTTCAGCGTAATCGTGTGCACAAGAATGACAGCCTTCATCAATTACTTAACATCAATGGCTCATATAATGTATCTGTGTGTCTCCTTTTATTTTGTGATAGGGATCTGAAGGTCTCCGCGGTGAGATTGGACCGATTGGCCCTCAGGGTCAACCTGGCCCCCAAGGACCAAGTGGACTTTCCATTCAGGGACTACCGGTGGGTTCATGTTGTTTCTCCATCCAGGAATGGATCGCATAGCAGCAGTTTTGTGAAATCAGCTTGATGTTCACTGAAGGCTTTTGAGGCTTTCCTTGTTAGAACTGATTGGGTGTGAAATTGGTCTTTGGGTAGCAAAGCAGAGTAGGATCATAGCCAGTTGGTCTCATATTGAATCTGGCTACTGGTGAAACTGGCTCATTCTGAGTTGGGTTTCATAGCAAATCAGGCTTAGTTTAAAGACCTTTTGGTCTCTTAGTGAACCGAGCTTACAGCCAATTGGACTTCTAGCTATAATAAAAACTGAAAGTCCTGGACAAAGTAAGCGCTTCTAGCAGCACCTGCGAAGAAAGAAACAGTTAACATTTTGAGTCTGATATGACTCTTCAGTAGAACTTTGGATTCCTTATCAATTGGTTTTGTAGTGAATTGGGATTGAAGCTAATCAAGTTCCGATCAATCAGAGCTGTGGTGAATCACAAGTCCACTTCATTTAATGTGTGATCTTTTAAATGCAGCAAAGAATATTTGGGTTGGTGTAATTTGGAAACAGTTGATTTGAGATGACCCTGATCCATACATCAGAGCAATTACACTCCAGTTTTAATTGTTCTTACAGAACATTTTACTGTGTTGTGCAGAATTAAATTATACTATTGTAATTTAAATTAAAAATGGTTCTGTGTAAAAATGCAAGATTTCACTGGAAATAAATCATGGAGGAAATACCTACTTATGCCATTAATGTGTAATCGAGCTGAAGATTCATGTCTGAATGGTATCTTTATTAACCCTGTTAGGGCAGCGCTGGCGAAAAAGGTGAGAAAGGAGATCTTGGTCCCATCGGCCACCAGGTATGAGATTAAGTCATTGATCTTGTCCTATAGCATTTATTTAGTAATGTCCTATAGCATTTATTTATTAGTATAAGCTATTTGATTTGTAATACTTCGTGGAGATATTCCATTTATGTAACTTGCATCACGTTGAAACTTTCTTTCCACATTTTTGGAGAAGATTGATTCTGAACATGTACATTTCTGTGAGAATTTGTTTGATAGGATAAACCAATCGTGATTGTGTTTGGAGACTGTCTTTTCAGAATCCTGTAGCTGCTGGCAGCTGATTTGAATAGAAAATATTTCTGGTCTCATTTTACAGAAGCTGCTGTACTTGTTTCAACAAAAGTTGTTTGCGATTGCTATAATAAAATTACTAAAGGGATAACTGACCAGCAAGTTGGTAAATGTGGTGTAATCTGTTCGTAGTCAATTTTTTATGTAACAACTTGCCCTATTCTTCCTTAAAAAAACAGTATCTTGTGCTCTGTACAGTAACAGGACTCCAGTGTCGTGTTAAAGTATGTATCAAAACTTGGCTCATGCAGCTAAACGTTATTTATGCCTTCATGTAATATTAAAATAAACAAGGCACCAGCAAAACAATATCTTATAGTCATCAGAGTTAAAAGGACGTGTCTACAAGTCCCACACCAGAGACATGAGCACAAAATCCAGATGGCCCCTGTGAACCTGAAGGACAGAGGCAGTACTATCTTTTGGATGAGCTTATTAAACCAAGGACCTGCCTACTCTCTCAAATTGGTAAATTAGACCTCAAGGCATTAGCTTGAAGAAGACAGGGGGTGACTTTTCTTGAGCCTTGGAAAATAATTATACATCAATGAAAAGATGATCTGGTCATTTATCTCTCCTGTTTCTGTGAGCTTGTTGTGTGCAAATTGGCTGTCACGTTTTCTATAATACAAGAGTGACTACTCCTCAAAAGTAGTTAACTGACTGAGAAAAGTATTTGTGATACTCAGAAGTTGTGAAAGGTGCTATATAAATTCAAGTCCCTTTTATTTTTATAATGTTCTAAGACTCTGTGCACATTTCATCTCAATTACTTTGGAGTTATAGGTAGAAAGAGCTCCATATTCACATTTTGCTTTAAAACTTATGATTGTGATCTTTATCTTCTCAATGGGACAGAAGGAAGTAATGCAGCTGTATGCATGGTGTCCATTTCAAAACCAAGTGTCAGCTCCAGGGTAAGGGAGAGAAATCATGGGCCTTATTGCTTTGCTCATCTATGGGCCCCCTATTCTCTCTGTCCCCATCTTCACTTTGACCCTCCCCCTCACATTCTTCAAGTGCCCAGATTTGGGAACCATACTCACAGTGGGGTAGAATTGATTTATTAAAATTTAGCAAATATTTTCGCTTTTGTACTCTCTGAAACCTACTCAACCTCTCCTCATAGGGCAATCGCTCTATACCTGGTATCAGACTAATGAACTTTCTCTGGACAGCCTCCATTGTCAGTGTATCCTTCCTTAGGTAAGAGGACTGAAACTGTTCACAGCATTCCAGCTGTGGTCTGACCAGTACTTTGTATAGTTTAGCAGGACATCTCCTTTCATATTCCATTCCTTTTGAAATAAAGGCCAACATTCCATTTACCTTCCCTATTACCCACTAAACCTAGAAGCTAGCTTTTCATGATTCATACACAAGGGCTCCCAAATCCTTCTATTCTGTGGCTTTCTGCAGACCTTCTCCATTTAAATTCAGCTCTTCTATTCTTCCTGTCAAAGTGTATCGTCTCACACTGCTGCATATTAAATTACATTTGCTAAATTTTTACCCACTCACTTAACCTCGCTATATCCCTCTGTAGACACAGGGGTCAGATAAGGAAGGAGCCATCAGTCTTTGGATACCATCAAAAAGGAAGGCATCAGGGCATGTAGGAGGTATAGTTTCGAGAAGCAGGGCAGGAGATGGTGGCGGGTCGGTCGTGCGGGTGTGGTGAGGATTGGTGAACAAAGTTAAGGACTCAACTGCTATAATGGGATACCCTTAAGAGGATTGGAGGAGGCTGGGATGTTGTGTCCAAACAGGTCAGGTCTCCCACTGTAGAGGAGATCACGTTGTGAGCAGCGAATACAGTAGACTAGTTTGAGTGAATTGCAGGTAAAGCACCTGGAAGATGTGTCTGGGGCCTTGAATGCTGAGGGAGGAGGTAAACGGGCAGGTGTTGGGAGTGGAGGAGGAGTGAACCACGGTGTCGCAAAGGGAACAGTCCCTGCGCGAGGCTGACAAAGGAGTAGAGAGGAATATGTGTCTTGTGGTGGCATTCTGCTAGAAGTAGCAGAAATAATGGCTAATGATCCTCTGGACGTGGAAGCTGGTGGGATGGTAGGTGAGGACAAGGGGGACTCTATCACTGTCACGGGACAGAATAGAGGAGGTGAGGACTGGAGTGTAGGAGATCAGTTGACATAACTGAGGGCCTTCTCAACCATGGTCCTGGGGATTCCTTGGTTGAGGAAGAAGGTGGACCTTTCACAGGCCCACTTGTAGAAAAACAGATGCGATGGAGATGGAGGAGTTGGGAGAATGGAATAGAGTCTTTGTAGGAAACAAGGTGTGAGGATGTATAGTCAAAGGAACTGTGGGGGTCGATGCATTTGTATTGGATACTGGTGGCCAACCTATCCCCAGAAATGGAAACAGATGTCAAGGAACGGAAGGGAGGAGTCAGGGATGAACTAGGTGGAGGTAAGAGCAGGGTGGAAATTGGAAACGAAGTTGATATATTTTTCCAATTCTGGATGAGAGAGGTAGGCAGCACCGATGATGTCTTTGATGTATTGGAGAAAGATTTGTGGGTGGGGACCCAAGGAGGACTGGAACTAGGAATGTTCCACATAGCACACAAACAGACAGGTATAACTGGCGCCCATGTTGGTTCACTGGGGCCCATGCAGGCACACTGGGGGCCCATGCAGGTACTCAGCTGCTTCACAAGGGTGGTGCAAAAACATGCCGACTGGAACTTGGATTGAGAATTTCCAAATCAGTTGCTGATAAAGCCCTTACAGCCAGCAAGAGCAGAGGCCTTCTGTCCCAGTATAAAGGCTGGATTGAACATGAATGCCAGATATTCCAGTATACCCTGGAGAAAGAAAGAAAACTTCTTTTTATATAGCACTTTTTAGGATCACAGGACACCCCAGTGGGTTTTAGAGCCAACAAATGGTTATTGTTGTAATATAGAAAACACGACAGCCAATTTCCACACAGCAAGGTCCAACAAACAGCAAACTGATAAAATCCTGACTCTCTGTTTTTTTTTTATTCCCTGTATTGAACCATAGAATGGTTTCAATGTAGGTGAAGCCAGTCAGCTTCTTGTGTCCATGCTGACTGTCTGCAAGACCAAATCACCGCGTCTCATTCCTCTGTCTTTTCCTTATGTTTTTCATCCTTCACAGGGTCTGGGAATGTCAGGCTAGGTTCTTTACTCAGGTCTAGGAGCAGGACTCGAACCCACAACCTTCTAAGTTAGACACAAGCATTCGGCAAGATCATCTAATTGTTTGTCTTTTTCACATGCCAGGGGATGCCAGGAGGGCAAGGGAGACCAGGACGTGATGGTTCACCAGGTCAAAGGGTAAGACTAAGGAAGCAGACTTGGTGTTCTTCCCAGTTAATACATGCCACTATACGTTACCAAGTCAACATTGTAGTCCTTGTGAGGTTTGAGTAATGAAATGGATACGTGATCGTGTTTGTTGGTCGATCATTGTAAGAATGTCCTACAAGAACCCTTCACCCAGAAAGCTTTGGAAACAATGGAGGTGAATTTATAGCCTCGAACTTTGGGAGGCAATGCAAACTAATTTTTAATAGGGAATGAATGGGAAAGAAAGTCAGGTTTTGGGAGGTACCTGTTGCTAATCGTGCTGCCACAAGGGTAAATTTCACCCTGTACAGTTTTGAATTGAACTTGTTACCATTGGTTACCTTTCAAGTTTTAATATGACATTTATGTGTGTAATATTCAGGTAAAATATTAGTTTGTCAACTGATTTTGGACAGCCATTCCAATCAGATAGAGGTTTAGAACATTTTAATGGCTCTGTACGTATGTAGGTATTCTTGAAATATCATTACATAGCACCTTATCACAATTGTTTTAAGAAATAGAAAATAACTAATGATGATTATTTTTAAATTAATAAGCTCAGCAGTAGTGTTTTTCACACCTATGTACATATTTTGCACATATTCTCAGGATGTGCATGGGGGTGTGCCAAAATCAGTAGCCTGCCCCCCGCCCCCCGTATGTAGCAAAAAAAAGGGTCAGTTGAGTTGGTTAAACGCTCAGTTCACTGAGATATAACCCTTTCTACAGTATAATACAGTTGGCACGAGCAATTTTTAAGCAAGATGGAAGAAGGCATGCTGTATTTGGAGGGTTCCCACTTCCCAAGCATGCCAACTCCCTTTGAAGACAGTACCTCCCTTCTTTTGTAACTTAGTCGCCTTCAAAACCTAACTAACTCCCTCTCTACAAAGTGGGCAAATCCTCCAAGGCTAATGCCCCCTAAATACCTGGGTCCAGGTTTCCTTTAACCCCGCTTCATTGGAGCTACCTGTGTTCCCAGCGTTTCCCAGTGTCACGGTGAGTTGTAGATTGGCTGACCTCTCCAGAGGGAGAGGCAAAAATCCAACTCACTAGTACTTCCTCGCCTCCACAGCACGCTATAGCTGCAGGGCAGGTTTCTTTCTGGTGCCTGAATTTGCTGTGGATTTTTCTTCCATGGTGTGGAAGCAAAGCGCCTGCTCCTACCCAGCAACTCCAAGCCCCACCCATCCATCTCTGTAATATTCTGTGCATTTGTGTGGCATTCAGTCATTAAAAAATAACCCCCATTGGAACTGTTGAGAAAGCAATGGACTCATCAGGAGGCCATTAACTTCTGTCTGACTTGTTTTCAAATCATATAAACTTAAAAAAAATTCAATGCAGTTCATATTTTTCAGTAATGTTACATGATAAGGACCATTGGATCTAATGCTAAGGTATTTCTTTAAGATTTTCATTCCCTGCAGCACTGCCCTCAAAGAACAGATGATTAAGCCAGTCACTGACAGAAAGACATCTCAAATAATTAAAGAGGCCTTGCACCTGTTAAAACTCAGTCTGAACTCCATGGCTACCATTGCTGCCTCAGAGCTAGTGACACCAAATTCCCGTTGGGGCTGTGACCCACTGTTTGGGAGCTCCTAAGTTCTTGCCTCTATATTTCCAGTAGAATATTTGAACTCAAACGATGCTGTGGTCATCCACGGAATCACTTTGAAATCAGTAGAGATGTACGTTGGGAAGGGTGTCTGATCTAATATTGTCTATTTTGTAGTATCAGCAAAACTTAAAATCTGTCTGTTTCCCTCCTTCACTCTACCCTATACCACCTCTCTATGTATTCTCAACAACTTGCATTTATATCATATAATAATACAATCCAAAGAGCTTTACAGACACATTGTCAGACAATATTTGAAACTGTGTCACTTTAGGACTGTTTGGTCAAACATAAGGTTTATGAGCAGTGTCTTGAAGAAAAAAAGCCAAAATGATTTAGACAGGCAATTCCAGCATATGGAGCTACAAATGGTGGAGTGATGAACTCAAGATTGCTGATGTGCCAGAATTGAGGGGCGCCAAGATCTTGCAGGATTACTGGGCGGTTGCTGATTATGAGGCAGGAGGACGGCAAGACCATTGGAATACCTGGATAAGAATTTTAAAATCAAAACATTCTTAACAAGAGCCATTCCAGGTCAGCAATATTCCTGATGTAAAAAAACATCAATGAATCCATTCGCAACTCTAGCTCAATAAGAATACTTGGTAATTATGGATCATGATGGAGAAAGAAAATCATTCTAGTGATGATTCATAATATACAGGAGTTAGAAATGTTGCAGAAGATGTTGCAAAGGAAGACTTTGGAAGAAAGACTTTATTAGGAATTTCCTCTCCCAAGTGGAAATTCATGCACTGGGAATGTTGGGAACTATGGATTATTGTTCAGATTGTACAATATTTTACCTATTAAAGTTGATAGATTACTGAGGTCCCCTAACCATGCAATTAAATTCCTGATATGAATACAAATCCCACTTCCCATTCCAGAGACTTGGGCAGAGAATCCCAGTTGATCCTCTTAAGTTCCAGGTGGAATGCTGCACTGCAGGAGGTATCATCTCTTGTACAGGGAGTTAAAACTGACATGTCTGTTGACTTTGGGTGAACAAAAAGATCCCTTGGAACTAGTTGAAGGAAGTGCAATGGTAGGGCTGCCTTTGTGTCCTGGTCAACATTTATCCTTTGACCAAAGTCACAGCAGAAAAAAAGCAGTTAATCTGGACAGTACCCCATTAGTGTTTGTGGTATCTTGTTCTGCACTAAATTTAGCTTCAGTGGTTCCTCTGTTTACAGCTGTACAGCTCCATTTACGGCTGTGACTACACTTCAAAAAGTGCATTAGGGCATTCGACTGTGCTATATGAATGTAATTTGTCATCTGGAGAAGTCTTTTTACCTGGAACTTAAGTGAACGGGTTGTGACCAGGAACATGAATGCGTGCAGAAACACATATTTTCAAACAATAACAAAAAATCTCTCTTGCTTGAATCAGTAAATAATCTATGAAATCAACTTTTGATCCAGGGTCCTGTTGGTAAGGATGGTCCTATAGGATTACCAGGGCCAGCGGGGCCTGTGGTAAGTACATTTGCATGCTGCCCTGTACAGTGGCAAGATTTTGGTGTTTAACAATGTCAATTTTTCAGGGTCGAAGAGGTACGGACGGTCCACTTGGACCACCTGGGTTTCCAGGTAGGAGGGTAAGTTATTTTTTATGTGCATAGTGAAGGAATGTTGACAGAAAGTCCCAGGAACCTCATGCGCCGTTTTCATTCTACATATCAGGCAGCATGCTCCCCAACCTCGTTGTGTACAGGCATTATGTAATTCAGGCTGCTAATTTATAACCGTGTTTGTCACTTAAAAATTGAGTTTTTATTTTGAATAGCCAAATGCATTCTTTCACTCAGAAACACAGCTTTCATTAAAGTGGAAGAAAATTCTTTGACTTATTTTTTGCCAGAATGCTTTCTGCTTGTAGGTGCAATTTTTTTTTGGGTTAGTGTCAAAGTATTTTTTTCTGCTGTAGATGGACACACAAGACAAACACGAACCCAAAACAAAGCTCATTCAGGCTAACTGGTCTCCAAAACTGTTCTTCTTTGTTGCCCACTCCTGTTACTCTTTCCATATTGACCCCTTTGGCGACTATTTCATATGCTCACTGTAAATCCATGTGTTTTCCCTGTTCTTGAGCCTGTGCTATACTTATGCCATTCATTTGTACTTGTGCTAGATGGCTGCAGAAATTCAAGGAGGTAGATTAATAGGATCTATGCAGTGCAGAAGGAGGCAGTTCAGCCCATCAAGTCTGCATCAACCTTCTGGAGAGCTACCCACCCTGACCCCCACCCTAGCCCCGTAACCCTGCATTTACCATGGCTAACCCACCTAGCTTACACATCCCTAAACACTATGCGCAATTTAGCATGGCAAATCCGCCTAACCTGCACATCTTTGGACGGTGGGAGGAAACCAGAGCACCCAGTGGAAACTCATGCAGACATGGGGAGAATGTGCAAACTCCACACAAGGCTGGGATCAAACCTGGGTCCCTAATGCTGTAAGACAGTAGTGCTAACCACTGAGACACTGTGTTGGTGGCTCAACACCACCCTTTTAAAAGTAATTAGGGATGGGCAGCCAATGTTGGCATTAACAGTGATGTCTACATACCCAGAACAGATAAAATTTAAAATTACCAGTTACACAGGTTTGACAAGGCAAGTGCGGAGAGCTGTTTTTCCTGGCTACAGAGAACTAGGGGTCACAGTTTCAAGTTTAAGGTGGGACCATTTAGGACATTGAAAAGGAAAATCATCCTCTATAACCCTCTAATGCCTGCTTTGTTGTTCAGCAAATCTCTGGAATTTTATGCCCCTGAAAGCTGTGAATTCCCAGTCTTTAAGTATGTTTAAGACGATATCTATAGATTTTTGGATCCGAAAGTATTCGTGGAATATTGGGAAAATACAAGAATGTGATTTTGAGGCCAAAGATCAGCCAAGATTTTATTGAATGACAGAGTAGGTTCAGAGGCTGAGTGGCCAGCTCCTGTCCTTACTAGGTTCTTTACATTACTCCTCTATTTTTAATATGTGAATTTACACTTTCAGTATAGAGTGCATGTTAAAAGATTTTACATGCCAGCAAGACATGCTTCAAACCATGG
The DNA here is from genome assembly GCA_024137785.1 of Ginglymostoma cirratum. NCBI lineage: Eukaryota > Metazoa > Chordata > Chondrichthyes > Orectolobiformes > Ginglymostomatidae > Ginglymostoma > Ginglymostoma cirratum. The sequence continues at coordinate 25,165,023 of JAHRHZ010000052.1, read as the reverse complement.
CACTGCATTTGTGTCACATTAATTTCAGACCCAAAGTCTTTGAACTTAACCCTTGTGGGGGCAGGGGGGCAGTATAATTTCTGTGCCAATATCAGATTACAGTCATGGCATAGATTAATGTACATTAATACACAAAACTACAACATTTACATTAATACTACTTTGCTGATGTTATACAAAATAGTTACAGGGATACTTTACCTAAAAATTAGGGGCTGAACTAGGGTCATTCATCCTCGTGAGCCTGATCCACTGTTCAGCAAGTTCACGACTGATCTTCTAGCACAACTCTCACTGTCCCAATATCCCTTAGTTCCTTTTGTACCAACCTAGATCTTGAATGTACTCAGTGACTGAGCATCCAAAACTGTCAGGGTTGGGGGGAGGGTAGAGAATTTCAAAGATTCACAGCCCTTTAAATGAAGAAATTTCTGTTCATCTTAGTGCTAAATAATTAACCCCTTTATTCTAAGACTGTAACCCCACGTTGAATGTTTCTCAGAACCATTTATTTCAGCAATTAACCTGTCAAGCCTGAGATATCATCTTATTCTTCCAAACTGCAGGTTTGATTAATTCAAGTCTGATTAATTTCTCATCATAAAACAAGCCCCTCATCACAGGAAACAATCTAATGATTCTTTATCATACTCCCTTTAGAGCAAAAAGCCCCTTCTTAGATAAGAAGACCAAAGCTACACAAAATATTTAACTGTGGCCTCATCGATGCCCATCATCATTCTTCCCACTTTTGCCTTGACTGATCCAAAGGATTTTAGAAAATTGAAATTAATTCCCTCCCAGCACCACGCGCCCCCATATTCTGAGATGTACAATCATGTGACATTAGCAACTTTCCTTTTTTTTCTCTAGTACATTCTTATTCAAATATTTATCAGAATGTTCGCCTCTGTGGTGCCTGCCACAGGGAATCTTTTGACTTTCACTTACACTTCTTTCCAAAAAAAAATTATTTACTGTAAATGGGCATTTATCCCTGTTCACCAGTGTGAATCTAAAAGTAGCAACCCCTGGTTGCAAAAGTAGCACATAGACCTGATTAACATGTTTGTCTGCAATTCGCCTTTTTGGATAAAAATTTGACTCACTTCCCAGATTAGCCATTCGCTGAACTGTTACACAAAGACTTGCTGGAGCAAGTGTAAAAAATTATTTAGAAATTATGTTGAAAAAAAATCATTTTGTTGTAACATTTTATCGATCACTTGACCAAAACAGTGAGACGAATGATTATTAAAAGTAGATAGCATCTTACTTTACAAAGTAATATGTTGAGGTCACTGGAGACCCTGTCACTGACCTTAAATGCAGGGATTTTGAATGCTTAATGTTATTTGCCATCATTAAACCTGCTTGCCGCTGCTGCCAGTGACTGCATGAACTTGCATTTCACCAGAAGCTTCCTAATGATATTGTTTACATTAACCACTGAGCGGGAAATACTGATCATCTTAGTGCCTTGCATATCTGAATTCTTCCTTTCCTAGGTACTAGCCAAGGGAAATAAAGTTTGGGGTTGTGATGTCTTACTGAAACCTGGCTCCACATTAGACTATATCACACGAAGTCTAAATAAACCTCGCTGAGAAAATCTAGGTTCTGTACAACTTTCACCTGTCACTTGCTACATCATAGGAGCATAATATTGCTGTACCTCAAGCCCTTCCCAAAGTTCCTGGACTTAAGGAATTGTCCTTTGGAGAGTGCAGCTGTGATTTGGTCTCCCCTGTTTCACAGCTGCAGTGTAGTACAGGTTTCCTTACTCCGTGTTAGGATGCTGATGAAAGCTAAATATCACGTCACATCCTAAATAAGGAGCAGAAGTAAAGAGGTCTCCCAAAGGAAAGATGGAGAAGGGTCATAGGAAATGTAGGAAATGGTTTAATGTGCTTGTTCAGCCTGGCGCCTTGCTCAAGTTGGCTATATGTAAGTATGTGAATGAGTTGATTTCTTCATTTCCTCACAATTTTCATATTGCATAATGACAAACTATGGAGGATCTCTGAAGGAACTCATCTGGGCTTGACATGATAATCTCTTAATCGTAGCAAACAGTCCAAACTGCACATTGTGCAGAGCTATTGGGCCTTGTTATACTTAGCTACCATTACCATGTTGGTACTTTTAGCCTGGATACTAGATATATGAGCATAAAGCGCACATAATGACAGTAGGCATAAGGGGAAAATTTTGAGCACTATGCCAATTTTAAAGTATATATGGCTACATATTTTATTTTAATATTCCTGGTGCCTGTCAGGTGGTTTACAATTTTACTTTTCTGTTTTGCTTTGTCTTAACATCACTGATTCTGATTCTGTATTTATTTAAAACTAATTTTACAAATTCATAGAATGAGATAGCTCAGAAGCAGTTCGTTCAGTCCATCATGCCTCAGCTGCCTCCTTGAAAGAGCTATCCAAATAGTTTGATGCTTCTGCTTTTTATGCCTTAACCCTGCAAATTTCTCCACTTTAAGTATTTAAGTATCTTGAGAGTTGCTGTTAAATTCAGGCAGTAAAACATTTCAAAGAGCAAAGAACTCTTTGGGATAGGGAAGGTTGTTTTTTTGGCCCATTGAGTCCATGCTAGCTCGCTAAAAAGCAATCCACTTGGTCCCATTTCCCCATACTATCCCCATAGCCCTGTACACTTATTTTCCTCAAGTGCCCATCCAATTTCTTTCGCAGTCGTTCATCATCTCCACAGATACAGAATATTTGAAAAATGTATGCTCAGATATTTACTGAAAAGTCATTTGGAAGCTAATTGTAATGTCAACACTTTCAAGCCTTCAGGAGAATCTTGACTGAACTTTTATACCCAGAATATTAACCTACCTTCACCCTTTAAAGCATTTACTGACCTGCATATATGCAGCATTTACTAGTATTGCAGGTTTATTTCATCCTTTATTTAAAATGTAGGTATCAATTAAAGGAGCTATTGCACTGTAAACTTTTAGTAGACACTTTGGAATCCTCTTAAATCACTTGTGCCAGGTCAAGTTGCAGTTAATAATATGAATTAGTTTTAAGTTCCAGTGACTGGCAATGACTGAGGACAACTGCCTCTGAAGGCTTAATTGGCCAACTTGATGCAGTCAAAATCATAATCTGTTCCCCCAGTATATGTGTTTACATAATCATCAGGATCATCTACAATATCAGTCAATCTGCCAGCCAAAGATGCCTCAAAGAAATAACAGATGTATCCTTCAGCTTGGCTAGCATTTTCATCTGCTTTCTCATGAAGTAGCTAATTCAAAATGGAAATATTTACTCAGGTGATGTCTTTTCCAAAGGAGAGACCCAATACATTTTATTCTTTTGAATCATGGCTACATGAAAATAGACAATATTCAAATTGAATTTTATCTGGAGTCTGAGTTAATTTAACTTTAATAAAACACGGACTCCAAATATTGTAATCGATGAAAGAAAATCACACTTGTTTTTAATTGGAAGGAGAAGCTTCAATTATTGATTTATTTATAGACTTTATCAATGAAGGGTGTGAAGACATTGCACACAATTAGTGAAATGGTTCCAGAGATGGGGAACAATGTTTCTGTGGATGGAGAAGCTGGGGATGTTCTCTTTTAAGAAGAGAAGGTTGATAGGAGATTTGATAGAGTTGCTCAAAATCATGAGGGGTCTGAATGCAAGAGACTGGGGTAAATAATTGCCCCCCTTGGTGGAAGGGTGAGAAGCAGAGGATACCAATTTATAGTAATTGTCAAAAGAGCCAGAAGTAAAATGAGGAAAACCATTTTACCCAGCAAGTAGTTAGTGAAATAACTCCACGAAGGCTGGTATCCTGTCACTAAGTCGCCCTCTATTTACACGTGCATAGTGCGTGACAGGGACCCAGCTAGCACAGAGCTGGCTCCAAGAGTGGGCAGAATCCCTGACACTCCTGTTTATATCTGTCAGCCAGGACTCCCTGATTGAACCAGGTTAACAGCTGCAATCAGGGAACTCATATCCTACAGCTGACCTCATTCCAGTCACTACAATTAGGATGTGGAACGCATGGCTTGATGGCATGGTGGAGGCAGGTTCAACATTAGGACAAGATGAGTTGCTCCCATAGAGAGCAGGCTGGGGCAGAGCGGACTGAATTTCCTTCTTTTGTGTTGTGACCATTGTATACTCTAACTAATGCAAAACAAAACTTCCTAAGTCTTTAGGAAAATCAGTGATTTTAGCTTAAAGCAATATCCATAAAATTACTTGTATTTTTGGTGCTCAGTCTATTTTTTCCAGTCATAGTAAAGATCCAGAGTGTTGGTGTTTTGACCAATTAAAACATAAAACTGCATTGTTTACTTGGAAACTGGCTCAGAGTATTTAAATGAGATCCTCCATGTTTAGTAACCTCCTTTGCATGTTTTCATTCGATTATTTAATATGAGCATGTTCAATGAATCATTTATCATCAGCATTTAAATAATTCATGTCTCTCTGTGACGTATCTTGTTATTTGCTTGCAATATAATTGACTGACTGCAGATCAGTGATCTCTTGCTTTGCGATTTGAAACTCTTTTTTTCAGCGATAGAAAACAAACAAGAGGGACATGTTGCCAAAGCTCATCATCTTGAACTCATCAGGACAAATACTAGAATGCCAAATTTTAACAGTAACAACAGTTTATGTTATGTGTAAACATGCTGATTTGTCGGATAACATGTTGGCTCTGATGACCCGAGCACTGTCATGACTCCCTGTTGCAATGTCTCAGCCAATCAGTATCCCTTCCTGCTGTTGTGTAAATTATTGTGATTGTTTGTTGGAAATTTGGCGTTCTTGCATTTTTCCTGACGAGTGCAGGATGAAAAGCCTCAGCCACATATCCCTCTTTAAGTGTCCTCTACCCACCCAATCTGTTTTGCTAAAGAATGACTGAGTCACGAGCTACCCAGTTATAAACAGCTGTTATAAACATTAAATATTTGTCTCTTCATTTCCTCGACAACTATCACATTTACTCGGTATTCTGTTGTCACGATAAAATACACCAGGTTTTAAAAGCCCCAGTGAGCATGAAATATAGTTATTGTTTGAGGAACCATCTGGAGATTCCATTACTGTTATCCTTATCAAAGTTATTTATCTTGGTATACTTGTTGAAGTAGACAACAAGCATCAGTTAAATTACCAATTATTAAAAGATGTGTTGGCTTTAAATAAATGTAGTCAACTCTATTTGTCTAATTATGACACCCACTTCACAACTACCAATGTATCTACATAAAATACAGTTCTCTTCATTTATAAAGGTCATACACAGCCTCATCACTTGGCAATTAGAAATTGTATTATAAGAATGCATTTCTGACTTAAAAACAAATATTAATTTAAACTTAAAAGCATAAATCTTCTGACTTAATGTTGTTGTTTTGTGGAATATTTACACATCTCCATGTAATGAAACATTGTACACTTTCTGAAGAGCATCATATCATTTAAATGAAAAATGATAATTAAGTATAAGTGAAATTTTTGACAGAGTTCATTATGAAAGCCCAGGCTCCCCGCACTATTATTGTTTTTACACAGTTATGTCCTCATTCCCTTTTCCCTATGATTCGCCCAGGGTTTGTATTCACTGAACCTTCCTGAGTCAAGTTGCTTAAGTGTCTTATGCGTCTTATGTATTTTAGGAGTTTAACTTGTCATTCAATGGTTTCACAGGGAACTCCAGGTGTCCCAGGCCCTCCCGGAGCTACAGGCAACACAGGGTCCCAGGGCAGCATTGGACCTCCTGTAAGTAAAGCACTAACAGACTGTACTTTGTGAAATGACAAATAATTGTTTAATTGCAACTAGACAGAAAAAGAGCCCAAAAGTCATAGTTAATTGATGACAAATAGATTCTTTCTCCAACATTAGCTGGAAATATGCCTCTAATTTCAGACCAGTATTTGAATTTTGAACATGGCAAAACATTTGTAATTGTCAAGTATTGATTGTAGCAATTGAGCCACAAATATTCTATTTGATTTAGAATTGATGTTTATTTCCAAAAATATGTATTCTTCATAAAATTTATAGAAGCGCTTTAAATAACAGTTTAAAGTTGACATCAGATAATGTGAATACCGATCAGTTCCTTTCAATGCAACACATACCACTCAGAGGTACTCCACTACACTTAGAGTGTAAGATATACTTATAATATTTCCAATCCTAATAGATTTAAAAAAATCCACTCCCCTTCATATGTATACTGCGCTTGAGATTCCTGGATTGTAGTCCTCTGTTTTAAACCTTTTCAGGAATCCATAGTGAAGGTGTTTGTAGAAACTATTCCCTCTATTGCAGCACTGAGTGCCATATACTGTAGTTTCAATGTCCAGCAGACACCTGAACAGCTATTGTGAAAGGGTAACTGTATAAGGTAAGTGATGTGGTAGGATGGGGCTGCTGTTAGCGTGCCAGGTAAGTGGATGAGTGTTTAGGGTAGGCCATGGTAGGAGTTAGAGTTGGGTCAGATCTGAGAGGAACGTAATGTCAGGTCGAGTTGGGGGTTAGGACGAGGAATGTTCTGCTGTTGAGTCTGGCAAGGGGTTTGTCTGGGTTGGGGAGGGTGGGGGATGAGTTGAATTGGATGGCTGTGGGGTTGAAGTAGGAGTACTGAGTTGGGTGTTTCAATTTAATAGCTGCCCCTGAGTTGGAGTAGGTTTTTAAGCTAAGGTTTTGGAGTAGATCTGTAACTCGGGTTGTGGGTGTTGAGGTTGGTTGGCTCGCCAAGCTGGTTTGTTGTTCCGCAGAGGTTTCGTTACCGTGCTGGGTAACATCCTCAGTGCAGCCTCTGGTGAAGCGTCGGTGTGTTTTCCCGCCTGGTTTTTAAACTCTGGGGTCCATTGCGATGGATTGCCTCACTTCCGGTTTCCTCCCTAGTGGAATGTATATGGGGTCGAGTTCAATGTGTTTATTAATAGCATGCTTCGTGGAGTGCCATGCTTCCAGGAATTCTCGTGCTTGTCTCTGCCTAGCCTGCCCCAGGATCTTGGTGTTGTCCCAGTCGAAGTGGTAGTTCTCCTTGTCCATGTGGATTGAGATGAGTGAGTATTGGTCGTGTCTTTTTGTAGCCAGTTGGTGGTCATCTACTCTTGTTGTTAGTTTCCTGCCTGTTTGTCCGATGTAGTGTTTCTCGCAGTCTCTGCAGGGGATCTTGTAGATGACATTGGTCCTGTCCATGGTGGGTGTTGGGTCTTTAGTTCAGGTGAGCACTTGTCATAGGATTGATGTGGGCTTGTGTGCCACTCTGATGCCTAGCAGTCGTAGGAGTCTTGTGGTGAGTTCTGACGTGTTCTTGATGTAGGGTAGTGTGATGAGTGTGTCAGGGCGTGTAGAATCTGTAGGCATTTCCTGACCCAGTTCTTTGGATATCCATTATCCTTGAACACTTGGAAGAGGTTTTTAAGCCCTCAGTTTTTTGCCAAGATAACCAGTAAGGTTAAGTGAGTTCTTAGACGTCAATGAATGTTAATGGTGGGTTCTAAATGCAAGAGAATTGTCCATCAGAATTTTCAATTTCCACACAGTCAGCTGCACCAGGGATTCCACATGGTCCCAATGCATGCCTCGCCTATGCAGCTCCAATGACTATCTGGCCATTGGAATATGTGGGCCATTCATTTAATGTCAAACACATAGCCCAGGGGTTTTTGCATGAGTTCCAGCAGGTCTTTCCCCATTGTGTCTTTATTGCATCCTTCAGCTACTAGTCCTCAAGATGGGACTGTACTAGTCTGAAACACTTGGTTGGGGACAAATCTTTGCACCGGAAGACCAGAAAATCAACAGCAAACTTTGTAGTTTAGTACAAGGAGGTGCTTCTAGATTCTGCTCCTTTTGACAATTTATCCACATTTAATTTGATGTGGACATGATGTAAAAGCAGATCTTTATTTGGTGGAAACCATAATTAGGGCAGGTTTGATCTGATTGGGCTGATAACGGTGTTAGATGCCAACTCAAGATGCATTCCTGAAATGTTTGTCAAATGGCCTCCAGCTTACAACTGCCCCACCCAACACTGCCACCATTGGTCATTCATTCATTCTGACAGAGACCTACCTTCCCACAGCCACTCAGAAAGCAAAGAGCCTCTTCATTATCCAATTGGATGGCACTTGACTCTCAGTCTAAACTGTTCTCACTCCTCCATCTCCAACATTTCTAGAACTGATTAGGTGGAAGTGTTTGAAGAAAACTGGAGTTGAACACCTGATGCTTGCTTGCTTTTTGCCTGACTTGCTTGCAGCAGTATCCAGGAGATTAACCTTCAATCCCTGGGGTCTTCGGGATAATACTGGTGGCTTATCTGAGGTTTGAACACATAATAAGCTGTGTCAAAGGAGTATTCCTGTGCTTCCCCTGTGATTGAAGAAACATCTCCATGGAAATTTCCAGGCCATAGTTGATATAACTTTAAATTTAAAGGCAGAATTTTCCATCTGGAGCCTTTGGAATGATAGGCAGGGTATCTTGATTGGATGAGAGGCAAACATTAAATAAAGTTTTGCAACTAAGTTCTCTCAAACTTCAGGTGGGTCAGTTTTCCCAACACCCATGGTCAGCAAACTGTTTTGCATTCATTAGTGTGCCATGAATACCAATTAATGCCCCAGCCCCCTGGAATTATATGTCCCTCTGCAATCTTGTGGGGCAAAATGGGAAATATGTGTTTTCACAAACGTGACTATGTGAGGCGTGTAGCTTTTGGGGTAGACTTCTCCAAACTCTAATAAATATGAGTAGCCAAGTTGTTTTTTTGCACAAGCACTTTCAGTTTCCCCAGGGATGAATCCTGACAGGGCCATAAAAAGCATGCCCATGTGAGACAACCACACTGTCTGACACCAGCAAATATGACTGGGGCAAGCAAGCAGGGCTAAACTCAAAGGGGGCTCAATGCAAAGGTCCATCTTGGTGCATGAGTCCCTGTCGTGTGTAAGCCTTTGGCGAAAAATTGTCAGATGTGTAGGTCCTCCTACTGGTGTTGCAAGGTCATTGAGCTGAAGGTGTGTGAGCTGCTGAGTATTTTAGCTCCTTTTATGCTTGAAGTGTGAACCTTGGCAGATGTGTGAGGCAGTATCAGTAGCTGCAATAGAGTGACAGACATCTGTTGTGTATGAGATATCTGATGGAGGTGCCTGGCAGCCACCTCCTGTATGACAGTCCTGTGCACTGGCAGTCTTATAACATCAACTCACCAGCATAGGAGCATGAAGCATTGAGTTAGTGGTATCCTGTAGATCGCAGAACATCAGCACTCTCTTGCTGCACTGGAGCCAGATTCTCTAAAGCTGCCCACAGTCCCTGCCCTCCGCATACAGGCTGCTTCCATCAGTCGGGATGGCTTCTTGTTGCCAACAATAGGGAAAAGAACTTCTGTCCTTAATAGCCTTCAAGAGAACCTCGAGGTCATTAAAGCATGTTAGCCCTTTTTGTGCGAGGTCTCTGATGTTTCCTGGTGGGGGTGGCACACAGAGGTTGATTGATGCAGAGTGGGACTGGGGGAGAGAGAGAGACAGACAGAGTATATGTGTGTGTGCGTGCGCGTGTGTGTGTGTGCGCGCCTGCGCGCGCGCATTTGTTTTTGTGTGTGTGTGTGTGTGTTTGAGAGAGACAGAGAGAGAAAGAGAGAGTTTGTGTGTGTGTGTTTGGTCATGGGTGTGCTTCTAGACACTTCCATGTCAACAGTGTTGGGGATGCACAGGGCCGCTACCCCTGGCTGTCTCCTGGTGCTGGTCGGTCACACCATTACAATTCATCAGGTGAAGAAAAACCCGTGAGCGACACTGAAGTTTTCATTGACAGCTGTGGAAAAAGACACCAAGAGAGTACTTAAAAGCATATTGGCCAATCTGAAAACAGCAGCTAATGTTCACATTGCTAGATTTGTTCCAGTTTGACAGTGGACAGAATCCTGAGGCACATACAGACTGAAAAAAAAGGGCTCATCATTGCCCCAACAACAGTGGTCTCTGCTTTCAGCCTCCCTTGAGGACAGCAGACTCTGCTTAACAAAATCTGCACAGGAAACTGACTTACTCCATATGTGGGTGATCCAAATTTCACTTGAGACCATTAGTGTCAGACCATGGAAAACATCACATTGACCTGCCCAATAGGGTTTATTACAGGAGGCACCTTATTTCTCACTCAGCATTTCAGGAGGCCATTCAATGAATAGTCAAACTACGTCCCAATATAAACTTTCCAAGTCAAATGAAAGTAGCAAAACTGGGCAATGAACAAGTTACTGGTGTGTTTTGTTCCCTATTCAAAGGGCAATGAATGTACATCTAAATCATGTGCAGTGCAGACACCGCAAAAACTAAATGACACAGCAATTCCTCTGTTAATTACGTTTAACAAAAAACACAACATTTCTTGAATTTCCAGGCTTCTCAATAGTCCCTGACAACTCTTCACAAATTTATTGTCTCTGTTAATTGGACTGTTGTCTCCAGCAAACTTTTCAAACCATTCAGAGATGACATCTATTCAATTCAAACAGTGAAGTGACTTTTCCAGACCACAAAGGCAGCGACTTCTTACTTCTTGTGGGGGGATTCAGCAAAAAGGTTTCTTAGCAAGTATAAATATATTTGGAATGGTTACCTTTCTTTAGTGGTTGGCCCTTGCTGGGACAGGTTAGGAAAATCTACACAGACATCATCTTTGATAGGAATTTTAAGCAGTTAAGGTCATTATTCAAGACTGGAATTGTGTTTTAGGAAGCCCAGTAATTAATTGTGTGGCACTCATTCACTGTATTTCATGCTTCTTGCAATGAATAGCAATGAGTTGCAGTTTCCATTTTAAAGATTACTACGACATCAAGTAACACAAAAGAATCCTGACACCGAGCCATCTGAAAAATGATTCAGTAACTTCACACATTGTATCATGGTGGAGCGGACGCTGAGGTATGTTTAGATTTTCCAGAGTTTGAGACTGCGGCCTGTTCTGATAGATTACCTGGGGTGGATACATGCCAAAGAGGCGATGCTGTTCCCCTGTAAATAAATGTGGAGATGTTCAGACCATATAAATGAGCCTGACCAAATATCACTGTATAATATACAAAATATACACGTCAATGGAGAGTCGTCCAAGAATTTCAAGTAGAAAGTACTGATTCAAGGGTCAAAAAAAGTGCAGATTGGTTTAAAAGCTTTGTAGTTATTGCCTTGCCAATTGTATTCCTTTTCAGCAGAGCTGCATGACTGTTTTCATAGTTCCTGTGATGTAGTGAGTGAGTTATTAGTAACTGAAGACAAAAATTACTGCTAGGAGCAGCAAAGGAAAAACAGTGATTTCAGTAATTGGTGTGATTTTCTGCACATTGATTGTAAAAAGAAAGCTAGCATTTGATGCAGGTAAAGGGAGGCAATGTATGCAGGAGGGAGAAAGGAATAGAATATTGACAGGGTGAGATATGGAGGGATAGGAAAAAGCCACTGATATCTCTGAACTATGTTCATTTCTATATTAATCAATATTTACTGCTAATTTTATTACAGGGTCCACCTGGTCAAAAGGGAGAGAGAGGTCCAAGGGTAAGTTCTCAAAGATTAGTTTTAGCTAGCAAGGTTTTGTAACATCATTGAATGTTAGCACAATCACTTTTCTTCCAAGATGTGATGCCCTTTTAGAATACAGTAATTGGTAAACAATAATGTAAATTAATGCCAAATGCAGCAAAGTCAGAAGTTTGAAAATTAACATGACAAAATGTTTTACAATCTGAGTATCATTTATGTTACTTAAAGTAATTATGATAACTTGACGAATTTCTGAGCAAGAATTGACGAAAGTTGTAGTCTGTACTGTGCAATTTGCGTATGTTATCCAAATTAATTACTGAACAATAGGCTTAACAGCTTGCGTGAAAATCCTGAAAATTTAATCAATGGTTTATCAATGGAGTTGATTGCTGTTTATTCTTGGAAAATATATTTTAACAAGTAATGCATGCTCCCTTCGAAATTAATATTTTTCATTTGCAGAAAGATATTTCTTGGATCCATTTAAATTACAAAGTTATTTTGCAAAGTGTGGGGCTAGAATTAATGATTTTCCTGCAACAATAGTTCCAATTGGGTTCACGCTTTGAGGGCATCAGGATGAAAGCACATTTAAATGTGGAGGCTTTGTGGCACAGCTTGGAATGTCCTTGCCTCTGAGCCAAAAGCTCCAGGTTCAATTTCCACTCCCGGATCTTGTGGCAAATAGGATAAATATTAATCTTAAAATCCTTCCACCACATGTCAATAGCAGGCAGTGAGAGTAGGAGAGATTCTTAGTTAGTCATGCTATTGAAAGAACTTGGAGCTTCTACCATCACTATCAATATTTCTAGGATATTACATCTGTGTAGTACTTGTAGTAAATGTATATTGTTGCAGTAACTTGGGCTCCAAATGACCTATAAAACTCCATCACTTTAATACTATAAATGAGCTAAAATTGGAAGGTTAACATTGCCAATTATTCTTTTGACAAATATTTCATATGGTGTTTGTGACCGCCTAGTACTGTCACCTGACCAGAAGTGGCTTAATAATGAGATAACACAGTGTGGAGCTGGAGGAATACAGCAGGCCAGGCAGCATCAGAGGAGCAGGAAAGCTGACGTTTCAGGTTGGGGCCCTTCTTCAGAAATGGGGGAGGGGAAGGGGGGTCTGAAATAAATAGAGAGGGAGAGGGGCGTTGATAGCAGGTAGATAGTGGAGTGGATAGGTGGGAGACAAGACAGACAGGTTAAGGAGGCGGGGATGAAGCCAGTAAATGGTGAGTGTAGGTAGGGAGTTGGGATGGGGGTTGGTCAGTGAGGTGGGAGAAGCGGATAGGTGGGAGGGAAGACGGACAGGTCAAGGAGGTCGGGGGGGGGCACGCGCTGGTCTTGGGATGAGGTTTGCAGTGGGGAGAATTTGAAGCTAGTAAACTCCGCATTGAGACCGTTGGGTTGTAGGGTTCCAAGGCGGAATATGAGGTGCTGTGCCTCCAGTTTCCGGGTGGCATCGTTCTGACACTGGCAGAGGCCCAGGATAGACATGTCGTCCAGGAAATAGGAGGGGGAGCTGAAGTGGTTCGCACCTGGGAGGTGTTGTTGTTTGTCGTGAACCGAGCGTAGGTGTTCCACAAAGTGGTCTCCAAGCCTCTGCTTGGTTTCCTCAGTGTAGAGGAGGCCACATCGGGAACATCGGATACAATAGACCACATTAGCGGATGTGCAGGTGAACATCTGTTTAATGGGGAAGGTTTTCTTGGGGCCTGGGATGGTTTGAGGGTGGAGGTGTAGCACTTCCTGCGGTTTCAGGGAAAGGTGCCGGAGGTGGTGGGGCTGATGGGGAGTGTGGAACGGACGAGGGAGTCACAGAGAGACCGGTCCCTCAGGAAGGCAGATAAGGGTGGGGAGGGAAATATATCCTTGGTAGTGGGGTCAGATTGCAGGTGGCAGTAGTGGCCGAGAATGATATATTGAATCCAAAAGTTAATGGGGTGATACACGAGGGCAAGGGGAATTCTGTCTTTGTTTTTATTGCGGGGAGGGGGTGTGAGGGCTGAAGGGCGGGAAATGCAAGAGATGCGGTCAAGGGTGTTTTCGACCACTGTCGGGGGGACATTGCGGTCCTTGAAAAACGAGGATATCTGGGATGTCCGGGAGTGGAACGCCTCATCTTGGAAGCAGATGCGGCAGAGGCAGAGGAATTGGAAATAGGGGATCGCATTCTTGCAGGAAGGTGGATGAGAGGAGGTGTATTGTAGGTAGTTGTGGGAGTCGGTAGGCTTGAAATAGAAATCAGTTTCCAGGTGGTTACCAGAGATGGAGACAGAGAGGTCCAGGAAGGAGAGAGAGGTATCGGAGATGGTCCAGGTGAACTTGAGGTTGGGGTGGAAGGTGTTAGTAAAGTTGATGA
>JAHRHZ010000052.1:25124806-25150654 GCA_024137785.1 Ginglymostoma cirratum | reverse complement strand
TCATCAACTTTACTAACACCTTCCACCCCAACCTCAAGTTCACCTGGGCCATCTCCGATACCTCTGTCTCCTTCCTGGACTTCTCTGTCTCCATCTCTGGTGACCACCTCTAAACTGATATCTATTTCAAGCCTACCGACTCCCACAACGACCTAGAATACACCTCCTCTCATCCACCTTCCTGCAAGAATGAGATCCCCTATTCCCAATTCCTCTGCCTCCGCTGCATCTGCTCCCAAGATGAGGCATTCCACTCCCGGACATCCCAGACGTCCTCGTTTTTCAAGGACCGCAATTTCCCTCCCTCAGTGGTCGAAAACACACTGGACCACATCTCTTGCATTTCCCGCCCCTCAGCCCTCACACCCCCTCCCCGCAATAAAAACAAAGACAGAACTCCCCTTGCCCTCACGTATCATCCCATTAACCTTTGGATTCAATGCATCATTCTCGGCCACTACCGCCACCTACAATCTGATGCCACTACAAAGGATATATTTCCCTCCCCACCTTATCTGCCTTCCTGAGGGACCGGTCTCTCTGTGACTCCCTCGTCCGCTCCACACACCCCACTAGCCCCACCACCCCCGGCACTTTTCCCTGCAACCGCAGGAGGTGCTACACCTGCCCCTACACCTCCCCCCTCACCTCCATCCAGGCCCCAAAAAAACCTTCCCCATTAAACAGATGTTCACCTGCACATCCGCTAATGTGATATATTGTATCCGCTGTTCCCAATGTGGCCTCCTCTACAACGGGGAAACCAAACAGAGGCTTGGAGACCGCTTTGTGGAACACCTACGCTCGGTTCATGACAAACAACAACACCTCCCAGTCACGAACCGCTTCAGCTCCCCCTCCTATTCCCTGGACGACATATCCATCCTGGGCCTCCTCCAGCGTCAGAATGATGCCACCCAGAAACTGGAGGAACAGCACCTCGTATTCTGCCTTGGAAGTCTACGACCCAATGGTCTCAATGCGGAGTTTACTAGCTTCAAAATCTCCCCACCGCAAGCCTCATCCCAAGACCAGAACCCCCCTGCCCCCATCCCCGACCTCCTTGACCTGTTCATCTTCCCTCCCACCTATCCGCTCTTCCCACCTCACTGACCAACCCCCATCCCCACTTCCTACCTACACTCACCTTTACTGGTTTCATCCCCGCCTCCTTGACCTGTCTGTCTTGTCTCCCACCTATCCACTTCACTATCTACCTGCTATCAATGCCCCCCGCCTCTCTATTTATTTCAGAGCCGCCTTCCCCTCCCCCATTTCTGAAGAAGTGTCCCGACCCGAAGCGTCAGCTTTCCTGCTCCTCTGATGCTGCCTGGCCTGCTGTGTTCCCCCAGCTCCACACCTTGTAATCTTAGACTCCAGCATCAGCAGTTCTTACTATCTCCGCTTAATAATGAGAACTTGTTCCAGCAAAGCTTAAAAATAAAGTCTTCTTTCTTAAAGTTTTTGAGATGAGTTAGTAAAACTACAAAGTGAGATGGCTGCTTCCTTTATCCAGTGGCCATTTGTAGAGATTTTCATCTTTCGGAGGGGGAGAAATATTTTGTTTAAAATAAAGGATGAACTGTCTGGAAGAAGTACATTAAATGGCAAAGAAAGTTCTTAAGTTTAAAAAGCGATGCCAAAGAATAATTATAGGTAAAATAAACTGTTTATTTCATTTTTCTTCTGTTTACCAATGCTGTTAGCAATTGCGTTAATATATTTGCAAATATTTCCTTTGAAATGGGTCCTGAGAATAAATCTTTAAGAAGGTTAACTGTACTTGGCTTTAACTGATTCCCTTTGTTTTGAGAATTGGGAGAAGATATGTTTTACTGAAAGTGATGAACTGCTAATTTAAACGCTTTATGTTTTTAGGAGTTAACATCAGGCATTTATCCATTCCTCTGTGGCTTCAGTATATTGTATTGAGTGTGATGGTTTAGCATTTTAAATAGAAAGCACACATATCATTCATGTGAATGTGATTAAAATAGGGTCATATTGTCAGACTGGAAAAACAAGGAAATGACTCCATTGGGAAACTTCTCTGAAGCAGAGTTTGTGAAAATGTAATATATTAATAAATTGTAACAAACTTCCCCAGAGGTCCAAGATGAACTTGAAGGGATCAAATTTCCATTTTAGGTGCCGTCAGCGATTTCATAAACTCATTTTGAAAATTCATTTTAAACTACAGTCTTGATCACTAAGTGTACCTGATTTTAGATTATTAATTTAAAGTAATTGAAACTTGCAAGGTTCTGGGATGGCTTGACAGGGCGGATGCTGAGAAATGATATTTTCTCTTGTGAGGGAGTCCAGCGTCAAGGGGTACAGTTTCAAAATGAGAGGACCCCCATTTTAGGTGCAGAGAAGGAGAAATTTCTTCTTTCAGGGGGTCTTTCAGTGGGTTAGTTCTTGAAATTCTTTTTCCCCAATGAGCAGTAGTGGCTGGGTCATTAAATATATTCAAGACAGAGATGGACAAGGATTTAATTGACAAGGGAGTTGTGGGTTAAGGGGGCAAGCAGTAAAGTGGAGTTAAAGCCACAATCGAATTAATATGTGGAGACAGGCACCTGGTCACAGACTGGACCAGGGAGCGTCTCAAGGCTGCTTGCTCACTCTGTTAGTGCACACTTACTTTACGCTTACCTGGATGCTCATGGGATCCCTGCCTTGGCTTGCCTTTTGCCCCCACTAATCCAGAGCTTAAAGGCTCACAGTACTTCTGTCTTGCGCTGCTGTTCAGTCCAGACACAAAGCCTCGCAGATTGTCCTGGTTGTCATCAGCCTAGGGGTGGACACATTATTGTATGGCACCATGTTATATTAATCTCACTACCTGTGCATGACAAGCGTACTACCTGTGCATCAACGATGTGGTCAGGTCTCAGAGCCAAAGGGGAGTTGTTCTTAGTCAAGTCCAATGGGGGGCTGCTGTCAGTTGGGGATCCCTGTTCAACCATTCAGTGTTTTCATCCAATATCTGTGCTTGGACACATTCAGGCGGCTGTTTAGGGTAAATACAGTCAGCTTGCTCACCTTGTATGGGTTGAGGAGACGAATGTTGTACGTTCCTTCACCCATCTCGGCTCTTTCTGTCCTATTGTGAAGGGGTAGCAAAAAAGAAAATCCAGTGTGACCAAGGGGAAATCATAGGGCACAATCTTTTGTTCAAATTTAACCCATGGTGAATGCCTTTGATACAATTTGAACCATATTTTTATTGCTGATATTGTTTCCTTTTCACGCAGGGTGATGCTCAGTCGCAAAGTGCCATTCGTGTGATTGCTCAACAAGTGTGTGAGCAGCTCATCCAAAGTGAGTGATTACTGAGAGAGTTTCTCTTGGTGTTTTAATGGCTAATTAGAGCACTTCTGTTGGAAAAGGGACTATTTGCAATTCTTACCATGGTAAAATAAGCACTTCTTGTGTACTCCTGCCAGAATATATTAAGTAATCCAAATAAGGTAATAGTGTTTCAGAGGATCAGGATTTACGGTTAGATCTCAACAACAATGTGCATTGATAATAGCACCTTTAATGCACCAAAGTAGTAGGATGCAAGCTTAAGTCACAAGAAGAATTGATGTAGTGCCTTTCATTTAGAACAAAGAACATACAACATTATAGCGCAGTACAGGCCCTTTGGCCCTCGATGTTGCACCGACCTGTGAAACCAATCTGAAGCCCCTCTAACCTACACTATTCCATTATCATCCATATGTTTATCCAATGACCATTTAAATGCCCTTAAAGTTGGCGAGTCTACTACTGTTGCAGGCAGGGCATTCCACGCCTTTACTACTCTCTGAGTAAAGAACCTACCTCTGACATCTGTCCTATATCTATCACCCCTCAATTTAAAGCTATGACCTCTCGTGCTAGCCGTCACAATCCAAGGAAAAAGGCTCTCACTGTCCACCCTATCTAATCCTCTGATCATCTTGTATGTCTCTATTAAGTCACCTCTTAACTTTCTTCTCTCTAACGAAAACAGCCTCAAGTCCCTCAGCCTTTCCTCATAAGACCTTCTCTCCATACCAGGCAACATCCTGGTAAATCTCCTCTGCACCCTTTCCAATGCTTCCACATCCTTCCTATAATGCGGCGACCAGTACTGTACGCAATACTCCAAGTGCGGCCGCACCAGAGTTTTGTACAGCTGCAACATGACCTCATGGCTCCGAAACTCAATCCCTCTACCAATAAAACCTAACACACTGTACACCTTCCTAACAACCCTATCAACCTGGGTGGCAACTTTCAGGGATCTGTGCACATGGACACCAAGATCTCTCTGCTCATCCACACTACCAAGAATCTTACCATTTGCCCTGTACTCTGTATTCCTGTTACTCCTTCCAAAGTGAATCACCTCACACTTTTCCACATTAAACTCCATTTGCCACCTGTCAGCCCAGCTCTGCAGCTTATCCATGTCCCCCTGTAACCTGCAACATTCTTCTGCACTATCCACAACTCCACCGACTTTAATGTCATCTGCAAATTTACTAACCCATCCTTCTACGCCCTCATCCAGGTCATTTATAAAAATGACAAACAGCAGTGGCCCCAAAACAAATCCTTGTGGTACACCACCAGTAACTGAACTCCAGGATGAACATTTCCCATCAACCACCACCCTCTGTCTTCTTACAGCTAGCCAATTTCTGATCCAAACCGCTAAATCACCCTCAATCCTATGCCTCCGTATTTTCTGCAATAGCCTACCATGGGGAACCTTAAACGCTTTACTGAAATCCATATACACCACATCAACCGCTTTACCCTCATCCACCTGTTTGGTCACCTTCTCAAAGAACTCAATAAGATTTGTGAGGCACGACCTACTCTTCACAAAACCATGTTGACTATCCCTAATCAAATTATTCCTTTCTAGATGATTATAAATCCCATCTCTTATAATCCTTTCCAACACTTTACGCACAACCGAAGTAAGGCTCACTGGTCTATAATTACCAGGGTTGTCTCTACTCCCCTTCTTGAACAAGGGGACAACATTTGCTATCCTCCAGTCTTCTGGCTCTATTCCTGTAGACAATGACGACATAAAGATCAAAGCCAAAGGCTCTGAAATCTCATCCCTAGCTTCCCAGAGAATCCTAGGATAAATCCCATCTGGCCCAGGGGACTTATCTATTTTCACACTTTCCAGAATTGCTAACACGTCCTCCTTGTGAACCTCAATCCCATCTAGTCTAATAGCCTGTATCTCAGCATTCTCCTCGACAACATTGTCTGTTTCTTTTGTGAATACTGACAAAAAATATTCATTTAGCGCCTCTCCTATCTCTTCGGACTCCACGCACAACTTCCCACGACTGTCCTTGTCTGGCCCTAATCTTACTCTAGTCATTCTTTTATTCCTGACATACCCATAGAAAGCTTTAGGGTTTTCCTTGATCCTACCTGCCAAAGACTTCTCATGTCCCCTCCTGGCTATTCTTAGCTCTCTCTTTAGGCCCTTCCTGGCTAACTTGTAACTCTCAAGCCCCCTATGACCTCCTTAGACAGTGAGTTGTTAGATTTGCCTGGGGAAAGTGTGTGACCAGGAATTTGAGTTTAATTTCTAGACAGTGCTGAGAGTGCAACCTGAGAGAAAAATCAGAGGGGTGGCTAGAAAAGTTGTCTTTTATGTTTCTTTGAAAGCTTGTATTTATTTAGTATAAAAATCTTGGCATTGGTGAAAAATGGCTGTTTGGCACGGATAGTCAAGCACTATCCAATCGAATAAGGAAATATATCTTTGCTTTGGGATTGCCTGTGAGAAGGTGGGAACCCGAGGAGGAACCTATTGGGTGGCCATTAGTAGGAGTATTGGTCCAAGGCTGTGGGTAATCACAAGATGACATCTCCAGGAATACCTCCAACCAGAACTGGGAACAGCAGTTGAAGAAGATCAAGTGCTTGCCCACAAGTAGAAACTGAATCACTTTGGAGTCCAGGAAATACAGGCTTCAAGGCCTACATTTTTTTGTCTGCTTCATCCAGATTTTCTTGGCTACGAATGCAGCTGGCAAAAGAGTCTGGGTCCATGGAATCTCTCTCCTAATCTGTTGTCCTCACTTACTGCTGTTTCCAATGGGCTGTCATGTGGAAACCTGAGACTGTGTCCAGTATGGTGGATGGAATTGGACTTGCAGTGGGTTGGGAGGTGGGTATGGTCATGCATGCACAAAGAGTGAAGACATTGGCTTCACATTTTTCAGTGTTTAACCATCGGAAGAGACTGGATGACAGACAGACAAAGGCAGTAGAAGGGTTAGGTACGTGGTGGAGAGGCAGAATTGGGTGTCACTTACGGAGATTAAGACACCCATTACAACACAGAAGGAGGCCATTCATCCTACTAAGTCCATGTTGGCAATGTCACCAAGGGATCAGGAATCATAGAATCCCTACAGTGTGGAAGCAGGCCATTTGGCCCTTCGAGTCCAAACCGACCACATTACACCCAGACCAACTCCCCTACCCTATCCCTGTAATCCTGCATTTCCCATTGCTAACCCATCTAGCCTACACATCCCTGGACACGATGAGCAATTTAGAATGGCCAATACACCTAATGCACATCTTTGTACTGTGCAAGGAAACTGGAACAGACATGGGGAAGATGTACAAACTCCACACAGACAGTCACCTGAGGGTGCAATTGAACACGGGTCGCTGGAGCTGTGAGACAGCAGTGTGAACTACTGAGCCACCACGCCGCCTGGAAGAGGAGAGAGCCCACGGATAAATCTTTGAAGACTCTTGAGAAGTAATATTGCGGAGTGAGAAGAGAGGATTGGTGATGGTATTTCCTATGATGAGACCAATTAACAGTGCACCCAGAAGGGGGCAGTCCTACTGAGCTAGGCCGTGGAGAGAAGGCTTTGGAGCTAGAAGTTTACACAACTGTGTCAAAGGCAGTAGAGAGATCTAAGAGGGGATAGTGCAACATGGTCAGTATAGAAATAAATGTGAGGTGAGGCACTTTGATAGGAGTAAGGAAGCCACATACCTCTTAGAAAATAAGAGCCTGAGTCAGTTACAGGAGCATAGGGATCTGGACATCGATTCACAAAACACTACAAGTTAACATAGCCAGGAAAAAGCTAACAAGTTGAAAAGTCAGGCAGTTACACTATGTTTGCATAGAGTAAAGGAAAGCTGGATAAACATGAGGAAGAAAGGAATCGATGGATGGGCAAAATCTCATGTGGAGCATAAAGACCAGTTAGACCACATGTTTTGTTTCTGTGTTGTATATTTGTATAATAGTTATCTCTCATTTTTTCCTAAATCAATCATTTCTGTCATTTCAGTGGACAAGATTCAGAGTTTCTAAAATATTCAAACCAATATTATTTTCCCACTAATAGGTCAGACTGTGGAGGGGATCTGTGGGAATTTATTTTGAAGTGATGTTGTATTGTGCTAGAAGCCAGTGTAACCTCTGTGTATCTGTGGTACTAATATTTGGGAATTCCGATTTCCTTAGGCCACTTGTCAAGGTACGACTCTATTCTCAACCACATTCCCAGCAACTCAGTTCAGGTGCGGGCGTCTCCGGGTCCTCCAGGGGAGCCTGGCCATGATGGTCCTGCAGGTCCTCCAGGAGAGCAAGGATCTCAGGGCCGACCAGGTTTCCCAGGCAACCCTGGCAATCCTGGCAGACCAGGAGAAAGAGGTAAGAATAAAAATATTCTGTCCTAGATTTGTACAGCAAAGGAGGAGGCCATTTGGCCCATCATGTTTGTGTCAATTCTTTGAAAGAGTTGCCCAACTCATCCTTTGTCCATGGTCCCACAAATTTTCCCCTATTTATCTAATTCTCTTTTGACAGTCCCTATGTCATCTTCCCACATTCCTTTCAGGCAGCACATTCCAGATTGCAATAACTTACTGCATTTTTAAAAATTCATTCATGGGTAGCACAGGCAAGGCCAACATTTGTTCCACCTCCATAATTGCCCCTTGGCAAGATGTCTGTGTGCCACTGCAGGCTGTATTATGTGGATGTACTCCCTGTGCTGTCAGGGAGGGAGTTATCAGATTTTGGCCTAGCGACTGTGGAGAAAAGACAATATATTGCAAGTCTGGATGGTGCATGGCTTGGATGGGAACCTGTGGTCAGTGATGTTCCCATTTGTCTGTTGCCTTGTCCTCTGGGAGGTGCTACTGAAGGAGCCTTGCAGTACATCTTCCGAGTGCAGTTCTCCTGGTCTTCTTTCTCTGGTTCTTTTGTCAATTACCTTGAATCTGTGTTCTCTGGGTATTGACTCTCCTGCCAGTGCAAACCGTTTCTCTTAGTTCATCCCATCAGTACCCTATATGATCTGAAACACTTCGATTAAGTCAACACAAGATCAGTTTTGCTCCAAGGAGAAAGTTCTTCATTGTTTACATAAAGTTCTTTCGGATGTTATGAGCTGTAGATGTTTTATAACAAATTCATAAATTATGGACAAGCTGCGCATTGGCTAAAAAGAAATCATTTTGATTTGATTTCCTGAACACGTTGACCGAAGTAATAATTTCACTCGATCTTGAGGCAACTTCACATCACAAAGCAAAACATATATCTGTGATAGAACAACTTCTAGAACCTTGGATAATCACAATCAAAGAACTAAATGCCCAGATGGGGATAGTTTAACTAAATATAGTAGCACTGTACTCATTAAAATAAGGTTGCCATAGTTCTACTGGACCAATGGATTGCTCTATTTCTGGAGAGACACAGTTAATAGTGATTTCTAGGGACAGGAGAGTCCTTCACAGTAACTTCAGCTGAACCCATTCTCTTGCTACCACACTGCAACACAGACTAGCTAGCCAACCAACTGAGCTAACCCTATTTGTAGTAATGTATCAACTGTCAGATTGTCTTATATAGGAACAGGCAATTCAGCCCCTCCAGCTATTCTGGAATACAAGACCTTTCTTTCATTCTTTCATCGGATGTGCTCATCACTGGCAAAATCAGTATTTGTTGCTCATCCTTAATTGCCCTTGAACTGAGGAGTTTTTTTGACCACTTTGGAAGGCACATGAAAGTCCACCACATGATGCTTGATCTGGAGTCACATGTTGGTCAAACTAGGTAAGGATGGTTTAAATCTAACATTGCAAAATGGCAATTTCCTTTCCTATAGGTCATTGAAGTGAACCAGATGGGTACTTTTATTGCAATTGATAATTGGAAGCAATTACTGTGAGTAGCTCTCAATTCCAGATTTATTAACTAATTGATGTGGTGGCATTTAAACCTATCTGCAGGATATGAGCATGGGCCTTTATGTTATGAGTAAGGTGTCTTTAGCACTGTGCCACTATCTTTCCACAGGTATTTTGTGTCCTGAATCCAACCATTTACATTGGTTCTTTAAAACTCCCAGTTAGCAAAACTCTAGCAATCAATTGGGCTTTGCCAACTGCTTTCTATGGGAGAGTGTTTCATACCTTTACCATTCTGTGTTGGAAAAGCTGCTTTCCTTACATCTGTCCCGAATGGCCTTGCTCAGAACTTTAAGGTTGTGTGGCCTTGTCTTGGACTCCTGTCCAGCAGCAGAAAAACCTCCTGTCTCTGCTAACCATTGCTTTCAACGTCCTAAAAAACTCCAACAATTCACTCCTTTAACTTTCTATGATGGAGGGTCTACAAATCATAGAATCCTACACACTCAAAGTGATCCTTGCTGATAATCTATTCCTTGGAATGTTGCTAATATTGGGGGGAGGCAATAGCCTGTTGACCAGATCATGTCCCAGGGACCCATGTACAAATACTGCCATGGTAGATGGTGGAATTTGAATTCCATAAATATCTGGAATTAAGAATCTAATGATGACCATGAATGCATTGCTGATTGTTGTGGGGGAAAGCCCACCTGGTTCACTTGTGTCCTTTAGGGAAGGGAACTGCCATCCTTACCTGGTCTGGTCTACATGCGACTCCAGACTCCAACCACAAAAATGTGGTTGATTCTTAGCTGCCCCTTGGGCAATTAGAGATGGGCAATAAATGCTGCCTAGCCAGTGACACCCTCATCACTGAAGATTCATGTCAGCATTGACTCATTGGTTACATTCTCTTCAAAGTTAACAAAAAAAACTTAATTGATACAGGTTCATAAACTCAGTTTATAGAGTTTGATATTAATGTGAGGAGATGAGCCGTATCCTGTATAATCTGTTACATGTACAATGGCCTGAGGTTGTTCAAATTGTTGAATTCTTGTAGGTCTACCAGGTTCAAAAGGAGATCGCGGAGTCCCGGGTATTGGCAAACAGGGACCAAGAGGACCACAAGGTTCACCAGGTAGAAATGCTATTTTCATGTTGCACTATAAAACTGAGTTTTGGGTTCCACAGTACACTACATATTTTATCAGCTCTTATCTCTGAGGCAGAAGGTTCTGGATTCGAGTCACTTGTCAGGAGTCCTGTATTAACAGAGTGCCAAAATGTCAGAGTCACTGCATTTCTGATGACACTGTCTACCATCTCTGGTTTATTTACGTGATCCTGTGGTGTTATTCTGAAGAAGAGCAGAGGAGTTATCCTTAACTACAGAACAGATTATCTGGTTGCACTCTTGGTTTTGACTTTCTTTTATGGCATGTGAGCATCGCTGCAAAGGGCAGCATTTATTTCCTATCCCTAGTCGCCCTCGAGAAGGTGGTGGTGTGTTGTCTTCTTGAACAGCTGTGGTGTGGGTGTGTACACTGTGTTATTAGGGAGGGAGTTACAGGATTTTGGCCCAGTGACAGAGGAGGAACAGCATTATGGTTCCAAGTCAGGATGGTGTGTGGTTTAGAGGGGACTGGAAGGTTGTGGTGTTCCCAGACATCTGATGCCCTTGTTGATCTAAATGGTTGAGGTCACAGGTTTGGAAGGTGCTGGCCGTGGAGCCTTGTTGTGAGGAGTGAATCATAATGGTGATAGACAGGATGCACCACTCAAAGTACATGATGGTGGCAAGATAACAAGCATGGGGCTGGATGAATACAGCAAGCCAAGCAGCATCACAGGAGCAGGAAAGCTTGACGTTTCGGGCCTAAACCCATCATCAGAAATGGGGGAGGGGAAGAGGGTTCTGAAATAAATAGGGAGAGAGGGGGAGGCAGATAGAGGATGGATAGAGGAGAGGATAGGTGGAGAGGAGGCAGACAAGTCGAAGAGGCGGGGATGGAGCCAGTAAAGGTGAGTGTAGGTAGAGGGGTAGGGAGGAGATAGGTCAGTCCAGGGAGGACGGACAGGTCAAGGGGGCAGGATGATGTTAGTAGATAGGAGATGGGGGTGGGGCTTGAGGTGGGAGGAGGGGATAGGTGAGAGGAAAAACAGGTTAGGGAGGTGGAGATGAGCTGGGCTGGTTTTGGGATGCGGTTGGGGGAGGGGAGATTTTGAAGCTTGTGAAATCCACATTGATGCCATTGGGCTGCAGGGTTCCCAGGCTGAAAATGATTTGCTGTTCCTGCAGCCTTTGGGTGGCATCGCTGTGGCATTGCAGGAAGCCCAGGATGGACATGTCGTCTGAGGAACGGGAGGGGGAGTTGAAATGGTTTGCGACTGGGAGGTGCAGTTGTTTGTTGCGAACTGAGCGCAGGTGTTCTGCAAAGCGGTCCCCAAGCCTCTGCTTGGTTTCCCCGATGTAGAGGAAGCCACAATGGGTACAGCGGATGCAGTATACCACATTGGCAGATGTGCAGGTGAACCTCTGCCTGATGTGGAAAGTCTTCTTGGGGCCTGGGATTGGGGTGAGGGAGGAGGTGTGGGGGCAGGTGTAGCACTTCCTGCGGTTACAAGGAAAAGTGCCGGGTGTGGTGGGGCTGGAGGGGAGTGTGGAGCGGACAAGGGAGTCACGGAGGGAGTGGTCCCTCCAGAAGGCAGACAAGGGTGGGGAGGGAAAAATGTCTTTGGTGGTGGGGTCTGATTGCAGATGGCGGAAGTGTCGGAGGATGATGCGTTGGATCCGGAGGTTGGTGGGGTGGTATGTGAGGACGAGGGGGATTCTTTTTTGGTTATTATTGCGGGGACGGGGCGTGAGCGATGTGTTCCGGGAAATGCGGGAGACACAGTCGAGGGCGTTCTCGACCACTGTGGGGGAGAAGTTGCGGTCCTTGAAGAATGAGGATATTTGAGATGTGCGGGATTGGAATGTCTCATCCTGGGAGCAGATGCGGCGGAGGCGAAGGAATTGGGAATAGGGGATGGCATTTTTGCAGGAGGGTGGGTGGGAGGAGGTGTATTCCAGGTAGCTGTGGGAGTCAGTGGGCTTGAAATGGACATCTGTTTCTAGGTGGTTGCCCGAGACGGAGACAGAGAGGTCCAGGAAGGAGAGAGAAGTGTTGGAGATGGTCCAGGTGAACTTCAGGTTGGGGTGGAAGGTGTTGGTGAAGTGGATGAACTGTTCGAGCTCCTCGTGGGAGCACGAGGCGGCGATCTCGGATTCTCCAGCATCTGCAGTACCTTTTATCTCCTATACATGATGGTGGCAGGTGAATTCACCACCAAAAACCCTTAAAATGCCCAGAAAATTTCAATCATAAGGGCAATCAAACAGGAACAAGTCACTCCTATATACAAGAGAGATAGAAACTGTGAGAAGCAATCAAAGATCAGCGGCTATTCAGTGAGGTGAGCTGTGACTGTATTTTGGCCCAGAGGTGGGGCTGGAATAGAGCTTAGCATTGGCTCAGGAAAGTGGTGGAGGTTGAGGATGTAGGGAATCAAAAGTCCAGAGGCTGGAGAATTGGAGGCATTGAGCAGAGTCAGTATCAGTAGAAGGTTGGGCGGACAGTCAGGCCTGAATGAGAGCTCAATCACAAATGATGGGGAGGATAGGCAGCGGAGACTTTATGCACTGTGTAATGTCATCCATCACTAAGCACGTTTGTGAGAGTTTATAATTACTCATTATTCAGTACACTGAGAGAAAAAGGCACACACTTTCTGAACAGGAGCCAATTGCTGGGGCATCTGAAGCTTTAAACATTCTTGATGTACAGAGGAACAGAGCACAAAGCTGGATTATCAAAAAATTGTTTGTCTAACTTATAACAGCCATCCTACATTAAATTTTACAATGGTTTTTGGCAGTCCATTTACAAATGATATTTTTCCTAGTCATAGAATAATTTGTGGAAAAATCAGAGTTTAATGTTGCATCATTATTAAATAAGGTTTGCATCTATTTATTTTGGTGGATGCATCAAAGATAGATTTTTTAAAATGGATGATTTATTTATAACAAAGTAACAAAAAATTAATCATAGATTCCAAGAAAAGAAAGATTTAATGACATATGATGTATGTCGGCAATCCTTGATACTTCTGCTATCTTATCAATGGAAGAAATTCCTCCAAAAATCCACGTAAGCATGCAAATAATGTTACTTGCTAACTATGTCATGCAATTAGTGAAATTAAAGAAATGCCTCTTAAAATCTAAACATAGAAAAAAATCTCATGTACTGTCCTCAGAAAAGTCGATTATTCTGATCCCTGAAGAGATGCCAGTCAAACAGGCTTTAGTACTGAACAATGTTGACCTTGTTAGGTATTGGAGCTGCACTCATCAAGGCAAATTGGCAGCATTCCCTCACAGTCCTGATGTGCGTCTTGTAGGTAGCTTTGGGAAATTAGGTGAATTATTTGCTGCAGAATTCCTAACCTCTAACCTGCCATGGCTTTTATATGGCTAGTCCAGTTCTGTTTCTGGTCAGCGTTAACCCCAGAGCCTTGATAGTAGGAGATTCAGTGATGGTAATATCTTTTGAATATCAGCAGGTGATAGTTAGAGTCCCTCTTCAGTTCTGAAGGGTCATACCTAGCTCTCCACCCATGTTACCAGACCTGCTGAGTTTCTCCAGCATTTTCTGGTTTTATTTTAAATTCTGTCTTGTTGGACTTAAAAGACAAAGTTGAAGAGGTATGGGGAGAGAATTCCAGAGTTTAGAAGCCCAGGTAGCTGGAAGCACAGTTGACAATAGTGAGGTGAAGAAAGACTGAGATGCACAAACCAATTCTTAGCTTGAGTGTCACATGAAGATACTTAGATTGGCAAGGTTTTAATAAAAAAAATGACAGGAGGTGGGTGTTGTTGGCAAGACCAATATTTGTTGTCCATCCATATGGTCTTGCACTGAATGGCTTGCTATGTCATTTCTGAGGTCCACCACATTTGTGGATCTGGAGTCCTACCTAGGCCAAACTAGGTAAGGATGGCAGATTTCCTCCCCTGATGGACATCCGAGAACTGCATAGATTCTTACAATAAGTGATGAGAGTTTCATGGTCGCCATTACTAAAACTAGCTTTCAATTCTAGATTTTATTCAGTGAATTTAAATTCCACCAGTTGTGGTGATGCAATTTGAACTCCAGCCTGGGTTTCTGAATTACTAGCCCATTGACATTACCACTACATCACTGTCTCACCCATATCTGAGGTTGTTCATTGGAACCATATGTTAAAAATAACCAAATCCCAGTGGAGGGGATGAGAAAAGGAAACTAAACAGAGAAATGAAGGGTAAACAATTCTGACATTGAGTCTGTGCACAAGCATCCTTCTAATTTGCAGCCTGGTTCACAATTAAAGGGCATAATTTTAAGGCAAGAGTAGAAATATTTAAAAAGAACCTGAGAAGCAACTTTTTCACACAGAGGGTGGGTTGTATGTAGAATGAACTGCCAGAGGAAGTGGTAGATGCAGGTACAGTTACAACATTTAAAAAACATTTGCACAGGTACATGAATAGGAAAGGTTTAGAAGGAAATGAGCCAAATGCAGGCAAATGGGATGAGTTTAGTTTGAGAAACTTGGTTTGCATCGACGAGTTGGACCAAAGGGTTTATTTCTGTGCTGTATGACTCTGACTGTCACATTCTTTCATCTACCAGGTCCCCCAGGGGAAGGACGAACAGGTAGTCAAGGTGCACCAGGCCTCCCAGGGCGACAAGGTAATACGGGACGTACAGGGGCTAATGGCCCAAGAGGACCGCCTGGCCCACCTGGATACTGTGATCCATCCTCCTGCGCTGGCTACAATGTTGGAGGTATGAGGTCTTACTGAATGAACCTGTCAACCTTTATGCTAATCCTGTTATTGTGCTACTGTTTGTCTTGTGAAATAGAAAAACCGTCAAAGTTGCTGTTCTGTATTCTCATGCATGCACTCCTTGTTAATGTCAACTTATTTTTGGTCTTGTCTTCAAAAACAATCTATTGTCTTCTTATGTGAGGATTTGTCTGAAGCGTTGCAATACACTTGCAATCGTTTGTACCTATGTGTCTCCTACTGCTACCAATAGGGCCTAGTTAAACCAATTAAAATAGACTACACTTGTAAGTATAACACTGGCAGAATTGTTTGGATAGCTCCACAGCCTTGCAATGTTTTGAATCTATCGCTGCCTTTACCCTGAATTGGCACTAAAAACAAAATTAGGATTTTTATTATAAACTTACCAATGAGTATGAAGAACTTTTTATGGCTCTACTACAGAAATAGTATGATTAAAAGCCAGGAGTAGTTGCAGCAAATAATATCAATGCATTCAAGGATGAACTGCGGAATACATGAAGAAGAATGAACATGACGTATTAAAATAGTGAGATGATGTCAAGTGGAAAGATGCTCATGTGGAACACAAACACCAGCATCAACCAGGTGATGCTAATGTTTTGTGTGTGTTGTATGATCCATGTAATTAGTTCTATGTAACCTGCAAAACAAAAAGCGGTGGAAAAATATGGAAATAACTGGGTGGATGAGAAATAAGACAGCATCCGTTAGTATTTCTCGGGCTGGTTTTTAAAAGAATAATAATTCCATTGACCACAATTTTGACTTCTGCTTGCTTGTAATTCTGTTTTTACTGACTGTTGTGTGTGTTCTCGTTTGTCCTTGTTTTCCCTTCCACCTCAATCCTACTGGTCTGACAATCCTTTGAAGGTCCTGAAGTTTACAATGATTATCGGCTATGAGCTAAGTCTGAGCTCGTTTCTCCAGTGCTCTCTATCACCTAGGGTAGGTGCAGAGTTCTGGTCAGCTGTTTTGTTCCACCTTGTGTCATCCAGGCTAAACACATCGAAGCATTAACCATCATTGAACAATCGCAACCAGCCTTTTCCCTTCCATTTCAGCTAAGCAGTTGCAGCTTATCCAGAAGCAAATACTTTTGTAATAAGACAAAATATTCATCCCTCTAACCATTTCGTATGAACTAATCGACCTAACAATGACCTACCTGTTCATGAAACCAAGTTCCTGTCATGTGTCGTCCACTTCATTCATCCATCCTAATGATAAATATATTAAAATACAGCTTTGTTTATTTAAGAGACACCAAATCTTCTGCCATTAATTACTCTAATCAACCTCCCCAAGAGAGAAAATCCTGTGCATTTCAGGACTATATCATGTTGCATAACATTTGCGAATTGCTTAGGGGTGGTCAAAGATGACATTTACATTTTGAGATAAAAAACTGCACTTACACCCCAACAAATTCTCAGGAAATTTTATAATTTAACCAGAAGTTCAGTAACTGCACCAAGTTGTGTCCGAGTAATGTAAAGCTGCAATTTGCACCAAAACTTTTAACAATGAAGAGCCATTTATACATATATATATATATAAAAACAAAAAAAAAATTAGACAGTGAAAAGATTTTAACCAGGTCTTATAATTTAGCTCCTATCATCCTGGTACTGGATTCTCTCTGTGCTGTCTGTGTGTGCTCATCTCATCTCTTGTCAGACTGTGCTGATATTTATGACTGGTGTATGTTTTAAATTTACTCAATAGAGTGTACATCAAATATTAAACAGCTTTTTGAATTTACACATGTTCTAATATCCTAATCATATTTAATCTTCTGCCTCTCCTCCTGTGCTAACTGTGGATACTGTTGATGGTGGTGGTGGGTTAAGGTGGATACAATGATCCAACCGATCAAGACATTCCTGTAGTACAATTGCCTCCAAACTCCTACCAAACCTATGGCCCTTATGATGATCAAGATCCATACATATATCATGGGTCCTACCCCTATCCAAACCCGTATTCCCAGCCCTCTTATCCTGAGCTACATTCTGCTCACCCGGATGAACAGTATGAGGATAAGGATACAGATGAATTGGAAGCTGTTGAAGTTCGCTCGCCTGGAATCCAACGGTTTGCAAGGAACATATCAAAAAGGAACAGTGCCTCTTCAAGCACAAGGGAGGAGAACTAGTGAAAAAGACTTGTAAATGTAGCATTAAAATTGTGCATACTTGATGTGTTTTATCCCTATCAAATGGCCAATGCAAATGGTGGATTCAGTTCTGTAGATTAAAAGCTGGGACTTCTACAGAAATGAGTTTTTAGTATTGGAACAATTACCCTAGTAGAGAAGTCAAGCACAAGTAATGAATATAAAATTTATGATGTAGCTTGATTGAAGCATTTGTGCCATTTATTGATTGAATTTTTTTTAGAAGTCCAAAGAGTCATGATATTTCAGTAGTAAAAACTGGATGGATCATTTCAAATGACTAGTCTTATGGAAGATTAGTAAAGTGCTACTCTATCAATTCTGTGTTATACGGAGCATAAAACATTGTGTTTTCATTCTGTAAGAGGTCTGTTTGTATTAAATTAATACAATTTGGAATGGTGAAGTCATTTATAATCCACAAAATCAATCAAATTGGTCAAGAACATGTCACAAAGTCATTAAATAATTATGCACTTAAACTGATTCAAAACCACTGCAATAAATTTCTGATTGTAGAACACTTATTACAAGTTTCCAGAACAAAAGTTTCCAATAAAATACATGAGACGTACATTTATGAATGGGAATCTTCACTTGTCACCAAGTGAAGCCACTTAAATGAAGACTTGCAATTTTTTCATGTGCCCATTCCATTGATTAGCTCTTAGTGGAATCTAGCCAGTAATTTATTTGGATGAGATGATCATTGTTCAAATATATGTCAATAAAAGCAAAGAAGTACCAATTTTAAAGAATGTCTGCCGATGTTTCTGCTTTTTATTTGTACACAGTTCTGATATAACCCTTCACCGTTAAAGTTTTCTGCTATTAGTTGACAATATAATTATGAAGTACTTAATACAATGAAACAGAATACACCAGGCTCTATGGCCTTTGAGTTGCCAACTCTTGTTAGACACCCATCTGGAACGTAGGTCATATGATCTCCCATCTCCAATTGTCCCTGCCCTAACCAAATCCCTATTGTCCAATGTTTGTGCAACTTTTATTTGAACATTGTTGTTCATTAAAAGGAAATTAGTTTCTCTTGACAACCATATGATTTCCTTGGGTTAAAATCCATATTTCTCAAACCCTGGGATAATCCTGGGGGGTTGGAAGTCTGATGCTCCAACATCTGGAATTTTCAAACAATTTAAGTTCCTTGTGGCATATCACCTTGTTCTATATAATTGGTTGCTTCAGCCTTTGTGAAATTCTTTCTTCCCTTCATAAATCTCTCGGTGCTTGGCAAGGTAGATGTTGAGTTCAAGGGTACTGAAGAGATGCAGTCAGAATATAGGGAGTGCACTTTTACAAACCCAATATTCTGTGATGAAGGGCCATGACAAATGCACCGTTAAAAGCAAGACCAGACCTGGTGGCTAATGTAGTTCCATTAAAACCGCTTCCATAGGCCAGATAGCTATCTAAATCACCGGGTCTTCCTTCTTGCAAAGTAAAGCAGTTCCTTGTAAATGTGGACTTGAAATTTCTTCCCTCAGATAGTTGAATGGAACTTTACCATTTTAGTTCCTTTGGTCCCACCATTCTTAGAAGAACCAGTAAGCCAGTGGTGATAGGTTTGGCATCACCGAACATAAGATTGGTATCATGAAAAAAAAATGCTGAGGGGGGGCCTAATAGAGGTCCTTAAAATGGTGAAAAACTTCAATAAAGTGGACAGTGGTTCATCAATGTAAGTTGATCACCAAGAAATCAAACTGGGAACTCAGGAAACATCTTTACACAGAGAATGGATAACTTGTTGCCAGAAGGAGTAATTGAGGCAAACAGTTCATGTGCCTTTCAGTGCAATTTAGAGAGGTAGGCAAATAGACTACGAGGATAGGCTGATAAAGTCAGGAAAGGCATAGACCAGTTGACCACATTCCTGTGTTGTAATTTTGAAGTGCTGCTGTCTCAGATTAGGGTCATGCTAATCAAAAGGACCCACAAACAGAATTGTGATAATGAACAGATAATCTGCTTTTAGGGATGGGGACTGAGGGATAAATACCTGCCAGGGCATTAGAGAGAATGCTCTTGTTCTTTGAAACAGTGCCATGGGATGAATAGTTATTGAATAGAACAGAGGTTGCAAAGGGATATAGATAGGTTGAGTGAGTGGGCAAAAAAAAAAACAAATGATGTAGTGTAATATGTGGGAAAATCTGAGTTTGTCCATGTTCACAGAAAAGAATATTATTTACGTGGAGTGAGTCTACATAAATTTGTGCTAAGAAGGGAGTTGGGTGTCGTGTTAAATGAATCAAAAATCTAGCATGCAGGTACAGCAAGTGATTAAGATGGCAAGTGGAATGATGGCCTTTATTGCATGGAGAAATTAATGTAGGAATATTCTGCTACAGATACACAGAGCTGTAGTGAGATTGCATCTGGGGTTTTCCACTGTGTACAGTTTAGGTCTCCTTACTTAAAGGATGTAATTGCATTGGAACAGTCTGGAGAATGTTTACTAGACTGATTCCTAAAATGAAGGGGTTGTCTGATATCACCAGATTGAGTAGATTAGACCTATTCACATTGGAGTGTAGAAGAGGAAAAGGCAGTTTATTGAAACATATGATTCTGAGTGGATTTGACAGAGTAGATGTTGAGAAAATGTTGACCCTTGATAAGGGCATTTAGAATTAAGAGCATTGTTTAAAAATTGGATGTCTAATATTTAAGAAAGATGAGTAGCAATTTCTTTTCTCTGACATTTGTTAAACTTGGAAATTCTTTACACCAGATAGTACTGGAGACGGGGCCATTAAAAATATTAAAGGCTGAGTTGTATGCATTTTTGATTGACAAGGGGGTTGAGGGTTGTGGGGCAGGCAAGAAAAGCTACAATCAGATCAGTCATGACCTTATTGAATGGCCTATTACAAATGTTTATGAATAAGATCTACTTGAGAGTATTGATTTAGTGGCACATCCAAAAGATATTGCATCTAAGTGTTAGTTGCAGAATAAACGTTGCATTAGGATACCTATGAATCCTAAAGTATTACATACTAGTTCTTAAATATCATGGGAATCTTGCATATTTCTCTTAAATGTAGGTCACAAGTTTTGTTTTTCTGGGTTTTCTTTGCTGATTACAGATTGTATCCCCATGTGCAGTGTGGCTGGATAGGTTACAGTGTAGACATGTCTGGTTGGATTTATTCATCGAAATAAAAGCCATCGCAATCAGATTTCAAATGAAATAACTGTGAATTTCAGTTCCAAAACGGACATACCTTGGCCAGCAAAAACATTCTGAATGGCATTTTCAAATGATGTGCACATCTGCAGACAGTAAGGACTGCAGATGCTGGAAGCTAGAGTCAATAAATGTGGAGCTGGAATAGCACAGCAGGTCAGACAGCATCCGAGGAGCAGGGAAGTCAACGTTTCAGGCCGAAACCCTTCGTCAGGACTGCACATCTGGTTGTGTTCACTACCAATAACCATTGAATAGGGATCAAATAAGTCTGTCTTCTGCAAAGTGCCTTCAAGAATCTTACAACTAGAACATTCGAGCCTTGTCTCTGATTGGCATCTCTAAATGTGCAAACAATTAAATAAAATGGGAAAGGCTGTGGATGTCTTCTGTTCACATATACAGTGTATCAGCTGCTTTTACAACCACTTGACGACAGCTTAAAGAAAATTCAAACAATCCATTGTAACTGTAGTTTAATGGAGAGGTAACTTCACTTTCAACCTATTTCTGTCGCCTGCAAATCAACCACCTAAAGTCTAGAATCTTAGGTTCAAATGTGTCATTTTGACTTGCTCTGCTAAGATATTGGGAGTGACAAAAATATCTTGGTAACGTGAAATGATACAAAATCGTGCAATGTGGGTATCTAACTCTTTATATTAATCTTCGTTTGGAACCTTGGCACACTATGAACTGGAAATGTCTCATTGAATGATCAGTTTATGACAATAAATCTAAGTTATTATTTTGCTCACGTAAGAAAACTGAGCAAACGCAACCATTGAGCGTGAACAAAGCTAGCATTGAACATGTTGGACATTTTTAGGCAAACTTCTGTACTATTGCGCATTAAAGCCTAGTAATGTGCCAAATTAAAAGTCAAAAGTTGACTAAGTGCATGAAAAACAATTTAAAAATTGCTAATGCTGACATTGAGTGAATTTTCAGACTAGACATGACAATA
The DNA here is from genome assembly GCA_024137785.1 of Ginglymostoma cirratum. Classification (NCBI taxonomy): domain Eukaryota; kingdom Metazoa; phylum Chordata; class Chondrichthyes; order Orectolobiformes; family Ginglymostomatidae; genus Ginglymostoma; species Ginglymostoma cirratum. Next base: position 25,129,188 of record JAHRHZ010000052.1, on the reverse strand, counting down.
TTAATATCTTTCATACCATTCATTACTGAGTAATGTGGATTGCAAAATTCAAACAGTCTCCCGATCAAAGTTCTTGAGCACAAAATACTCTGCTGAAACTTTACAAATGCCATTAGTAATTGGTGCCAAACAGAAACATTAATAAAAGGAACAGAATAGAATAGAATATTCTTTATTGAACTGATGTGAAAAGCATTCTAATGCATCTTTCGGCTCTCATCATAACTACAGATAAATACAGCTTGGAATTTGGTGAAGACACATGTTCTTGTGTTAAAATAGGGTTTTGTGTAGCCTGTTTAAATTGATTCAGATTTTTTCATTCAGCTATTTTCTTCAGTGGAAAGCCTAAAATTATTTCCCTGCTTAATGGCAGAATCTGAAGCACAATTTGTAAATTGTTAATAACAATGATAACTGGTTTTTAAAAATAAGTTTGATTTTCTTCGCTCCCAATCTACCGACTCCGTTCATTTCCCTGGCTAAAGTCTGAGATTAGACCATTCTGTTTGCAACCTTAGTGTCACATTCATCCTGAGATGAGCATGATTCATGCCATCGTTAAGACCGCCTATTTCTACCTCGTCCAAGTTCACCCGTCTCAGCTTATCTGCTGAAACAGTCATTCATATCTTCATTACCTCCAGATTTGACTATACTAGCGTACGCCTGGATGATCTTCCATGTTCTCCATTCCATAAAATTGTGGTTATCCAAAACTCTGTCGCCTGTGTCTTAACTCACACCCTTGCGCTTGCTGACCTATATAGGCTTTAGTCCAAGCAATATCTTGGTTTTAAAATTTTCAACCTTAGTTTCAAATCCCTCCAGACATACTCCTATTTCTGTAATCTCCTCTGGCCTCACACCTCTCTAGGATATCTGTACTCCTCTAAGTCTGACATCCCCAATTTTAATTACTCTGCCACACTGGCCGTGCCTTCAGTTGCCTAAACCTCAAGCTCCCTGCACCTCTCCCTCTTGGCTTTCCCGTTTTACAACACTCCTTAAAACCCAGTTCTTTAACCATGCTTTTGGTCATCTGACCTAATCTTTCCTCGGTGGATCAGCATTTGTTTCATAGTACTGCTGTGAGCACCTTCAGTCAATTCATTGTATTAAATGTACTGTTTAAATACGTTGCTTTGTAAAGTACTAGAAAATCAAACCTTTGAGGAAAATTGGTACTTTCCAAAGCCACAAACAAATTAAATAAATTGAGATATTAGGTCTATGTATTTTTAAGATTTTTCTCTCAGTTACACTCAAGGTTCCTCTGCACAAAACAGAGATGCTTCAAGCAATATCTCCTGGGTTGCAAACTTTACTACTGTTGCAACTGATGATGTTATGACTCATGCACTGTGAAGAAGCAAACAGAGTTCTGTGTCGTTTTGCCTTCCTGCATGTTCTGGAGTGCCAAGACTGTAAGCACTTCATTCTTTATGTGGTTACCCAAGGCAGAGGAGAAAGCTCTTCTACGCAGTGAAGTTGACCATTAGGCTTAGAAAGAAATGTGAAATCATCAGTTCGCCGTTCCACTCAATTGAAGCTATCAAGCTCAAAATATAAAACAGCTTGTGGAATTATCAAAGTACCATAATTATCAAATCAATATAAGTCCATTCACAATATTAAAAATATCGGCGTACAATCATATTGCTGTTTGTGGGAGTTTGCTGTGTGTAAATTGGCTGCTCTGTTTCCCAAACTACTACAGTGATTACACTTCAAAAGTACTTAATGGCTTAAAGCACTTTGGAATGGCTGCTGTTTATGAAAGGCCCCATATAACTGCAAATATATGATAAAGTCTATTCACAATAGTGTCTTTTTAACTGCCTCACCATATATAAATAAATATATATATAAAATGGGTGATTTGGGGGGTAAGAAAACAAAGAAAGGGCACTACTGGGGCCCTAAAGAGAAAAAGAAATAAATGCAGGTCTTCTTTCTTTACAAAGTTACATTATGTGAAACTTAAACAAAACGCAATAAATTTATTTGTTTCCAGTTGTCTTGATACTTTACTGTCATTATAATAGTTAAGCTAATGGAGTTTGCTGCCGTTTATGCATAAATGCATATTTTGACTTGGGACACCTTGCTACCCATTATGCTACTCTGCTGTTAGTGTCACAAAAACAGCATTTTTGTCCCTCTCACAATTTACATGCATCGAATGGTGTGAAGTTGCATTATTTGGCATGATGGATATGGTCTACTTGTGAAATGTTCTCCATTTCAGTCCACTTTTGAAGATGTTATATTTATTACCATCTGTTAACCTCTGTGAAATTGAAAATTAACTATTCTGTATTGAATCTTTCATTCAGGTTTTAATTGCATGGAATTTTTTTAAAAAGGAAAATTAGAAAAAAATCAATTTGTTTGTCTGCCTTTTTCTTACTGTCGCTCCAATCTTTATTTCCTTCTCTATTTCTCTGTTTGACAATGAACCCATCAGCTTTAATTTACACTTCAGTTGTTGCACTGAATGTTACTTTCACAATCTTTCATTTGAATGGTTGAGGAGATGCACATTTGCTTCCCCTGTTCACTCTGGTCCATGATGCCCAGTTTTCCTCACTTGTACGTTTGCACTGCCAGCAACCTAAACATGGAAGATTCATCTAAAGAATAGCAGACAGTTAATGCCCTGCTGCAGCAAAATTATGATTGCTAACATAGCAAATTTTTCAAATGATTGGAAAATTCAAGATAGAGTTTATGGTTTCAAAAAGAAAAATGATTTAAAACACATGTTTCATACTTCAAACGCATACTTTCATACTTTTAGCCACTGTTCTATGGAATAAATCCATGTCATTTGACTCCATGGACACTAAGGCTAGATGACATAGAGATGTAGTCCCTTCAGCCCACCAAGTCTGTCCTAATGCAATGAGATCTGATAATCCTCAACTCCACTTTCTTATCTTTTTCCTTGATTCCAATACTGATTAACTATATTCAAGTTAGATTTTTAATGACCCAGCCTTAACGTTCTACAGATTCACCAGCCTCTGAGAAAAGAAATTCTTTCTCATCTCTGTTTTAAATGTGCAACACCTTATGCTGAGATTATGCCCTCTGATCCCAGTTTCACCGACACTACTGCTCTTTTTGGGTCTTGATTTAATATCGGATCCTTAAAAAAAATTCATCCCCAACAAGGAAGCATTCCCACTGTATGCACCGGAAGTGCTATCCTGGTTTATCGTGCTCATGTTCCCGGAGTGGAACTGGGGAGCACGGCTTTCTGCTTCTGAGGCTGGACAGCGATCCACTGTACCACGGCTGAAACACAAAATAACTGTGAAAAACTGAAGAAAGTCTGTGCCGACTAAAGGAAAACCGTAGATCTGGTTGTCACACTAAAGTGTACCCCCATCTGTTTCATTGGTTACAGCCGCACAGTCTTGTGAACTGAGTGACAATGTCGGACTCTTGCCAGAAGCAATCGAAAAGTCCTGAAGCCCATCCTCTCAGCTCATGAACGATTGCTGTTAGTTACGATAGACCTCGGTGTTGATGCCAGAAATTGTCGAAGCTGCAAACCTCAGGGTTTTGCATGAGCCTAAAATTTACATCGCATACCACTGGTGAAATTTCACACCACAGCTCTCTCCTTAGGTCTCTCCCAGACAGCAGTTGTCTGCTTCTCTGTGGTTGGCATACAGTAATTCAAACCGCAGAATTAATCACCAATTGTTGAACCAGGATTACAGGAACCTTTTTGGAGGATTTTGTGTTGCCTGTTCATGTGACAGCACAACTTTTTCAAGCATTGCTGTCATCAAGAAACCATCAGGTTCAATTTAAAAAAGTTTCTTTTAAGTGGTTACAATTACGATGTATAAGCTAATATATTAAGGGAGGTCTGGATTGCATTCAAATACTGCCCAGATAGAAGCTATGCAAGTACTTGTTCCTTCTGTTGTGCAATCAGCCCTACAAGGCAAATGACTGATTGTAACTAAGCTTCTTGTGGGCATGGGTCTCAATTACAAAATCCATCACAATGTGGCAAGTTCACAGAGGTATAGTGATGTCTGCTGTGGTGTAGTAAGAGTGGTAAACATGTTTTTGGATGAGAGATAAAAGGTACTGCAGATGCTGGAGAATCCAAGATAACAAGCATGGGGCTGGATGAACACAGCAGGTCAAGCAGCATCATAGGGGCAGGAAAACTTGACATTTCGGGCCTAGACCCTTCATCAGAAATGGGGGAGGGGAAGAGGGTTCTGAAATAAATAGGGAGAGAGGGGGAGGCGGATAGAGGATGGATAGAGGAGAGGATAGGTGGAGAGGAGGCAGACAAGTCGAAGAGGCGGGGATGGAGCCAGTAAAGGGGAGTGTAGGTAGGGGGGGTAGGG
>JAHRHZ010000052.1:25055173-25124406 GCA_024137785.1 Ginglymostoma cirratum | reverse complement strand
GTCAAGGGGGCAGGATGATGTTAGTAGATAGGAGATGGGGGTGGGGCTTGAGGTGGGAGGAGGGGATAGGTGAGAGGAAAAACAGGTTAGGGAGGTGGAGATGAGCTGGGCTGGTTTTGGGATGCGGTTGGGGGAGGGGAGATTTTGAAGCTTGTGAAATCCACATTGATGCCATTGGGCTGCAGGGTTCCCAGGCTGAATATGATTTGCTGTTCCTGCAGCCTTCGGGTGGCATCACTGTGGCATTGCAGGAGGCCCAGGATGGACATGTCATCTGAGGAATGGGTGGGGGAGTTGAAATGGTTTGCGACTGGGAGGTGCAGTTGTTTGTTGCGAACTGAGCGCAGGTGTTCTGCAAAGCGGTCCCCAAGCCTCCGCTTGGTTTCCCCGGTGCAGAGGAAGCCACAACGGGTACAGCGGATGCAGTATACCACATTGGCAGATGTGCAGGTGAACCTCTGCCTGATGTGGAAAGTCTTCTTGGGGCCTGGGATTGGGGTGAGGGAGGAGGTGTGGGGGCAGGTGTAGCACTTCCTGCGGTTACAAGGAAAAGTGCCGGGTGTGGTGGGGCTGGAGGGGAGTGTGGAGCGGACAAGGGAGTCGCGGAGGGAGTGGTCCCTCCGGAAGGCAGATAAGGGTGGGGAGGGAACAATGTCTTTGGTGGTGGGGTCTGATTGCAGATGGCGGAAGTGTCGGAGGATGATGCGTTGGATCCGGAGGTTGGTGGGGTGGTATGTGAGGACGAGGGGGATTCTTTTTTGGTTATTGTTGCGGGGACGGGGCGTGAGGGATGTGTTCCGGGAAATGCGGGAGACACGGTCGAGGGTGTTCTCGACCACTGTGGGGGGGAAGTTGCAGTCCTTGAAGAATGAGGACATTTGAGATATGCGGGATTGGAATGTCTCATCCTGGGAGCAGATGCGGCAGAGGCGAAGGAATTGGGAATAGGGGATGGCATTTTTGCAGGAGGGTGGGTGGGAGGAGGTGTATTCCAGGTAGCTGTGGGAGTCAGTGGGCTTGAAATGGACATCTGTCTCTAGGTGGTTGCCCGAGATGGAGACAGAGAGGTCCAGGAAGGAGAGAGAAGTGTTGGAGATGGTCCAGGTGATCTTCAGGTTGGGGTGGAAGTTGTTGGTGAATTGGATGAACTGTTCGAGCTCCTCGTGGGAGCACGAGGCGGCGCCGATGCAGTCATCAATGTAACGGAGGAAGAGGTGGGGTTTAGGGCCAGTGTAGGTACGGAAGAGGGATTGTTCCACATAACCTACAAAGAGGCAGGCATAGCTTGGGCCCATGTGGCTACCCATGGCCACCCCCTTTGGGACCCGTTGTGGCTTCCTCTACGTCGGGGAAACCAAGCGGAGGCTTGGGGACCGCTTTGCAGAACACCTGCGCTCAGTTCGTAACAAACAACTGCACCTCCCAGTCGCGAACCATTTCAACTCCCCCTCCCGTTCCTCAGATGACATGTCCATCCTGGGCCTCCTGCAATGCCACAGTGATGCCACCCGAAGGCTGCAGGAACAGCAAATCATATTCAGCCTGGGAACCCTGCAGCCCAATGGCATCAATGTGGATTTCACAAGCTTCAAAATCTCCCCTTCCCCAACCGCATCCCAAAACCAGCCCAGCTCATCTCCACCTTCCTCACCTGTTTTTCCTCTCACCTCAAGCCACACCCCCATCTCCTATCTACTAACATCATCCCGCCCCCTTGACCTGTCCGTCCTCCCTGGACTGACCTATCTCCTCCCTACCCCCCTACCTACACTCCCCTTTACTGGCTCCATCCCCGCCTCTTCGACTTGTCTGCCTCCTCTCCACCTATCCTCTCCTCTATCCATCCTCTATCCGCCTCCCCCTCTCTCCCTATTTATTTCAGAACCCTCTTCCCCTCCCCCATTTCTGATGAAGGATTTAGGCCCAAAACGTCAAGTTTTCCTGCTCCTATGATGCTGCTTGACCTGCTGTGTTCATCCAGCCCCATGCTTGTTACCATGTTTTTGGATGAGTTGTTCAGGGAGCTTTAGTATTTGTTGGAACCATGGTAAAATATTCAATTGGATCGCAACTCAGAGTATTCTCTCTTCATTTATTTCTCCTAAATGTAAGATAATCACCAATAAACAGAACAGTAAGTTCAAGAGAAACTTCTTTACCCAGAGATTGGTGAGAATATTGGACTTGCTAGCACAATGAGTATTTGAGATCAACAACATAATTCGGGGAAATGAGATAAAACAAAGACACGAATAAAGGACCTGCTAATAGGTTGTTATGAAGAGAGCTGGGAAGGGTTTGCTGATGTTTACAGACCATGCAAATAGGGGTTGGGCTGAATGGCTACTGTCCTTTGGGGAATGAAATCTGCCATCCTTACTCAAATATGACTTAAGCCCCTCTTATGACTTCAGATCCACAGCAGTGTGGTTGTCTCTTTGCTGCTCTTTGAAATAGTCTAATAAGCCTTCTCAAGGGAAATCAGAAATGGGTGCCAAATGCTGGCCTTGCCAAAGATACATCCAAAAAACGAACAAAACTTCAAGTAATACTATGACTCCAGGAAGAATTCACCATCAGCCTGCCTTGAGCCTGCGAAGTATTTATATGCTTTTCTTCCATATCCTTTGATTTGGTTATTAAACAAAACTTGAGCAACTGAAGTTTTGAAACAAATAACTTTCCGACAAGAATGCAACAAATAAAATCAATGTCAGAGACAGGCCAAAAGAATGGAGCAGTTTTTAATTATTCAAACCAACGTTGTGAAAAATAAATAACTCTGTGGATTATCTTTGTCCTGGTTTGGGAATGTATTCACTTCATTCTGTAGTCATCAGGTCTGAAAAGAAAGAAAAACTCAATTAGAGAGTGGAATTTTATCCAACATTAAAAAGCCATCTGTTTAGCATTAATGCAGTCATGACATTAAACAATCTTCAAACAAATTCATTGAGACACTAATTATAGCCTAATATTCACAATATTAAGGTCTGTTTCCGTAAAAATTAAAATGTACATCTTGAGCCACTATGAACTCAATTTTAAGTGTTCTGACACCCTTAGCTATCTCTGTTTGAGGTCACGCACAGTTCCATCTGTGAATGGAAACCAGCCCATTTTATAAAGCAAGAGCTCTAATGGGTCCTAGTTTTTTTTTGTGCAGGGTCAATTCGGCACACGATGATTCATTCACATTGTTTACAAATTTAAGAGTTTTGTCCAAACTTAAATTTTGGAAATAGAATTAACTAAAGTAACCATTTGAAATACAATCAGCTTAAAATTCAGAGTTGTAATCTCAGTTTAAAATTCACTAGGTTTTCAGGTGCACCCAGACTGTGATTCGAGTGAAAGGAAGGGAAACCAGCTTTTACAATGGATACCTGCTCAGAAGTGCGGGGGATAAAATTTGTGGCTTGCACCAGAGAAGGTCAAAACGAAGGACGACAGGGACACCCTCTATAGAAAAGCTCTACGATCATCAGCCAGCATTGAAGCTAAGATTTTTAAATATTCATCTGTGGGATTCGGGCATTGTTCACTGGGCCAGCATTTATTGCCCATCCCTAACTGCCCTTCCTAAGTGAATTGTTAGTTCATTTCAGCAGGCAATTAAGTCAACCACATTGCTATGGGTCTGGAGTCAGATCAGATATGCAGGAATGGCAGATTGCTTTCCCTAAAGGACATTAGTGAACCAGATGAATATTTACAACAATTGAATGTGGTTACACGATCGCCATTAATTCCAAATGTTTTTTATTGAATTCAATTTCACCACATTCTATGGAAGGATTTGAACCCATGTTCCCAGAACATTATCTGGGTCATTACTACTAGGCCACAGCTGCCCTTACAAGACTGAGCTGGTAATGTGGAGGCTGGATCATGTTCCTGAGGAGGTTTCTTTGTTTATTGGTTGAATTCCAAAGGTGCCAAGCATCTTTTAGAAGGCTTCAGAGATAGCAGAAACTGCAGATGCTGGAGAATCTGAGATAACAAGGTGCAGAGCTGGATGAACACAGCAGGCCCAGCAGCATCAGAGGAGCAGGAAGGCTGACGTCTCGGGCCTAGACCCTTCTTCAGGAATGGGGGAGGGGAAGGGGGTTCTGAAATAAATAGGAAGAGGGGGGAGGCGGATACAAGATAGATAAAGGAGAAGATAGGTGGAGAGGAAACAGACAGGTCAAAGAGGTGGGGATGGAGCCAGTAGAGGTGACTGTAGGTGGGGAGGTAGGGAGGAGATAGGTCAGTCCAGGGAGGACGGACAGGTCAAGGGGGCAGGATGAGGTTAGTAGGTAGGAGATGGGGGTGGGGCTGGGGGTGGGAGGAGGGGATAGATGGGAGGAAGGACAGGTTAGGGAGGCGGGACGAGCTGGGCTGGTTTTGGGATGCAGTAAGGGAGGGGAGATTCTGAAGCTTGTGAAGTCCACATTGATACCATTGGGCTGCAGGGTTCCCAAGCGGAATATGAGCTGCTGTTCCTGTAACCTTCAGGTAGCATCGTTGTGGCACTGCAGGAGGCCCAGGATGGACATGTCGTCTGCGGAATGGGAGGGGGAGTTGAAATGGTTCGCGACTGGGAGGTGCAGTTGTTTAGTGTGAACTGAGCACAGGTGTTCTGCAAAGCGGTCCCTAAGCCTCCGCTTGGTTTCCCTGATGTAGAGGAGGCCACAACGGGAACAGTGGATACAGTATACATTGGCAGATATGCAGGTGAACATCTGCTTGATGTGGAAAGTCTTCTTGGGGCCTGGGATGGGGGTGAGGGGGGAGGTGTAGGGGCAGGTGTAGCACTTCGACCGTGTCTCCTGCATTTCCTGCAACTCATCCCTCACACCCCCTCCCCGCAATAACAACCAAACAGAATCCCCCTCGTCCTCACGTACCACCCCATCAACCTCCGGATCCAACGCATCATCCTTCGACATCACCAAAGCATTTTTCCCTCCCCACCCTTGTCTGCTTTCCGGAGGGACCACTCTCTCTGGGACTCCCTTGTCCGCTCCACACTCCCCTCCAGCCCCACCACTCCCAGCACTTTTCCCTGCAACCGCAGGGAAACCGCATCTTTGATTCATTAAAGATGACTGCACAAATAGATTTTGAATATCCTACGTTCTGTATCTTTACTATCAAATTATTCTGAAGACTCATCAACCTTCATACAAAAACAATCCTTTATGATGCTCAATTTAAACTGATCCTTCATTTATTTATATACTTCCTTTAAACCTTGCCTAAGCTTCATTCCAGGCCATAGGGATCCTGTCAATATTTATTTTTGGTATATGACTGATATATTTCTTAGCCATATATTTCCTACATTAATTATTGAACACAACACAAAGAGTAAAAAAAACCAAGGTGATCCAGACTTGATCAGAATCAGAATGACCAGCCTTTATCAATGCAAATGCTGTCTGAATATGGTCAGTAAACAGCAGCAGGCTTTAGGTAGTAAAAAACACCTAGATGTTTGTTGGGCACCTTAGCTAAGCCACTGTTTTATATCACTGAGCAGGACCCTGTAGTCCTGACACCTTTTGATTAGATGTTCACTGACTCAGAATAAGGTTAATAGTGGTTACCTACCATTACAAACAGCTTTGATGATTTAACCTTCTTTCTCTCAGAAATTACTAGAAGCAAGATCTTGGCATGATCCCACTTTTTGATTTTGAGGTAATCCCATCACAATATACCCATAAAACATCATACTTACAACATTCTGAAGATTCTGAACTTGGCCCGCAATAAAAGCCAGTGCTAAAACAAGTGAAATTCAAATCTGCATCTTAAATTTCTCCTAAATGACACTAGCTTCCTTTCACATGAACTGTTCGACTAAATGATGTAATCAGTTAGACAATGTAAGCAGAACATCCACGACTAAACCAAAACATCATTGGTGGAATGGTAAAATTGACCAATATAACATCAAAGCTTTGTTTTTGACTCTGCCTCAAATTACCCCATCATTGTCTCTACCCCATTCCTTGGCAACAGTCTGATGTTTAAAAATCATGGCTCCGTATGTAACACTGAAATCAGCTTTCAACCACATCTGTGCCACTATAAGACCATATATTTCCACCTCTGTAACCACATCCAACTCTGCCCTGTCTCAGCTCATTAGCTGTTGAAAGCCTCTCTTGTGCCTTTGTTTTTTCTAGATTTGACTATTCCCACGTATTCCTGGCAAACTTATATTTTACCCTTCGTAAACTCGAGGACGTACAAACATTGCTGCTTGTGTCATAACTTGCAGAAGGTCCCTATGCTCCGTTATTGCTTGCTGACCAATACGGTCTCCTGGTTAAGGTACATAGGAACAGTTGGAGGCCTTTCAGCCCCTTGAGCCTGTAGCACCATTCAAAAGGATCAAGGTTGATCTATATGCTCCATATACCTGCCTTCAGATTCCTAGTACCCTTGCTTAACAAAAATTTATCTATCTCAGATTAAAAATTAACAACTCATTCTGCATCTACTACCATTTGTGGAATCTACTGTCTAATCCTAGAATCCTCAACCAGTGGAAATAGTTTATCTTTATCTCCCTTTTTCCTGTCAACATCTTGAAGACTCATTAGATCACGCCTTCTAAATTCTAGAGAAAACAGGCCTAATTTGTATAATCTCTCCTCATAGCTTAACCCCTGAAATCCAAGTATCATTCTTGTAAACATTGAGTTTAAAATTCTCACATCCGTTTTCAAATTCCTCTATAGGTTTGTCCACCCCAATCTTGGTGACCTCCTCCAGCCCAACAATCCTATGAAGTGTCTGTGCTCCTCTAATTTTTCTTACGCATCTCCAAGGTGAATAATTTCACCATTGCTAGTCATAACTTCTAGCCACTCGGACTCCAAGCTCTGGAATTCCCTCCCTAAACTTTGCTTACTTTCCCTCCCCATTTAAGATACCTCCATCTGCCTTAGTATCTCCTTAAGTGGCTTAGTGTTGAACTTCATAGAATAGAATCATAGATTCCCCACAATGTAGATAGAACATAGAACATAGAACATTACAGCGCAGTACAGGCCCTTCGGCCCTCGATGTTGCTCCGACCTGTGAAACCAATTTGAAGCCCATCTAACCTACACTATTCCATTATCATCCATATGTTTATCCAATGACCATTTAAATGCCCTTAAAGTTAGCGAGTCTACTACTGTTGCAGGCAGGGCATTCCACGCCCTTACTACCCTCTGAGTAAAGAACCTGCCTCTGACATCTGTCCTATATCTATCACCCCTCAATTTAAAGCTATGTCCCCTTGTGCTAGCCATCACCATCCGAGGAAAAAGGCTCTCACTGTCCACCCTATCTAATCCTCTGATCATCTTGTATGTCTCTATTAAGTCACCTCTTAACCTTCTTCTCTGTAATGAAAACAGCTTCAAGTCCCTCAGCCTTTCCTCATAAGACCTTCCCTCCATACCAGGCAACATCCTGGTAAATCTCCTCTGCACCCTTTCCAATGCTTCCACATCCTTCCTATAATGCGGCGACCAGAACTGTACGCAATACTCCAAGGGTGGCCGCACCAGATTTTTGTACAGCTGCAACATGACCTCGTGGCTCCGAAACTCAATCCCTCTACCAATAAAACCTAACACACCGTACGCCTTCCTAACAACCCTATCAACCTGGGTGGCAGATCAACGCCATTCGGCTCATTGAGTCTGCACAGACCTTCCTAACAGCATCCCACCCATACCCATCCAATCACTGTAATCCTGCATCTCCCACAGCTAATCCATTTAGCCTGCATACTCCTGGATATTATGGGGCAATTTCAAATGGCCAATCCATCCAACCTGCAGATCTTGGATTGTGGGAGGAAATCCACATAAACACTTGTTCGATAAAGCTCCTGTGATACAGTTTGGAAGGTTTTGCTACAATAAAGGCGTTGTGTAAATGTAAATTGTTGTTGCTGTGCACTAATTCCTACACAACTGATGGGAATTATAGACAAGTACAATTAACTTGCATTAATTCTTACATTTTCTCTTTCAGCACCAGCCTCCTCTCACTCCAAACATGATTAATATGGTGATGCAAATTTTGTTTAGTTTAGAACGTGCCATGTGAGGGAGGAGTGGATGGAAGTTCAATACTAACTTTCAAAAGGAACTTGAATAAATATTTGAAAAGGAAATGAAACCAAAAGACTTCAAGGGAAGATCAGTGTCAGGGCACTACCTGGTAAAAGTTTAGAAAGAACTGGCACATGCTCAATGGGTCGAATGACCTCCTCCAGGCTGTAAGATTTTATGAAATCTTTCTTCTGAAGGTGCTTACTAATTGACAAAGTACAAATTGCCAAGATTGCCAGATATATTTCTAAACTTTGTATAAATAGCTGCTAATTATCACTGAGCTCAGAGATGACAATGGGCAAGGTATTTGAGTACAAAGTGGTTAACAAGAAGCAAGTCTTCTATTTGTTGCCTGGCACCTACACTCCTGCATTTCCAATATGCATCAACTTTATACAATCAGAAACAAGAACCTGAGCTCCTTTAAACCTTCTTTCTCCAAGGCAATTAGCATCACCCAGTGTGAAATCAGGGTAAAGCCAGAGACTTGTTGCCAGGGAACTACAGATCGGTGAGCCTAAGCATCGGTGGTGGGTAAGTTGTTGGAGGGGATTCTGAGAGACAGGATCCACATGCATTTGAAAAATTAAGGACTAATTAGGGATATTCAGCATGGCTTTGTGCATAGGAAATAATGTCTCACAAATCTGATTGAGTTTTTTGAAGAGGTGACCAAGAAGATAGATGAAGGCAGAGTGGTGAACATTGTTGATGTGAATTTAGCAAGGCCTTCGACAAGGTTCCATAGACTGGTTAGTAAGGTTAGATCACATGGGATCCAAGGAGAGCTAGCTGGTAGGATGGTGCCGACACCAGACGACTCCTTGCGAGCTCCTACAGCAGATCTAACTCTAACATTTCTTATAATCGTTCCACATTTTTAAACTTAAATTCTAAATCAATCAAAATTGGCTTGATGGCAGGAGACAGAGGTGTTGCCAGAGGGTTGTTTTTCAGGCTGGAGGTCTGTGACCAGTGGTGTGCCACAGTGATTGGTGCTGGCTCCACTGTTGTTTGTCATTTATATAAACAATCTGAATGAGAATATAGGAAGCATGTTTAATAAATTTTCAGATGATTCCAAAATTGGTGGTACAGTAGACAGTGAAGAAGGTTATCCAGGATCTTGATCAACTTGGCCAGTGGGCGGAGGAATGGCAAATGGTGTTTAACGCAAATAATTGTGAGGTTTTGCATTTTGGTAAGGCAAACTAGAGCAGAATTTACACAGTTAATGGTAGGGAATTGGAGAATGTTGTGGAATAGCGAGATCCAGGGGTACTGGTACATATTTCCTTGAAAGTGGCATCACAGGCAGACAGGGTGGAGAAGGTGGGTGGTGTTTGGCATGCTTGCCTTCATTGGTCACAGCACTGAATACAGAAGTTGGAACATCATGTTACAGCTGTATAAGACATTGGTAAGGACACATTTGGAGTACCGTATACAATTTTGCTCGCCCTGCTATTAAACTGGAAAGGATACAGAAAAGAAATTACAAGGATCTTACTAAAACTGGAAGGTCTGAGTTAGGAAGAGAGACTGGACAGGCTGGGTCCTTTTATTTCCCTGGAACGTAGGACACTGAGGGATAATCTTATAAAGGTTGGTAAAATCATGAGGGGCATAGATAAAGTGAATAGCCATGGTCATTTTCCCAGAGTGGGGGAGTCCAAAACTAGAGGATTTAGAATCATAGAATCCCTACAATGCGGAAGGTTTAAGGTGATGGGGAAAGATTTAAAAGGGGCCTGAGAGGCAATGTTTTCACACAGAGGGTGGTGCATATATGGAATGAGATGCCAGAGGAAGTGGTAGAGGTGGGTACAATTACATTTAAAAAACACTTGCACAGGAACATGGATAGGAAAGATTTTGAGGGGATATGGGCCAAACACAGGCAAATGGGACTAGTAAAGTTTAGGAAACCTGTTGGCATAGACGAGTTCGGCCAAAGAGCCTGTTTCTGTATGCGGTGATGCTGTGACTTACTGAATTGAGATGATGGGCATGTGGCTGGGTACATGAATAGGAACGGTGTAGAGGTATATGGGTCAAATGGTGGGAAATGTGTCTAGATTAGTTTAGGATATCCGGTCAGCATGGACAAGTTGGGCCGAAGGGTCTGTTTCCATGCTGTATAGCTCTATGACTTTAAAGAAAGCCAAGGTCCCTGAACCACAGGGGCTTACAGCTGCAGGTACGTAAGGAAGGAAATGCCATTAATGAAACAAGGTAGGCTGCAGCAGCATCTATCAAGATGGGAAGGGTGTCTCAGAATTAAGTAAAAGGAACATGTGAAACAAACCTGTCAAAGAGATAACTCCGGGGCTTACACACCAATTAGCCTGCGTTTAATTCAGGATAACTGGGGGTCAGTTAACCCGGTTGGCTGAAGAGCTGGTTTGCAATGCAGAAAGCCACCAACAGTATGCATTCAATTCCCATACCAACTGAGGTCACCATGAAGGTCTTGCCTTGTCAACCTTGTCCCTCACCTGAGGCATGGTGACCCTCAGGTTAAACCCACCATCAGTTGTCTCTCTCTAATGACAGAGCAGCCTTATGATTCTCTGGAACTAAAGTTACTGTACTTTCATGACAGGGCAAAACCTGCGGACCTTTCCCAAAGGAATAAATGATTAATCAAGTGGAGAAATACAGATCTATAAGAGATAGCCAGCATGGAAATCATGTTAGTTAAATCACTTTGGAGCTCTTTGAAGATTTAACAAATCTCATAAACAGGTGAAGATTAGTAGATGATACTTATTTCGATTCCAGCTGAGATTCTGACGAAATGTGGCTGAGGAAATCTGCTTACATGTTGGCAAGGCACTGTATAGCTGGATTTCGACTGAAACAAGCTGTAATTCAGCTGAAATAGACGAAGCAAAGAAAGGTAAATGTGGAACTGGACTTGTAGTAAATGAGGCAACTTTAGGGTGCCTCAGAGGAGCAATGGTTACTGCCCTATATTGTGTATTAAAATTATTAATGTATCTTTTTATTCTTCTGAAATTTTAATTGTGGACTGAAAAGGGAAAAGGACTGATTTGAAAACCGAGGAAGATTGCACTTTTAAAAGTAAGTAACCCGACACTTATTGCAAGTGCTGTTTACACAACGGCTGATTCCAGCAGTAGATCATAGATCATACAATCTCTACAGTGTGGAAATAGGCCATTCAACACATCACGTCCACACTGACCCATGACCCTACCTTATTCCTGTAACCCTATAATTCCCACAGCTACTCCATTTGCCTGAACAACCCTGGACACTACAGGCAATTTAATATGGCCAGCCAACCAAACCTGCACATGTTTAGACTGTGGGAAGAAACTGGAGTACCTGCAGGAAAACCACGCAGATACGGTGAGAAAGTGCAAAATCCACACAGAGACTGGAATCGAACCCGGATCCCTGGCGCTGTGAGGCAGCAGTGCTAACCACTATACCACTGCGCCGCTAGTAGAAGCAGTTTGCAGATGAGCCGGAGCCAAGGACTATATTCAAATGGAGGTTGGCTGGCAGCAAATAGCTGATTGGTTTGTGGACTAGTGAGCAGTTATGAATGACAAAGACCTTCTACCCACAAACAACCATTTAAATGCCTTCCAGTAAGCTGAACAGCTTGAAGCAGTGAATGATATAGAGAGAAGACATTGGATTTCTGCAGGGACAGCAGCTGTCTCTGTTATCTGCCACAGAAAAACATCTTAAGTCTGAAGAAAGTCTGATTCTTTTTATGCTCAGCAGTTGTTGCAAACTGTTGTCTTAACCAGTAAGAAAGAGATTTTATAAGTATGAAGCAAACACCCTTTACTTCCTGCAAGCAGGAGAAGCTGGAGAAGCATCACGAAGAAGCATGTGCTGACAAGCCAAAAGGACCATCTCAGCGAGCCCAATGAACAGGGACCATTGAATTGCTTTCTCAGTCCTTCCCTCCGCACACAAGTGCTTTTTGTTCCTGTTTTGGTCTGTCTGTATGTGTGTGCATTTAAGGGGTTTAGAGTTTTAACTAGTAGAGTTATATGTCAATGGTTCATGATTGTTTACCTGCAGACAGACCCTAGTTATTTGTAATAAATAGTAATTCTTGTAAAATATCTGGTCTTCTTGTAAGAAACCTGGTCCAAGTTTTTGTTTTAACCCAAGTTGACAGGTAAATTGGGTAAGACTACGTACTTTTTAAAATTGTAACTTTTAAAATCATATCTTTTGTGACACTTCCAGGAATGGCTGGGCTTGATTTCCAGCATGCTACCCAAGTGAAAAATAACACTAGGAAGTCAAAATAGAAACCAAATCTGTCTACATTTGTAGATTAAATCAAACTGGATGGGACTGAAAACAACAGGAACTAGATTAAATACAAAAGGAACTAGACAGACTTTTGAGTAATAGCAAAATACTATGGAAGCCAGAGATCCGAAACAAAGACAGGAAGTGCTGGAGAATCTCAGCAGGTCTGGCAGCATCTATGGAGAGAGAAACAAAGTCATAGATCATAAAATCGCTACAGTGTGGAAACAGGCCCTTCAGCCCAACAAGTCCACAATCCCTCAGAGCATCCCACCCAGACCCATCACCCTACAACCCAGCTAATCTACACATCCCTGAACACTACAGGCAATTTAGCATGGCAAATCCACCTACCCTGCACATCTCTGGACAGTGGGAGGAAACCCACACAAACACGGGAAGAATGTGCAAACTTCACACAGTCGCCCGAGAGTGGATTTGAAACCAGGTCCCTGGTGCTGTGAGGCATCAGTGCTAACCACTGAGCCACCGTGCTGCCCTATATGCATTGGCCTGACATCGAACCTGGACCTCCCGCATGGCAGGCGAGAATTCCACCACTAACCCACTAAAGCAAGTCAACGTTTCGTGTCTAATATCTTTTCTTCAAAACTGAAGGAGGCTGGAAAATGAAATGCATTGACCTAAGGACTGGGCTGAAATCACAATTTCAGTATGTGTAAAGGAAATGATAACGGAAACAGTGACAACAAGCCAAATAGTATTATTCTGTAGGAAAGTGATTTGGGTGCATTGGTTTATATACTGCTAGAATTGTTAGCCTAGTATGTGTCAGCAGCAATCACTACAGGTCAAATCTCATGGTGGTACAGCCAGAGGAATAATTCAAATTTCAGGAAGTGACACAGAGTTTCTACAGATCACTGTTTCAGTTTCACATGCATGTGTACAAAGCTGGTCACCACCTTATAAGAAAGGCACTGTAAGATAGTAATCAGCCCTAATTATGAGAATAGGCTGCAAAAGAGGGAATATTTACACTGGGGAAGAAATGAGCACATGGAACCACTTAAAGGGCACAATGTAAAGTAAGGGTGAGAATGTGGGACAGCAGGTGTGACTGTATCAGATAATTTAAGAGACAAAACATTGGATAAGTGTTGAGAGAAATAAAAATGGTAGAGAATTGTAACACTCAGATATCATAAATATAAAATCCCATGCTAATGGAACCAGCCAGACAATGGTCTTTTCACTTCTGCTTGTTCCTATGTTCCTGTTGGATTCAATCTCATCATAGTTTACAGACCTCTCTCATGTCCCTTAAAACTACATTTCTCCAAACTGAATAATCCTAACTCCTTGTGATTATTCCTATATCGAAGCTTCCAAGTTTAATTATTGGTCTAATTATCTTTTTCTCAAACTTTCCAACAACATCAACTTACATTCATGTAGCACTTTTAATGTATTAAAACATACCAAGGCATTTGACAAGAGTGATATTGATGTTAATTTAAGACTAAACCATATTAAAATGGGTGATCAGAAGCCTGGCCGTGGAGGCAGGGTTTAATGAGCATTTTAAGGGAGAAGAAGGAACTCAAAAGTTGAACAGGATCAGCAGGGAATTCTAGAGCTAGTTCAAGGTTGCAACCAATTTATTCAGGACAAGCAAATAGTAGAAATTCAGGCTGGTTAATGAAACCACTGTGAAATTTACAAAACATGAGATTAATCTGTAACATTAGTAAGACTGACTCATGAGTGGTGTAAAAGGTCATATAGGAATTTGCACAGAGTAGGGAATAGCATTTTGTAAATATTTGGCTCTTATCCCCTATTCCTTTATATTTTCTTAACAAATTGCTTGAATACAGGTTGCTTAAGAGTTGGTTTCTCCCTTTATCAGCTCAGCTTTTGTCTCCATACTGTGAAAATTAAGCATAAAAACAGTGTGGATAAAAACACATAAAATGAGTGTCAAAGCAATTCAATGTGACTACAAAACTTTTACATGTATTATTAGTAATGAATAGTAGCACATTTGGAAACATCCAGAGAGATCTGAAAGGGTCTCTATGATTCACAAATTCATAGATGCTCCCTTTACAATGAAGGTACCATAAGACAAATGAGGTCTCGTTGCAGCCTCAGACTTAAAGGGTGCTTTTTAATCACACTCCTGGAGGTAGTCCATATCTTGGAGCTAAACATAAATGCATTTATGTTTAAAAAAGGGAATAAAGATATATCAATTTGAAGTGCCTGAGATCACAGTTAACATGGGAAGTTCTTTATTCCATTAGATTGTTTTGCTCATTGTCCATGAGGGCACCTACATCTACACAGCATTGAGTTTCACTTTAGTTTTCAGGCTGTTGGTAGATGAGCCTACTGGATGCCATTTTCCAGTCAGGTTGGTGGTGGAGTAGACTATTTTTAGGGCACCTTTTCTTGCCTCTTCACCACACTGTAAGCAGAGCAGACACGAAACACGTCTGCTCAGTTGTAAAGAAAGCTGTTGTGTGCTGTCCTGTTCTTGTTCCAACAGCGAAATGACTGAGTCAAATTCGACTGCCTATGTTCCAGTCTGAAGCGAGGGACTTCCAGATCTCACAATCCTGTGCCTGTCAGCTCTTGCAATTGCCGTATGGCTTGTATTGTATGTGGGGGTGGGGTGGAGATCGAATTCGTCTAGGTAGGTGCCTTATGTGAGACATCTTTTAACGTGGGAATGTTGTTGCACATGAGCAGGCAAACTGTACTTGACAAAAATAAAAAAAAAAAAAATCCAGTTTCAGTGGCAAGGAATCCTGACAGCTAGATATCTTCTTAGTGCTGTAGACTCCACCCATTTTCAGTACCAGTATCACACGAGTACATTCCACCTGGATTGCCATTGAGGACTTGTTTTGAATTGCACTTTGTCTGGTTCATCCCCTCTGACCTTACCATTAGGGTGACCATGCCAGGAGTTGAGAAGTCCTGATGGCATTGCTTTGGGGATCATCGAATCACTCAAGTGGCTCAATCAATCGGAAGATCTATGGAGGATCCTGTAAAAGGCCAGCTGTCCAGCGAAATTCATCAACATCCTCTGTTTCCTCTACAACGAGGTATCTGCAACAGTCCTCACTAATGAAAATATGACAGACTCCTTCAGGTCATGACAGGGATATATCATCACCCCTACCCTTTTCTCCATCTTCATCACCACCAGTTTTCATCTCGTCAAGAACAAACTTCCCAGTGGTGTGGACACTGTCTACAGGATGGACAGAAGACTTTTCAATCTCAACCTGTTGAAATCCAAAAAGTAAAAAGACACAGACTTCCCTGTGGAACTTCAGTATGTGGATAATAATGTCTTCTCTGCTTCTCAGAAGAAAGTCTTCAAACCTCACTTAATGCCTTTGCAAAAGCATGCCAAAGAATTGGTATCAGCCTTAACCTCAAGAAGACTCAAATCCTATACTAATCTGTCCCAAGATCAATGGCGGAATCTTCCCAAATGTAGAACATTTCCTCTATCTGGGAAGCTATTTCTCATCCAAGGCTGACATCAATGTGGAGATTCAACATTGCATCCAATCTGCAATGCCTAAGGATGAGAGGCTTTGACGACGTTGACATTAGGGGTGATACCAAAATCCTTTTGTCTCAGGCTTCTCTTCTATATGACTCTTATATATAGCTCTGAAACTTGGACCACTTATAGTTGCCACCTCAAGATCCTTGAGAAATACCATTAATGCTGTTTGAGATTAATTCTTTGCATCAGCTGGGAGGACAGGCATACGGACATCAGAGTCCTTGAAACAGCTACCAGCATCAACATCTGGGCCGTGATCATTCAAAACCGACTCCGCTGCGCAGGCCACATGCTTAGGATACCCAAGTTCTGACAACGAAAACAAATCTTCTTCATTGAGCTTAAGGAAGTCACTTGAATGAGAAAGGAAGTGTTTCAAAGACTTCCTGAAAGGCTTCCCTCAAGAAATGCAACATTAACGTCAATGCATGGGAAATCTGCATTTGGAAGAAACCGACTTGGAGGAAACTCCTGTACGAAAGGACACATTTCTTTGAGAAAGACCTAGCAGCAAGAGAAAGCATGAGAAGGAAATGGAGAAAGAAAAGCCAATAATCTCAAGGCCAAGGACCAATTCTACCTACCAGAAACACCTGCCAAATGCGTGGTCGGAGATGCAGCTCTAGGATCAGGCTAATCAGGCATGCAAGGACCCAGAGAACATATTACCAGTGACATGGAATTTCCTAGATGAACAATCACACTCATTAGCGAGTGATTGCCAACGACAAAGGATTATGGATAATATCTTATTCTACTGCTAGGAGGCAGTTTTGCTCAATGTGTTGTGTATGACACAGTGAGATAATAGCATAGGGTCTCTTTAGCTGATTAGCAAATTATTTTTGCTGCTAGCTTAGTTCAAGCGTTAACATTTAAGATAAATGAATGAATGATCTGGAGGAGGGAATTTCAGGAAAATGCAGTCGCGCAGAAGCATTCCTTTTTGAATTTTAGATAATTTTATTGCTTGCACTAATACTCCTGTTGTTAGTCTTTTTTTTGTGATTTCTGCTTCACACTCTGGGTTTACAGATTCCTATATTCCTTCAACCCACCCTCTCTGCAACTTCCTGTAGCCCAAGTCCCAGGTGATGGCTTTCAACCATCTTTCTGTTTGTCACCAGTTGCCTCCCTTACTCTGTCAATGCAGGAGCACGTATAGTTACCTTGTGGGGGAGGTTGGTTAGCTCAGTTGGCTGGACAGCTGGTTTGCCATGCAGCAATTCCCATACTGGTCGAGGTTACCATGAAGGACCCTCCTTCTCAATCTCTCCCTTTGCCTGAAGTGTGGTGACCCTCAGGTCAAACTACCGTCAGTCATGTTTCTCTTTCTCTCATGAGAGAGCAGCTGAGCCCAAGATCTGCTAAGACAATGGGGACTTTACCTTTAGTCAACCTGTCACTGATAGGTTTTTGAACTCCTACTTCACTCCCCAATTTAACAGATTTCTTAAACATGTTCTTCATTATCATGTTTACGATCATCTCTCTCAACTCAGGACTAGTTTCCTCCTCGGTGAACCATGTTGAGATGTTTAAATGCACGAATAAATGCACAAAATTCAAGCAATAACTAGAACAGATACAAGACTTTAGTTCTTTTGAGGATAAAATGTTAAAACATGGAATTCTCTTAAACAAGACATAGCTGAAGTGAGGCACATAAGTTAGTTTCAGAAGGGAAGAGATGCTTGAAGAATACAGAGAAAAGAAGCAGAAGAGTGGAATGTGAATGAGTAAGTGATTTCTGTGGGGAGAAAATACTCGTACATACTTGATAGGTGATTATAATTTTAAAATTTACATTTGAAATATATATTTTAAGATGTTGCTCATTATACAATTAAACATTTAACACAGTAAACCTGGAGAGGAAGTTGTATCAAATGAAGGGCGCTTATTTTGCCTCTGAAATACAGTTCTGTCAAACTAATTTGTTTTGAAAGGTCAGGATATCATTTGGAACAGTGACCTAACTCTATCATTTCCAATAAACCATGTGACTCAATCAAGTGCCTTGCAGGAAAACCTGTGCTGTTAATTGATGGAATGTTTACACTGAGTTTATGACATTCAAAAAAAACAAACCGGGGCCAAAAGTTAGTTTTGACTTCAGTCCAGAAGCATGAAGTTTTAGTTCAGAAGAGAGTTTTTACTCTAGAAGAAGGTTTTTAGTTGATGTCCAAGCTGGAAGAATTTGTTTAGAAGTGTTTGAGTTATCGGAACTAGAAAGTGGTTCAGGCCAGAAGTGAAAAAACCTGTAAAATTATCTCAGCAGCCCAAGAAGGAGAACCAAAAAGAGTTAGTTAAGTAAGAAATTAAAGAATTGAAAACAGGGGCGATATTTCTCTGGGAGTTGAGTAACCATAATGGATATCGCTGAGAAGCATGTTGAAACTTTAAGGTTCTGTTTACCTTAAGATCTTATAAAGTCATTTATCTAGAGCTTATTCTTTTTCTTTTGTGTAATAAACTTGTGTTCCTTTGTTAAAGAATATTTGCAGCTTCGTGCGAAAATGCGTCAGCATCTAAAGGTAAAGTCACCACAGTTCTTCCAGACCATGAGGCTGCTGTCCCAAGAGACACAGACAACTGGTGGTGATTTAATCTGAGGGTCATCACTCTGCAGCGCAAACCAGCATCACAGCAAATAACTGTAAAAACTAAAACCTATTAATATAAAGCCAGGTTTCACTCTGGGATCTGACTTGTCTATTATTACCATCAGCTGGGATAACAATCACTAACGTTTAAAAAGGCTACGTGGAAAAGACTAAAGAAAACCCATAGCTTTTTATAAGCTGATGAGTCAGGTTCTTACTGAAAGATTGGAGCAAGTACTGTTGTACTGCTAAAATTATAAGAAAAATTTGTTTTCTCCTGAACTGATAATACAGTTTAGATCTCATATACAACAAGTTTACTTAAAATAAATAGACTAGTACGTGGAGAATCATGTGGGATAAATATGTACTTCTCAGAACTGGAATACAGCTTTAATCTTTGGAAAGTGAATCTTATTTTCCATCTAATTGCTCCAGCTTGGATAGAACCGTGTATGTCTGAAGATAGTGTCAGCAGGCCTGATTAAAAACAGCTATTATTTTCTGCTTAGGAAAAGTCTGTAAACGTTTTCTAAAGTTTTTGCACAACAATGAAACATATGCTTCCAATCATGGCACTGTGCTTGTGGTTACAGTAATTTGGGACCAAAATGAGACAGTACAGTTGTGACAATATCAGATTGCCATGAAGTAGATAATAATACAAAGTTCTACAAAATCTATGTCACTAATTTTCCTCTGATATTGAACAAAAGAGTTGCAGGCTTGTGTTACAGAAGAAACTGGAGTTGGAGTAGGCCATTTGGCTCCTCAAGATCACTCCATTAATCAACAAAATCATGGTCGATCTTTTACATCAAATCCATTCTGATAAAGTATATCTACACCCCTTAATTCGAAAAATATATTAACCCCTGACTTGAACATACTCAACAATTAAACATACAGACCTCTCAGGGGGCAGAAAATGCCAAAGATTCAGAACACTTTGAATTGAGTAAGTTCTCTTCATCTCAGTCCTATATGGCTGATCCCCTATTCTGAGACTTTAACTTGTGTTCTAGATTCCCCAGCATCTACCCCCTTCAAGCCCTTAAGAATTATTTGAGTCTCAATTAGATCACCATTCATTTTTCTAAGCTCCTGTATTAGTGAAATCTCCTAACCTCTCAGAAAGAGCAATCTCCTCATCCTAGGAATCTGTCTAGTAGAACTTTTGTTGCATTCAGCCTGGAGAAAATATGTCCTTCCTCATGAGAGGTGACCAAAACTGGTCACAGTACTACCCCAGCACCCCCACCAAAACAACCTTAAAAAGACATGATTGCTGAAGAGGTGGGTAACAGGGTTTGGTGAAGGAAGTGGGTTTGTTGAGGAATGGAGTGTTCAGGTGCAGGGTAGGATATAGGATTGCAAACATTTGTAGAGATAGCTTGAGGCAAAGTGATGGGAGAAGTCACTACAAATTGAAAGCCAGTTTGGAACGGTAAGATACAGGCCTGTGTGAATGGGACTTAGTGCAGGCCAGCAAAGGTGAGGTGGCTGTCTGGTTGGAAATTATGGAAGTGAGATCATGGGAGCAAGGACAACTTTTAAAGTGACCACCTATAAAGCAAATACAAGGGTTTCAATGGTAAGGGCACCCCGAAGCCAGAATATCTTCCCTTAGATAAGGGGCCCAAATGTATTCACATTATTCCAGCTGTCATCTAATCAGTGTCTTGTACCATTTTAGCTAGGAGTCTCTATTTTTATGCTCCATTTGTCCTCTCTATTACCTGCTGAACTTGTATTCTAATGCGATTTATGCACAAGGACTTTCAAATCCCTTTGAATTGCAGCTTGCTTCAGTCTTTCTCAATTTAAATAATGTCAGCTTTTCTGGCTTCCAAAGTGCATAATCACACACTTCCCCATATTATATTCCATCTGTGAAGATTTTGCCTACTTACTCACTTAACTTGTTTATATCTCTGACGTTGAGGTGCTGATGTTAGACTGGGGTGGCCAAAGTCAGAAGTCACATGACACTATAGTCCAACAGGTTTATTTGAAATCACGAGCTTTTGGAATCCCTTCAGCAGGTGAAGTGAGAAAGAAGCACACAGAACACAATTCATGGGCAGAGAAAGATTAAGGGCAGGGAGATCAAAAGACCATATAAATGATGTGAGTGGAGTGCTGAATAATAAGTCCCTGCAGGTGATCCGATGTTAGATGGTCTGAGTAAAGTGGCAACAGCTGAATAACAGGTGAAGGGATGACCTATAATCCAATTAACTGAGGCAGAGAGAATATTACAAAAAATTAAAAATAAGGTGGTGCTGCAGACAAATCAAATGACTGGAAGAGCATGATTGGTTAGATCCCTGGCATGCAACTTTTATACCTAAGTCATAAGTAATCCAAAACTGTAAAAACTAACTAAGGTAGAGAGATCATAACAATTCTTCCAGGTGATGGTAACAAAACAGGACAGGAGGAAGATTTTACAGATACAGAAGTGTGGTGGGGTCTGGAGTACGACATGAACCCAAGATCACAGTTGAGGCCATCTTCATTGGTATGGAACTTGGCTATCAGTTTCTGCTCAGCGATCCTGCATTGCTGTATATCTCGAAGGCCACCTTGGAGAACATTTACCCGAAGATCGGAGGCTGAATGTCCTTGATCACTGAAGTGTTCCTCGACAGGGAACTCAAGTTGACCTACAACACAGACTACGCTGACAGACTCTGCTGTTTCACACACTCCTCGATCATCTCGTACACCAACTCTACAGCAGACACTGCAACACTGAAATTCAGATAGAGTCCATATTCTCAGCTTGCACTCAGGATACAATGGACCAGCTACAAGACACTGCCAAGCAGATGAGGTAATGGAACTACACCACCTACGTGCACACCAAGAACAAGAAACTGGAGAAACTCGGCATCACCACCAGCAGTAACTAAGCCTCCCCTGATACCACAGTTGAAACTTGTACCATCACAAGGAAATCCATCATCAACTTGTCTGACCACAACCTTCAACTGGACGAAATCAAAGTTCTTAGCCAAGGGCTCAATTTCTGCCCCATTACCAAAATGGATCCCATTGGTCTGGTGGCAGACACAGAGGAATTCATGAGGCTCTGGAAATTCTTCCACAAACCTCAAGACATCAGCAGTGAGCCCAATGAGACAGCCAACAAACCGGAACAGTTGACAAGAGAGATCCGTGGTGCAGTGACCAAAGAAGAGGAGTCGAACTGGACCCCTCCAGAAGGCTCTAGGCTCGAAACGTAGGGTCAAGCTATCAGGAGTTGCATTAACACCAGATTCATCAGCTGCACTCACAAGATAGCGCAGAACTTCACCCAAGCATAATGTAAAGCCATCCATGCTTTCAAGACCAATCGTAACATTGTCTGCTGATTTGATGACAAAGGAGGAGCCACTGTCATACAGAATAGAACAGACTACTGCAAAGAAGCTTACTGACAACTGAACAGCCAGGAGCACTACAGACAACTACCTGCTGATCCGACCAAAGAACACACCCATCAACTGAACAGACTGATCCAGATCCTCAGAGTATCCTATGCACTCTAATCCCACATACTTCTCGCACAGGAGCCTTCTACTGTCTTCTGAAGATACACAAAGCCAACACACCTGGATGTCCCATCATATCAGGCAATGGGACCCTGTGTGAGAACCTCACTGGCTATGTCGAGTGCATCTTGAAAGCCATTGTACAGGGAACCCTCAGCTTCTGTCATGATACCACAGATTTCTTACAGAAACTCAGCACCCACAGGCCAATTGAACCAGGAACATTCCTCATCATGATGGCAGAGGTAATGGTCTGGAAAGGGTTTTTGAAGTAAGTTTGGATCCAGTTACAAGTGCACATTATAGATGGAACATATTGCAGCCACGCAATATTGGAGTTAGGAGGAATTGACACTGAGTTCAGTGGCAGGACAATGAGCAAACTACAATTTTGTAATGGGTTACTCGGGTTTTCCAGCTTTTCCCATCCAGGAAAATATGCAAGCCCTTGACACACATTCCCTGCTGTAGTATGACACAGGCTACGCCACAATGAGAGGAATTGAATATTACACAATTGGCTGCTAACATCCTTATGGTAATGAGAAGTGCATTGAAGAATTAGCAGGAGGTGGTTGGGCCAAAGGTGTGATACAAACTTGCCAACCTCTAAAGATTTAATACTAAAAGTTAATAAAGTTGTGGCAGACATAACATACATCATTACTTTAAGTGCACTTCTGCACATTCCTATGAATATCAACCTCATTTACATGACAACATTGTAACTCAGCACTAAACCTAGACAGTAAGTCGCTGGCTCACGGACTGTCTCAAAATGAAGAAAAAATGTGTCACTTCAACTAAAGTCTAATGGCTGAGATCACAAATTCAAGTCGATTAATTTGGGAAAAATTAACAGCTAAAAATATAATAGACAAGAGAATTGTGATTATCTCATTTAGAGTGGAAATCAATTTAAAGTTTTTTGAACTTTTAAAGATTTATTTTAAGTACACAATCAAACTAAAGTTTCCAAAAAACCATTTATATAACTAGATTTATTTTTATTCATGGTGTGGAGATGCCGGTGTTGGACTGGGGTGGACAAAGTCAGAAATCACACAACACCAGGTTATAATCCAACAGGTTTATTTGAAAACACAAGATCCAAGACCTGTTGGACTATAACCTAGTGTTGTGTGATTTCTGATTATTTTTTCATTCATGGGATGAGAGTGTTGCTGGCTAGGGCCAGCATTTATTGCCCGTCCTTAATTGTTCACAGGGCAGTTAAGAGTCAACCACATGGCTGTGGGTCTGCAGTCATATATACAATAGTTAAGATGGGAGTTTCCTTCCCTGCTGTGGGCCTGCAGTCATATATACAATAGTTAGAATGGGAGTTTCCTTCCCTAAAGGATATTAGTGACAATCGATTCATGGCCACCATTAAACTCTTAATTCCAGATTTTTCATTGAATTCAAATTCCACCATCTGCCCTGGTGGGATTCGAACCCAGATCTCCAGAACATTACCTGGGTCTCTGGATTAACAGTCCAGTGATAACACCACTAGGCCATCACCTTTACTGAATGCTATTATGCATTGACTTTATGTAGTGTTTACCAGATTACATGCTGCAATTGCAAAGCAGTACATGATGCTTATTGGTAAAGTTTCTTGTCCTGTCCAATATTTAGCTATTAACTAACTTGACCACATTACACAATACAATACAGCCTGTGTCAATTCCTAATCCACATTTAGAACTGCTACTTATCGCCCATATATGCAGTTCCTATCCTCTGCATGCCTCTCATTCGTCTATCAAGATATGCCTTAAATGTTGCTAGCAAGCCTGCTTCCACTACCTCCATTAGCAGTGTGTTTCAGGCACCCGTTATGTGAAACATTTTCCTCGTACTTCTCCCCTAAACGTTCCTCCTCTCATCTTGAACCTGTGCCCTATTGTAGTTGACCTTTCCACCCTGGGAAAAAGCCTCTGCTGTGTACCCTATCTACGCCTCACATAATTATGTAGACCTCTATGAGGTCGACCCTCAGCCTCCATCTTTCCAGTGAAACCAATCTGAGTTTATCCAATCTCTCCTCATAACTAAAACCCTCCAAATCAGGCAATATTCTGGTAAAATTGTGAAGAAAAAAACCAGAGTTAAAGTTTCAGGTCCGGTGACCCTTCCTCAGAACTGGTCACTGGAACCGAAACATTAACTCTGATTTTTCCTTCACAGATGCTGCCAGACCTGCTGAGCTTTTCAAGCAACTTCTGTTTTTGTTCTTGATTTTATAGCATTCACAGTTCTTTCGGTTTTTATTCTGGTAAACTTTCTCTGCACCCTCTCCAAAGCATCCAGATCCTTCTGGTTGTGTGGCCACCAGAACTGCATGTAATATTCCAAATGGGGCCTAACTAAACTTTTGCACATTTGTAACATAAGTGGCCAACTTTTATATTGGATGACAAAGCCGAAGGCAAGTGTGATATACACCTTTCAAGTTGTTACTTATGAGGTTATGCTAGGCACCATCTTTGCTACATTATGACAATGACTACACTGCAAAAGTTGCCCTAATCCTAATGGACCATAGGGACACTCTTTCATTAGAGAGAGATGACTGGTGGTAGTTTAACCTGAGGGTCAACTTACCTCAGACAAAAGGTGAGGTTGAGAAGAACAGTACTTCCTGGTAACCTCAGCCAGTGCAGGAATTGAACTCCAAGTTGTTGGCATTAATCTGTGTTGCAATACAGACATTCAGCTAACTGAGCTAACTGATCTCCTATCATTGGCTGTAAATAGTTTATAAATTTACCAAGGTGCTATATAGAAAGGCAAGTTTCTTTCTTCAGGGCTAAAGCTGCTTCCTACAATTTGGACAAGAGACTCAGTGTTTAGAGGTGTGTGTTGCCCTCTGATTTTTCAGTGCCACTAGCCAGCTCCTCATTTATAAGATGCTGTAGTGTAACAAAATGAATGGCATTTGCATGCTGTAAGAAGGGATATTAATGTGTCAGGTATTTCCAATTCTAATAGATAATTGACAAAAACTATGCTGATTAGCATAAATACCATTGATATCTTTTGAAGATTCCATTGGTGTTTTATTTCCAAGTCTCTTGTGAGAAAAATTTTGTCTTACTACAGGATGAGAACCATGTTTAGAAATGCCAGCTGTGCTAATTCAGGTTTGTCTCTGGTAAGGAGGCTCAACGAACAAGAATTTTCTTTTTATCCGAAAGGAGATGGCAAAAAGGAGGAAGGCAAGTCACATGGGTTGCCACCATATATTTGATGTCTCCAGTGGCTGGATATAGAATTCCAAAGAAGGTACAACTTACATTTATATAGTTATTTTTTATAACAACAGGATGTCCTAAAGTGCTTTACAGCCAGTGAAATATTTTGAAGTGTTCTTGCTGTTATAATGTAGGACAGGCACAATGCAATAAAAAGTACACTCCTGCCCACAGAATCCCAGCATTTGCCATTAGGGAGAATGGGATTTAAGTAAGATATGGCATTGTTTGATGTATTAGTTTTAGTGCTAATTAAAAAAGCTGCACACAACTGTTATACAGATTTCTTAACAATCTCTTCAAAGAGACCAAAAAGTCTCTGCCTGAAGATAAAATTGCAGTCTGAGGTAAAGGAGAAAGATTGAGCCATAATCTGCAGCAAATGTGCAAAGGAAAAGAAAATTCTTTATTTGGGCAAACAGAATGTGCAATTCTTAAATTGGTTTTCAATTCTTGAAAAGACACAGCAGCTTTATTCTTTGCCTGATATATTCCACATTTCATAGCAAGAACATATAATTAAATGATCTTGTCACATGTCAGAATGTACGGCTCTAGTTCTTCCTCCATCTCAAATTTGCATCAGCAATTTTTGCCTCAGTAACATTAGTAGGCATGCACAGTCTCAGGTTTTGTCCTTTCCTGAAACTTCAGCAGATTCTGCAATCTACTAATTAGAACGGTGTTAAATGCATTTCATATCTGTCATCTGTTTCAAAAGATTTGATAAAATCTTACAAGAAACAACTTAAGAATTAATGTATACCAAAAAACATTTTTCAAAAAAAGCGGAAGAGAGAGATAGCAGTTTATACAAGGCAAGAACAAACTAAGCTGAGTTTTCAGTTAAATTTCCCTGTCTGGGGATAGTTTGCACTTATGACTGATGTTGACAGCACAATTAAGTTATCTTAAGCTGATATATGAGAGATGTACAAGAAACGGAAAGGTAATAAGTTCTGAAAGTTGAAAGCATCAAATTGAATCAGTATTCCTCTGATATTCCTAACCTACATATCTTGCAGCATACAGAAAAAAACTGAAATGAAAATAAAGCAGTTATTTGATAAGTGTCCAGTACAGGAAGAACTAAATATATTTGTGGAGTGGAAGTACAATTATTAATTTGCTACCAGTTTTGAGGAAAAAGGTTAATAAGTGCATATTATGTACCTGATGCTACATTTTTAATTCCACTGTAACATTACATACATCCATTACATTAATAAATAAAATCAGAGGCATCATACTGTAAAATCCTTAATTAATGTAGTTTATCATTAGAAACTAGACATCACAATACCAATGCAATATTATAGTCTACATCACTTGGCTAGATCTTAAATTTCCCCCAGAGATATATAATGTGCACACCTGTTAATTTTCAATAAAATCCTCCCTATGGCTTTATAACACCATTTCTCAAGATTTCTGACAATGCTTCATACCAAAGATTTTCACTTCGTTACAGGCAGATGCAATCCATCTGTTCATGTGGAAAATTCTCGAGACAGAAGGCAGTGCTAATAAACTTTCAATCATAATAGGTCTTCTTCTTTTGCCGCAACCCAATATATTCATTTTAAAAATGCATTTGCTAACAGCTACCATCCTTTTCAAGCTTTTAAAAAAAACGTGTTCAGATTATGGGATAACAAGCATGGGGCTGGATGAACACAGCAGGTCAAGCAGCATCATAGGAGCAGGAAAACTTGACGTTTCGGGCCTAAACCCTTCATCAGAAATGGGGGAGGGGAAGAGGGTTCTGAAATAAATAGGGAGAGAGGGGAAGGCGGATAGAGGATGGATAGAGGAGAGGATAGGTGGAGAGGAGGCAGACAAGTCGAAGAGGCGGGGATGGAGCTTGTCTGCCTCCTCTCCACCTATCCTCTCCTCTATCCATCCTCTATCCGCCTTCCCCTCTCTCCCTATTTATTTCAGAACCCTCTTCCCCTCCCCCATTTCTGATGAAGGGTTTAGGCCCGAAACGTCAAGTTTTCCTGCTCCTATGATGCTGCTTGACCTGCTGTGTTCATCCAGCCCCATGCTTGTTATCTCGGATTCTCCAGCATCTGCAGTACCTTTTATCTCTGTTCAGATTATGGCTCATTTTTGTCTCTAAAATCCCATTCCTGCCAAAATCTATAGACACCTTTAGATATGTATAGACACAGACATCATGGCTATATCAACATCCCTATGGCAATTCATTATATTTCAATTGACAAAGTAATGCAGATGCATTCCTCCAGAATAGTCCACCTGTTGAGAGCTGGAGAATTCTACAAATCCAAAATCATTTAACTTATTTACCCATATTTGATGCGACAAAATATATCGCTGAGTAAGGGAAGTAAGAAAACTGACTTGGAAGAATCTGAATGGAATCTGAAGCTACATGAGAGTCAACAGATAAGCCTCTTTTTCATTGTCATGAATTGCTGTGGTCCATTTGTCCAATATTAAAAGCGAATTTTCAAAGATTCTATATTAACAATTATTTTCAAAGTTTTGGCTTTGCTAATAGCCAACATTAAAACCACTGACTGGCCAATATTATGCCTGCAAACAACTAATGTAAGTATACCACAATTCCACTGTATGACTTCAGTGATCATTTCAAACGGGGGTAACATTTTCACAAACATTGCCCAGGTTTGGAGTAGATTTTTCTCTGATGGATTATCAAATTTGGACAAGGAAGTGGCGGAAAATTAGGAGAGAGAGTTAAGTCACGAAGTGAGGCAGTCAAATGACTGCGGTATGAGAATGCTAGCATTAGAAGATTTTCTTGTTTTTATTTTGCTCATCATTTCCAAGAGCTGTCTTACAAAGGATGGCAGCACACCAAGGTACTGGCGGTTTTATCCTGGACACCCTCCAATGGAGATGGCCTCTTTCAGCTTCTACACTCCTCCTTCCTTTGGTTAGCCATGCCAGCTTTCACTTCAGAGATAGTTAGACTGCTTTTGCTTAACAAGCAGTACTTATTAGTCATCTTTTTCTTGAACTATATAATACCAATGCACCTGCAATAAGGCTTGAGAGTTGTTTATCAGGTCATAAGTAGAAACATAAATTTGGAGAGAACGATGAGGCATTGGTATAAATTAATAATGATGAGGTTAATGGGCTTTAAAGAAAGTGGGTCTGAGTTCTTTGGATTTTAGAAGAATGAGAGGTGATTTCAACGAAGCTTAAAAAAAATCTGAAAAGTCCTCACAAGGTAGATAAGGTAGATGCAAGAAGGATGTTTCTTCTGGTTGGCACTGATTTGAACCAGGGGGCAGTGTCATAACAAGAAGTTCTTATATTGGTCCTCCACTGAGGACCAAAATAAGGAGGAATGTCTTCACTCCAGAGAGCAGTGAATCTTTGGGTTGTGGAAATTCAGTCATTGATTACATTCAAGACAGAGATCAATAGATACTAATGGGAGTAGAAATGCCATGATCTAGAACAGCAAGCACAGTCAAGGGGCTTAGAAGGCCTACTCCTACATTCAGGAAACATTCAAGCTCTAATCTGATACAGAGATTGGGAGGGGGAGCTATAAGGCCCTTCAACAACAATAATATGCTCTGATATAACTCCTTGAATGGAGAAAAATATCCTGAGGCATTGTCAGAAATATGGACATTAAGGCAAAGGAGTACATAATAGGAGGCGCGATTAAAAGCTTGGTCAATGAGGTGAGTATTAAGAGTGGATTTTTAAGATTCCTAGTTTGGGAAAAGTTTTAAAATTCTTATTGCCAATGATATTCAGAGGAAGGGTCCTGATCCGAAACGTCAACTTTCTTGCTCCTCTGACGCTGCCTGGCCTGCTATGTTTGTCCAGCTCCACACTGTGTTATCTCTGATTCCAGCATCTGCAGTTCTTACTATTTCTTTGTAAATATATTAGGTAATGCTATTCGATTTACAATTATGACTATGCTCCAATTAATCACGCTCCTTAATTGCAATACATACAAACCACTATGGATGATAGTTTTCGTGTAAAATGTAATTTGTTTTGGCGGGGGCAGGGAGGGGTAAGTTATGTTAATGTCTGCAGACTTTCAAACAATTGCCCAATTTGAAAATATCATCAGTGGCATTCATGAACTATTAATCAGCCTTCAAAACATATGTATTTTTTACCAATAATTCTGAAGGTAAACAGAGTGATATCTACAATCTTTTAATTGCAATCTTAGCCATTTACATTAAGTTACTCGTAACTGCTTGAGTTTTAAAATCTTTTGGCTGATTGCAGGGCAATTTTTGTTTGAAAATAGCAAAGAGGTTTAACTTCAAAGAGGGCAAATCAGCCGATTATTATCTGTATATCCCCTGCAGTGCATGTCATGGCTTCTGCCCAACAACAAATGGTCTCTGAGAAACTGCCTGTGGAATCTCCTGCGGTCCCAAATTGAAGTAGCAGCAAATCATTAGATGAAAGTCTCTTAAAATTTATTACTGCCAGCCTCTGATATAATTTTTCATGATGAATGCCAGTTTTCTCTGCATATGTTCACTGAATCTTGAATAACTGCCAAAGGCATCACTGTTAAATACTGCTCTCCTCTGTGCCAGTTTCAATGAGGTTTGCAAATACCTTCACTCCACTGGAGCATTTATCTGTGTACTTCAGATGTCAACCACCACAATAACATAAAATGTCTTGATTCTTATCTGGCATATCTGAAATTCATGTATTCTGGAAGAACGCAGCATTAAGCCAAATATCATTCGCAGAAAATTTCTAATTCTGAAATTCTCTGTTATACATAATCAAATCCAAAATAAAAACATGCTCAACCAGTCCAAGCACTCTTAGAATGCTACTTGCACTTTCAATCAATACAATTATTAGCCTGCTGTCAATGACAGTGAAAGACAAGGATTCTAGTAAATGTGTAACGTTTGTAATACAATGTGCTCAAGTTGCTCACAGTAAAAGATCGGTCTATACAAATGGATTTTTCCAGAGTACAGTTGGTACAGTCCTTGGTTGTGTGTGATCTGTTCTCCACTGACTGCTCTCAAGTCCCTTTTCTTAATTGCCACATCATTTAATGCCTATCCTATCATTCTAATACCATCTCATCATGCTGCACATGTTCCACACACTTATTCTCTCTACAGCAGAGCTTATAGAGGCATTCAGAATTATGAATGGTTTTCATGGCCTCTTCCGGTGCTGTACTTTTAGGAGAAACTGTTCCAACAAGTAGGAGGGTCAGTAACCAGAGGGAAAAGATTTAAGACAATTTCCAAAGACACAATGAGGATTAGGTGGAGTTATTTCAGAAATGCAGAGAGTTGTTAAGATCTGGAACCCACCACTGCGTAGTTCACAATCCAAACTGTGCTTGAAATCCTTAAGATGAAGGGTGCTGATAGAAGGACCAAAGGTAACAAAACCAATGGACCGAATGGCAGCAATATTAGAGTGCTGAATTAAATTAAGAAAGAAACCTGCACAGCACCAGTTAAAATAATGGAAGATCCATTGGGTGTAGGAGATAGCTAATGTTGACATCAGTTTTAAAAAGCAGAACAAATTGGTTTCAGGGTACTTCAGAATCATCAGCTCTATGCCAATTCAAATATTGGAGGCATCTCTGGTTAATTAAGCAATGGCATGAATTTAGAGAGGGGAAAGTTGTTTTTGATGAGCATTCTCAATGTCTTTGGAGGAATAAGGAGATTGAAAGGCTTTCATAAGAATTTCCACAATGTTTAACAGTCTTGACAGCCAGCTGGGACAGGATAAATAACTGAATTAGAAATGAGAAACACAAAGTACCCATGAGAGTCATAATGCCAGACAGGGGAGAGGTGCTGAGTTAAGTAAACTACTGTGGGGGTCAGTAATTGGACTTTATTGGTGACTGAATAAATTATCTGAATTGTAACAGATTATTAGGCTGTAAATTTGCAGCTAATATAGCTGAGTGCAGCTGGGTCAGAACATGAGCTAAACTTTTCAGAAATCTAACATCTAATGCAGCAGACAAGTAATTTCAATTGGTGCCAAATACAAAGGGTTGATTTCCTTCCTAAGCTCAGCTTACTCCACCAAATCTCCAGTCTCACTGCCCTTTTCATAACAACTACCCTCTCAACGTTGTCACAATCTCATCCTCTTAAAACGTCTTCAGTTCCACAACTTGTTCAGGATACATTATTCATAGCCTTTTGAAGTTAAACATGTTTTGAAACAACTCCGTCCATGCAAAGAACCCAGTAGAAATGCAGATATTTCAGGAAGTCAATGCATTTTGTATCGGATTGGTAATTCTAGAATTTGAGCCGATGGCTAAAGGTTACCCACATTAGGATGTAAATCAGGACAGTCAACCCGCCAATAGTTACTGTCTCACCCTGTGTGGCACATACATCATTCCCATTCAGACTAAACTCAGCAATTTCAGTTTGACACTTTGTAACTCCTCAAAACAAATAATGCAGCTCACACACTGTAGACATTCATTACCACACTCCAGTAACCAGCTGAATTTCTGGCCACAAAAACTGAGGAACTGAGGAAGGGTCACCGGACCCAAAACGTTAACTCTGATTTTTTCCTTCACAGATGCTGCCAGACCTGCTGAGCTTTTCCAGCAACTTTGATTTTGTTCCTGATTTACAGCACCTGCAGTTCTTTCACTTTGTATTTAGTAAATTTCTGGCCACTCCTTTTACTATTGTTTCTTTACCTAAGTGGTAACACAGAATATATATGTGACCTGCTTACCCTCCTAAAAATGGGGACTACAAAATAAAATTTAGAGACAGTTTGAGTGGAAGGAGAAGATGATGAGAGTGAAGATTATGAATGAAGACTTGGAGATGAGCAGTATCAAGTGCCTGGGATCGTAGAATCATAGAATCCCTACAGTGTGGAAACAGGCCCTTCGGCCCAACAAGTCCACATCGAACCTCAGAGCATCCCACCCAGACCCATCCCCCTGTAACCCACCTAATCTACACATCCCTGAACACTACAGGCAATTGAGTATGGCCAATCCACCTAACCTGCACATCTTTGGACTGTGGGAGGAAACCCATGCAGACACGGGGAAAATGTGCAAACTCCACACAGACAGTCGCCCGAGGGTGGAATCGAACCCGGGTCCCTGGCGCTGTGAGGCAGCAGTGCTGACCACTGTGCCACCTTGCTGCCCCACTAAATCTGCACTGGGAGAATTTGGAACTATGGCAAAGAACTATAGCTCTCACTGAAGTATTTTATTTTTATTAATTATGGAACGTTGTTGCCCACCCCTAATTGCCTTTGAGAAGGTGAGCTTCTTTCTTGAACTGCTGCAGTCCACTTATTGTAGGTACACTGTTAGAGAAGTTACAGGATTTTGACCCGGCAACACTGTGAAAGAATGGTCATATAATTTGTCAGGATACTGAATGGCTTGGAGGGGAACTTGCAGGTGGTTGGTTTCCCACATATCTGCTATCTTTATCCTTCTAGATGGAAGTGGTTGTGGGTTCGGAAGGCTATGTCTAAGAAAACTTGGCAAATTTCTGCAGTTGATGTTATACACCATTGGTCCTGGGCATCAATGGAGGATGGAGTAAACGTTTATGGCTGTGCATCCTGGATGGCATCAAGCTTGCTAAGTGTGGTTGGAGCAGCACTCATTCAGGCAAAGGATAAGCATTCCATCACACTCCAGACTTGTGCCTTGTAGATGGTGAATAGATTTCAGAAACAGAAGTGAGTTAGTTGCTGCATGATTCCTAGCCTCTGACCTGCTTTTGAAGTCACAGTATTTACATGGCTAGCCCAGTTCAGTTTCTGGTCAACTGGAACCATCAGTTTGTTGATAGTGGGAGGAATTCAGCAATGGGAGTACAACTGAATGTTGCGAAGTTAGGTACAGCACTTGTGGTTTGGGAGGCAGGAAGTTACAACTTGGTGTTTGTAAAATGCTAGGGGGAAAGCATTGCATGGTGCCTTTAAAAGATGATGTGCTTTTTCTATGCTTAGAGATTTAAAAAAAATTTACTGAGAGCAGCTGCTTGAAAGTTTGCAAGTACACAGAGAGCACCCAAATTGAAACAGTTGTGTCAAAAGGAGTTAAATTTAAATCTGATCGTTTTGACAACATAGGACCAATTCTACTGTAAGAAATTGGTATGTCATCGATGGTACAAAAGAAAGGGATGCTGGGCAAAAACGGGAGAGCTAACTGCCACCTGCTAGTGTTAACAGCGCTCAGCTCTCAAGAGAGGCTCTCACAGACTCCTCTTCGTCTTCGAGAAAGCACCATCTAAAGACCAAAGGTACCCACGGCACAACTAGTAAATATTTCTGATAGAAGAATTAATGGAGAAGGCACACAGCATTCCGGAAGACACATAACCTGGTTGGATTTTCAAGAGACTAAATTCTACTTTTCTTAATTTTATATAAGTAAGACATATTTATTGGAACAGCAGACTATTAGAATCTTTTTGGGAATTTATTTGGGAATAGTTAGTAGTTAGAAGGGGTTAATTTGTTCACTGTTAGATAAATAGATTGTTACCTGTTGACTGTAAAGTGACTGTAAAGTCAGGGGTTTATTTTATTTAACCAATAGAAGTTGCTGAAAGGCAGATTACACCACTTTTTACACTCCTTTTACAGATTATCGGGCAAGCTGCTCCTCTTTGGGTGTTTCGGTTTTAGTTTTCAGCAGGAGGGTAGGTCAACCTCCGCTTTATAACAGTCATAGAGACATATAGCACCGAAACAGACCCTTCGATCCAACTTGTCCATGCCAACCAGATATTGTAGATAAATCTAGTCCCATTTGCCAACATCTGGCTCATTTTCCTCTAGACTCTTCCTATTCATATACCCATCCAGATGCCTTTTAAATGTTGTCATTGTACGAGCCTTCACCACTTCCTCTGGCAGCTCATTCTGTACACACACCACCCTCTGCATGAAAAAGTTGTCCCTTAGGTCCCTTTTTGAAGCTTTTCCCTCTCACCTTAAACCTATGCCCTCTAGTTTTGGAACTCCCCCATCTCAGGGAAAATACCTTGTCTATTTACCCTATCCATGCTAGCCCCTCATGATTTTATAAACCTCTGTAAGGTCACCCCTCAGCCTCTGACACTCCAGGGAAAATAGCCCCGGTGTATTCATCCTCTTCCTATAGCTCAAGCCCTCCAACTCTGGCAACATCCTTGTAAATCTTTTCTGAACCCTTTCAAGTTTCACAACATCCTTCTGGAAGGCCAGAATTGCACATAGCATTCCAATATGTCCTGTACAGCTACAACATGACCTCCCAACTCCTACACTCAATGAAAACAGAAAGAACGGCAGATGCTGTAAATCAGGAACAAAAACAAAGTTGCTGGAAAAGCTCAGCAGGTCGGGCAGCATGAGTGAAGAAAAAAATCAGAGTTAACGTTTCAGGTCCGGTGACACTTCCTCAGAGGGTCTGTCCTTGACATAAGAATCCTCTGAGGAAGGGTCATCAGACCCAAAACATTGACTCTGATTTTTTTCTCCACTGACGCTGCCAGACCCGCCAAGCTGTGCCAGCAACTTCTGTTCCCGTACTCAATGCACGGACTCATAAAGACAAGCATACCAAATGCCTTCTTCACTATCCCACCTACCCGTGACTTCATTTTCGAGGAACTATGAACATGCACTCCAAGGTCTCTTTGATTCTCTCTCATTGGAGATGGTCACTGCCTGGCACTTGAGTGGCTTGAATGCTACTTGCCAAATGTCAGCGCAAGCCTGGCTACTGTCCAGGTGTGGGTGCATTTTGACACAGACTGCTTCAGTATCCAAAAAGTCGTGAATGGTGCTGAACATTGTGCAATCATCTGTGAACATCCCCACGTCTGACCTTTTGCTGAAAATCATTGATGAGGCAGATGAAGATAGTTGGGCCGGGGACGTTATGCTGAGGAACTCCTGCAAAGGTGGCTTGGAGCTTAAAAGACTGACCTCCAACAACCACAACCATCTTCCTTTGTGCCAGGCAGAACTCCAACCCATGGAGCGTTTTCATCCCGAATTCCATTGACTCCAGTTGTGCAATGGATTCTTGATGCTATACTCAGTCAAATGGGCAGTCGCTCTCACCTCAACCTCTCAAGTTCAGCTCTTTTCTCCATGTTTGAACCAAGGCTGTAACAGGTCAAGAGCTGAGTGACCCTGGCAGAACCTAAAGTGAGCATCAGTGAACATCTAATTGCAGAGTAAGTGCTGCTTGATAGTACCATTGATGACACTTTCATCGCTTTACTGACAATCAAAGGTAGACTGATAGGGCAGCACTTGGTTAGGTCAGATTTGTCCTGCATTTCGTGTACAGGACTTATCCTGAGCAATCTTCCACACTGCTGGCTAGGTAACAATATCATAGCTGGGCTGAAACAGTTTGGCCAAGAGAGTAGCAAATTCTGGAACTTATTCTTCGGTAGTATTGCTGGAATGATGTCTTGGCTCAAAATCTTTCCAGTATCCAGTGCCTTCAGGCAGTAACAAATTGGAGTAAATCAAACTGGCTGAAGACTGGCGTCTGTGACACTGGGGGCATTGAAAGGCTGAGATGGATCATCTACTCAGCACTTCTGACTAAAGATCGTCACAAATGCTTCACTCCTATCTTTGGCACTTTTGTGCTGGGCTCCCCCATCTTTGAGGATGAGATGTGGTCACTCTGCAGAGCTTAGAACTGATCTGCTGGTTGTGGAAACACTTAGCACTGTCTATCGCTCCCTGCTTATGCTGTTTTGTATGCAAGTAGCCCTGTGTTGTAACTTCATCAGGTTGACAATTGATTTTTAGGTATATCTGGTGCTGCTCCTGGAATGCCATCACACAGGTCTTCAGTGAACCAGGGTTTGATCCCCTAGCTTGATGGTAATAATAGAGTGAAGAATATGCCAGGCCATGAGGTTACAGATTGTGTTTAGGATAATCTTACTGCTGCTGATGGCCTACATTGTCTCATGGATGCCCAGTCTTAGGTTGCTAGGTCTGTTCAAAATCTGTCCCATTACGCACAGGGCTAGTGCCACACAACATGGTGGAGGTTATCCTCGATGTGAAGACAGGAAATCACCATTAGTGATACTGTCATAGGCAGATGCATCTGTGTCAGGCAGATGGTCAAGTATGTCTTTTCCCTTTTTTGGTTTCCTCACTGCCTGCTGCAGACCCAGACTAGCAGCTATGTCCTTTAGGATTCAAGCAGTTTGTTCAGTGGTGGTATTGCTAAGCCACTCTCTGTGATGGACAGTGAAGCACCCCATCCCAAATATATTCTGTACCCCTGCCACCCTCAGTGCTTCCTCCAAGTGGAATGTAACATGGAAGAATACTAATACAAAGTATGTAGTAACCAGCAGGAGGTTTCCTTGCCAATGTTTGACCTGATGCCACAACCCTGTTAGAGAGGCAGTTGCAGAATTTTGACCAAGCAACAACGAATATATGGTGATATACTTCTAAGTTAGGATGGTGTGTGGCTTAGAGGGGGAACTTGCAGGTGATGGTATTCCCAAGGCATCAGCTGCTTGTCCTTCTTGGTAGATACCTTGGGTTTGAAAGGCACCGTAGAAACAGCCTTGGTGAGTTGCTATAATGCTTCTTGAAGATGGTATATGCTGCTGCCATCGTCTGTAGGTGATGGAGCAAGTGTGCTAAGAAATCAAGAGAGGAGTTAAGAATGTGTGATTGAAATACCAATTGAAATAAAGTGTACACTTTCCATCTATCTTTGTACTCTTGAAAGTAGTGATACATAGGAATATGGCTCTTATAACAACACCTAAATTCAGTCTTTCTAGCCAATATAAATTTGTGCTGTAATATTGCAGAGCAAAGCCATTTCCTTCCCTTCTTTCTAAAAGAAAGAAAGCAAATATTTCAAACAAAGATGTTACTGAGTTGTGTTGAACGGAAAGCAATTGAACATTTTAGTCGTCTGGAAAAAAGTTTGGCACACATTGAATAAAGGTTCCCAAGAAAAAAATTACAACAGTGATGGGAAAAAAAAATCAGACATTTTACTGAAGTATAAAATGGTACAATATAAAACTTAAGTGTCGAGTGGCTCATTATATTGGCACAGAAAATTTTCCAACATACTTCTCTCTAATTGTGATTGTTTAACCATTTGGCCTGCATGTTCTTTCTTTAAAAAAAAGCATTTTACTTCAGAGCTGTGCCACTGTGGAATTTGCAAACATCATGTCAGCCATCAGATTCTAATGCACCTAGCAAAATTATGTTTGTGACAGCTTAAATTTAAGAAATAAATCCCAAAAATCTGACATCTGGGAGCATTTATATTTCCAGAAAAATATTACCAGAATCCTCTCCCAACCACCCCCCACTTTAAGGACACACTTATTTATTGGAGCTTTGATTGGCTGAGAGCCACACTTTATTTGCAATAAATCAAAAATTTGTGCAAAACTGGTAGCGAGTTTGTTGGTTATGAC
This sequence comes from Ginglymostoma cirratum, assembly GCA_024137785.1. Lineage (NCBI taxonomy): Eukaryota > Metazoa > Chordata > Chondrichthyes > Orectolobiformes > Ginglymostomatidae > Ginglymostoma > Ginglymostoma cirratum. The sequence continues at coordinate 25,086,523 of JAHRHZ010000052.1, read as the reverse complement.
GAGATTTATTTTAGTAGCGAACATTTTCACTATGGAGAGCAAGATCAGATTTATTGCATGGCAGTTTATGGTACTTCAAAAGCTACAGATGAAATCACCCCAAAATTATGGTATTACTTTAAACCTTATAGTTCTTAGAATGAAGATGTAGTAAGACCCAGACTTACTGGCAATAAATCTTCCAGCACATTGATGACAGTGCCTACGGGAAACCAGGAATCTGGCTAAGGAGGATTACAATATTTAATTAACTCTGCTTTTGTTATACCATTTTACCAGTCTACCAATTGCACAATGGAACAAGTGGAGGATGGGTAAAGTTGGATTATTTATTGCTGGTATCCTTCCTACTGTTTTACTAAAGCTGAGCCTCTAGCTTTTAGACTGACACTTACTCCATTAATGGAGAGGGATTCATTTTCAAAGAAACTGTCTTTTTACATTTGCACACTTCAAATTGTGTAACTTGGCCTGTGCTTTATTAACTCAAATTCATCCAAAAGCAAATTCTCAGGGGTTTTTTGCTTATAAGGAGCAACAAATGGAGATTTTCAAGAATTGAGAGGGCACTGAAACATTCCATTGCACAAGATAATAATATGAAATATATATACTGGCTAGCTATAACATATTATAGGGATATTTTGTTATAAAAGTCATGGGCATAGTCAGACTATATTGTACATGATTTATGTGTGGGATTTAGATCCAACAAGATGAAGACCCACTGCAACTGGCTAGGACCTCTCCGTTGTCACCTAATTCCACACTGAAGTGGACATGGTGCATCAGTCAACACTGATCAAAGTGAAACATCCAGCTTTGACAGTAGTATCCAGGATCTGAACAAGGATATAAGTATATTCCATACAAGTACAGATCCTGTTGGCAGCCATGTTGGCACATTTGCAGTGTTCCTGCACTTTGCACAGTTAAAGCTCTTTATACAACAGCCTCTAAAGTACAATGAGGTTAAAGAGAAAGGTACTCCATGATGCTTTCCCATCTAAATATCTATTATCAATGTATCCTTCAAAGGATGATGTTTATGGAAACATAGAAAATAGGAGCTGATGTAGCCATTTGGCCCTTGAAGCCTGCTCCACCATTCAGTGTGATCATGGCTGATCATCTAATTCGGTTCCTGTTTCCACTTTCTCCCAGTCTTTGATCTCATTAGCCATAATTATCTATTGCCTTCTTGAACACAATCAAAATTTTGGTGTCAACTGTTTTTGTGGCAGTGAATTCCACAGGCTCAACATTCTCTGGATCAAAGTCCAAATGGTCTATCCCATATCCTTAAACAGCGACCCTTGGTTAAGGACTTCCCTATTATCAGTAAATCCTTCCTGTGTTTACCTTATTTACTTCTGTTAGAATTTTATATGTTTCAATGAGATTCCCTCTCATGCTTCTAAACTCCAATGAATATAGTCCTAACAGATCCAGTTTCTCTTCATACATCAATCCTACCTTCCCTGGAATAAGTCTGGTAAACCTTTGTTGCACACCCTCCATCACCAGAACATCCTTCCTCAGATAAAGAGAAAAATTGCAAACAATACTCAAGGTATAGTCTCACCAAGGGCCCCGTACAGTTGCAGCAAGATATTCCTACTCCTGTACTCGATCCTCTTGACAGCGAGTGTCAACATGACATTTGTCTTCTTTACCACCTGCATGCTTAGTTTCAGTGACTGGTGTACAAGGACACCCAGGTCTTGTTGCGCCTCCCCCTTTCCCAATTAATCACCAGATAATAATCTACTCCCTGCCTGTTTTTGCTACCAAAGTAGATAACCTCACATTTATCCACATTATACTACATCTGCGAAATCACACTGAAGCATCTCTGCATCCTCCACACAGCTCATCCTCCCACCCAGCTCTCCTTCTTTTCTCCTGAGATCTTAAAGTGTTTTTTTTTCTGATAAGGAAACTTACCTTGGAGCAGCCGAGAGCTGGAGTGAAGCAGGCTGGAGGTCTGGAGCGGTGGGGACTGGCTGAGAACCAGAGTGGAACAGTTTGGAGGCCTGGTACGGCAGAGAGCCAGAGTGAAGCGGGCTGGAGGTCTGGAGCAGTGTGGATTGGCTGAGAACCAGAGTGGAACAGTTTGGAGGCTTGGAACGGCAGAGAGCCGGAGTAGAGCGGGCTGGAGGCATGGAGTGGAACGGGGACAGTTGTTGGACTGCGGTCTGGTGTATGCAGTCAGTAGCTTGTGAGGCCAGTCAGGCCACGTGTGAAAGCCCCTGTGCTGATCTGCTGCAATGCAATGTTGATCTCTAATTTGTTTATCTGACTGTAATGTTTATCCTTTTAACTATGTCCTATTTCTAACTTACACTACGAATCACTGTAAGGTAATGCAACTTATTTTCGTTTTTATTCTTCTTTTTGTATCTAAGATTTGTACCTAGATACTTTATACTTAATGTGGCACCATGACAGGTGACATCGTAAACATTTCACTGTACTCCTGTACTTCTATACTTGAGTACACGTAGTAATAAAGGATATTCTATTCTATTGTATTCTATTGTCTACAGGCTTGGAAACATTGTATTTACTTCCCTCATCTAAATAATTGGCATATATTGTGAATAACTGGGGTCCAAGCACTAATCCCTGCTGTACCCCACTAGTCACTGCCTGTCACTTGGAGTTCACTTGCATAACACAGATCCTGACCACTGGCCATGGATGGCAACACTGATATCTTCACTGAAGCTAGCTAATGTTGGTTTTAATTGAGGGACTGTCATTGGAGCCTTGATTGTACCTTGCTCACATGCCGACCACCCAATGCCTATTTAATTATTATTTGAGATAAAAGGTACTGCAGATGATGGAGAATCCGAGATAACAAGCATGGGGCTGGATGAACACAGCAGGTCAAGCAGCATCATAGGAGCAGGAAAACTCAGGTGATGAGAGAGTTGCAGTGGGAGAGAGATTCCCTCAGGTTTGTCCGGAGGGAGGAGGGTAACTTCTTCAGGGTAGGCATCCTTAGAAGAGGCTTCGCAGTGGGGTTAAATTTGTATCAGAGATAAAAGGTACTGCAGATGCTGGAGAATCCGAGATAACAAGCATGGGGCTGGATGAACACAGCAGGTCAAGCAGCATCACAGGAGCAGGAAAACTTGACGTTTCGGGCCTAAACCCTTCATCAGAAAATCAATTATTATTTGAGTCTGGGTTCCACCTCTATGGTTGGGCCCAGGAAAGATAGCACCATGTTGGAATTAAGGTTGTCGTGTTCACCCCACTTCAACTGAACTCCTAAACAGCATTTTTCAGTTGGTGACATTTGAAGGGATAGGGGTATGGACAGGCATTGAACTGTAAATTCATACTCAGATGTGCCTCTGACCTGCAGGTAGCTGAAGCTGATCTTGCTGAACCAGATATGGAGGTTTCTGTGCACTACAGTTAAGTTTAGACACTTAGGAAGCTGGTCATTTTCTCCTATCAGAGCCTTAGAGCTAAGCTTTCCATCCTCTTAATGTGCTGAAGTTGTGAGTGAATGAAAAGGGAGGGGAGACAAAAATAATGGATAGCTTCACACTAGAAGCAATTACCTTAAATTTGAAAAGTGGCCCTTGACATGCATCAGTTAGAGAACCCAGGGCTTCAGTTTAACGTTTCAGTCAAAAACCTCTGCAACCATCCAATTCAGAGATGACAGTATCACGCACTGAGTCAAAGGGACGCACAGATACAACTGAATGAGAAGAATTTAGGTTTAACAACCAAAACTGTAACTGAGGTGATTACAGCAACGGGAATACAAAGGAATCCAGTTGAAAAAGTGAAGGGCATGTACAGCAGCACAGATGGGATTGCCACCAGGATACATGTTAAGCAGAATGAGTAGTAACAAAAGATATCATTTAGCAATTTTGATCAGGCTTAGTGTTCCAGGTAGGGAATTATAGAAATTGGATTGAACAGTTTTGAAAAAGGAATGATGAACGCAGTGATAATAACGTGCTTGAAGACTTCAGAAAGGCTGGTGAGACTGGAGATTGGTGGTGGAGAGGTTGACAGCAGCTTTCTGACAGGAGCGGGCTTGAAGGTGACTGGGGACCCTGACAAAGAAAATCTTAGAAAAGAAAGTTTTTGACTATGTCAACAGCAGTAGGGGAGAGGGGGAAAGGTCATTATAACCGACAGCAGATGTTCATTGTTTGGACAAGGTACATCAAAAGGGGTGTAATTCTTTCAAAAATGTGTCTTTCAAAGCTGGAAGTACTGTGAAAATAGAAGCTAAAGAGTGTTTTTTGTCCAGTTGAAACACACACAGGCTTTCTGATCAGCTCAAAGAGGGTGGGAATGGATCTATGCTGACAAGTAATGAATACTCTAATCAACATCTGGATGACAAAGTACAACCTCTAACCTAACAAAGCTTGTGTTTACTTAATGCCTTTACAGTGTGCGGACAGTACACATGTTTAAGTTCTTAGGAAATTGTGGGTTTTAAACAAGATACAGCCGTAAAGTTTTCACTGAGATTTCATTGTATGAAACTTGAACAGTCAGCTTTGTACTCTGCTACTGAACACCTGGTTCCTTTTAAATATGTTGGGAGTTCAGCAGTAAGACAGCTTGTAACAACAACAGAATTAGCCATTTTCATAAATTCAGAATTTTGACAAGAATCCGCCTCTGGATCTTGTAATGGTTACACAGCCAAGCAGACTAACTGTGATTAAACTGAAAAGATGTTTGAATTATATAACTTATTAAATAAAGAATTATATAAGGTTCACCTGATGAGCATGGTGGAGCCAGCACAATGTCAGCAATAAAGTAATGCTCTGGTTAACTATTTCAATAGCCTCTCAATTTCACTTCTCTAAAGATCCCTTCTAAATTGTTAAGAACGCATACGTTTTTCTACCGGTCCTCAGCTGATTTTTTTGGTCATTTTGAGGTTTTATTCAAAACTCTCACAGCAACAAATATGATCAAGTCTTTCATGCTGAACTTTAGCAAACGGTTTTTGTAGATTGAAGTAAATCAGATTTCAGAGTTCAACACAGTTTTTTTTTATCATTGCATTGAAGACATTTGCCAAACTGTACCTTTCCTACATCATGCCGTGCTGGTTGCTGTCAATAGTTGTGTCTTGTATATACTATCCTGATGTCTACTCTCAATAACTGATTCCAGTATTGCATCACTTGTTTTTTTCCAAACACTCCTTTGCTCTGAATGTTACATTCACTTCCAACCTCAGGATTTAGCTATGCTTATGACCGTTTGACCATATTATAGTCCCTACTGGCAAAACAGCCTCTGGCTGTGGCATCTTTTGTTTCCCACGTTTTTGTATGCATGTCTATATCTGTGTATCCAGATTGTCCACTCTGTGTACTTCTGACCCTCAATTTGTGTGCCTCTGCCTAATGATCTGTCTTATAAGATTACGTTTCCTCCCTCTCTTCCCCTACTTGCATAATATAAAGTAATTTCCACTTTAGCCTCAGTGGCCTTCATCAATGTTTCCATAATCATTTGGGTTATGTCTATCTTGTTTAACCTTTACCAAACATAGAGCTGCCACAATACCTTCTTACATTGGTGACAGAACAATGATGTCACCTCCTAATCCTAACAAACTACAACTTCCAGAAGCTGCAATTTGCCAAGGGCCATACATTGGAACATATTCAATTCTTGGGTTAGCCTTCAGACTCATGGACAAAAGGGCACAGAGGTGCTAACAGATAAGAGTGTATATAGGGAGTGGACAGAGAGAGGGGTGAGGAGAAAGAGGGGAATTGAGAGGTTTGCAGGGATCTAGAGAAGGATGCAGAGCAAGAGAAAGAAGCTGTGCAGCATGTGAGAGATGAAGTGCAGCAAAAAAGAGAGGGGGGAGATAACGTGCAGAGAAAGTGGGGTCATGTGTGGTGAGAGAGAGGGAAGGGGGAAGTGGTGTGCAGAAAGAGAGAGAGAGAGAGATGAAATGCACATAGAGGGTGAGAAAGGGGTCAGCACCTAGGCAAAGAGATAGAGAGGGGCAGCATACAGAGAGAGAGGGAAGGTGGCAGACAGGGAGGAAGGAACAGCTTGTGGAGAGTAGAATGATCCTGCACAGACAGGGAGAGGGGGACGGTGGTAGAGAGAGACAGAAGGACGAAGTGCAGAGAAGGGGGTGGGTGGCACACAGACAGAGAGAGGGGGATGGTGTGCAAGAGAGAGGGGACAGTGTAAACAGTGAGATGTATGATGCACAGAGAGATAGAGAAAAATTGAAAGAAGAGAGAGAGAGACAGACACACAAACACAGAGGCAGAGAGATGGTATCTAATGAATAGAAGGGATTGTGCCAAGTGAGATTGTGAGGCACCAAAGGAAAGCATGGGTCACTGAGGGAGAATAAGAGGAGCTGAGGGGAAGCATGAAGTGTCAAGGGAGCACGAGGTCCCGAGGGAGAGTGTGAGGCACCGAGGAACCGCATGGGGCATTGAAGAGGAGCCTGAAGCGCTGGGAGAGAGTGGCATAGTATGCAAGAAAGTCAACCAGCAGGAGACACAGCAGGCTTGCCAAAAGTTACAGCTCATTTTTCTTCCGTATTTTTCTGACAAAATTATTTAATAAATAAATCTTTGGACAATGTCTTTCCAGCCACTAATAAATACTTTTGGTAAAAGATATTAACTTAATGTTCTGGACCACATACAAATGGGTCTCCAGAGATAGAACAGTATATTCTGTACATCTTCATTGTCTGGACTTATAATTCATGCTCCATTCAGTTCCAGATGTTTCCTCTGCTCTGCACAGTGTGAAAAGGGCTTAGCTGCACTCACAAAAGCTAAGTTCACACAATTTCCAGGATTGCATTAAACATCACTAAACATTAGGGAAAATAGGAATGAAAACGTTAATCAGGATCGCAGTTGACGAAGGTTATTCCATCACCAGTTGGAAAGCTGATTAGGTGCGTAACAGTAAATCATCAGTATTTACAATTCAGTAGACATTTAAACAAAGCACTGTCTACTGCAGTGCTGAAGCTTGAGTTTGGAAAATACACAGCTCATTACTGTGTAGTTTTACTGTCTGTACCTAACCCAACATAAGAGTAATGAACGAAAATTGTTGAAAAGTAGATTGCTATTGTGGTTTTGTAGTTTGGCAAATTTGCCAAACTACTGAAAGCTATATTCTACTTACGGCGTCCATAGTCTTGGGAAGGCATTAATCTCCTCTTGTGTGTATTCATTCAATTTTCTGGGTACTTGCCGTGGTTGTGGAAGTTCTTCCACCAGGTTCTTAAGGATTTCATCTGGAATCACCTTTTGAAGTAGAAAAGCAAGAGGTTGAAAGATGCCACTGCAGCCAAGATTTATCAAATGTAGTAGATGTATGTTTGATTTTTGATGTACTTATTTTCAGGTTGGGTGTACAACAGAACTCTGCAGAGATATTAAACTAACACATAATTTCTTAAGGCTTAAGAAATAATTTTCCAAATATTTCTAATCGAAACGATCAAAACCCTGGAACCACTTCCCAGAGAATAAGAATAGTGACTTTTTTTAAATTCCACTTAAGTTTCCAGCACAGGTAGTCCTTTATCAGGTTTTTCTTGGTAGGCTGATCTAGAAGATTAAGATGCATGGGATCTATGGTGACTTGGCTACGTGGATCCAGAATTGGCTTCCCATAGAAGGCAAAAGATAGCAGTGGAAGGTCGTTTCTCAGGCTGGAGGTCCGTGACTAGTGGCATTCCGTAGGGATCTGCACTGAGAACCTCTGTGGTTTGTGATTTATACAAATGACTTGGATGAAAACGTAGATGAGTGGGTTAGTAAGTTTGCAGATGATTCAAAGGTCAGTGTTGTTGTGAATAGTGTAAAGGTTGTCAAAAGTTACAGCAGGATATAGATCAGTTGCACATAGGGACAGAGAAATGACAGATGGAGTTTAATCCATGTGAGTGAGGTGCTGCACTTTGGGAGATCAAATGTTGAGGAAAGATATACAGTTAATGGCAGGACCTTGAACAACATTGAAGTACAGACAGATCTTGGGGTTCAATTCCACAGCTCCCTGAAAATGGCAACACAATTAGATAAGGTGATAAAGAAGGCCTATGGCATGCTTGCCTTTATTGGTCGGGGAATTGAGTATAAGAGTCAGGATGTCATGTTGCAGCTTTATTAGACTTTGGTTAGGCCACACTTAGAGGACTGAGTTCATTTCTGGGTGCCACATCACAGAAAGGATGTGGATGCTTTGGATAGGGCGCAGAAGAGGTGTACCAGGATGCCGCCTGGATTAGAGAGTATGAACTACAAGGAGAGGCTAGAAAAACTTGGGTTGTTTTCTTTGGAGCAGCAGAGACGGAGGGGAGATTTGATAGAAGTCTATAAAAATATGCGATGCATAGATAGGGTTGCTAGAATCTTTTTCTCACAGTTGAAATGTATAAAACTAGGGAGTATGCATTTAAGGGAAGAGGGAAAAAGTTCAAAAGAGATGAAAGGGGCAAGTTTTTTTTTAAACACAAAGTGTGGTAGGAGTCTGGAATGCACTTCCAGGGGTGATGGTGGAGGTAGATACAGTAGGGGCGTTTAAGAGACTTTTAGATAAATGCATGAATATGCAAGGAATGGAGGGATATAGACCAAAGGCAGACAGAAGGGATTAGTTTAATTCTGAGTCATGATCAGCACAACATCATGGGCCGAAGGGCCCTTTCCTGTGCTGTACAGTTTTATGCTTCATGGTCTAGGTGTCATTTCTGTGGAGTTTTTCTCTATCTACTTGTACTAGCAGGATTGAATGATTAACAACTGATGATAATCTCATCATCATTACAAAATACCAATAACTTACAATTTTCCTGGGTCAGCAAACTGCATAATTAATTTACAAATTCAGGTGCAACTTGAGTGCGAGCTGTAATTTATACAAAAGTGGAACTCAAAGACAACAACACAATTAAAAAAGGATCATGGGAGTATGGGATAAGAATACAGAAAGCTTTGAGAGACTCAAAATGCAGCCGCAGACAAAAATGAATGGAAACAGAACTTGGACATGTAGCAACAGGTCTCCTGATAATGACTGCGATTGGCAACACTGGCTCTACTTGAAGCAAAGATGGTGTGATATGAGGTAATACGAGGACAGTCACTTCTACACCAATCCATGGCACCATCCAAGATGTCTATACTGCTAAATGCTTTCTAGAAATGGAGGATGACTTGACATCACAGCCGGTGGTTGGTCTTTGCAGCTGGCTTTCTGCTGCCTTAGGGCTTGTGGAGGGCAGTCTGAGTATTGTGTGTACTGTCTGTGAGTACAGTAGGTGACTTGTAGAGATGACATTTTCTTCTCAGCTCTAGTGTCTCTTGCTTTCTGCAGTGGCATACAAATTATGTAACTTGGGAATTAGTTAGTTGCCCCTTTTTCGTGCCATTGAAGGTCCATAACCACCTGTGCATTCTTTCCTAACCAGCATGATAAAATAAAACACACGTAAATAATCAGTACAAGCAAAAAAAATTAAAACCTTTAATCAGTCCATGACAAAGATGGTATTAAACAATCTTGAGCTGTCACAGCAGGCAGGAAGAAAACTGTCAGTATAATGGCAGAGTTTTATTTTAAGTGGTTCACACGGTGGATTTTTCTTAAATCAATTATGTGTTTATACTGAATTAGTTTGGACATGTGACAGTCGCAAAATGCCACCTTCGATATCAATGACAAATTCTCGTGCAAGAGACATGCGTGTTAAATTGTGGGAAAATTCAATGATTGAAGATAATATGTATGAAAAAAGTGACCTTCCTTTAAAAAGGTAAATGAGGGCAGTAAGATTTACAAAGGCCTTTGGAAGGGAACGTCAACTACGTCCATAAGGAAATGAAATGAACATATGGAGTCTTGGCTTATGCTTCTTGGCATTTCATATAAAATGGGATCTTCTGCTTTGCATAACATATATCCAGATGGCCAAATTTCTGGAACACTTACAAATTTTCACATAAAAATATTTATAGAGGTGAATCTAAATATTAGATCTCTCCAATAAATAATTTTATAAAGGAGAACCCAGGAGGCATTGATTATCTTGCAAAACAAATCTGTTGAAGATGGTGTTTCATGAATGAAAGATGTCCATAATTTGACATTTCAGGTAATTGTGAGGAGAGCACATCATAAAAATCACGAACTGCATGAACAAAAAAATACGCTTCCCAGGCCAGAAATCAGAAAGAGAAAGCAGATTTTCAGAGCAGCTGTTATCTATCATACTAACTAGGCAGTGAGCATTGACAGGCTACCTGATCACTGGAAGGATCACAGCTGAACTGAACACTGCCTCTTTCCTCAACATAAAAACACAGAAAATAGGAGAAGTAGAGCATTCAGTGCTTCCACTCTGCTCTATCATTCAATACCATCATGGCTGAGCATCCAACTCAGTACCCTGTTCCTTCGTTCTCCCTATACCCTTTGATCCCTTTAGTCCTAAGGGCTATTTCTAGCTTCTTCTTCAAAATATTCAATGATTTGGCCTCAACCACTTATGTGGCAGAGAATTCCACAGGCTCGTCACTCTCTCAGTGAAGAAATTTCTCATTTTCCTCCTGAATGGCATACCCGGTAGTCTTAGACTATGACCTTCTGTGCATCAGAAACACCTTTCCTGCATTTAGATGGTCTGGACTCATTAGAATTTTATCGGTTCGTAGTAAACATCCTTTCTTCTTCTAACAGACTTGAAAGACCTTAGTATGAATGAAATATAGTTTGGTTGGAAGAAAAAATATATGAACACAGCTTTTAAGAAGGGAAGGTTTCCTTCAAAAATTGAATGTGGAAAAAATTAACATGATGCATTTTTATTGAAAGACTCTTCATATGTTTCTAACAGTGGGCAGGTTTTATAAATTATGTATCATGCATTGATTCAAAGGTCATCATCCCTGAACAACACTGCATTTACAAACTACTCTGCTTTCCAAGTGTTGTCATGACCGTTCAGCAATCAAGCAATAAGATTTACAGCCAAGTAAGGGAATTGTTTTGCATATTTTGTACATACTTGGACCATGGTTATCGTCAATTTGCATGTCATATTATTTTGTCAGGATCCCTCAAAATCTTCGTAGAAAACAGAGAAAAAGACCTAGATTCAAATAATGGTTAACAGCTAACACCGTGTAGCAATTTCATGGGATAAAGAAAGTCCATAGATCTACCATGCACCACAGGATTGAAATTTAACATTGGTGAGGGGGTGAGTCTCACCCAGTGGTGGAAGTCTGATGGAATTAAATCGCCACACAGGCACTCAAGTGGCACTGTCTCGATATCCTCCAGCAATTAGCAATTAAGCAATCTCCTCCCTTCTGGCGTCAGCAGTGGATTGGCAGGGTGCAGGTATCCTCGGGCAGCATATACAATCTGTCAATCGCAGACATTATTGCTTTGATTGAAAGAAAGAGGTTACGTCCCCAAGTACTCTCCAAAAGTGGTCAACAGAATTCTTTTGCCCTGAGCAGTGAAGTGACGGTTAATGAATACATTCAAACAGATTTTTTATCTACTTGACTGTCAACTGTAATTTGGCATTGGGGATGGGGTGGGGGTTGAAAAGTAGTCCTGAGTCACAACCAGATCAGCCATGACTGATAGCAAACAACTATCAGCCAACTGCATAGCAGAGTAGGCCCGAGGAATCAAATGGCCTAGATTTACCCTATATCTTGTATAGGGAAATGTTGCATTATTCCGTCCCCATCTGCTACCACTAACAGGTAATCTAGTTCATACAGAGCGTCATTACATTATCCATTACATTAGCATTACATTATTCCTTGATATTTATTCCCTGAACCTTCAATGCTGTTCCCAACCAAATACTTTTAAAGATATTTTAAAAAAAGAACGGAAGTTTGTCAACACAACGACTGCTTTTACCCCACATTTAATTTCTTAATTTCATGCTTTACTTTGTTAGCAAAATGTATGCTCACTTTCCCCAAGCCACACAGCCCTTCCCCAAAATCAGAAGGGACTTTATTTAAAAGGACACTGGAAGATTTACCATGGTGGGGCAAGGAAAAGAGACAACTCTACTTCCACAGAGATAGTAAGAACTGCCGATGCTGGAGTCTGAGACAACACAGGGTGGAGCTGGAGGAACATAGCAGGCCAGGCAGCATCAGAGGAGCAGGAAATATGATGTTTCAGGTCAGGGCCCTTCTTCAGAAATGTGTGCACCTGGGGTTGTCAGTTGTAAGTTAATGGAAGACACCTTTTCTTTAGTTTCGTGCATTAATTACAAATGTTTAGCCAACATTGATTTCAGTTTGTTTGTCACAGTAAATATCTTAAAACGTGAAGTCTTGATGTACAATTCATTCTATTGGCCTATGGCAAGTCTCCGTCTCCTTTTATAAAGTTATTGGTCCCTATGAGGACTTTAACAACGTTCACAAGTTTGCACAGCCTCAACTATAGAGTTCCATCTGAAAAAAAAACTGTGCTTGCAAATTCAAAGCAACAGGTCATAAAAATATGTACCCTTTACAATACACCAGCCTAATTAATAATAGATCCAATGCATAAAATTTTAACAGGCAGTTGAGTATATCCCATCAGACAATATTTGTGGAAATTTAAATCCTTCAACTGCTGACTGGAATAAAAATGTATATTTTCTTTAAATGTGGGACCTTTCAACTCTGAAGTTCCTTCCCAGTTATGCATGTTTTCAATTACATAATATTTTCATAAGGAGCATTATGTAAAATATGTACTATATATTGGAATGTAATAGAGGAAATGAAGACTAATTGTTTCTAAATATCTTCTTGACTTTCTTATTCCTTGCTTCAAATGAATGCAAGTGCTAGACTCCACGTGTTTTACAGTGACTGGATCAACAAACTAATAAACCCGGACATTGCTGGAATTTGCTGCCAGGAAGGGTGGCCTTTGTTTGGCTCAAACCAACTTACAATGGAACAGCATGGAATGTTAACTTTGCGCTCTATTGCCTGAGCCCACGATACCAAGGCAGAATGCTTGTATCCTCCGTGTGTGTGGTGGAACCATTTCAACCAAGCTGCTGTTGACTGCGATAAGAAATCAATCAGTTTATAGCCTGTAGTACAGGCTTGGAGAATGGCAGCAGCGCCAGAACTGCAGTGTGTATATTGTAACAAAAAAACTGCAGCTCTTCAAATGACCGACATGATATTAAAGTGCTTCTTGCAAGCAACTGAGCGTTTTTGTAATTGTGGCATTGACACCCCTGAACCCTATAATCCTGATATCAGAGGAAAAGGTGTACAATCCAGCAGTTACAATTACTATCAGCGATGCCCTGCTCTTAGGGGTGTGTTACTGACTTAGTTTACGTCATCCGGATCTTCAAAGGCAGGGTTGCAAAATAAATGGACTAAACAGGAGCTACAAATCCACAAAAGCAGCTGGGTTTTTTTTATATAAATGAAAAGGTTTATAAAATTTGAGACTGGTCACTTGGCTCGGAACAGCCAGCTCAGCAAAATTGACAGTTCACCCCTAATGGGAGCATATAATTACTTCCAATGTTGGCATATATCATTGTATCATAAGAAAAAGTATCAGCTGAATGTGATTGTGTAATAGCGAAAATAAAATTGATGCCTGTAATACATACCTCATCTGGGAAGAGGTGCAACCTTTGCATCATGGTTCTTCGTTGCAGATTCTTTGGCAGCATTCCGTAGATAGCCAGTTTTACAATCTGTAATGAAAATACACCACTGAAACTCCAACCAGTTTACTAATTACAACTCTTCATGGGAGAGTTAATCAAAACCTAACAACTGTAACATCTCAAGGTCAAAAAGAAGTCTTGAAAATAAATTTACTCATGTGAACACAATGCTTTTACAAAGTTTACTGTATTTGGATTCAATTATGTTGGCACATGAACACATTAAACAAGGCTAGCTTACCCTCATTTCACACATTCACATGTTCTGCTGTGTCGTGTGTTGTTCTGTCAGATTATGTTAACAAACAGATTTTAGATTAAAAGGTAATGATTTTATGATTTAAGGTAGATGTGAGCAAGGATACAAGCTCCTGAAAAGAGCACTTTTAGAGTAAACATAGAGGCCGTAGTTATGTCCTTCAGTAAACTTGTTTTGTTGCTCTCCCTATTTTGCTCATATCAGGATGTGATGGTATAGAATTTTCATAGAGATAGTAGGAACTGCCGATGCTGGAGAATCTGAGATAACAGGGTGTAGAGCTGGATGAACACAGCAGGCCAAGCCGCATCAGAGGAGCAGGAAAGCTGACGTTTCGGGTCAAGACCCTTCAGAAAAATTTTCATAGTCTGTTTATGCGTTGATATTTGATTGATAATTCAGCAAAAGTTGCACACTTTCTGTCTAAAATTTTAAAGGCTTCATAGCATTTTTATTTTTCTTAAATTATAAAGAACAAATCTTATTTGGGATGTTTATGATTGGAGAAAAAGACCTCTGGATTTCAAAGCTCATGTATACAATAAAGGATTACTTATCCCAAAAAAACACTCCAATTACAATTTTAAAAAATTGCACTGAATTGACTTCACAAAAGTAATCGTACGTGGCACTACATCATTTTGTGCTTCCCTCATTTTCCCTTTAAAATTCATAGTGATTAACAGTGATACAGAGTTCATAAAGAATTTAATGGTTCAATGTAAAACAACACCACCGTTTGAATGAGTGAAGTGTTGACATATTACCAAAAGTACTTTCAGCTGAAATAATAGAATTAGCAAGAGTTTAGTTTGTTGTACAATTGGAGAGTCAGAACAGAATGGAAGACTAGACGGAAATGCTTCAAGAGACTGAAGAACACAAATCAAAAATGCCAGAAAGAGTAACTAGACAAAGATTGACAGTGCACATATTTCCTCGGTTATTGTTCAAATTCTTTGACTCATTGAGACAGGATACCATCGGAGAATGAATGAAGAGGTGAACAAACGGATGCAGGCAATGATTGAACCACTTAGCAGCCCACCTAATGGCTGAGGTGTGGACCTTCTGCCAGATGTGAAAGGCTAACACATCAGATGTTTCACAAATGCCGACTGACTGAGTGCTTCCGGCACTCTGAAATTTTTTTCCTTTTGTCAATAATACTAAAGACTGCGAGGGATTTAAAGAAAATAAATCAATAGAATTTAAACATAAAATAATTGAAAATCAAAAATTACAAAAATCTCCATCTTTTTTAATTATTTTAATCTTGCATGATTGTTACATCTGTTATGTTAAATGAAAAGGGAAGAGCTTATATCTTCCTGCTGACTAACTACAATGAGACCTATTCAGAGCCAACTTGTTATAAGACAAGAGGATAAAATCAGTGCCCGTGGCCCAGGCTTCTACCGACAAATCACTCAATATCTCATGAAAACAGTCAACTTAGAATAAATCTAATCACAGAGGAAAATATACACAAATAAAAGGTTACAAGACATAGAACAAATATCCACAGGTTTTGGCTGAAGAATGTTCATGGGAACTTACTGATGGATATTAAAAATTTCTTTTCTAAAGTATTCTTACATCAGGTTACAATTTAGGTAATGTTTTAACTTTGATGTTCTTATTTTTTGTGAGGAATTACACCTTAGTTTTACTACCACTGAAAGATGGTGTTCATGGCTATTAAAAGGCCCCAAGGGTGTCAAGGGCTTACATTCTAAAAAATACTTACAAATATCACATTTAATCTCTAAAAGAAAATGCAAAATAAAAGCAAAGTAATAGTTAATGATTCTTTTCTAATTTGTGCTATGCTGTGATTAACATGAACCAGCCGACAGCTAAACCCTCCTACATGTCTCCATGCTCTCAAAAGTGTGACGTTTATTGTGAGGCATGAAATTAACCTTAGACTTGTCTGTCATAACCCTGACAATCAAACAGAAATGCACTTATTTCCATAAGTTAATTTTAAAAATGCACAGTATTAAATGCACAAACCCAAAAAAAAATCTGTGATTGCTTTGCCTTTATATCAGCGGATTTTATGATGAACACTTTGAACTAGGATTAATATATTAATTCTTCTAGCGGTTGGTTGATCCACAATAGCTTTGGAAACATCTCTTCTTTTGTGACAAATGCAATCCTGATCATGAGGGCTTTACTCACAAAGTAAAGAAAACTATCACACACCGACTAATCTATTAAAATCTTGAACTTTTGTGTTGAAACTATATAAACTTTAATAATGTATGTCGCTTTTAACTGTGCACATAATGTACACAAACTGAAATATCTTATTATAATTCAATTTTATTTTGTCTCCTGTCACTTTGGCTATAATTTATGTAAGAAGACAACGCAAAATGAGTCAGTTGCCCTTTCCATCAGCAGAAAGGAGCTTTTCTCAACAGTCTCACTGAAATGAAGGAACTTGATTATATTGAGGATTATGGAGCAAGAAACAATATATACTAATACTTGATGCTATTGCACACTAGTGCAAGAATGTGGCAATCTATAGAAATACTAAACAGTGCAACTGTTCAGCATCTACCCAATAATGAAAAGGTAAAGCTCTGGCATTGACAAATGCTTCTTGCTTAATTTATGGGACGTTACAGGGGCGAGGATCATTGGCTTAGCAATTTTCTGGAGTGCATCTTGGGGATGGTATACACAGCTGCCACTGTGTGTCAGTGGTTGAAGAAGTCAACGCTTAACAAACTGGAGGGTTGCCAAATCAAATTGGTTGCTTTGCTCCAGATGGTAGTGACCTTCTTTAGTGTTTTTGGACCTGCAGTCATCCAGACAAGTTGACAGCATTTCATCATACTCCTAACTTGTACTTTGTAAATGGGGGATGGATGCTGGAGAGGAAATGAATTACTCACTGCAGAATTCCCGTCCCCTGACTTGCCCTCGTAACCATAATGCTTATTATATGGTCCAGTTGAAGTTCTAGTCAACAGTATTTCCAAGGATATTGATGGTGAAAATCGAGTGACAGGAATACAGCTGAATGTCAAGGACAGATATTTAGAGTTTCTCTATTTGGACGCAGTCATTATCTGGCACTAGTGTGACACAGAAGGTATCTGCCACTCATCAGGGCAAGCTTAAATGTTTTTCTGATCTTGTTACATGTGGACAGAGACTACTTCAGTGATTCTTGCTTCAGTGTTTTTAAACCTATCCAGGATTAAACCTATCCAGGACAATGTGAGTCATGCAGCGTTGGCTGCCAAATGGTTTTCTGTTGCGGCTAGATCACTGCCTAAATTTTTACGATGGTCTTATGTCAAAGTGAAGGACAGAGTGCTCACAAAATACATGACCCGTAAAGAACACTTTCACATTCCAGTGATGGATATATGGAAACAGCGCACCCAACTGCCCAGTTTCAGATGGCAAGTGCAAGTAAATGGCTTTAACATATAATTGAAGAGATCTAGGCTATCATGCTTGGATAGTTTGCAAGTAACAGGGTGTAAATTCATGCATATTAAATAAATAAGTTACATGGCTGTCTCACTGCTATGTTTATACTGAAGGGCTTTTCTATACCAAAACCAGTATGACAAACTGCTTTTCTATACACTCTATCCCTCATGCTTTGTCCTTTCAATAGTTTAACATATTGCTTCTGCAATAAAACAGAATTGCTGGAGAAACTCTGCAGGTGTGGAAGTAACTGCGGAGGGAGGAAACAGAGTTAACATTTCTATTCCAGTGATCTTTCTTCAGAACTCTTCCCTTTTCTTTGATGCTTCTAGTTCTGAAGAAGAGTGACAGCATCTGAAACATTAGCTCTGTTTTCTCTCCACAGATGCTGCCAAATCTGCTGAGAATCTCCAGCAATTTCTGTTCTTATGGAGTTTTTTTTTTTAAGTTCACTTGTGGGACATGGGCATTGCTGGTTGGCCAGCGTTTATTGCCCATCCCAAGTTGCCCTTGAGAAGGTGGTGGTGAGCTGCCTTCTTGAACTGCTGCAGTCCACCTGCTATGGGTTCACCCACAATGCCATTAGAGAGCGAATTCCAGGATTTTGACCCAGCGACAGTGAAGGAACAATGATATATTTCCAAGTTAGGGTGGTGAGTGGCTTGGAGGGAAACTTGCAGGTGGTTGTGTTTCCATATAACTGCTCCCTTGTTCTTCCAGATCAAAGTGTCGTGGATTTGGAAGGTGTTGTCTAAGGATCTTTGGTGAATTTCTGCAGTGCATCTTGTAGATAGAGCACACTGCAGCTACTGAGTGTTGGTGGTAAAGAGAGTGGCTACATGTGGATGTGAGGTCAATTAAACAGGCTGTTTTGTCCTGCAAGGTGTCGAGCTTTTTGAGTCTTGTTGGAGCTGCACCTACTCAGCCAAGTGGGGAGTATTCCATCACACACCTGCGAAGCATGGATATTACTTGCCACTTGTCAGCCCAAGCTTGGACACTGTTCAGATCTTGTTGCATTTGAACACTGACTGCTTCAGTATCTGACGAGTCGCGGATGGTGCTGAACATTGCGCGATCATTGGCGAACATTCCCACTCTGACGTTACGATGGAAGGAAGGTCATTGCTAAAGCAGCTGAAAATGGTTGGACACTACCCTGAGGAACTCCTGCAGAGATGTCCTGGAGCTGAGAATGACTGACCTCCAACAATCACAATCATCAGACTATGGGGGAGGTACAACTCCAACCAACAGACAATTTGACCCCGATACCACTGTTTTCAGGTCTGCTAGGATTCCTTGATGCCACACTTAGCCAAATGCGGCCTTCATGTTAGGGGCTGTCACTCTCACCTCACCTCTGGAATTTAGCTGTTTTGTCCATGTTTGAACCAAGCCCGAAACGAGGTATTGGCAGAACCCAAATTGGGTATCACTGAGCTGGTTATTGCTGAGCAGGTGCTGCTTGACAGCATTGTTGTGGTCACCTTCCATCTCTTTACTGACAGTCAAGAGTAAATTAATGGGGCTGTAACTGACCAGGTTGGATTTGCCTTGCTTTTTTTTTGTACAGGACATACCTGGGCAATTTTCCACACTGTCAGGTATATGCCAGTGTTGTAACTGTACTGGAACATCTTGGCTAGGGGAGCAGCAAGTTCTGGGGCACAAGTCTTCAGTACTGTTGCCGGAATGATGTCTTTGCCGCCTTTGTAGTATCCAATGTCCACAACCATTTCTTGATATCACTTGGAATGAATCAAATTGACTGAAGACCGGTATCTATAATGCTGGGGACCAGTGGCAGAGGTCAAGATGGATTATTCAGTTGGCACTACGGGGTGAAGATTGCTGCGAATGCTTCAGTCTTATCTTTTGCACTGATGTCTTGGGCTCTTCCATTGTTTAGGACTGGGATATTTGTGGACTCTCCTCTTCCAGTGAGTTATTTCATTGTCCACCACCATTCACGACTGAATGTGGCAGGGCTGCAGAGCTTCGATCTGGTCCATTGGTTGTGAAATCGCTTAGCTCTATCTATCACTTGCAGCTTAAGCTGTTCGGCATGCAAGTAATCCTGTTTGGTAGCTTCACCAGGTTGACACTTCACTTTTAGGCATGCCTGGTGCTGTTCTTAACATTTTCTCCTGCACTCTCCATTGAACCAGGGTTGATCCCCTGGCTTGATAGCAATGATTTCCTTCCCTGAAAGAAATTAGTGAGCCAGTAGGGTTTTTCCAACAATCGACAATAATTTCTTAATCATCAGTAGATTCTTAATTCCAGATATTTAAAAAAAAAAATTGAATTCAAATTCCACCATTTGCCATGGTGGGGTTTGAACTCAGGTCTCCAGAACAATAGCTGAGTTTTTGGACCAATAGTCTAGCTATAATACCACTAGGCCATCACCTTCCCACTATACGTATGTGTTCCTTGGATTTCAGACAGTTGTTGGATGATTTGATCAAAGTTTTCAAAACTTAAGGGAAACAGGTAGGGTAGAAACACTTCCAGAAAATACCTGAACATAAACTGTATTCATCAGTTGGGCAAGCCAGGACTACAGGGGAAAATTAGAGCCAGGCTTTTTGGGAATGAAGCAAAGAAACACAAGAGGGTGGTTGAAGCTTGAATCACTTCTGTAAATCGCTACTGATGCAACATCAGTTCTTACTCGTAAAACTGAAATTGCTATATTTTGGTTCCGCAAATATTTTAAAGGATATGGACCAACTAAGGTATGCAGATTTCAATTGTGTGTCCCTTATTGCAACAAGCAAAATCAATTGCTTAGTAAACACACTAACGTAGCATTCTTATAACGTGAATCTACAGTGAGTTTTGGCAGGCAATTTGTTCTTGATGGGTACCTCTTCGAGAACAACCCTTTATTTAGCTGTTATCCACGCATTCACGGCCAACAGGGAAGTTACTGAACTGCGATCAGAAAAGAGATGTTGGCCAGCTTTATTACTCTTAACCCAGGGATACACAACTTAACACCACCAGTTAATTGACTCAGCAGAAGCCAAAGACTGAATCTGGAATTCTCCTGGCCTACATGGCTCAGAATCCAATTACATAGTGTCTTCCATCTGCAAACAAATTGACAAAGTTCTTACCCACTGTCTCTTTAGGGTACCAGGTTTTGCAGCTCTCGAAACACCGTCTTTTTTCCCATGTTACACTTAATATAGCACTATATTTTCTGTGCGGTTATATAACAGCTTTATAAAAGTAACAACATTGTGATACTGCCTCTTTATTTAAAATATCACTTGAAGAAAGTACATTAAAAGTTTGACCCAAGGATAAAATGTATTGCAAAGACATCAATCTACTTACCGCCGTGGGGTCCTTCTGGTGCAATTGGGCAGCTGTCACTTGCTTAAACCCACCAGGATAACTGTAATTAAAATTGCACTTTAAATTTCCAATCTATTCCATTCTAGCATTCAAGCCTTAAGTATGACTCACAATTTTAGCTTTCTGTAATATTAATTTAGACCTTCGTCATAAAATGATACTGCCAAGGCTCAATAAAGTAGGACGCAAATGAAGTAAGAGGAAGTAGTCAGGGGGTACCAGCATTAGGTGTCAAAATGCCTCGGATGCAGGAGGAAGAGAAGACTGAGGAAATCTGTCTGGTAGTTACAGAGAAAGATGTGTGGTGGAGGCAGCTTCAATCTTTGTCTTCACAGGGGAGTTGGATAATTGTACAAACAGAAAAGACTTGAAGGCCAGGGGAAAACAGAAGGATACTGGGACTAGGTAAGTCACTTTTACGAACAGTCAGCACAAACATGGCTGGATGAATAGCCTCCTCCTGTACTGTAAACTGTAACCTTTATTTGATTTTACTAAATTTCTACTTACCCACTATGAGAGGAATACACTTTCTGTTCCCATTTATTTCCAGAGAATGCAATGTGCCTTGTATTTATCACTACAACATGGTCGCCACAGTCACCTGAAAATAAGGTCAGTTCATTATTCAATCAGAAATGGTCATTCTATTAGGCTTTTTTTCTGCGACAAAACAACTGAGACAGAGGCATTATACAGAGATTGAGGTTAAGACATATTGCTGGCACCACCTAAAATCTTGGCTCTATAGTGTTATTATTTGCCCAAAAATTCTTTTGCAGCAAATCAGATGTTCTTTGAAGAAAAATACACATACAATCTGGCCTTTGAGAGAATAAAAATTTGAAACTGAGACTCCCGAAAACCACAACAATTTGAAGTTGTAACTTTCATAGGAAAAGTTGGGTTCACATTTGCAAAGATTTCCTGAGCCTAAGTGATTACAATCATTTTTCCTGCTACTGGTAAAATCAAAATGAATATTCTAAAGCCATGCAATGTTTAAGCTTTGAAAGAACTTGGTTTGCCTCAGCTTTAAGACTAATTAAGTAAATAATCAACACGGTCATCCTGCTAAACAGATAAATCATGGATTATCTGAAATTCCATTATACCCAAAGCATGTGCACCACAATAAAACCAGCAATCCCTGGTCAGGATTTATAGGGAGAATTTAACCTAGGAGAACACAAAGACTGTAACTGGATCTATGCAGTCAGTAAGTCAACAGGTCATTTACTGAAATGTATTTTTCCAAACATAAATATATATGAATACTCCAAATCAACTCTCTTAAACTTTTCATAGATTCTGTTCTAGCGTGGAGTAAATGTACCATGATAGGATATTAAAATACTTCTTTAACAGTGTAGTGTTTACACCTGCATACCTGGGTATGAAGAGCTATTTCAGCTGGCATAAAGTAACCGATGCAAAGGCAAATGCATAAAACACTAACGGGCACTTAAAATTGGATTGACTTTAGAATGGCACTGTTTGCAGTCCATATAAAAATAATTCCACATGTTTGTAGGCACCTGCTCACCAGTTTAGTATTTCAAGAGGCTAAATGAATAGAAAGTTTATAAAATCAGCAAGTAATTCATTTGCACGTATATGCCTGAAAAAGCAGTGTTTAGTAATTCACAATTGTTTAATAAGATCAAAACCCATATCAACCTGTAACCCAAAGTTATCAATCACGAGAGAACTTTTACCTCCCCAATTGACTAAAAGCCTTTATCATTTCACTGAAATCACCTTCTCAGTCAACAAATTACATTAAGAAAATGATTCCTCTACTAAGACAACAACTTACACTAAGAGACAAAAGTGGAAATTGCTGGAAAAGCTCAGCAGATCTGGCAGCATTTGTAGAGAGAAATCAGAGTTAACATCTTAGGTCGAGTGATCTTTCCTCAGAACAGTTGTGAAGAAGGGTCACTCGATTCAAAATGTTAACTCTGATTTCTTTCCACAGACGCTGCCAGACCTGATGAGCTTTTCCAGCACTTTCTGTTTTTGTCTCTAATTTACTGCATCTGCAGTTCTTTCGGTTTCTAAATTACACTAAGTAAAAGATTCCTTGGTAAAGAATGTTGTTAAAAGGTATATTTGGAAACTAATCAAAAAACACTGAATGCCAGTGAAAGAAAAGCATATGGATGTGAAAATACCATTGCAGACCGGATGGCTGTAAAATGAACTCAATTCTTAGCATTTTTTGGCTTTTGAAATGCATATAAAATTTTAAAGACATAAAATGCTGAGCTCTGTAGGCTGAACTCCAGTAGCTGCAAAATGCGGTTTGCCATTCAGGTATTTTCTGGTCACCTGCACAATAATTTAGCCACATGTACAGTTACTGGGCCAGTTGTAATAGTAGTAGTTCCAAGTCCTCAAGGAAGAAATTACTGCACAATGCCAGAAAACCCAACACCCAAGATTTCATGGAACAGTGGAGACTTAAAGCACAGAAAGAGGCCATTTGGCCCATTACATGCTGGGTCTTTGAAAGAACAATTATGTTTAGTCCGGCACATTAGTATTCTTTCCATAATCCTGTAAATTTAACACCCTTGATCACCAGCTAAAGTTTTTAAAAGTTATTTATGGAACCAGCTTTTGTCACCTTTTCAAGTAATGCATTCTGGATCCTGACAACTCTGAGTGAAAATATTCCTTCTCACATCTCTCTAGATTTATTGCCAGTGACTTTTACATCTAAGCTTGCTGCTACTGACCTAATCACTTGATTGATTCCCAATCAAAACCCATTATCTTGGAGATATTAAACAGATTTTGACAAGACTTGTAACTCAGGTGTGGATGAGGGGTATGGAAATGAGTGATAGTTGGTTGTGTCTCTTGGTAGCTAGTTGGTGCTCATGTACCCTGTTACCCTGTCCGATGTAGAGTCTGTGGCAGTCCTCACATGGGATTTTGTCAACAACAGGAAGACACAGCACACCTGGATGCACTAGTCACCCTGCCATACATTGAGAATGCATCAGAGGTGACCACCAGACTACACCGACCACTAGGTTTTGCAGTAGCACACAAACCCACAGCTACACTACGACAACTACTAACA
The DNA here is from genome assembly GCA_024137785.1 of Ginglymostoma cirratum. Lineage (NCBI taxonomy): Eukaryota > Metazoa > Chordata > Chondrichthyes > Orectolobiformes > Ginglymostomatidae > Ginglymostoma > Ginglymostoma cirratum. The sequence continues at coordinate 25,062,589 of JAHRHZ010000052.1, read as the reverse complement.
AGAACAAAGGATCCCATACCCACAACTAACAGGGCCAACGTTAAATATAAAATCCCATGTAAGGACTGCCACAGACACTACATCAGACAGACCGGGAGAAAACTAGCTATCAGGGCACTTGAGCACCAACTAGCTAGCAAGAGACATGACCAACTATTACTCACTTCCATACACTTGGACAAAGAAGACCACCAACTTGATTAGGTAACCATCCTAAGACAAGCCAACCAAAGACATGCATGGGTGAAGGGTCTAGGCCCGAAATGTCAAGTTTTCCTGCTCCTATGATGCTGCTTAGCCTGCTGTGTTCATCCAGCCCCACGCTTGTTATCTCGGCTTCTCCAGCATCTGCAGTACCTTTTATCTCTCACATGCATGGGATTTCCTGGCGGCTTGGTACTCAACTCGGAACTCTATCAATAAACATGTGGAAATAGATCACATATACCAACCAGTACGAAGCAGAAACAGAAATAAGGCCAACCACATCAGGCTGGACCTATATAAATAACAAGCAAGGCAGGCCAACGACGCTTCATCGGAGGCGCACTGATGATGTTACCTAATATGGTGACGAAACATCTGCAAACCAACCGACCAGCTCAGCGAACAAATCAACAACCTCAATATCAAATAGGTCACCCTCTCTGTCCCAAGGACATCCATTCTAACTATTCAACCCTATCCTCATAACTGAAGCCCGTCAACCCAGGTAGCACCTTTACTGTACCCTTTCTAAGGTTTTTAGATATTTCCTGATGTAATGTCTGGAAATGTCCACAATAATACAGCTGAGGGTAAAATTGTGATTAATTAAATTTTACTGTGATCTCTTTGCTTTTACATTCTTTTTCATGGATAAATGTAAATAATTCATTTGATGTTCTGTTACCAGATCAACTTGCCGTACCACCTTTAAGGATTTGCAAATGTGTTCACAAATGATTCCCTGCTCTCTCTCATGCCCTCCCATGCTCTTTCCCACCCTTACGCAAACTCCCTTGTTCCCTCAAGCACGATCTCTCTTCCGTTTCAACACACACACACTCTCTCTCTCTCTCTCTCTCTCACACTATCACTTCTAAGGATGCGGGGGACAATTTCAAAGTTAACACAAAATGTGGTAAGGCTGCAAACTGTGAAGAGGACTATGTAAAACTTACAAAAGAAATTACAAGTTGCAGGAATGGCTTGATAAGTGGCAGATGAAGTTCAACTTGAACAAGTGTGAGATGACACACTTTGGCACAAAGAAAATAGAAAGACAGAATAAAATAAAGGATTATTCTAAACAGTGTCTAAGAGCAGGGAGACCTGTGTGTATATGCACATAAATCATTAAAGATGGCAGGACAGATAGACAGAGCTGTTAACAAAGCACACAGTAGGCATCATTAATAGGGGCATACAGTACATAAACAGGATGATTATGATGAAACTATATACGGCAGTGACATCAGCTACGTTAATAAATCCAGTTCTGGGTGCCACACCTTTGGAAAGATGTGAATGCAAAAGAGGTTTATGAGAATGATCCCAAGGATGAGAAACTTCAGTCGTGAGGAAAGATTGGAGAGATGGGGCTGTTTTCCTCGGACAGAAAAAGCTAGGAGGACATCTGGTCGGCTTTCAAAATCGCTAATTTCCCACTATTTCATTCTTCTTCTGTGCAAATCTCCAGGATCCATGGGTGGCAGTGACTTCTAGAACCGGAAGCAGCCATACAGCTGAGAGGAAATCTTGCACATTAAAGGATTAAGAACCAGACGGCATAGTTTTCAAGTGTTTTGCAAAAGAAGCAAATGAACGGTGAGAAAAACACTTCTTTCACAAAGTGAATATTTAAAGTCTGGAATGCATTACCTGGAAGTGTGATGGAAGCCAGTTCAATTGAGGCATTCAAGAGGGCATTGGATAATTAATTGAAGAGAAATAACGGACAGGGTTATGGGAGAAAAGGCAAGAGATTCACACAAAATGAAAATGCAGAGAGAGCTGGTGCAGGCAAGACGGGCCTAATGGCTCCTTTTATACTGTAACAATTTTGTGTTGCCTCACATTTGCTCCTCAGCTCAAGACCACCCTGCCATATTGACTCAAGTTCTTTGGGAGAATGAAGGAAAGACTCCTCTTCTGCTGACCCACTTACTGCCTCGTCCCTGCACATGCGCATCAGCCATCCTGTCCTTGTCGATTTCCCCCTTATCCCCCCACAGACTTGCTTCCGCTACAAGACCTCATGATGAATACAGAGTTCATTGTTCTTCCAAACGAAGATAATTTTTCTTCTAAGTTTGCTGCTGCCATGACAGAAATGGCCCTTGATGAGAACATCATCTTTGTGCAGAATCTGCTACGTATACATATCTGTAAGTTGAATACCAGGAGTCACATGTAGGCCAGACCAGACAAGGGTGGCAGATTTCCTTTGCTAAAGGACATTAGTGAACCAGATGGGTTTTTCCTGACAATTGGCAATGGTATCATGGTCATCATTAGGCTCTTAATCTCAGATTATTATTGAATTCAAATTCCACCATTAGCCAAGGCAAGATTCAAACTCAGAACCCCAGGACATTATCTGTGTCTCTGGATTAATATTCGAGCGATAATACCACTAGGCCATTGCCCAACGCGCCTAATGAGCCTTATTCAGCTCTTTACTAATTTAAATGCGGCTCTTTGTACCCACCCACAAATGCAAAGTCTACAGTCGGCAATCAACTCCTCAAAAAAACAACAGAAGCAGCATTATGACTATGAGCACAAACCTGAGCAAGCCACCAACCACTCCCATAATAATAAAGACAAATATTTGGTTACAGTTGGGTTGCTTCAAGTACTTTTGGGATCCCACTACAGAACTGGACATTAGAGCTACGTAAAGTAGATGAGTTTAGGTTTAATGGGAATATAAAAGAAACAATAACATAACTTATGATTGAGGTCACAACATAACAGCTGGTAAGTTGAATTCTGGGTCATAACTTTCAAATGAAGCTCACACATTTCAGCCAAAAGGCCTCACTTTGTGCTGACATTCTGACAAGTGTAAATGAATTTCGAACGGAGGTATGAAGGGATCACTCAGGGATATGATGTAGCCATGCAAGAAAACAAGAATGAGAAACAAACGTATAATAAGATGGGATGTGAGGAAGAAAGGGAGAAAGGAATGAGGAATGCAGATGAATGAAAGAGTGTAAGAAAGAAAAAGGGGACAGAGGTAAGAAATGAAAATGCACAAGAGATAGATAGAAAGAAACAAAAAGATGAAAACACAATGTTAAAAGGATAGGATGAAAGATAGAAAGATGAAAGAACATAATTTGGACTTCGTGGAAATGGGTTAAGGCAAAGCACATCAAGAGGCAATTTATTTGCATTTACAATAAAAACAACTTCACCTAAAATAGCATACTACACTGAATAAACATGAAATATATTATTTGTTACAGCATGCATTTAACGATAACAGAAAAACTTTCAGCCTGTGATAACAAGGATGAATACAGCAGGCCGAGCAGCATCATAGGAGCAGGAAATCTTGACGTTTCGGCCCCATCAGAGATGGGGGAGGGGAAGAGGGTTCTGAAATAAATAGGGAGAGAGGGGGAGGCGGATAGAAGATGGATAGAGGAGAAGATAGGTGGAGAGGAGACAGACAAGTCAAAGAAGCGGGGATGGAGCCAGTAAAGGTGAGTGTAGGTGGGGAGGTAGGGAGGAGATAGGTCAGTCCAGGGAGGAGGACGGACAGGTCAAGGGGGCGGGATGAGGTTATTAGCTAGGAGGAGGGGATAGGTGAGAGGAAGAACAGGTTAGGGAGGCAGGGACGAGCTGGGCTGGTTTTGGAATGTGGTCGGGGGAGGGGAGATTCTGAAGCTTGTGAAATCCACATCGATACCATTGGGCTGCAGGGTTCCCAAGCTGAATAGGAGTTGCTGTTCCTGCAGCCTTCGGGTGGCATCGTTGTGGCACTGCAGGAGGCCCAGGATGGACATGTTGTCTGAGGAACGGGAGGGGGACTTGAAATGGTTCGCGACTGGGAGGTGCAGTTGTTTATTGCGAACCGAGCGCAGGTGTTCTGCCAAGCGGTTCCCAAGCCTCCGCTTGGTTTCCCCGATGTACAGGAGGCCACAACGGGTACAGCGAATGCAGTATACCGCATTGGCAGATGTGCAGGTGAACATCTGCTTGATGTGGAAAGTCTTCTTGGGGCCTGGGATGGGGGTGAGGGAGGAGGTGTGGGGGCAGGTGTTCTCGGATTCTCCAGCATCTGCAGATCCTATTATCTCTGATACAACTTTCAGCGTGTACCAAGATCAGTGCTATTTTTCACTGAAATATCACCAAAGGGAACAAAACCCAACAGCAATGGGCATATCATAAATTTAAGTGTTTGGATTCATAGATTTGGCTACTCTTAAGATTTTAATCCATGCTTAAAATTGATTATGCAATCAATTTGTGAAAACCCACTCCGTGCCTTAAACATTCTTGTTTCTCAAGGTCATCCTACTGGTGTATCTCTTTATCTATTTAAATAAAAACGCACAAAAATGGTTTCTCTGGAAAATTTCAAGATTTATTTTCCATGGTCACCAGTTCCCCATTCTGCACAGACCAAAAATAGTGATATCTTTGAATGGCAAAGAAGAGAAGCAGGTGAGATGAGGTGAGGACCAGGACAGGCAGTCAGCATCACAGAGGAGATGGCAAATTTAGGACCTGTAGCAGGCAGTCAGAAATGGATTCTTTGGACTGGATTGACATTGGTTTTGCTTTCCTACAGACAACTGAACTAGCTGTTCGTTAAGTGTCTGGTCAGTTGTTATGGTCCCTTCTAGTCTTAAATTTTAGGATATTATACAAATTGGAGATAACTTAATAAAATATGAAATCCAAAATAAGTAAACAATATAATTAAAAAATAAAGTTCATTAAGGATGGCAGTTCAAGTGACGTATCTAGGCTGCAGAGAGTCATAGTCATTGAGTCATACAGCACGGAAAAAGATCCTTCGGTCCAATTCATTCACGCTGATAAAGTTTCCCAAACTAAATTAGTCCCATTTGCCTGCGTTTGGCCCATATCCCTCTAAACCTTTCCTATTCATATACTTGTCCAAATGTCTTTTAAACGTTGTAACTGCACCTACATCTCCCACTTCCTCTGGCAGTTCATTCCACATACAAACTACCCTCTGTGTGAAAATGTTGTCCCTCAGGTTCCTTTTAAATCTTCCCCTCTCACCTTAAAAATATACCCCCTGGTTTTGAACTCCCCTACCTTATGGGAAAAGATCCTTGTCATTCACCTTGTTTATGCACCTCGTGATTTTATAAACCTCTATAAGGTCACCCCTCAACCTTCTATGCTCCAAGGAAAAAAGTTCCAGTCTATCCAAAATTGTCTAATCCTTTATTGATATCAATATTCTAGAATTACATTTCTGCCAGTATTTATGCAATATCATCACCATAACAGCATACACCAATATATGAACATATACACAGAATATCCAGAGATGAAAAAACAATCAATCATTCATTCATTCATTCATCGGGCTAAAGAATGAAGCCTACAAGACTAGCATTTTAATCACACAATATATATCTGGACATAACAGTTGAGAGACTTGACCTTATTGGAGTTGTCCATACATATTAGCTTGCTGAAATTTTAAAACAGCAGTTAGGGAAGGAGACTTTACAACCTTGGAGTAACAGGACCTCTCAAAGTTGCTTTAGTAAGCAATACCCAGACCTTTCAACTGCAGAAATAGTTTATTATGTTATGGTTCAGATAAACCTGCATTACGCCATGCACGGCTAAATTTGGTAAAGATTCCGAAGCTACTTTTAGCCCCAGAGGCCTTGTATATATTTACATACACATGCTTGAGGTGCAACGCCAAATTTCAACAACTGAAAGCTTAGATTCATATTACATATTAATCTTGAAACTTAATATGACCAAGTTATTGTGGATTATTTTTTAGTTTCTTGAAATACATTTTTAAAACAGAAGATGCCAGTCTTTCCAGCTCCAGGTAGCATATTGTGGGCCAAAGCACAACAATATGTTTAAAGTGCTGAAGTCAGCTGTTCCGGTAGTCCAAATCTGGGAATGGTTAGGAACACTGGAACAAGAATTAGGATGATGGGAGGGTGAGTGTAGGCGCGTTTTTTAAGAAATGCTGTTGAAAGTGTACAGCAGTGTAATTCACAAAGTGTCACTAGAAAGTTACAATATAGAGAAGATGGCCAATTGGGCTTGTGTGTGTGACAGCTCGTTAACACAGCAACCCAAAACTTAGTGCTAAGAGAAAACAAACAGTATAGCAATATATCTCACTATTGGTTTCAAATATTTATTCAATTTTTTCTGAACAGATTGTAAAAAGGATACCAAGTTAACAATATCGTGACTACTGAAGTCCTGTTTATTTTCTCAGGTTTTCTGAAGCTGTAGACCCTTCCCAAAAAATGAAAATATATGAGGAACTTTTCATGGTCCAAAAATACACCATGGGAAGGGAAAATTGTTATGATTAAGATTAAAGGTCTTTTTGTTTACGTAAAATTGCAGTAGTCAAAATTTCAAATTGTGCAAGGTACTAAATAATGGATGAAGCAGCTCCAATTAATAACTACATTAAAAAAATTCCAGACTGAACTCACTGAACTGTACTAAATCAAAATGGGCACAAGTTCTTTCATCATTGCAACTGTGCTAACATTCATTGAATTGTATATTATTGTACAGTAACCAGGCTATTCCAAGGTACATAATACCAGACATATGCTATTGAAATTGTTTTTCACTACAAAACTGTCTGAAGTTTCTCTGAAAAAGAAGTCAAGACAAATAATCAATGGCAAATGATGCATAACTCATTGCTCAGTGTTCAAGTTCAGGAGTACTAGACCCTTTTGTTTTTTGAAGAAATTTGCAGTCTGGGATAGTTGTAATGTCTGTTGCTGACAGTAAAACTGTAATCTTGAAATGTAGATTTCAAGCTAACCAGGTGAAATAACTGCATACTGTTCATACGAACAGTGGTTTCATATATTAACCTTCAAAAAAAAAATTCACAACAGCCCACAAAATACCAATTCCTGCAGTGCATTCCTGCCAGTCCCTACTAGCACCCTGCGACTTACTGAATTGATTTCAATGTCCTATCCTCATGTTCAAATTCATCTACGACCTCATCTCAATCTGGGCGATCTCCTCCAAACAGGCATTCCCATGCATTACAGTGTTTCCTCTCCAAATCTTTTAAATTAGAGGGCTCCTGGTCCTGTGTCATGGGAAATTTGAAACAATCTATCACAATTAATCTTACAAAAACCCTTTGGAAACCAGAAGGGAACAAATGGATCATCCTTTATCTTCTTGGCTTTCCCTTCA